>BSBM01000225.1:0-1200000 GCA_027924585.1 Larix kaempferi | reverse complement strand
CAGTTTTTTCTCCGTCCTCACCTGTTCAATATGGACGACCTCCTCCGCAAATCGGTACTTTTGGCGCCGTTGGTCAATCCATGTTATCATATTTGACTAGCGGCGGAAGAACACCTAGTCATACTGCTGGATCTTCCGTTTCGACCGGAGGATCACCTTCAGCCACCATTTATACTATTTCAGGAGGTGGACAACCGACTGCAATGGTCCCTAACCCCAACTTACAAACCCTCCCCGGTGGGCCATCAACCCAACCAGCTGGGGGGCAACCTTTTGTTGGGAACCCCATTGTTAGTCAACAACCTCCAACTGGTGGGCCATCAACCCAACCAGTCGGAGGACAACCTTTTGCTAGGAACCCAGTTCCCAGTCCACAGCCTCCTCACATAGGGCCATCCAACCTAAATACTGGCGGACAACCTATTGGCTCGCTCCAACAAGTTTCCCAACCAGCAATGTCTACTCAGTTCGGTATGTACAATCCACCTGGCAGTGGGCAACCTTATTCCGGTGTTCCAACCGGACCTTACTCTCAACCACCCCTGTAAGGTATGCTTCCTTCTTGGGATCATCAAATCCCACAGAGTGGGGGGTACTCACTTTTTGGAAACTGGAACCAAGCTGGGGGGCAATCTCAGATTTCCCCCAACTTGAATTCTGGCTTCCCTTACCCTTCGGCTGCCACAACTCCTTGGAACCCGTCACTTCAATTTCCACTCGTTCCTCAAGCAGGAACGAGCCTTCCATGGACACCACCGTCGCAGCCACCCCCCAACCCTGCTATGGGAAATCCTCCACTTACACAGTATGGTGGCAACATCCCTGGAACACAACAATTCCAAGGAACTTTTTCCCAACAAGGAACAGCAACCATTCCTGGGTATCAACAGCCTCAGGGTACTATACCCACTCAGCAGAACACCTACCAACCGATTGCTTACAATCAACCGGTTAACCAAATGGCTTACTATCCGCAGAACTTCCAGCAGTATCCCGCGGGAAACTCATATGGGTATAACACACAGCAGCATGCTATGCAGGGCCCTCCAGGGTTCTTGGCACCACATGGTTATTACTCATTCCCGCAGACCAACCGTCAACTTCCCTTCTTGGCCACACTTGATCTACCTGATTTGTCGAGGCTTATCAACGATCCTATATGGCATGAACCTCACTGGCCTCCTATCCCAGCCAAACTACCATCGGACATTCCCAAGTTCGATGCTAAGCCCGGGGAAGACCCCAAGAACCACGTGATGACCTTCCATATTTGGTGTTCATCAAACTCCTTGATGGATGATTCCATCCGACTTCGGCTCTTCCAACGTACGCTTACCGGAACGGCAGCAAAATGGTACATCGAGCTGCCACAGCACTCTTTTCGTGATTTCAACACTTTGGCTATGCAGTTTCTGACACATTTCCAGCTTCCCATCCGGTATGAGACTGGAACAGAACTGCTAACTTCACTGCGTCAAACCACTTCCACACATATTTCGGATCACATCCACGAGTGGCGAAGACGCCGTAGGCTAATAAAGGCACCTATTCCAGATCAGCTACTTGCTGATTGGTTTACAAAATCCTTTTTGCCTCCCATAGCCAGAGATATTGCTATGCGCGGACCTGTTACGGAAGAACAAGCCATCTCGGCAGCACAATACATGGATTTAGTATATACTCAATCCGGTACTTTACATGAACTTCTTCCACATGCTTCCCGCGTTCACACTGATCCTACAAAGCCTACTACTGAACCACCCATTGATGGTATCGTTGGTTCAATTAAGGCTCAGCCTGCTACCAACTCGACGGGGCAACAAGCTTCTGCTTCCCCCGCTTTTACCCAGGCCGCTTCAAAAACTTCCACCTCTCCTGCTGTCTCCTCCGAAGTGAATGCAGTCCAATCTACATCACAACCATCCGGAGGAAAGAAGAAAAACAATCGTGGTAAACCCAAGAAGAACCAGCAGGAGAACCCCAAACCACAACCTACCCAGAATGACCAAAAACCACGTCGGAAAGCTAAGTTTCCCTGCTTGATTTGTCAAGATGATCATTATACACGTGACTGTCCCTACAAGGATGAGGTCCATAAGTTCGTTAAAGGATCCTCTCGACCGGCAGTGTTAACTGATCCTTTCCCCCAACAGCAACAGCAAATGGTTGCCCAGGAATCCCCACAAGGGGGCAACCCGACTAATCCTTCCCGTGGAGAAACGTCCACAAACCGCGAAATCCTAATGACAAGTAATGAGGAGATTAATATCACCACTCGTTCAAAGACGTATGACAATCCTCTAAGTTCAAACAAACAATCGGAGACAGCCAAAGGCAAGTCTCCTGTTGAAGATCCGATTCCTATTCCCCCCCCTAATGGTCATCTCCATATCGAGAGACCACTTATGGATACAGTGCTACGCCCACCCAAGGGCACCATACGAAAGGCGACATTCAATCCGAATGCGCGAGCTGCCCAAAACTACAACATTGTTGAAGATTTGGCTCAAGCACCTTGCGCTATGTCAACTCTCGAGGTTCTCCAACACTGCCCCACGCAGCGTAGAACCCTACTTTCAGCACTGGGGGCATTGGACCCAGATACTTCAAACTCCATCATGTTTAACTTGGAGCACGCTAAACCTAGGCTTTCTCACCAGTTAGCCTTCCAGGTGCATACGAAAATCCGTGGAAATGTTATCCACCGCACAGTGTTAGATGAGGGTGCTTCCACGTCGATTATGTCTTTGAACTGCTGGAGAGCCCTCGGCTCGCCTGAGGTCACTATTTCTCCCACTACTCTTAGAGCGTTTGATGGACATGGTTTCCAACCATACGGACTCATCCCCTCAATCGGTGTTGAACTGGGGGGCAAAACAGTATCCGTACATATTGAAGTCGTAGATGCACCTTTGGATTACAATCTCCTACTTGGTCGGAACTGGTTCTATGCCATGACTGCCATAGCATCTACAGTCTTCCGGATTGTACAATTTCCTCATGAAGGGAAGATTGTCACTATTGATCAATTGGATTACTGTATCCCAGACTCCCATCCGAATTCCGCCAATACCGTTCCGTTATTGGATCAACCTCGGTACCGGTTCCAAGACATAGGTGTTGGTCTCATGAAGGATTCATCCCTCATTGGAGTTTTTCCAGAGCTGGGAACCCATCTTCAACCAGTCAACATGATTTCATCGCATGTCACCCCGTCCGATGATTCATGGGTGATCCCGAGTCCTACTCAGATCCAAGGCTATGGCAATTCCATGCCTTTGAACAGAAACCTTGCAACTTATGACGTGATCCAATCAGCCACAGATTGGGTCAACTGTTCTACTGATCACACAGTGGCACAGCTCTCAACTGAAACTCATACACGCCCACCATTGTTTGATCCTCTCAACTTGATTTTTCCCACCGATGAATCAATCATAGAGGTTATGTGCGGTAATGAGCCACCATGGGGAGATTTTCATCATCGATCTTCATTCCCCACCATTCAGTCACTTGAGCCTGATACCAAATCCAGTGCTTCACTTGGGATGGTTCAAACCAAGTTCCCCACTTCCCTCGATGAAGTATTTTATGAAGGCAACTTGGCCAATCTTATGGCAACCACTCCCATCGACATTTCAGTAAAGCCTGGTATCGTGGAAAATGTACACATTGGCAAAACATGTACTCCTCTCGAGACGGAGTTCTATAATGCCCACTTTAAAACTTTCCGCGATGTTTTCGCTTGGAGTTATGAAGAAATGCCAGGGATAGACCCCTCGATCGTGGTCCACGAAATCCCAACTTTCCCTGGCGCCCGACCTGTTCGGCAAAAGCTTCGACCCGTTCATCCTCGTAAGGCAGCCGCCATTAAAGTAGAAGTAGAAAAACTTTTGCGTGCTGGTTTTATCTATCCTGTCCCATTGACAGAATGGGTATCCAACATCGTCCCTGTAGCCAAGAAACAGGGAACGATTAGAGTCTGTGTTGATTACCGTGATTTGAACAAGGCTTGTCCCAAGGACAACTACCCAACTCCGTTTATTGACCAGATCATCGATAACTGTGCCGGAAGTGTTATCTTTTCATTTATGGATGGCTTTTCTGGCTATAATCAGATCGATATCCTCCCAGCCGACCAGCACAAAACGGCCTTTATCTGCCCTTGGGGGATCTTTGCATATCGGAAGTTACCTTTTGGCCTCAAAAATGCCGGGGCAACTTTCCAACGGGCGATGTCCTACGCATTTCATGACATCAAACATATCGTAGAGCCATATCTTGATGACCTTCCCGCTCATTCTCGAACTCGGGAAGAACATCCAGACCACTTAACTGCCATTTTCGAAAGGTGCAGGCGCTACAATATACGTTTGAACCCGCATAAGTGCGTCTTCTGTGTAGAAGCCGGAAAACTATTGGGCTTCATAGTCTCCAAAAATGGGATACGTCTAGATCCCGCAAAGGTAGCAGCTATCATAGCCCTGCCTTCACCTACCAATATTCCAGAACTTCAATGTTTGCAAGGGCATGCAAACTTTCTACGCCGTTTTATCTGTAATCTGTCCGAGATAACAAAAGGCTACATGCGGCTTCTCAAGAAGAATGTTCCCTTCATATGGGATGATGAAGCCCAACGCTCCTTTGATAATTTAAAAGCAGCCTTAACCAAAGATCCTATGATTCAACCCCCCAATTACACACAGGACTACATTCTTTATCTCGCAGCCTCGATTTCCACCATTGGCATGGTGTTAGTCCAGGAAGACCACAACGGCATAGAACATGTGGTGTACTATCTCAGCAAGAGTCTTCTCGACTCTGAAACTCGCTACTCACATGTTGAAAAGCTGGCTCTGGCAACAGTATTTGCTGTCCAGAGATTCCGTCACTACATCTTACTCCGTCGGACCACCGTCATCGCTGATTTCAATCCGATGTACTATATCCTCACACGACAAGTGCTTGGGGGCAAGTACTCCCGTTGGATTGTCATCCTTCAAGAGTTTGACTTGGAATTTGTCAAAGCCAAGTCTAAGAAATCTCTGGTCTTCGCTGAGTTAATTTGTCACTTGCCCCGTGCTACTGAGCAATCCGAGCCCATTGATTCTCTTCCCGACGAATCATTGTTCCTCATTAGCACGTCTGATCCGTGGTATGGGGATATTCTCTTATATCTCCAAACCCAACGCTTCCGTCCCGACCTCAACCGCGATGAACGACGACGTATCAGACATCACGCAAAATACTACCTTATAGTGAATGACACTTTGTATCGGCGTGGTGTCGACACTGTCCTTCGACGCTGTTTGACCTTAGATGAGGCGGAACGCGTTCTCAATGACTGCCACGCTGGAGCATGTGGTGGTCATCTCTCTGGGATGGCTACGGCCCAGAAAATACTGCGAGCAGGGTACTTCTGGCCCTCGATTTTCAAAGACTGCATTGAAACAGTCAAGAAGTGTCCGCCATGTCAATTCTTTCATAGCAAAGCACGCTCGCATCCTGCTCCACTCCATCCTGTCATTGCCGTCGGCCCCTTCTCCAAATGGGGCATTGATTTTATGCACTGTAAGCCCACTTCAGCCGGGGGGCATAGCTATGTCATAGTAGCTGTGGACTATTTTACAAAATGGGCTGAAGCGATGCCTACATATGCTGAAGACGGCAAAACAGCAGCGCAGTTCATATTCAATCATATCATAGCTAGATTCGGTGTCCCACAATCTATTGTGACCGATCATGGTTCCCATTTTAGGAATCATATGATCGAAGAACTAAGTGCCAAACTGGGTTTTCGCCACGAAAACTCAACCCCGTATTACCCACAAGCTAATGGCCAAGTTGAAGCCATCAATAAGGTCCTGAAACGAATGATTCAGCGCATTGTGGGTACCCAAAAATCCAATTGGCACTCAGCTCTGTTCTCAGCACTATGGGCATATCGAACCTCAGTGAAAAGTGCTACTGGGTTTACACCATTTCAATTGGTGTACGGCCTGGAAGCCATTCTCCCGATTGAATGTGAAATTCCATCACTCAAGATAGCCATAGAGCTACTTCCACACACTACTTCCGAAGAAGAACGGTTTCTATACCTAGCCAAGCTAGATGAAACCCGCCGCGACGCCGCTTTGGCTAATGAAGCTCACAAAAAATGCATCAAAGCTCAATACGACAAATCCGTTCAACCTCGGATCTTCAATGAGGGTGACCTCGTACTTACATATGATCAGATGCATGATAAACTTGGAAAAGGTAAGCTTGAATCTATGTGGTACGGCCCCTTCATCATAAAACGTGTCTTAGAAAAAGGAGCCTATGAACTAGTCGACTGTGATGGTACGCCATTGGCACGGCCCCGCAACGGGCTATACCTCAAGCGTTTCTACGCGTGAGGTTACCCCACGCGGGTTACTTCTTGTACATAATGTACTTAGTTTGCTTTTTGCTTTATTTTCAGTGTGCGCGTGGATCTCATGTATCTACTCTTACTTTGACTCGTGCCTTTATGCGCAGATGTCTACCTACTTTGGATTCGCTGACGGTGCAAGCCGACATACCCGGAATCTCGCTTCCGCAGCATGGGTGATCTATTCCCCCACTGGCGAGTTGATTTCTTCGGGAGCCAATTGTTTAGGTCCCGCAACCAACAATATCGCAGAGTACCATGCAGTCATTGGTCTCTTGACAGAGGTTGCTTCACTCGGGATTGACTCCTTATCGGTCTTTTTAGATTCCCAACTCGTGGTTTCACATCTAAACCGTGTTTACACGGTTCGCGATCCTACATTACTTCGTTTATTCCGAAGAGTACGCCTCTTGGAACGGTCATTTGATTTTATCACATATCAACACATACCGAGAGAATTCAATCGTATTGCCGATTCATTGGCTAATTACATTTTGGATTGGCATCTTGCCCATACATAAACACATCATAAAAAATAAAATGCACAAGTCATTGTAAATATTTAGATCATAAATAGGTCCATATCACTGTATATAAAAGTGTTTTTTCCAAAATACATAAAGTTTGTGTCAAAGATAAAATTGGGGATTAAATCCCATATACAAAAATTGGCCCTCAAAGCCTACATATCGTGTACATGCCGCAAAAAGATCAAAAGACCATCTATGGAGATCTAGGGGACCTATCATGTCCCCCATCGGACTCCTCCTGCTGACGGTGGTAACACACCACAGCTCGAACCACCTTGCGAAGAAGTCGACTAATACGTCCAGGTACACCCACTGTATGCCGCTGGAGGTGGTAGGGGACATCATCCATCCGCATAGCAGGGATACCATGGGTCAATCCCTGCAGGTTCCTCTCAATGTCCCGGACACCTCCTGCCTCGTCTTCATCTTCTTCTTCGACAGGATCAGCTTGGCGGTCTACACCGCCACGACGTAGTGGAGAGTATCCAGCTGGCCTCTGTGGTCCACGATCTGCAACATGCATACGAATATACATTAGAAGTCTTTTACACATTCTAAAAAAGCACTAAAAATTAAATATTTAAAAGCAAAAAATACATATCCATGAAGGTCATACCAGAGTTGTCCCAGTCATCATCTTCTGGCAAAGCCAAGTCAATATCCTCACGGAAATCTACCCCTGAATAGGGATAGTCGTCGATCATGACTATCTGCTCCTCTAGCCAAGAGAAAAAGTCCTCTCCAAAGGCTAGCCGCTGAGGTCCTCCAAGGCGCCCGGCGTAGTCGCTCCATCGAGCCATCCATGGCTCAGTAGGTGGACGAGGGTGCATAGATATCTGTGGCCGCAGTAATGGCACCCTTGCCAGGAAGAAAGTGACCAAGATACTCCCATAGCCAAACTGGGTATTTTTCCCAGTTCTACATTTGTGCACCTGTTCCTTCATGTTGGACAACACTGCATCACACCAATTGAAAACTGTTCCTCCCATGCACTCTGCTGCGAGATTTACCTGTGTGCGGGTCGCCTGATGTGGACTCACGCTTCCTGCTGCACGTGTAATAGTGAATAGCAAAGTTTTAAAAGGAAGATTTGTGACCTCTTTTATGGCCACTTTCCCACTCTTCTTACTCGAACCCGCCTGACAATATCGAGCAATCAAATCATCCGTGCTTGAGTCTGAAGCACTGTACCCGGTAAGATTCGGCCGGGCCCCTCTTTTCGAGAGGCCCGTGAGAAAGTAGATGTCTTCAAGTTGGATTTCAAGCACATGCTCTCCCACTCGGAAAGCTTCGATATCAGGGTCCCACAATTGAACAAGGTGAGTAAGGAGCTTAGGTTGTTGGCGGATCCCTTTAGTCTTAAAAAACTTTAGCAAACCACATTCTCGCAATGCGGTCACGGTTGGTAAGTCATTTTCGGCCCTAAAATCATCCGTTTCGTGCTCCCTCTCTTTCCAACTCACCATTTTGCTTCAAATAAGTTGCAAATCCCTGCAAAAGGGCAAACAAAGTAATTAGTGACTATTTAACAACTTGCTTCCAGCAAAAATTTGAGGAAAAATTGAATTTTTGAACTTAGATTTCGCACGTGCCGCGCCTGGAGGACACCCTGCCGCGCGGCAGTCCACAGTGCCGCACCTCCTTTTGGAGTTACAGCGCGGCACTGTTTAACAGTGCCACGTTTTTCGATAGGGGACCCCCGCGGCAGTACGACAGGCGATTTTGCCTAAAAGGGCTTGTCCAAAAATTAAATTTTTCCTGGTGAAAGAAAAAATTTCTTGCATAAAATGAAAGAGGGGATCAAGCACTCTTACCTGGCGCAGACGGCGGTCGAAATGGTGTCCCAGAACTCTCGGTATCGATCCTTGAAATTTTGCTCCAAAATAGGTAAAAATGACTCCTTTGGGTAAAAATCACAAATGAATGGTAATTTCTATTTTTACCATGCTTTATATAGCATTTTTTTCATATTTTTTAATTAATTACTATTTCAAATTAATAAACCCTTATTCATATTACTAATGCCCGATTTTTGAGCATTCATTGACAGGATCTGCGGTAGAAATGGGATGCATTCATACTGGTATTTGTTCATAGTTTGACTTTCATATTGAGCCCACTTTATCTTTTTCGTGCTCTGGATTTAAAACTTGAAAAAGATTCCAAGCGCTTTCACACCTGTGTCGTGCTTGTCAAACGCAAGTAAACGGTGTCGAGTACGGTCAGCTTTACTCATGCTCGTTAAACGATGAGGAAAGTATTATCCTGGTTGTATTTTATTCTTTTTTCGGACCAGAATAATTTAAAATTTACGAAAAAGACCATAGGAGTCCATAGTTAAGCTCTTTTCAGACTCCTTAAAATTGAAAAGATCGCCAAGTGATCTTGACTCTTTCACACTTGTAAAAGTATTTGAAAGGTCGTCTATTCGGTGATAGGTTACCCCTTTTTCGGCCCGTCTAGACTATTTACGAGAAAGGTATACCTCAGTTAATCTCGGCTGGGAGAGTTCTCTCGGGAATCGTTTTACACTTTTTCGGGACCGAGGGACTAAATTTTACGAAAAAGTACATTATGGAGCTTCCTTTAAGTTTTTCAGGCTCTCTAAACATGAAAAACTACCGAGTTTTCCTTCCTTGGACTCGTTAAAACATTAACATCGAAGGACCCACTTTGGGACGAACCCCTCCTTTCTCAGGTTCGTAAAACATGTGAGATTGGACTCATCCACAAGATGAGCTACACCGAGCATCTGTTATCCTCTTCAAGCTCGTAAAACAAGAAAGAGGTACTCGTCCATCATGTCGGGGAAATATGGGGGAACAAGTCAAGTTTATCTATGGCAGCTTGTCAGTCGTTACCTTTGAACATGGCATGTGTCCATCTCTTGTCTATATTTGGGTATCCGTCTTTCATTGAGTCATAGTCATCATCATGGGTCGTCTCCCTGGCCACGAGTCTACTCATCCAGTGTCTATCCTCTATTTTAATCCCTGCTGCCAAGTCTTGTTACATGCCGTTATATGTTCAAAGGGTTGCATTGTATCGAGTCATTCATTGTGTCAGACCTCCGCTGTGTCAGTACATATTCCATTGCTTCATCATCCTATCACATGTGCCGATTTCGTGTCGATGATGTGGGAATCATCATGGCCCACCTTCGACGAGTCTATTCCTGTCGACACCAAATCACTATCCGGGAATTAGACTTAGAGATCAACCATTAGTACCTTGGTACCTGCATGCCTCAATGGCAGGTTTCCTCGCGTTTGACAGTAGGTTCACATCATTGACCTCTGATCAAGCGATCTCTCGGATGCTCGACATCAACTCATTTATTCGCATTTCGTTGAGATGTACTATTGATACCTTGGGAATCATTGTCATTATTGGTGATTTCCCTCGCATTTGTTAACGGTCCACATCATTGACCAGTAATCAAATGGTTTCTTCCATGTTCGACTTCAACATCTTGTAATCACATGGTTAGATTCGTATCTTTATGCGATCGGGTAGAAGACCCTGGGCGCATCACTGTATCTTGACTGCGTCCAGGCTGCGATGAAGATGTCTCTTGTATTGTCACACAGATCCACTTATTGTATTGGTCGTGGCTGTGTTGTTATTGTCTCATGGATCTACGATTGTTCATAGTAGCCATGATCTGTCCACAGTTTACATTATCTCAGTACTCATGGATCTGCAATGTATTGGTCGGCAGCCATGCTTTGAGTCATTTGTTTCCGAGTATGGGAATGCCCGCCTCGGTGGTATATCTAACACTTTGTTTCCATTTCAGCTCCGTGTCGCTCTCCTCGATGCTATCTCTACACATTATATTCGTAAAGTCTTTCGGCCATCAGTCCCTTCTGACCTCACACTTTAGGGGGCATCTGTTATACCTCAATGTTTCACGGTGTCGCATCCCCATTACAAAACAAGTTGACGACACTTTCCCTACTGTTTTGAACCATCCAGAAGAGACAGATGATGAGTCAACCTTAAAGGTAAATCCACCTTGGCAAGTTTTGACCCACCTTGGACTTTATTTTTACACACTACCACGCCTTGCTATGTTCCCAAAACGCGGCACTAGACACTACCGCGTGCTGCTTTTGCCTCAAAGCGCGGCAGTGCCGCGTTCTGTAGACCTTGCAAAACGCGGCACCCTTTTAATAGTTTTTTTCCCTTGGCTTGTGGGATCTTGGATTTTCGAAGATAATGGAAGATTGGGTTCCTTGATTCGATCTCAACTCATCTCCTTCGATTAGAAACCCTGATCCACTTATCCCTCCTTAGATCCACTCATCTCTCTTGTTGGTTAACCTCACCATTCACTATAAAAGAGAGGCATGCCATTGAAAAGAGGGAGGACTCTTGAGAGCACCAAACTTATGGTCTTGCAGCATTGTGGAGATAGCTAGAGGAGAAGACACTTGGAGTTGGAGGATTGGCTTGGGCATCAAGCACCCTTTGTAAGTAATCTTCAAGTTGTAATGGAATAACTTGTCTTGTTTTCCCAAATCATTTGTGTTAATCTTGTTTTAATGATATGATTTGTATCTCTCATAGATTTAGATCCTAACTCATGTTTTCAGATTGCTAGAGAATAGTACATGCTTGTGTTTTGGTTCCATTGTTAACAGGTTTACTTGTGAGGACTTGGAGCTTGGAGCAAATATCAAAGACAAGCGTTTGGACATAAGGTCAGTTAAACTCCTTCTATTCCCTTCAGCATTTTAATTCTGAGATGTTTGTTAGATCTAGGGATTCAAGGTTGCATTTGTTTTGTCTGTTCTTAGTCTAGAGTTAGTTAGAGTCTACTTTAGCCTAAGGGAATTTTGACTTATCCATAGGGCAGAATTCCACATAACAGATTCCAATCTCTTTCATGAGTTCAACCTTCAAGGGTGCAAAGCTCAACTATTCACAAATTGACAAATAGGCCTACGTAGTCTACAAATTTGTTAAACATTATAGGCATTATTTGTTAAAATCTCGAACGAAGGTCATTGTCCCATATTCTGCTATCAGAAACGTGCTGATCTAGAAGGAGTTGGGCGAAAAAAGAGCCCACTGGATGACTGCTTTGCAAGAGTATGATTTGGAAATAAGGCCAACCAAAATTGTCAAAGGTCAAGGCCTTTGCCTTCTTACCGCTCAATCTAACGATCCCCAGAAGCAAGAAATTGAATGGGAACATGAAGAAGACATTCCTGCAGGTTATGTCAATGCTATTGATACCCCGACATCAGAATGGTATGACCATATTAAATTTTTCCTGAATAATGGGTTTGCTCCTGAAACCCTGGAATTTAAAAAATGAAGAGCCTTGAGATTAAAGTCTGCACCTTATCAGTTTATTGATGAAGTTCTGTCTAGGAAAAACTATGATGGGGTTTTTCTTAGGTGTTTGGAAAAACATGAAATTGATGACATCTTATTCCAATTTCATGCAGGACCAGCTGGAGGTCATTTTTCAGGCGAGACAACAGCTCATAAGATTCTCAGAGCTGGGTATTACTAGCCTACGTTGTTTAAATATGTTTATGCTTTTCTAAGAAGGTGTGAACCATGCCAGAAATGCATAGGGAAGTTCAAGAAACCCGCCTTCCCGTTGCAACCCGTCACGGTTCAGTTTCCATTTCAGCAATGGGGGATGGATTTTGTCAAGCCCATAAATCCCACCTCATCCCTTCAACATAAATACATTCTCACAACAACTGACTACTTCACCAGATGGGTGGAGGCAGTCCCACTTAAGCAATGTAATGCCTCCCAAGTCATTTCTTTCCTAGACAGTCATATACTCTCACGATTCGGTACTCCAGAATTCCTAGTTTTTGATAATGCATCCTATTTCTCCTCTATCGACATAACTGAATATGCTTTTGAAAAGGGGATGAAACTCAAATTTTCTGCCAATTACTACCCACAAGTTAATGGTTTGGATGAGTCTTCAAACAAAAATTTGATCAACATTTTCAAGAAGACTGTAGCTTCTCATCATCAAGATTGGCATACACAACTCGATAATGCTCTTTGGGCAGATCGAATTAACCCAAGGCAACAATAAAAAATTATCCTTACTATCTAGTATATGGAAAAGAAGCCATCCTTCCTACTAATCTTGCCATCCCTTCACTACAATTGGCTCAGTATGTCCAAGAAGATGATTCTTCTCCCCTCTAGCAGAGAATTGATACACTACTTAAACTGGAGGAAGACAGGGAAACAACTACAAACAAATTATATCATCACCAGCAGATGGTGAAAAGATGGTTTGATGAAAAATATTCATCTAACAGGGAATTTTCCGTTGGAGACTTGGTTTTAAGATGGGACAAACAACACAAATATAAGAACCAGTATACCAAGTTTCAACGCCTCTGGCTGGGACCTTTCATTGTTACAGAAAAGATTGGTCCTGGTACTATTTGATTACAGAGACTGGAAGGAATTGTAGACACTTATCTAGGGAATGTTTCACTCCTCAAGAAGTATTTTGTTTGATCAGGGTGATGTACTTGTACATAGCTTTGTTTTGCTATTTATTTTCCTGATTGGTTTGTTCTTGGATTTTTGGTTGTTTGATTTAAACTCCACACAGTTGGCGATATTTATTGATTAGTTTATCTCTTGGTGATAATTTCAGCTTGGGTTTTATAACTATCTGCCAGCCACAATTTTGTCTTGTATCGGAGGTTGTTCAACAAAGGGCATACAGCTAATGATTGTAGAACACTGAATTGATATTTCTCCACAATGGTCATTATCTTACACATGTCTTATTTGTTTAATGGGGGTCTGGAGGATAGCAGAGTCTCCATTGTCTCATGTTTCGTGGTTCAAGTTGCATATCATAATAACCTATCCAGCTTGTTTTGCTTTGGATCCTTTTACAATCACCTTGATAATTAACCTCTTAATAAATGTAAATTGCAAGGTGGGAGGTCTTGTTATCAAGCCAGCCCATTAGGTTAATAGGTGCCAAGCAGAATGACATCTTCACATCAAGCTACCACACTTGGAAGATGACTTTCAGTTTTACTGGGAGTTGGAAGATCCTATCACAGGTCAGTCCATTCATGATCAGCAAAGCATTAGTGAGTAACACTACCAATATATGGTCACCAAGCCATGGTAGTGCCTTGTAATTTTCAACCTAATAAAATTTGGTTTGCTCATTTTTAAAGATCCTCGTGCATATAGGGATAGGGGGTCTTATCGCAATCCATTCCTGCCATGATCATGGGTTTTATTTGGACTGATACTATCACAATATGGTCTCCAAGCCATGATAGTTACTTTCAGAATTCCAACTAGAAGAAAAGGAGTCTCGTTGTCGAGCTGGCCTGATCAGTTTCTGAATTTTTCCTGTGAATGGCACTGCTTATATCTAATCACCAAGTCAGGGCAGTGGTCTTATATACATAGTCCTTTAGAAAAAAAAAAAAAAATAAATAAAAGAAAAAGGAAGAATCTCATGAAATGTTGCATGTAAATAAAATCCCGATAAATCAAGGTGATGTGTAATTAGGATATCCAGGATCATTTTCAAGTATATGCCTAGGTCCAACACAAGCTGCTTCCCCATGATTACATAAAGGTGAAGGATCTCGGTTGTTTCTTCAACCCTCTTATCAGATTTGCATTATTTTCAACATGATCATGTATGGGGATTTATCAGTTTCATGTTCCATGCTCGTTAACTATCTCTCTTGTGATCAATTTTTGGAAAATCCAGGTTGAAAAAGTGATGTGGATAACGTGTTTCATTCTAGATGAATTTCGTTGCAGAGATAATCTTCCCAGCCAGTCGCCATTTGTTGTGGCCACAACAGATCCCATGCTTAGCTCAAGCACGACAGCCCCATTTTTGTTTTTTTAATAAATACAAAGGTATTTGGGTGAGTGTTCAGTGTAAATATGAGCCTTTGGTTTTGGTATGGTTAGATCTCTTACCCATACTTTTGTCATGCTTATTTTTCTCTTTCCGAATGATCTCTACCTGTCTGGTTTGTAATTTTCCTCAAATTTTAAGTATTTTACCTTTGTTTTTTATCAACCCAAAACCCTACAGTTAGAAGTCCCGAAACCTGAAACCCGACAATTGTGGGTTGAGGGTTTTTGTTTTTCAGTTTTGGATTTTGGTAAACCCGAAACCCACAACTCGACGATTGTGGGCTACGGTTTCATTTGTAATAATTTTGGGAAATCACCATCACGAAACCCAAAACCTGAATTTTGCAATTGCGGCTTTCGGCTTTCGGGATTCCCTTCTTTCATTTATTTGCTTGTGTGTACCCAAAACCCAAAACCCACGATTGCGGCTTTCGGCTTTCGAGAACTCTTTTTCCACCTTGTTGTTTGCACGACCCCGCAACCCGCAATTTTCGGGTTGCGGCTTTCGGGATCATTTAATAATTTTTGTGAAGAAGATTTTCACACGAAACCCACAACCTACAATTTCGGGATGCGGCTTTCAGGAATGGGTTTTCCATTTTGAGATTTGATTAGTCCCGCAATCTGCATTGTCGGGTTTCGGCTTGCGGGATCCTTGAATGAACTCCATAAATAAAACTAAATCCCGCATCCCGCTTCGGTTAATCTTGGCCGTCCGTTTATTTTGATTGCACAGGTGTATTTTAATATGTCTTTTAATAGGGTTTTTTATATTTTAGTTTTACATTTTTACATTTGAAGAATTAATTTGTCACACTGTCGTTTTTACTGTGGATTGCGTGTCAGTTGCTGTTTTTCAGTTTGTTGGTTATTTCAGGTAAGCCCACATCTTTGCATTGCTAGTCTGTACTTTTTGCCATTTTTGGGTTGATTTTGATTTCTGTATTGATAAAAAATTGCAAGTTTTTTCACCATGTCTAGAGGTACACGTTCTAAAACGTCGCACAAAGACTCCCTAACCAAAGACCCAAATTTTGGTTTTCTCTCTGACACTAGTGAGTGAGTTTCTGAAACGTACTAGATGGATTGGTAAAAAATATATGCCATTTTTTATAATGACGACCTCTCCCATATTGAGAATGATAGATCGGTGTACGAGAGAATTAGGGCTTCCCAAATCCATGCCATTGCTTCGCGTCTTGCTATCCTGCCTCACATAGATGCAATCAAATGGCTAATTGAGAATGCCAGTATTAAAGACCATTCTTTTAATGATAGTGCGGGATGTCAATTAACAAGTTTTCGCCCGGAAGTGTTTGTTCGAGCTTTTTCTTTGAAACCTCATACACATACCCTCTCTCCCGAGTTTATACAGTCATCCAAAACCCGGTATAATTTTAATGAGATGATTAAGTCATGGATGCTTAAGCCTAACCCCTTTGTACCTAAGGCGAATCACCTTTATCCTATCATCTAGTTGAACGAACCCTACTCTCTACTAGCAGCCATGCTCTGTCAACTTTTTGGTCAGCCAAATTGTTCCCATTTAAAAGCGGAATGGGCACCCTTGCACACCATGTGTTACTCACAGGAGAGTCTTTCCCATGGGCCTCCATCCTCTCAGCAGAACTGAAAAATGCCATTCAAGAATATCATAAGGCACCAGCTCACTAGAAGCCACCTTTTTTCCTATCTGGATATGTCCTTGATGTTTTCTGCTCAGAGTTTCAGTACCCTAACTTGGGTTAGAATTGGACTCCTTCAGACCCACCTGTACACATTTACCATTCAGCACTGTGGGAAGAAAATTTTGTACCTTTATTATATGACATCTATGACTGCTTTATGGGCACCATATATTTTAAGATCTTCTAGCAGCAACCACCTTCATTCTCAAAAGATGCCAAGGCTTTCATCAAAACCATGGGTGATTGGTATATAGGTGAGTATTTTTTAGATATCAGGATTTGGGGAAGTGACACGATATATCTGATTCCCAGGATTGTCCCAGACAGGATGGTAATACAGGAAGTTTCTTTTCAAATTGTCACTGATGGCATGTATAAGAAACTCATAGGTCCTAAGAAGAAGGGTTGGCCTAAGTTTTCTCTCAACCTTGGTCTGTTGGTCATCCCAACTTCAACCTGGTCTGTAGTTCTAGGTGACCAGATAGCTGCTCTAAGACTAGGTGTTGCCCCCAAAAGGAAGCATGACCCTAAGAAGTTCTTGGATGCACACCTCAAGCAAGTTAATATGAAGATAGACTATGCACATGAAGTAGTTCAAGATGATTTCATATACCAAGGGGTGGACACATTCTAAGAGGTGCTAGCTAGAGAAAAGGACTTACAAGAAGAACAAGACATTCTAAAGTACCAAAATGAGCTTAAGTGAGTTACAGGGTCATGCAGCTGAACATCATTGAACAAGTAAGGAGAGACAAAAAAGAGAAAGAGGCTCAGAAGGCCAATACTCCTTTCATGATTACATTCCCTGATGGAAACAAAGGTAAAGCTCCTCTAGGGGAACCCTCTCAAGAGAAAGCTAGGGAAGAAGCTAAAATGATGCTACAATCAGCTCGTGAATCCCAGCAACAGATGGTATAATTGTCATCAATGTTAAAAACTCAATTGCTGGAACCCCCTAAGCTTGCAGTCAATATTCAGCCACCAAGTATCTTGGATGTTTAGGTATCTACTACAGAAACTCCAGAAGATGATGACTTTGTCATAACCAAGGCCAACCCAACTAAAAGACAAAAGGTTATGCCTTCTTCATCACATATTTCTACAGTTGACATAATTGACTGTGATGAAGAAATAGTCTCACCTCCCCCAGTACCAGTAGTCGAAGAAGTCACTAAAGATCCTAAGACCTTCACTCATGTTAAATTTTGAGCATTAATTCACAATACTCTAGTATCTTCACTGAGAGAATAACATATACATTATATCAATGCATAACAATCACAATAAGCATGACAAGCATCACAAGAATCAAAAGCATGAGAGACAAGAGACGCAGAGTTTCCTTGGGGAAAACCCTAAGGTGAAAAACCCCGCAACTTCCTCGGAGATAGAGAGAGCAATGGCTCAACGAAAGTATAACCAAAATACACTGAGATAGTCTCCTAGTAGTAGACGATCCTCCTCCTTACTAGTGCGCCACTTTCTGAGTGAGAGAAGTGTGAGTTTCCAAGTGATGAAAATAGATATATCCCGATCTCTATTTATACTAGCTTGTTTGCCCAATTACACTATGGGGCCGACTTGTCTATCTAGATACATCCACAATATAATATATATTTCAGGGCCGACCCCACACATGGTGGTCTAATAACCCATCGGCAAGTACACACACTTGTGACACTTGTCAATCCACATGACGACACTTCCTTATAGTGGAATAACACATCTCTTATAAAGGTACAATAAATATATATGAAATACATTCCAAAGTTACATATACATCAACACTCCCTCTTAACTAGGAAGGTATTTCTCGACATATATCTACTAGACAAGTCTTCTTCCCAGGATCATCGTCATCATCATCGTCACTGCTATTTCTATCTCAACCACACTCTAACTCTACTCGTCATAGGAAGTTCTACAGAGCCAGTCCTTTTTCATACTAGATGTAGGCCCACCACCTGCAGGTCTTCATCATCACTGGCCATACTGTGGAATCCTCAGGACTTATTACATGCGTCACAAAACCTGGATGCACTATCCCAGGCTATTACGAGCACTCAGCTCTACCTGTCAGATCTCCCAGGAGAACATTACATGTGACCCATCATAAAACCTGGCTGAAGCATCCCAGGCTATTATGAGCACACAGCTCTACCTGTCGGATCTCCCAAGAGCACATTACATGTGACCCATCACAAAACCTGGCTGAAGCATCCCAGGCTGTTACGAGCACACAGCTCTACCTGTCGGATCTCCCAGGAGCACATTACATGTGATCTCACCACAAAACCTGGCTGAAGCATCTAAGGCCTTTTTCATCCTGTCTAGATCTCCCAGGAGCAAATTACATGTGGTCATGGAAAAACCTGGCTGAAGCATCTGAGGCCTTTTTCATCCTGTCCAGATCTCCCAGGAGCAAATTACATGCAATAGGACAAAACCTTGAAAGAGCATCTTAGGATTTTACGGGTACACAACTCTGACCTGAAGATCTCCCAGGGTAGAAATTACATGTCCTCCCAGAGCAATGTCTTGAAAGAGCATCCCAGGCTGTTATGGGTATGCAACTCCAACCTATAGGATCTCCTAGACATGCTCATCTGCACAACCTGATCCACGGCCACAAAGTATCATCTGATACTCACCATACATCATCCTGATGTACACATGATCATCCTAATCATCATCACTGCAACATCCTGCTGCATGTCATCTGGAGAAGCTCGTCATCCACAATCACCCTGATCATACAATGCATCCATCTGATGCGCACCAAGTATCTACTTGATACATATCATCATACACAGTGTATCCACTTGATACATAGATACATGATCCACACAATGTATCCATCAACATACATGATCTACCTGATCATACCTGATACATATCAATATACATGATCTACCTGATCATACAATGTATCCACCTGATACATATACAGATACATGGTCCAAGCATCCAACATGATGCATATACAAAATACATACAAATGATCCAACCGATCATATCCAGCATCCAACATGATGCGTACATACATATAAATGATCCAACTGATCATATCCAGCATCCAACATGATGCATGCATACATATACATATAAATGATCCAACTGATCATACAAAGCAGAAACTAGAACATCATCCTGATGCTGATCATCCAGCGCTTACATTCACAGCCATGTGAAGGATCCTCCTTCCAACATGCTTGGAATGGCTTCAGAAAATGTGTCCATCACTTCTTCCTCGAAGTGTCCTCGATCTGAAGAACACCAAGCCTCTCCCTGAATTACTCAAACTTCACCCTGGCTAGTGGCTTCATCAGCACATCTGCAATCTGCTCATCCATCGCAACATACAGGAGCTTCACAGCTCCTCTCTGCACCATATCCCTGATATAGTGATATTTGATCTCTATGTGTTTCAACCTGTCTTGAAACACTAGATTCTCAAATAGCTTCACACAACTCTGGTTATTGCAGAAGATACCAGTAGCATCCAATGGGAGATCAAATAACTCAGACAGTAGCTTCCACAGCCATACTGCCTCACAACTAGCTGAACAGGCTGCAACATACTCTACCTCAGCTGTACTTAGTGCTACGCAGGACTACTTCCTGCTAAACCAAGAGATCACACCTGATCCCATATTGAAGTAGCATCCAGATGTGCTCTTCCTATCTACAACACTGCCAGTCCAATCTGAATCAACATAACCCTACAGGTTAAACTTTTGATTCGCTTCATACTTGAGCCCAAAATCCACTCTACCCTTCAGGTACCTCAGAACATGCTTTACAGCAACCAGGTGAACACTCCTCGGATCCGTCAGGAACTGGCTCAATGTGTTCACAGCAAAGAAAATATATGGTCTCATGTTCGTCAGGTACATCAAGGACCCAATCATTTGATGATACATAGAGACATCAACCAGCTCAGATGAAGCAATACATAGAAGCTTCAGATTCGATGCCATAGGTGTGGCCATGGCCTTGCAATCCATCATCCCGAATCTCTTCGGGATATCTACTGTGTAATTCCCTTGACCAAGGAAGATCCCACCTGCATTCTGCCACACCTCCATACCTAGGAAATAATGCATCATTCCCAAATCTTTCATATCGAACTCAACAGCAAGTTTCCTCTATGTATCACACCAAGTTCTAGGAGCTTGCTATAAGCCATACACGGCTTTCTTCAATCTGCACACATGTGACTCCCTGTCAGGTCTTGGGACTGTATCTCAAACATCTTCTTCATGATCGACGGATCATGGCATTCCATTTCTTCATCCCAGATCCTGGGAACTTCAATATCTTCAATAGATATCTTTGTTTCTGGAACAAATTTTGTAGTCCTTCTTTTGTAGGTGAAGATATACGGTCTTTCCTACAAAACAAATTAAATTGCATGATTAGAAGAATCTCATAATTTTTAGAACAAATTCTTTACACATAAAGAAATATGTCATGCAGTCATGCAGTTATCTTAGCCAATGCTTCAATACAACATTTATCCATGTTACACAACTTTCTAGATGCCTTCCAGTCTCTACTAGAACATTGTTAAGAGTTTGCACTATTCCCAACATGTCAGCAAAGAGGTTTCATTCTAGATAAGTAGCACTAGAATGTTGTACAGTGCCACAGGCCACTTACCCATCACATGCATATTAGTAGTATACTGTTAATTAATGCAATCATTCTAATATGCACAATACATCTCCTAAGTCTAGGAACATAAGCATAATATTATTTAAACAAAAATAGGCAAGAAATGATAATTGAATTACTTATCTTTGTTTGTTTGTTGGGTGGACTCCCTCTGAGTCTTTGCTTCCTGGCAGGAGCTGCTGAAGTAGATTCTTCTACACCTTTCTGTTGTGGAATGTAGGAAGATGGTCAACTCCCTCTGAAAATCTTCATCCTTGCAGGAGCTGTTGGAGTGTGCTCCCTCTTGATATTTGCTTCCTGGATTACCTGTCATTGAACTTATATTCATCCTTGCTGACATCAATCTTCTTGAACCCTGGAAAGTATAATCTGTAAGCCTTCGAGCTTTCACTGTAACCCACAAAAATACCCTTCTTTCCTGAAGTATCTAGTTTGGTCCTCTTTTCCTTTGGGACATGAGTGTATACTGGACAACCAAATATTCTGAGATGGCTGACTTTAGGTTTCTTACCAGAAAAGACTTCTTCTGGTGTCTTGTTGTCCAATATCTTGTGGGATGTTCTGTTCTCCACATATACAGTTGTTCTAGCTGCCTCTGCCCATAGATGCATAGGTAGATCCTGGTCATGCAGCATTGCCCTTGCTGCTTCCATGATTGTTCTGTTCTTCCTTTCTGCAACTCCATTTTGTTGAGGATTATAAGGAGCAGTCAACTCCCTCTTAATCCCTGAATCACTGCAAAGCTTCTTGAAGTCACCTGAGGTGAATTCTCCACCATTGTTGGATCTGAATGTTTTGATCTTCTTGTCAGTTTGAATCTCCATCAAGGTTTTGAATTCCTTGAACTTATCAAACACCTCATCTTTGTTCTTCAAGAAGTATACCCAATTCTTCCTGGAGAAGTCATCAATAAATGAGACATAGTAAACATACCCACTTAGAGAACTGGATGACATAGGACCACATACATCTGAGTGGATGATTTCCAGGATATCCCTTGCCTTGCTTTCACTGCTTGGGAAAGCCTTCTTAATGTTCTTACCTTTTTCACATCCTTTGAAAACACCTTCATGTTTGGTCTTGATTTCGGGAAGACCCTCTACAGCCTTGCTTGCAATTGGAAGTGCCCTATAGTGCATATGAGCAAGTATTCTATGCCAAAGTTCACTTGGCTCCATGGATTCATGCACCATGGCATGTTCAGGTTGTCCCTTCAATTTATACAAACATCCCTCTTGCTCTCCAATCACTACTGCATCATCTATGGTCTTTCCCTTTGGCCACATTAGGACTTGGCCATCCACAAATGCAACCCTCATACCTTTTACATCCAATGCAGAGATGGAGAGTAAGTTCTTCTTGAGCCCAGGTACATAAAGGACTTCTTTCATCTTGAATGTTTCCAGAATCTAGGTTGTAGGAGGCTTCACCACTTCCTTTGATTGGGTATTGATAATCATCCCCAAGTTTCACCTTATGGGGTGATTCATGTTCAGATAGGTTCACAAAATATTCCTTAAACCCAGTCATGTGTTTGGAAGCCCCACTATCAATTAACCAATCATTACAACCATGGGAGATAGTACTTGTGAGAGCAGAGATTAGAACATACTCTTCTTCACTTGATGAGTCATCATTACTAACATCGCTTTCTGCCCTAGCCTTCTTCTTGGGTGGTTCATCATCCTCGGCAGCATGAGCATGAAACCTTCTTTTGATGCCCTTCTTCTTCTTGTCGAATTTGTTGTTGTCCCTCTTGTTCTTGGGACAATTTATGGCAATATGTCCTTTTTCATTACAGGTGAAGCATATTCTTCTTTCTTTATAGTGATGTGAAGATTTCTTGGAGTGAGATGGCTCTGTTTTGGACTTCCCTTTCTTGGTGTGAGCTGTGAGAGCTTGATATTCATTCCCCATATTTTCTTCTCGTTCCACAAGCCTTGCTTCTTCATGTGAGCATTCTTCCCGTAGTCTGCTGAAGGATACCAACTTCTTTCTTGCACACATTCCTTGAATGAAGGAGTCCCATGACCTAGGTAGGCCATTCAGAGTGGTCATGATAACTTCACCATTCTCCACCATTTCATCCACTGCTTCTAGTTGTTCCTTGATCTGGGAGACCCTTGAAAAATAAGATTGAATGGTTTCTCCATTCTGAAACTTTACTCCTTTTAATTGGTTCCGCAGGGTCATCTTCCAATTTATGTTCTTCCCTTCAAATAGCTTGGTCAAAGAGTCAAACATCTCCTTGGGTGTCTTTAGAGAAGACACATGGGGTATGAGATGGTCTTTGATAGAATCAACAATGATTCTCTTTGCCTTGACCAAGTTCTTCTTGTGCAATACTTTAGCCTCTTCATCCTCTAGGATAGGGATGTCTTTTTTATATATGAGTCCAACTCATTCTCTTCCAGGATTAACCCAATCCTATACTTCCAATATCGAAAGTTATCAGCCCCTTCAAGCTTATCCTCAAGCTTGGTGTGGAGAGGCATCTTAAAGAGTACTTTAAATGGAAATAAAAAAGATTTAGGTCTTACCACTTGAAATACTAAAAACTGGATCTGGTCCCGGATTAGGGTTTGTCGAAAAAACCCTAAAAATTCAAAATGTGAATTTTAACTTTCTGAAAGGATAGAAAGATGTGCCTTGATGAGCTGATCAGCCTGGTGTATTTAGAATTTGAGATTAGCAAAGCTTTACCCTTCAGATTTGTCCTTTTGTCCTCCCGGGTTCACTAGGGAGAGCCCTGAATTAGGGTTTGAGTTCCCCAGAGATCTACCCAGCCAAAAATCTTGATCCAAAGCTCTAAACTTCGATTGTTGCAAGGAGCTTCCAGCTATGTCTTCAGATTTTAGAAATTCCTATTTTTGTGGAAACCCTAATTTTTAGGGCCAAATCTGAAAATGCTCAGAATTGAATTCTGATTGGACAGATAGATTCTCCTTGATGAGTAGAGTCAATCTACTATACTTATTTTCCAAAATATGTGGAGAGAAACCCAATAAACAAGAATAACATATACAGTATATCAATGCATAACAATCACAATAAGCATGACAAGCACCACAAGAATCAAAAGCATGAGAGACAAGAGACACAGAGTTTCCGTGGGGAAAACCCTAATGTGAAAAACCCCACAACTTCCTCAGAAATAGAGAGAGAAATGGCTCAACTAAAGTACAACCAAAATACACTGAGATAGTCTCCTAGTAGCAGATGATCCTCCTCCTCACTAGTGCACCACTTTTTGAGTGAGAGAAGTGTGAGTTTCCGAGTGATGAGAATAGAGATCTCCCGATCTCTATTTATACTAGCCTGTTTTCCCAGTTACACTATGGGGCCGACTTGTCTATCTAGATACATCCACAATATAATATATATTTCAGGGCCAACCCCACACATGGTGGTCTAATAACCCATCGACAAGTACACACACTTGCGACACTTGTCAATCCAGATGATGACACTTCCTTATAGAGGAATAACACATCTCTTATAAGGGTACAATAAATATATGTGAAATACATTCCGAAGTTACATATACATCAACAACTCAATTGCTAGATAGTATTGATATGGATTAGTCCTTCCCTGAGCAATCAGTGTTGGAATTCAATGTTGCTCTTGGCATTACATCATCAGCATTTGTGATGCCATCAGTTCAACAAACCTCTATTGTACCTCTAGGAGGAACACTTCCATTTTCCTTGTCACACTTGTTTAATACCCTCAATAACACCACTACTTCATTGCCAGAATGCTCAGCCCCTCTTTCCACCCCACTATCTATTGTTGTAGAAGTCTAGCCTCTGGTTGTCCCTCTGCAGTCATCTACAAATAGTTTATTAACGGCCACCACCGATGAATCTCCCAAGATCTCCTCACCATCTTTACCCATCAAAGTTCATCGCCAACTTCCACTGCCAGAAGCTAATGTTGATACTCAGGTTCTATTATCTAAACCCTTTGTCTCAATCCCTTCCCCAGATCCAGCTATGTCAGTTCCTCAAGTTGTCACTACCTCTTCAGTTAGTACTCAAGTTACCATACCTATTCCTACCTCTGTTATTACCCAAACACCTTCATTGATCTCAATAGTTAATGTCATTTCTACTTCCACACATTCAATGGTTGAATACACAGATGAAGCTGTAGTTCCCCTTGGGAATTACTTCTACAGTAAGGATGATAAGACAGTGATAAGGAAGACTAGGAAAAGAGGTGAAGGTCAATATCTTTTGGAAGCACCTGAACCAGTACAAGTAATATGGGCTCCTAGGACAAATAATCCGAGAATTGAGACAATTGAAGCAGTAATAGCCTTAGGAGCCTTTGCCAATGCTAATTGGGATTCTGTCCAAGGTTTAGATAGGGAAGTTGACCTCAGGGAGGAAGAGATCAAAAACCTGAAAGAGGAATTGGGCAAGTAAGCTGCAAGAGCTAGAGCAATGGAATGCCACTCTTCTCGCTGAACTCAGTCTCTCACAGTCTCAGCATTCCACTCATATTGAAATAATAGCTTCCTTGGAAAAACAAGTTGAGGATGCAACTGCAAGTGTAGCCTCCTCAAGTTTTCTTAAGTTTGCACCCTGTGATTTTAAGAATCTGTCCCTCCAGGTGAACCAGGATCATCATAAATTGCTATAGAATTTATATGTTGCTTTAGATGAAATCAGGGAAAACTTTATTAATCTTTCCAAGGTATCCTCCTCAATAGTTTCTAGATTAAGAAGGCCAAGGCCTCTTTTAACACATGACTTGATTTGAATGAAACAGCTGAGGACATTATCAATAAATCCAAGGACATCTACACCAGGCGATGGTATGCAGTTGAAAACATTATGGATGTCTTGGGTTTACCACTCATGAGCCCTATCTTGGAAGCTTTACCACCAAAATGCAGGCTTAAGGAACTCGAGGGCAGGCATGAGGAGTTTGCATAGAAGATTTGGGATCTTGAACAAGTCAGCATCGAAGATGTGGATCGTTTGGTTAGAGAACCGGTCATCATGGAGGGCAAGATTCACATCTATCTTCGCACTTGGCACAAGCTGGCGAAACATGACATGGAGAATAACGTGTGCAATGTTCAATTAGCCTTAGAATCTGTCAATTTCCCAAACCTAGATGAATTGTTAGACATTTATGAGAAATGGCAAGATTTATTGGGTCAATAGTTGGATCCGATTTTGTAAATGTCTGTTTTCTAGGGATCTCTATTTTGGCACTCTGTTGTAAATATTTAAAGAGGGATAGCTCTCGTAGTTAAGGGTGGGTAATTTTGGAGTGGCAAATCAACAGGATATTGGACTCGAGATACTCTGCTTAGTAGAGCCTTTTGTAATTTCTGTACAAGACCTCTTTTAATACAGTAAACTCATATTTTGATCTATCTCTTGTTATTCTTCAAGTTTATTTGAGAATTACTGATTGTGTACTTCATATTTTCATCTATAGTGCGTGATATCTTTTGCATATGTTTAAGTGTATGGATCTATTATATTGGTTTCCCTGCATGATTGATTTAAGCTAAAAAGTGTTTTATTGAGTTTATTCAATTTAAATACTTTCTTTATCGATTTCTGCAAGTGATTCATAGCACAATAATCATTGTTAATTTTTCAATTAGCAAAGTGGTTTCAGATTTATCTTGAATAGGCTTAAGTACTTGAATTATTGTCTTTTAATTTTCGTTAATGGATTGTGATTTAAGTTAATAAGTGAAACAATTAAAAGCATTTCTGTGAAAGGTTGTAATTTACTTATGCCTCACACCTCAAGGTTAATCTGCACAAGATCAAGCTTTCATTTTAGAATAGGATTGACTTAGACTAGTTTCCCCTTTTCTAAAATAGGTTAGGTTAGCTTTGTTTTACTACATCCACACCTTGGTTTTCTTTGAATGGAAAATTGATCTTATAGGTCGACTCATCTACTCTTAGAGTGCCAGCGGAGGCCTAATATTTGTGGGGGATCACCACACCAAACAGGTTTGGGATAGAGTTGCCCTTGCGGAGGGTCCTTTGAAGCCTTTCAACTTGGGTTGTCTTCCTCTGTTGAGTGTCTTGGAACATTCCAGCAC
Source organism: Larix kaempferi (assembly GCA_027924585.1). NCBI lineage: Eukaryota > Viridiplantae > Streptophyta > Pinopsida > Pinales > Pinaceae > Larix > Larix kaempferi. The sequence goes on along the minus strand of BSBM01000225.1, from coordinate 1,172,703 downwards.
CTTTTGCATCTAAACTGCACAATCGAGGCATCAACAGGACCTCATCCCCAACACTTGAAAGTACTTGAGTATCCCATAGTTCCTCAATGCTGCAACACATTGCGGATCATTTTCCGCTTGCACATCATCGAGCTCGTGGCCGCGTTCTCTCCACTCAAGAACCGTTGTGCTCACTCCAAACCTATCAAGAAGGACATTTTAACACCTTTAGAACTTTTCCCATGTTAATGTATTTGTAACTTCGGAATGTCTTTCATATATGTATTCCTATAGAGATGTTATTATTCCTCTATACAAAAGTGTTTGTATTCCTATAGAGATGTTATTATTTGTCTATACGGAAGTGTTTGTATTCCTATAGAGATGGTGTCGTCATTTATATTGTAAGTGTCATAACTTATACTTCATGGGTTATTAAACCACCTTGATGGGGTCGGCACTGTATAAGTCATGTGGGTTAAAGGGTTATTAGACCACCTATTGGGGGTCGGCCCTGTTAGAATTATGTTATGTGGTTAAGTTAAGGCCAACCTAGTAAAGGTTATTAGGAAAGTCAAGTTAGTGTATAAATAGAGTGCGGGAGTCACTCTATTTGATCATTCACTTTCTCACTCATACTCTCATTGGAGAGTGGTGCACTAGTGGAGGAGGAGAAGCTACTTCTAGGAGGACTATTTCTTATACTTGGGTTGTATCATTTCTCTATCTATCTCTGAGGAAGTTGCAGGGTTTTTCACCTTCTTGGGTTTCCTTGGTGAAACTCTATGTCTCTCATGTGCTTGCATTATTGTGTCCATGTTTGATATGCAGTAGATATGTTGTACATGTTATTCTCTCAGTTAAGATCCTAGATCAGATTGAAATTCTGAAAAACTAACATGGTATCAGAGCTAGCCTGAAAGAAGGCATGGTATGGCATTTATGACACTTGTTGCACTTGCGAAGCTAGCGCTTGATATAGCAAAAACCAGTCATCATAGAAATTTAGCTATAAATACATTTTGGAGAAGGTTCAGGATCTGAAACCTTTACGGGTCATAGATAACATCCCCATGTACCTTGTGTTCGAAGCAAAACTTCTAATTCGATGTACTTTGTGATTTATGATCAGTACAATCTACGATTTCGGCCTCTTCCAGATCTTAGTCACAAATAGGTGACCTAGGAAAAAAGGTCACAACTTGGGCTAGGAAACTCCAAATGAAATTTCGTAAAATGTGACAAGTATGGAATGGAATGTAATTTCTCAGGTAAGTTTTTCAAAGGCCGAAACGGAACTAGTGACATGTGGCATGCCGTACAAGTTTGCTCTCCTGTTTTATCCCATAAACAGGTCATGTTGCGACACTTGGAATAAATCTCTCTCAAAGAATCTAATTGAGGTAAGACCTATCGGGTTGGAAATATAATAGGTCAGGCTACCAAAGGATGAATTTTCAGACCCTACAAATCTTAAATTTCGGAGTTACACTAGAAACAATCAGGTGCATATTTCTGTCAAAATAGAATTGGATTTTGAGCACCTTCATTCATGGCTGCGGGAATTTAGGGTTTCAGAGAATGTTGGGAATTTTTTGTATCGGAGACCACGGCTGGATGCTCCTCATAAAAATCAAAATTTAGAGACCAAGATCAAATTTTTTGGTTGGGCAAAAGGCCGGGCTTGATAAAACCCTAGTTCAGGATTTTGATCGGAAAGGTGTAAAATTAGGGCTTCTGCAAAAGTTGGAATTTCTGAAGTCTGTGACCACGGCTGGAAGTTCCTCAGAAAAATTGAAATTTAGAGCTTTGGATCAAACCTTTTGGTTCGGTAGAAGGGTGGTCTTTATCAAAATCTATTTCAAGATACTCTTTAGAAGATCCAGAAGTTTCAAAGACAATTTTGAGGGGTGAAACTTTGCAGTTTTCAAATTCTGAGTATACCAGCTTGATCAACTCATCAAGGCGCATCTTTCTATCCTTTCAGAAGTTTGAAATTCAAAGTTTGAATTTTTAGGGTTTCTCTGACAAACCCTAATCCAACTCCAGATCCAGTTTCTGCAAATCAAGTGGATTGGGTTAATCCTAGAAGAGAATGGTTTTGTCACCTACATAAGTGAAGAAGTTCCTGTTTCAAAGGGAGATGAGGCTAAGGCCTTACATAAGAAGATTACAAGCAGTCTCGATAGGTATGACTTATCCAGGTATGTTTCGAGATCTATTCATGATTAAGTTTATGGTATGTTTGTCTTCATTAAGGTTAGTACAATCTTTATTAACTTTAGACTTGTCGTATCACCTTAATAAAATTATGAATGCAGATATTCATTGATTAGGGTTTTGACACTTATGATTGTACTAATGCTTTGTGGTGTTGTATGAGGTTGATGTTGTCTGCTAACATGAAAGGTACATCAAGAAAGACAAATCATGTTCTAGTTCAATAACATATGCCCATGGCGACATGAAGACAAAGATTCATCCATTGTCATGGATCACATAGAAGCTCTACTTACGAGGTATGCATACTTTGGTTCTACAATGCTTAACCTATGAGATATGTAGGTTACTAGCACAAGTCATTGAAGAGAACAAAAAGACATTGCTTGGCATAACTAGCAAGTATGATAACCAGGTATGTTTTTCCTATATCAAGTTAAAATCCTACCTTGTGTTAGGATCTTATATTGTTGTATGGTTGATAATGATTATTCATGAAGTTAGAAATGTAAGTAATCAAGGGTTTATGCATATTATGTCTCTTACATTGATTGATGATATGACTAACCAGAAAAGTCTTTTGGTCAAATAAAGAATATGCATGAGTAAAAGAAGTATTCCCTGAAACCTTGAATACTAATGTTTATTATCTGTGTATGAAATGATCTTGACCATACATGTTTAAGATTACTTAGAATCATAATGTTTTTGATAGTATTAAGATTATACTAATGAATGTATGTATGAGATCTCGAGGATAACACAATGATGATACTAGTAAGTATGCATAGTGATCGAGGATGGATATAAGTTCAAAGATAGGTAATCCAGGAAGAAAAGATCAAGAGGGAGCATGCTTTAGTAGTTCCTGCAAGGAAGCAAATATTGAGAGGGAGTCCACCCTACAAACAAAACAAATATAAGTATTTGAATTGTCATTTCTTGCATATTTGTTTGTTTAAACAATATTGATCAATGATGTATATGCTTATGTTCCTAGACTCAGGGTGTGTATTATGCATATTAGAATAATTGCATTAATGAAGAGTATACTACTAATATGCATGTGATGGTTAAGTGGCCTATGGAACTGTACAACATTCTATTTCTACTTATCTAGAATGAAACCTCTTTGCTGACATGTTGGGAGTAGTGCAAACTCTTAACAATGTTCTGCTAGAGATTGGAATGCATCTAGAAAGTTACGGGATATGGATAAATGTTGTATTGAAGCATTGGCTAAAATAATTGCATGACTGTATGACATATTTCTTTAGGTGTAAGAATTTGTTCTGAAAACTATGAGAAGTTTCTAATCATTCAATTTAGCTTGTTTTGTAGGAAAGATCGTATATGAGCACCTACAAAAGAAGGACTACAACATTTGTTCCAGCAATAAAGTTATCTATTGAAGATATTGAATATATAGAAGTTCCCAGGATCTGGGAAGAATGCCATGGTCCATCGATCATGAAGAATGATGTTTGGGATGTGGTCCCAAGACCTGAAGGGAAGTCTGTTGTGACTTTCAAGTGGATCTATAAGATCAAGCATGCTGCAAAAGGCAGCATAGAGAAATACAAAGCAAGTGATGAAATGGAAGATATGCCAGGTGGATGTCAAGATAGCCTTCTTGCTTGGTTGATGACACTTCGAGGAAGAAGTGATGGACACATTTGCAGGAGCCATTCCGAGCATGGCGAGAGGAGGATCCTTCCCATGGCTGTGGATGTAAGCACTGTGTGATGAGCATCAGGACGATGCTCCAGTTATTGCTTTGTATATGCATCAGTTTGATCATGTATATGTATATGCATCATGTTGGATGCTTGGTATGATCAGTTGGATCATGTATATGTATATGCATCATGTTGGATGCTTGGTATGATCAATTGGATCATGTATATGTAAATGGATCATGTTGGATGCTTGCTATGATCAGGTGGATCATGTATTTGTATATGTATCAGGTAGATACTTTGTATGATCAGCCGGATCATGTATGTGATATGCATCAGGTAGATGCATGATATGTATCATGTGGATACATTGTATGCATCAGGAGGACACAGTGTATGATCAAGATGATCATGGATGATGAGATTCAGGGTGTTGCTCCAGATGATATGCATCAGGATGATGCTATGATGATGATCATGATGATCATGTGATGATGTATTGTCAGATGATTGGGTCCTTGATGTACCTGACGAATACGAGACCAGATATCTGATTTGTGGTGAACACCTTGAGCAAGTATTTGACAGATTCGAGACATTTTCACCTGATAGCTACAAAGCATATTCTGAGGTACCTGAAGGGTACAGTTGACTATGGGCTCAAGTATGAGGTGAATCAAAATTTAACCTAGAGGGTTATGTTGATTCGGATTGGGCAGGCAGTGCCATTGATCGTAAGAGAACTACAAAGAAAAAGAAGCCTTCATGGAGACTAGAAAAGTCTTACAAAGCGCAGAACCTATGACCCCAAGAATCCAGTTGCGAAGTGAATAGTGCCTGTGGTGGATATGCCAATTTCATATTATGGAACACGTACTGCAACAAAATGCATAAGTCTTGTTGCATAGTTCTTACAGCGCTGCATGAAGTTGTTAAAGCATGGAAATTCCTTAGCAGAGTTACAAATCCTATTCATTCATTATGAGTAGCATAGTGCCATAAGCGAGCATATAGCGAATTTCAGCATATCAAGAATCATAGAAGGACCAGAAGAGAGATGAGATTAAATGCGTAGATCAGAGACATTGAAATGGGCCAGATCATTCTTGACTTAGGATCAGATGTGAATGTCTTGGAAAAGAAAACATGGGAACATATTGGAAAGTTGAAGTTATCATGGTCACCAATATAGTTGAGACTCGCCAATAAGAAAAAGGTTCTACCTTTTGGGAGGTTATTGAATGTCCTTATTGGCATTGATAGAGTGTGAAGTAAAGCAGACTTTGAGGTTATTGAAATCATAGATGATAGCAATCCTTATCCTGTACTATTAGGGATTGACTAGGAAATTGATAACCTCGCAATCATCAATCTCAAGAAAAAAGATATGATATTTGAAGGACCAGATATTAGGGTCATCGCACCTTTAGACCCTGCACAAGGACCTATATATATCGAACTAGTAAGAGAAGAAGCAGAGCTCAAGATCTTGATCACATCTACAAGATGACAGTGAATCAAGCATACTACATCATTCCTACTGATGATGGGACACTAAGCTAGAGATGTGACAGTTCTTGTCTATCGGAGTTAGACATAAGATTGGATAATTGGCAGAGCCGAATGCATGACCTATCATCAAGATGATGTGCGCAGATCACTAAGTCACTATGCTAGATTGGAACATAGGTAATCCCAATCCATACTTTCGATGGTTCAGGAAATATCCACACCTTTATTCATGAGTATTTAGTTTCAGTTCCAGCCCAACATAAGTTAGCTGCTCTAGATACAGCATTGTGCGCTACATTTGCTAGATGGTGGGCTGCGCATAAGGAGAATCTGAACACATGGGAGGAATGTAAACACATGATGGAGATCAAATTTAAAGAACGAAATGATATTTTGCAAGTAAAATAAAATGGGCAAATTGATCCTAGAGATGAAATAGATATTTGTTTGAAAGCATGGATACATAAACAGCGAGCATATTGGGTTCATCTGTTTGTGCACACATTGGAGAAAATTCCAAAGAATTGGTACACAGAGACAGAACTTCCCAGAGGAACAATAGAATGGTCCATTCTTACAAGGGACTTCCAAGCGACATTCAGTTTTGAGGATGATTTTCCAAGTATTCACGAGGCTTTGCAGATAATCAAACAAAAGGTATTCAATGATGCACTATTACTAATATATAGACAACCCGAATGGGAAATATAGTTAGAACATGTCCTGGAATGTTATAACCTCGCATTAGATGAAGATGAAGAGGAAGATTTGGGTGATGTAAACATATCTGAGTCAGAAGGAGAACGCAATGTTGAAGGACCTAACTTAGAAATTCCAAAACTGAGTAGTCCTGTGAAGACCAAAAAGATCAACATTGGTACTGAGAATGAACAAGAGTTCACTTCTATAGGAGATTACTGGGATGAAGAACAATATAACAGATTGCAGACCTGTTGCGTGAATATCAAGAGCTATTTCCTACCAAGTTCTCTGAAATGAAAGGAATTTTAGGTGACTTGGGAGTTATGAAAATACCTCTCCAGTTAGATGTGAAGCCTATCGAGCAAAGACCCTACAGAATGAATCCCAGATACAAAGAAAGAGTAAAGGCGGAGCTTGATAATATGCTTGATGCAAGAATTATTGAGCCGGTAGAAGAATCATAATGGATAAGTCCCATGGTTATCTAGGATATGAAAGCTAAAGGAGAGATCATGATCTGCATAGATCTCAGTAAGTTAAATGACACCTCACTGCATGACCCATTCCCTAATACATTCACAGACGAAGTGTTAGATAATGTTCGGGAGGAAATGAAGCATACTCATTCACTGATGGATTATCTGGATATTATCAGATCATAATTGCTACAGAAGACAGGCATAAGACCACCTTCGCTATTGAATTGGGATCATTTTAGTACACAGTTATGCCCTTTGGTTTGAAAAATGCACCTGCTATCTTTTCCAGAGTAGTTGTGCTGCATTTAAATATTTTATCCATAGATTATTAGAAGTTTATTTTGATGTTTGGACAATATTTGGTTTACTGGAGAACCACTATGTGAACTTAAGAATGATGTTATAAAAGTGTAGACAACATTATATGTCCCTGAACCTGAAGAAGAGTATTTTATGTGTTCTTTATGGTACACTATTGGTCCCCATTGTATGTAAATAGGGACTGATGGTTGATCCAGCAAAGATCACAGTTATAGTAAATCTACCAGCACCTAGTTTAGTAAAACAACTAGGCACTACATTTGGACATACAGGATACTATAGGAATTTCATCAAGGGATATGCACAGATCACTATGCCTATGGAGAAATTACTGAAGAAAGAAGCGATGTATACTTGGACTGAATACTTTCAGAAAGGATTGGATACAATGAAAGAGAGAATGGTTTCTGCATCAATTCTAGTTTTTCCATACTGGAGTAAACCATTCCATGTGCATGTAGACGCTTCATCTATAGCACTTGGTATTGTGCTAGCTCAACCAGGTGAGGGAGGAATTGATCACCCTATCACATTTTCAAGCAAGAAGTTGTCTTCAACAGAAAAGAAATATACTACGATAGAAAGAGAAGGTTTAGCTATGGTATACACATTACAGAAGTTCAGACACTATCTGCTACGTTCGTATTTCTGTATGTTTACTGAACATTCAGCTTTGAAGTACCTTGTTAGTAAACCAGTGTTACGGGGAAGAATATGTAGATGGCTACTACTCTTTTAGGAGTATGATTTCAAAATCATTGTTAAGCCATGAAGATTGAATTCAAGACCTGGCCATCTCTCTAGAATTGAGTTAGGAGAAGAACCTAGTAACTTGGAAGACAGTCTACTAGATGCACAGTTGTTTGCTATTCATATAGCAGATTACTACTACAAGGATATCATCGAATTCCTAACTACAGGCATAGCAGCTACAGAGTTTACTACGTAGAAAAAGAATTAATTAGTGGTAATAGAAATTGACTTTACCATAATTGCGGGACAATTATACAAGCTAGGACCAAATTAAGTACTACGCAGATGTGTACTAGAACATGAGAAACCGACGATACTTGTTGAAGCACATTCAGGGGTATCTAGGGGCCACTACGTAGGAGTAGAAAATTTTAAGAGAAGGCCTATGGTGGCCTACATTACACAAGGATTCAAAGGAACATTGCCAAAGTTGCAATATTTTCAAAAGGAAAGGGAAGCCATCTCGTAGAGATGAGATGCCGTTGATTCCACAACTAACCTTGCAAGCATTTGATAAATGGGTTATTGATTTTGTGGGACCTATTAACCCACCAGGAAAATGAACTGGTTCGAGATATATTATCACAGCTATAGAGTATCTAACCAGGTAGGCAGAAGAAAAACCAGTGAAGGATTGTAGCGCAGTTACTACCGCTCAGTTCATCTTTCAGAACATCTTGACAAGGGTTGTATGTCCAAGAATCCTAATGAGCAATCAGGGAACTCATTTCTTTAATAGGACCATTGAATCTCTGACCGAAGAATTTCAGATCTACCATCAGAAAAGTACACCATATCATCCACAAGATAGTGGCACTGTTGAAGCTTTTAACAAAGTATTGGAAAATGCATTGACCAAGGTATGCAATACAAATAGGGATGATTGGGATCTGCGAATACTAGCGGTGTCATGGAAATATAGAGCAACTTGTAAAAATTTGACAGGTCATACACCTTTCATATTAGCATATGGATAAGAAATTGTCATGCCCATGGAATACATAGTACCAAGCTTGATAATTGCAGCATTCATATAAATTGTTGATGAAGAGACAATGGATGAAAGGATGCTACACTTAGTTGGACTGGAGGAAGATCGCTTCATTGCAATTTTTCACCAACAAGTGCAAAAAGAAAGAGAAAAAGTGTGGCATGATAGGCATATCAAGTACAAATTCTTCTAGGTAGGAGACCTTGTCCTCCTCTATGATAGTAAGTTCATGAAATTTCCTGGAAAATTTAAAATGCATTGGTTAGGACCATATATTTTTAAACATGTCATTAGTAGTGGCGCAGTTCAGGTAGCCACACTACTTGGAGAAAATTTGAAAGGAATTTTTAATGGGAGTAGACTAAAGCCTTACAGGGATGGCCCTACTCTTCCAAACATCAGTTCAGCACCGCAAGAAGATTCTAAGTGTCATGTGCAGTTGAAATTGGACACTAAGAATAACAAAATGAAGAGTATGCACACAGTTTTGGTAAAATGTGAATTTTTCACAAAAATGGAAGTTGTGTTGCGAAGCACACATAGCAAGGTGAGTGGAAAAGTAAGAGAAGGATCGCACTACAAAGTTAACAATAGAGAAAGGGAAAATGTGCAGTGAACCTCACAATTCACATATCCACTAGAAGAGAGGAATTTCACTGAGAAACTAAAATCCAGTAGAGAGGAATGCACAGTGAACCTCGCACTTGACATGACTGCTGGAAAAGTCAAGGAAAACTAGCCATTATAATTGTCGGTCGAAAACGTAGCCATTATATAGTGTTTTTGGGAACCGGATGGTTCCGCATTTAAGGCATATTTGGCTGTTCGGGCACATTCATTGAAGGAAAGGACCAAGATATCAGCGTGATTTGGCCAATGGATATGGAATTTAATGCCTAGATAATCATTTTTGGGAGCGCCTCAGGTCAGCTGCGCCTATAAATAGGACTAAGCGCATACTTACCGGCTTTACCATGATTTTTTATTTTTACTACTCGTAAATTCTAAGTTTTTACAAGCAAGAGCATGCCGAGCGATTTGCAAGTGAATATATGAGAAGTCAAATCTAGATGAGGTTTTGAGAGAATTTAATCATTCCAGGCTCGAGGGATTCATGAAAATGCCCTCGAAGAAAGCTGTTCAAGAAAGGGGTACCTCATGAAGAATCTCACCACGCCACATAGCGGAAGCAAAGTGAAAGGATAAGGGGTCGGCCACAGAACCAGAGAAGCCAAAGGAAGGAGGTATGAAGAAGAAACCTCCATAGGAACCGCTCTATGATAGGAATATATTCCTCACGCCTGAGTATATTCCGCCATGAAGACCTAATGCACCACCTATTCGGCTCGTGAATAATGCCCAGTACGATATTCCACTGCCGCCAATCTCAATCCATGTGCACATCCGTGAGAATATGATCAGAAAAATACCGGATTGTAAGTTTTCAGATCATGATCTGCTAGACAGGAAGGACCCTCAGGTGTCAATTTATCCCCAGTTTTATCCTGAACAATACATGTGTTGATGGGTTGATGAGCACACGAAGTAACGAACTCTTCACGTGCAGGACTGGCTTACGTCACTAGTGCCATCCGGGTTGCTGAACCTTCTACGCATCCCACACTTTGAGCGAAGTGTCGATCTCACTAGAGTGGTGCGCACCTTACTATCGTGCATGCACCAGGGATACTGTGAAGAAACTGCAACAATTAATTAATGAAAATACATGAGATAACATAAATAAAAAAACTCAAAATCGCTTTATTGATCGCAGGCCACTTCGAGGGGGAAACCTCCTTTGAGAAATCTCAATACAAATAACTTCACGGTACCTTCATTGGCCTCAACACACACTTATATACTAAGTCTATGCCCAATACTATGGGTCAATAGCATGGGACATATAATACTATGGGATGACTTACAAAGCATATGCGTCCAATACTATGGGTTAATACCAAGGGCTAATACAAACTATGGATCACCAAATACTATGGGACGACTTACAAATCATATGCGTCCAACAACAATATACTAACAAAGTAAAAAGAAGGGCTAACACGGGTTCCTAACATCCCCTCTCCCTTAGAAAAATCTTTGTCCTCAAAGCTTTAGATGTGGAATATGAAGGAGTGGTTCCCCTGTAGCATCCTTGGGTTGCATTCCCTGCCACTGAATTAATACCTCTATGATATATTGAGAGAGAAGCTAACGCCTTTTGCATTTCAGGGAGGATTGCTTGGAAGGTTGGAGATGAAGAAGAACCATATCACCTGCTTGAAAAGTGCGCTCAGAATGGTGTTGATCATCTCTTTGTTGCATTCGAATTCTAGCCATGTGAAGATTGTACTACAAAATGAGAAGAATCCGATCATGGTTTGGAAGAACCGAGTCAATTTCCTGAACTGGGGAATTGCTGAGGGTGTATGGAAGAAGAACTGGTGGTCCCTGTCCATAGATTTCTTCGTATGATGTTATTTTATATGTAGTATTGGACCACTGGAGCACTTCAAGGAAATCCATAGAAATAGTTGTCTAAATCTGTGTAGGGATGGGCAAGGGTTCAAGCAGTCCCAAAAGGAGTGTCATTTCACCCTTGTTGACCTGGAAAGTATCACAGTCAAGCACCATCTGTTGAATTGGCATTTTCAGTCCCTGCCAAAAGAAGTTACACTATTCCTAGTCATACGTTTTGAGGAATCCAGAGTGCCCTGCTGATGGAGAAGCATGGAGTTCATAGAAGACATAGCCCTGTTGAACAAATTGCAACCAATTTGGAACAAGCAGAGAAATAGCGGGAAGAGAAACCGGGGCATCAAATGTGCGAGAAGGAGAATCCACCACCAGATTGTCCTTACCCTTCTTGTAAGTGATCGTATAGGCATAACCCATGAGTTGGATAACCCATTTTAGGTGTGCTGGGGAGGAGACCCGTTGTTCCAGGAAATGTTCCAGACTTTGGTGAGCAGTCTGGATGCCAAAATAATTCCCTAATAGGTATAGCTGACACTTCCGTACTACATGCAAAATAGACATCATTTCCTTCTCAGATGTAGATGCGGCTAAATACTTACCGGAAAGGTCTCTTGAATGTGGCGAGCCCACTGGTTCAACAAAGTCACTTGCATATCTATCCAAGGAATTAGTGGAGACCATTGAAGGGTGCATCTGAATGGAATGAATTTGAGCGATGACACCATGTGAATTCTTCTTAAGGAGATTTTCCAGGCGATGTGAACTGAAAATGCGGAGAGACCTTGGTTGTAAGACCGTAAATTTGTGTTGTTTCCCATTGATTGAAAACTGCATCCAAAGTTCAGCAAAATCCCATAAGATGGGGCCAAGTGTACATAACCATTGAACGCCCAAAAACACATCACATATGCCTAACGACAAAGCAAACATGTCAGAGCGCAGGTTATAATATTCCAGAGAGATACACACATTGTAAAACTTCTCTTTGCAAGGTAAGGTGCCCCCATTGGCAATCATGACTTCAAAGTTGGAGCAAGGATAGACAAAACAATCATCCTGTTTGGCGATCCGATGGTTAATGAAATTATGAGTACTACTAGAATCAATGAGTATTGTAATAGGGATCTTCTTGAAATAACCCCTTACCCGCATTGTTTGTGGGGTGGTGACACCGGCTAAAGCATGGAGAGAAATATCTGGGTGGTCATTCGGAGACAGAGGGTCAACAGGCAGCTGCTAAATGTCGACATGATCATCTAGTGTATCTGGATCTTCTTCAGCAATTTCAAAGGCAGACAAAGAATCCACATCTAACAGATAGTGATTTTGCTGAACACATCTATGTCCCTGAGTGAATTTCTCACCACAATTATAACAAAGACCTTTTTCTCTGCATGCCTGCATCTCTGTTTCAGACAAATGCTTGATAGTAGTTGGTCGATGAGCTAGCGAGATGGGAGGTCATTGAGAACCCATATTACGGAAGGGAACAAAAGTGGGTTTGGAGCATTGTTGGGAACTTAGCCAACCCTAGGGCTTCCATCATTGTGTTGGGACGGAACATTTTGACCTCTGAACGGATTTCATCCTTAAGACCACTGATAAAACAACCACTGTAGAATTCATTAGACAATCCTTCTGTGTATTGGCTCGTTTCTCAAATTCTGTTTGATACTCTCTCAGAGTGCCAATTTGGTGAAGTTTAGTGAGTGCTCTTGTGAAGGAATCAAAAGCACTAGGACCAAATCATTGCAAAAGGAGATGGCAAAAATCTGGCCATTTGGGCTCTTCATGAGCCTTGATGTACCAATGGTACCATTGAAGAGCTTCCTGTTCCAAATGAAAGGATGAAAGTGGAACTTTGTTGACATCAAAAGTATTATGCAAACTGAATTATTGTTCTACACGATAGATCCATCTAGTCGGATCAATACCATTGAAGCGAGGAAAATCAAGCTTTAGACTACGAAAATTGCTGGAAGAAGAGAACCCATTGTCTGATGAAGACTCGGACTGTCGTTTTTTTTCATGGATGAATGTTCAAGATGGAGGCTGAGAAATGTTTCATCAAGATGTTGGAGTTTGGTTTGGATGGCTGCAAGTGCTTCCTCCATGTGTTTTGCTCCTGCACGGGTGACAACCATAACCAAGAGTTTTTTTTTTAGTGGATAGGAAAACAAAAACAAAAATTGTTTCAGTAAAGGAAAATCTTGATTTGGGAAAAAATCTGATGGGTATTTTGGGTTTGACTAGGTTTTGGACACTTTCGAAGGGATAGGGAAGCATAGAAGGAGGATTTCAAAAACGGGGTGAAAGAATGAGAAAATTTGGCAGAGACGGACAAAGAAGCAGAAATAGGAAAGGAACTCCGTGGTAAAATTTGAAGGCGATTGGGTGAAAGTCGAAGAAGTTATGACAAACCCTAAAAATAGACAAATGTGAGATTTCTAGCTTTGGGAAGTGGAATTTGGGATAGGGTCCTCAGGAATGAAATATGCAGAATGGTATTACAGGGGTGTCAAGGAAGTTTCAAGGGAAATAGAGTGAAAACAAGGGAGATATGGTGAAAAAACATTTTTTTTTTCAAGAATGGATTTAAAATGGCTTTCGGAATGGATTTGAAATGGATTTCTAAAATGGCTTTCAGAATGGATCTGAAAGGGCTTAGAATGGATAAAAAATGGATGGATCTGAAATGGATTTCAGAATGGATTTGAAATGGCTGGAGCTTAAATGACGTAGAATGGATCGGCAATAGATGGATCCACAACATCGCGGAAGTGATTGGCAACAGATGGATCTGCAACTGCGTGGAAGTGATCGACAACAGTTCAGTTGAAAATAGATATGGACCCCAGGTATGCTCAGCTTCCTAATAGTTCAGGGGTTTCACTCGGCCACCAATGCTATATTCCGGCTTGCGTATTGGGGAAGTACCCCTCAGTCAATGGCTCAGGTAAAACTTATAACTGCTTTGCCACAAACGACAACTCTTGGTTTACCTCATGGGTGGGAACTAGTCTATTGGGTAGGGGTCATGGCCCCTTTTGTTGGTAGGTCCTCTCAATGGGCTAGCTACTTTGGGGTTCCTATGGTACTCCTCACAATGAGTTTTAGGGTTGATGCCCAAGTACTTCCCACATTAAGCGAATAGGGATTATTCCCAGATCTAAACCTGCAACAGATGCGAAATTTGTTTTTTGCAGAAATTCCACCCAACGAGCCCAAGAAGGTGCTCTGATACCATATGTGAAGAACCTGCAACAATTAATTAATAAAAATACACGAGATAATATAAATAACATAAATCAAAATCGCTTTATTGATCATAGGCCACTTCGAGGGGGAAACCTCCTTTGATAAATCTCAATACAAATAACTTCATGGTACCTTCATTGGCCTCAACACACACTTATATACTAAGTCTATGCCCAATACTATGGGTCGATACCATGGGACATATAATACTACGGGACGACTTAAAAAGCATATGCGTCCAATACTATGGGTCAATACCATGGGTTAATACAAATTATAGATCAACAAATACTATGGGACGACTTACAAAGCATATGCGTCCAACAACAATATACTAACAAAGTAAAGAGAAGGGTTGACACGGGTTCCTAACAGATACTTGTGGCTAGACCGCAAGGTTGACATAAACATTGACCTCATTCACTAAATCATACATCTCAGCAAGTGACGTGTTGATCCCGCAGTGGATTTCATGGGAAAAAATAAGGACAAAGAGATCGTGAAGCGAATGAAAGAAGAATTCGGTTTATAGAAGGGAAGCGACGGGTATGTCACAACTAGAATCAAGGACCGAGCTACATGCTTCATAGTCCAGTTGTTGGCAGGAAACATTTTGAGTAAGTGCATATCGATAGAGGTGCCAACCACTATAGTTTCCTTTCTGCGAAGGCTAACGATGGTACTCAATACAATTGGTCTAGTTATTTGTTGAACAAGTTCTTGGGAAATGTCTGCGAGACTCAGAAAAGTGGAAGCCCTTTCCACTATAGTTGTTTGTTGGTGTTGATCGCATTTGTGGGCTGGAAAGAGCCACTTTACCAGTAGTATGTCCCATTTCTTATAGGAGATTTCCAAGGAACCATGTTTTCCAACATGTGGGAAAATGCGAGGTGAGACAAAAATGGGTAAATAATGTGCAGATGTTTACCTACTATGAGTAGTTGTGCGATGTGATTCAGTGCACTCTGTACATTACAAAGGAGGTAAAAACTATGCATATCCACAGGATTATATTCAAAGATGACATTCACTTTATATATGTTAGTCCAAGGGCTGAGAAGTAGAAATCAAAATGGTTTGAAGGGCTATATCAACTCGATGCAACGAATATTTAGTTGATTATGGAAGACTGGCCACCGAAGTAAAAGGTTGATTCGCCAATAACAATCAACAAAACGTCCGACGAAAGGGAAGATGGAGATCCACATAATGAGGAACAAATGACTAGCGTGCAAGCTAAAGAAATAGGCCAAGAAGGAGTTCAGCAAGACACTATTGACGGGAAGTTAGTAGAAAATTGGAAGGACCCTAACAACGCAGTGCTGGAAAAAGGGCAGAGAAAGAAGCACAAAACAACTAAACCACCGGGTGAAGTGCATTTGCAGGGAGATGACTATGAAAGCATCGCGACACGAGTCAACGATAACTTGGAAGAGGCAATCACCCTCAAGGAAAGTAAAAGAGAATAAGCCTAAGAGAACCTCATCCAGAATCTCACCAAGCTGAATAGAATGGTCATGAAGATAGAACAAGTTCAGCAGGACTTGGTGCACGAATTTGACTCTAAAGGAAACTCATGCGAGTCAAGCCAAAGTAAGAGAAAGACGCATGCCTTAATGATGAGACTCCGCTTAGTCAGGATTGAGCCAATATATTTTATTTCCCAAATGATGAACTAGCTGAAGGTGAGAAACGGTTGGTGCACCTGGATATTAATGTCGACATGTTACCCCTTGAAGAATTACACAATCTACACCTGCAGGTTGACTGGAATAAATTAGGGATAGAGACATTACTTCTCATAACCAGCACCTACAGTTAGAATAAATCTATAAGGAGCTAAAGGCTGAATCCGTGGAGAAGAGAAGAGAGTTAATCAATGCTCAAGATAAACATCGCAGACTCAAATAAATGGTTGGAGCAGTCTGCGCGAAGATACCTGAGTGAGAAGAGGAACCTGAGGTAGAAGCCACAATACTTAAGATTGGTGTCACAGTGGAAAATCTTAAGGCAGATATGGTGGATATGTATATTTATTATAAAGAGAATATTGCTACTCTAGATTTGCAACAACAAACTGGCACTCCTCTGGATGACAAAGAAGCCAGAAGCGAAGAGTTAAGGATGGCAACATAAAAAACCTCAGCAGAAGTGGCAATATGTCAAGACTTGCTCGACGAATCCCCTAGAGTATGGGCTACGCTACAGGAAGATCCTGAGTTGCAGAAGGTACAAGATGATATGTAGCAGTGACAACATGAGCTAGACTTTGTGAATATGACTATGAAGACTTTGTCGCAAAGGAAGAAAATACAGAAATTCGCAGATACCATGGAATTGTAGAAGGAGTTGAAAGTGTTGAGAGAAAAGGAGGCTGACACTTCAACAGAGCTACAACCCATGTAGGAAGAAGCACTCGCTCTTTCAGAGAAGATTGAAGAGAAGTTAGAAGAATTTCACACAACAGAGTACATAGTAAGGGAGAATTCTCAAGAAGCCATATCACAAGAGATGTTGGAGACTATTAAGGAGTTTGAGCAGGAAACAAAGGAAACAGTTGCAAGGATAAGAACAACTCTTCAGGACCTCACTGTGAATTTGAGTACCCTAGCGGACCTGCAGTTGAAGCCACCCAACAGAAGTGGAACGAGGACTACCGATGAGTGAGTGTTAGGGGCCTCTTGGGCAAGGACCAAGTTGGTGCTTTTTTGGTGAAGCGAGGCCCAAGTTAGCGCAGTTTTGTTGAATTATAGCTCAAGCGCAGCAGTTTTGAGGTAGAAGTATGAACTCGGCGAGGGCTAGTACTGGCCTATTTTGGGGAAAAGCGACTCTGCGATTCCCGGGAATAGGGTATGGAGCGACGTGAATATGGAGGATAGGGGAATACTTCCTTAGTAAAGGAAGAAGTACAAAGTACGACCAAGATATTCGGAGCATTTAAAGACAAAGAGACGACCTGACAGCTATAGGAACCACATTGATGAGGCGAGAGGTGCAAACGACGCACTAGGGTACAGTTAGCACCGTGCAGTCAGAGCAAGCGACTGTCAGAAGGATGTCGGATCCTAAGAAGCGGTGAAAAGGACAACCAAGGACAAGAGAAGTAGCTGAGAAATTATGGAAAAGTATGGTTAGTAGGGTAACCATGCCATTTTGGACGGTTAAGGGTACTATGGGGTTTTGGCACATAACTATTGTAAATATGTGACCTTTGGGCACAATCTATTAAAGGGGAAATTTTGGCATAGGGAAGGGTTACATTTTGTTGGATTTTGGGTTGATTGTTAGACCTTGGTTGAATATTGTAAGAGATCAAAGAGAGAGAGGCTTTGCAGTTGTGTGCACAGAGACCTATTGTAGAGAAGAGTCTGCAACTGTGTACGCAGATTGGAACTATTTACCCTTCCCATTAATATAAACAATAGTTCCCGTGGAAGTAGATCCCATCCGGGGGGTGAACCACGTAAATACTCATGTTGTGTGATTGTTTCATGTTTATGTATGCTCATGCTTTTATATGTATTTTCACATGTATGGTTGATGAGAATAATATGTTAAGTGTTGGACACATATAAATAAATATGCAAGTAACTTTGGATATGATGAATACATCATTGCATAGGTAACACTAATTTAGTACAACCTTTAGTGTGTGCGACGACACAAAAGCGCAGTCCCAAAGTCGCACTGTTGTAGTGCAGTGTGGGTAATTATCACTGGCGTGCAGTTCTAGAGTGTGTTGTGGTATTAGAAGTGGATGCAGAGTAGGCATGACTCCGTTTAGTGAATCGGTTCCATAGCCGTCCACCAACGGGTTACAGAAACCCGCTTTTGTAGCCATCCCATAACTTTTCGTTGGGTGACCTTAGTTTGTTCGCAAGCTATTGCTGAAAGGTCCGGTGAAAAGGGAGTTTTGTTGGGTCTCTGAGTTACGGAGAACCCTATTGGGTGTATGAGTTATCTCAAAGAAAACACCTAATATTTAATTATTGACCGGGGTTGGTAATCTTAGAGTTGAGGCAAAGTATATGCTAAGGTAGAATGTCACCTAAGGTTTCGGCTTGTTAGACCTTGAAAATATTTAATATAGAAAAGATTGAAAGATCTTTCAAAATGAAAAACTGAATCAAACTTCAGAAAAACAATAAAAAGAACTAAATCAAACTTAGTTAAATAGATAAACTAGAATAGTATCAAATCATAGTACTCTATCTTATAATTGAACAATGGAAACTTGATTAAAAAGCAAACTATGAACTATGAAAACGGAAACTATACAATTTCAGATTCTATCCTAGGAATTAGAAAACAACTATAAATAAATTAGAGACCTATGTATGAAATGGATTAATTTAATGATAAATTACATAAACAAAAAGCTATGCTAATCAAAGCAAATTACAAACTATTAAATAATTTCAACAACTAATTCAAGAAAAACATCTATTCCCATGTAACAGGAACTGGAGTGAATGTATCGTAATGGATTTCAAATGTAATAACAAAACAAAACGGAAGTAAAGCTAGTTTAACTTCAACAAAGAGATGTAAACTACAAAGAGACAAATTACAGTTAATTTTAAACATTCTGATCTATCTATTATCCATGAGTAGAATAATAATATAAAACTAATGAAAACTAGAAGCAAGTAGGAAACTTAATAAAGATATTTACTTATGAACTTGATTTGGAAGCAAGTAGAAAACTTGATAAAGATATTTATATAGAAGTAAGTAGAAAACTTGATAAAGATATTAATTTAGAAGCAAGTAGAAAACTTGATAAAGATATTAATTTCCAAATCCAAATACTATTTCATGAACATCTTCATTATTTATCGAAATAAGAAACTGATCCTAATCTAAATGAAGGAAACTATCAAAACTAGAATACTTAGAGAATAGAATTATTAACTCTATTCTAACTAAGTCTGAAGAGCATGTAATAAACTAGACTAGGAATAAGACTGATAAATTCTGAAACAGAAACATATTAGCAAACTAAATACGAAAGACATAATTTAAAAGACAGTTAAAGCAAACTACGAATGATAACAAGACTTAAATTAAAACTTTATGCAATGTCAAACAAAGGCCTAAGTATGATTAAGAATACTAATTAAAAGTAGGAAAGATTATAATTAAGAAAACTAAGAAACTGAATTTGAAATAAGCATAAAACAGTGCAGAAAGAATGAAAATCTGAATGACGATCCGAATGCCAGTCCGAACGACAGTCAAAATGACAGTCCAAATGGAGGAAAAACGAATTAAACTAAGGAAAGGAGTAGTTTCGATGATCTTAATGTTAGCTGGCAAGTGAAAATGAACCTACAATGCAAATAAATCAGTGAAAAGACTTGTTGAGAAGCTAAGATAATAGAAAGAAACCTATTCTAATCATTGTTGGAGTGATAAACTATTCCTAGACTAAAGCAAGATTGAGATGAGAGAAGAGAATTAACCTACAACAACATAGAAGAAACTAATTAAACTAATTCTAATCAAAACTAAGCTGGAAACAATAACTAACTAAGTCATATCTAATTGTAGAGGATTAGAAAACAAACTATCTAATTATAAAAGACTGAAATTAAACTATCGAAACTATACTGTTGGTCGACCATTTGCTAATTCTGTAAACACAAATTATGTTAGCAACACAATATAAATTACAGAGAAGAAAGAAATATCATGTACAAGAAATTGAAAACGAAATTAATTACATGTATAGGAAAATAAACTAACTATTTGCAGAAAAGAAAATGCAAAAAACAAAGACAAAACCTCTGGTTGATGAGGGGCCCTTCCCAACAATCAGAGATGGAAAACTGAACTGATTTAGCTACTCATAACATCAACAAACTGGAACTTCCATTAACTTAAGAAAATTACAAAACATCTGTTATCTGCTTGCAAATTCTATGAACTATCTGCTAATCTGATGATCCTTACCAACTAAAAAACTAGCTTTGTTTCTCTATACAAGGGTCTATTTATACATTTACAATGGATGAGAGGGTCGACAGAGTCAACCTCTCTAATAATAGAGGTGTTTATGGATGTAACTGGCTGCTTTAAGTGATGCGTGACAGCGTAGGGAGCATACACCAGGCTTCAAGGGGTTGATTCCTTCATGAGGCAGCTGCATTGTCGATCTTCCTTTGATGTGGGCATAGAGGTAGTGCACTGGCGAATTGAATGAGTGGAGGAGAGGGTTGTTGGAGCATTGACGTGGGTGAAGCATTGTGTTGGCAGGATGAGTGTGGATGATCGAACTCTTCTAGAACACCGGCGTGAATGGGCATGCGTGATTCCAGGCTGAACGGACGAGAGAAATGACGCGTGGAGTGTTGACGTGGAAGCATGGTGTGCTATCGATTTTAGCAGGCCCGAGGGTGAATCTTACAAAACCAGAGCTCATTAACCATGACCCTTGCGTGGAAAACAGAATCCACGTGCCTGATCTTGTCTTTAATGGCCCAAAACATGCCAACTGTGGATTTCGCGGGCTAAATGCGAGGTTGAACAACCACCTGAACGCAACTGAGCTTAAGCAATATAAACATGCAATCTGAATGGAAGGTCAATTGAGAAATCACAGCCTTTAGATCAAAACTAAATGCCATGCATGACTGGAATTGTTAATTTACTCATTAATAAATCACAATATAGCAAGATTTGACCAAAATTCATGTGATAAACGAATACATGCATACCTGGTCTATTTGATGGGCTAAATGGCGGAAAGAATAACTTATTATATCAAAAATAATGAAATTAACGCCATTCAGAGTATATTTGATGCTAAAAAATAGTGACAAAATGGACACCAACATTCCCCCAAACCGGAGATATGCCAGGTCCCACTAAGCAAAGCAGAGAGAAATTAGGAAGAAGGCTTAGTTGCGGTAGCAGCGGCCTTCGATTGGGATAATGAAGATATAGATTTGGCATCGAGCTTCTTAAATTGGTCCTGCAAGTAATTATATCTCATCCTCAGGGCAGTATGGGATGTTGTTTTGGCGTTAACCAAGCATTCAATGTATTTTACTTGTGTATGCAGTGCCTTGTTTTCTTCGTGAAGCTTAGAAATTGTTTCCACATAATGTTGATTCTGGTCTGTCAGCCGTGCTATCACTTGGATCAACTTATCCATCTCCTGTTGAGTTAGAATGGGATGTTCTTCATGATGTTCAGGGATCTTTGGGGGACTCAACTCTTTTGAAAATGTTTCACACTCAACAGTATGACCTTCAAGAATTTTGTCTTTTTTATGTGCAAGAGGAATTTTAGCAGCAGATACTTCACTCATACGATTGGATACGTTAGCTAGTGTGAGGAGGGGTGATTCAAGGGTATGGTCATCTGAATGGACATTTGAACGTGATGGCTGAATGATAGTTTGAATGACAGATTAGTTGACGGACTGGTCACAATTCGTTCTCGTGGATTTAGTAGGTTTTGAAAAGAGTGGAGGTTCTGAAGTAGGGTCACCAAGAGTAAGTTCAGGAGAAGGTGATGACTGGAAAAGATGCTCATCACTTGAGGGATCCTCATCAAATCATACACATTTAGCGTTTGGTTCTGCTTGAATATGATGATGTTCTTGAGAAGAGGAAGGTTTGACAGTAGATAAATGAGGGTTTAGTATCTCAAAAACAAAATGATCCCAAGTTTTCCCTCTCTATTCTAACTGGTGAATGATTAGGAGTTTAATGAGACAATGATGATAGAAGATACTAAAGCGACTAATAGTATTCTTCATGACTTGGCTAGACATCTTCTCCAAACTTTTCAGGAAATAAAATGGGAAGTTGAGGGTCTGATTGTTAACAAAATGTGCTAACAATCTTAAATGGCAAGCTTTAAAGACAGTGAACTTACCCTTGCAAGTGATTAATGTAAAATTAGTCACAGCAGATCTAATGAACAAGTAAATCAATCACAACAGATGAACATAGAAAATATGGTGCAAAATTGTGCAAAACATGCAGCAGTGCTCTCTATCCCAGAAAGGGTGAATGAATTACAATACAAACTGTCACAATGACTGAGCAATTCGAATTGCCTAAGGAGGTCATTCGAATCACTGAATGGAGTAGCTTGACTCTGTCTAGGAGTCCTCATAAATCATCGGTGGTGCTCATCAATCACAACAACCAGTCATCCAGGTGTCAATTTGAGTCTAACTGAGTATAATAAATGTAACTGAAGTGTGTAGCACTGATATAGGATCTGGAGGCTCAGTGGGGGCGCATGGGAGGCTAACTGAAGTCAGAACAAGTCACCTAATCAAACTGGAGGTCAAACGGAAGTGATACAGTCAGTCGGGAGTGAAACTAGCCTCAAATCAGGGAGAATCGGAGCTAACTGAATGTAACTGAAGTGAATCTGCAGTGGTAGGTGAACAAGTGCGCCCTTCTCTGGCAGTAGGTGAGAAGAGGGCGCCTTTCAGCTTAGGAGGGCTAAAACTCTGTGGTAAGTGGCTCCCGGGTGCTAGAAGAAGGTGGATAAGGTGCTGGAGGCATCAAACTGGTGACTGGGATGCATGCCTGTGCATGCAAGATCCTGAAATAGATCATATCCTGAAATAAATCATGCAAGATCCTGAAATAGATGATGTATCCCGAAATAGATGATGTGGATATCCGAACACCCCCCCTCAAGCTAGACTATGATGTGCCAACTAAAATAATGTGGGGCCCTGGTAACTAAGACCAAAGGTCACCCCAATACAATAATCCAAAAAATGCTGAAAATAAACTAAGTGAGGAAAGAGGGAAAACCCAGTGGGAAGAAAGCCCCCTCTCAAGCTAAAGCATAATAATGAATCAATCTGTCTCCACCATGATGGAACTCACCCCCAACAGTGAACGGAGGTAAGAGAACTTCTTCTCAGTGAAGCTCTTGGTGAATATGTCTGCAATTTGCTCATCAGTAGGGCAATATTGCAGAATGATGGTGCGGTCATGCACCAACTGTCGAATGTAATGCATATGAATATCAATGTGTTTGGTCCTCTGCCGCTGAACTGGATCTGTGGAGATCTTGATAGCACTTTGATTGTCACAAAATAGGACAGTCGAAGTAGTGCCACCAAAACCAAACTCGGAAAGAATACCCTGCAACCAAACTGCCTGAATGCAGGCATTGACTGCCCCTCGATACTCTGCCTCTGCTGAAGAAAGTGCAATGGCTGCTTGCTTTTTGCTGGACCAGCAAATAGCACCATGACCAATCATGAAAACATAACCGGAAGTGGACTTCCGATCAATGCTATCACCTGCCCAATCTGAATCAGTAAAACCAATGAAATCTAGCTCAGAATCTGCAGCATAATGTATGCCAAACTGTCTCGTACCTTGCACATACTGCAAGATCCGCTTGGCTGCTCGCCAATGAAGCTCATGTGGATGCTGCATATATCTTGACACGGCACTCATGGCATATTAGATATCAGGCCGTGAATGTGTCAAATAAAGTAGTGAACCAATCAACTGTCGATACATACTGCAATCTGCAAGCGGTGTGGAATCTCCCTCCTCAAGACTGATTCCTGATAGGAATGGGAACGGGGCTGCCTTACATTCAGCCATATAAACTTCAATAACAGGTCGGAAGCATATTTATGCTGAGATATAGTGATCCCATAGAAATTTTGAGCTATCTCCAAGCCCAAAAAGTGACTCAGCAAGCCCAAATCGCTCATGTCAAAAGCTAGATTTAAGGCAGATTTTAGCTTGTTTATTGAAGTAAGTGTGCTACCAGTAATAAGCAGATCATCAACATAAAGTACAATAACCAAAAAATTACCTTTAACTCGCTGAAGATAGACATTCGGATCAGATTTGCATCTTTGGAAATTCTGAGAAAGAAGGAAGGAGTCCATCTTTGCGTACCAAGCTCTTGGGGCCTGTTTTAACTCGTACAAAGATTTCTTCAATCTACAAACCAATGATGGATCTGATGTATAACCCTCTGGCTTCTGCATATAGACCTCTTCAGCAAGGTATCCATGTAAAAATGCACTCTTCACATCCATATGGTGCACTTCCCAGTGCTTGGATGCGGCAATAGCTAAAACAAGGCGGATGGAATCCATCTTTGCAACCGGTGCAAAGGTCTCTGTGTAGTCCACTCCTTGGACTTGGGAAAAACCTTTTGCCACCAACCTTGCTTTATATTTGCTGATAGTGCCATCAGCAGCAACTTTAGTATGGTAGACCCATTTACACTTCACTAATTTTCTTCCAGGTGGAAGAGAAACTAGCTCCCATGTATTGTTCTTTTGAAGAGAACTGTACTCTTCATCCATGGCACTTTTCCATCTCGGATCTCGATGGGCTGAATAGTATGATTGGGGATCTGAACCAGCCATCAAATAAAAAATCTCAGGAAGAAATGGATCAGCAATAGAAAGAGCCATACCTGCCCTTTGAAAGTCTCCTCTTGTTCGTCTCGGATCAGCAGGATTTCCAAGACTAGAACCAGTAGATTGTAGAGTGTTTTGGGCCCACTTTGGTAACTGAGGGGGATCTGAATGGTCGGATTCCGAACCTGATATGTCATGATCATCATATGCTGCTACAATATCAGAAATATCAGAACTCATACCTTCATTATCGCTGCTCGAATCTTCTTCTGGTGAAGGCGGTCAATCGACAGTTTTCTCCTCAACTAGTTGCAATTCTTGAAGCAGTTCTTCAAACTGCACACTGCGCTCTATGAATATCTTTTTAGATCTGATATCCATGAGTTTATATGCTTTTGATTCTTCCCCATATCCTATCAATATGCACTCGATACTTTGTGGATCCAAAGCTCGTCTCTTCTCAGAAGGAATTCTAGCCCATGCAGTAGAGCCAAAAACTCTCAAATTTGACACATCTGGTTTGTGACCAAAGAATGCTTCGAAAGGAGTCATACCTTTCACGGATAAATGTGGAACACAGTTCTGTATATATGCAGAAACATTGATTGCTTCAGCCCAAAGATTTGCAGCCAAACCTTTCGATTCAATCATGCATGTAGCCATCTCTTTCAGTGACCGGTTTTTCCTTTCCGCTACACCGTTCTGCTGGGGTGTGTAGGGAACTGTATGTTGGATTTTGATTCCGCTTTGGGCACAAAGTTGCAGCAACTCGGACTTGATATATTCCCCACCATTATCAGATCTAAGAGCTTTGATCTTGCTCTCAGTGGTGGTCTCAACAGAAGCCTTAAAATCCTTGAATTTTCTAAGCACTTCTGACTTGTTTTTGAGAAAGAATACCCATGTAAAGCGGGAAAAATCGTCAATAAATGTCAAAACATACCTTGAACCATTTAATGACATATGGGGCAGCGGACCACTGATATCAGAATGGATCAATCCCAAAATAGTAGAAGCTCTGCTAGCCTTGCCGCGGTCGAATCTGTGCTCGGGGTGCTTCCCAATAATGCAACCGGTGCATATTCCCTTCGAGGAACGGAGTTGTGGAAGCCCATCTACCATGGATTTATTTGATAGCAGCAGCAAATACTTATAATTTAGATGTCCAAATCTTTCATGCCAAATCCTACTAACCTCATTACCATGTGTGCGAAGAGCGGTGGGCTTTGCAAGCGGTATAAAGTGTGAAAACTCATAACATTTTGCAGTGTGGTTTGCCTTCCCAACCGCAACTAGTCTTCCACTTTTGATATCAGAAATTTCAACTGTATTAGGGATGAATGTGAATTTCTTTGGATCACCAGTATGTGTCATTTGATACACAGAAAGGAGATTCGAAGTTAAGGAAGGCACATAGAGAACATTCTGAAAGCATCCATGTTCTACATGAATCGTACCTTTGCCCTTTGAAGAAATTTTTGAGTCATCTCCCAAATGGATGGGGATGGAGCTGTTTGGATCGAATGAGGAAAAAGAATCAATATTTGCAGCCATATGATTTGATGCACCCGAATCTATCAAGAGAGTGGGCTTCGAAACCGTTGCCATGAGTGCTTGTCCTCTTTCATGATCGTCATTCCGATCCTTCTTCCTTGCACCGTCAGGAAGGGTTATGTTGTTCTTTTCCAAAAGGAGGGCCATTTGATCTATAGTCTTCTTCATACATGAACTTTCGGGATGAAAGCCACGGTTACAATAAGTACATTTAGATTTTTGGTTACCTTCTTTGCCCTTTTGCTTGGATTTCGAACTGGATGGTGCATCCGTTTGCTTGCCTTTGTCTTTTTGCTTGTGAGGCTCGAATTTGGGCTTCTCCTTCTTTAGCTTTCCTTTACCATTCGATATCTTGGGTCCTTGAACAAATAGGGCTGAATCTTTGGAGCTTATGGACCCCATTTGAATCAACTTGTCATGCTCTTTCATAACGGACTCAATGAAGGCATTCAAGGTAGGCATCTTCCAATTCGGGGTAGTTAGCCAACCGGAATTGAAAGTGGAGACAAATACCGAATAATCTTTCCCAAGCTTGCTTAGAATGGAGAGGATCAACTGTTTATCCTCTTTGATAACACCACTGTTCTTCAATTGCAAGTTCAAGTTCTTGAATTTTGTGAAGAATTCATTGATGGTCTCGAAATTCTCAGGATTAAGGCCAATCAATTCATTCTCTAATTGAAAAGCCCTAAGCTCATCCTGCTGGCCGAATAGTGTTTCAAGTTGCTCCCATATGGCTTTTGGAGTCTTCAATCCGCTGAGATGGAAGTGAAGATCCTTGGAGATGGAGAGACAAAGAAGACCGTAAGCTTCATCAAGCTTGTTGTAGTGTTTGGTTCTTTCTGCTACATTGCTTGGCTCCAATTCAAGACCAAGAGTGACTCGGTAGTAACCTTTTGAACGTAATATGATCTCCATATCATCTTTCCAATCAAAATAATTGAATGGGGTGAGGATAGGATTTGAAGAAGAGTATTCCATTGCAAGGATTGAGTCAACTGATGAAGAGGAAGCTTGCATGCAGACTATAGCGAATGCAATTGCTGTAGAAAGGCTTGCATGCAGAAGGTAGCGAGTGCAATTGGAGGAGACAATAAACCTGCAAATCACATCAAAACAACCACAATAAGGTCGAACAATCCACCCTTTGAGAGTTGCATCACACCTGGGATTGGATTTCAAGCAATGTTGAATAGGTCCAATGTATCAGATCCAGGAATTATGTGGTAACTCAAGCTTCTGGAGTGGTATTGGAATATTTTTCAAGCTTTGCATGCACAGGAGCGAATGCCCTTGAGATATCTCATGCCAAACGTTTTGCAATTTTTAGCAATTCAGTCAAATCTTCTTGTATAAACACCTGTAGAAAAGAGATCTTGTCCCTGCAATGGCTCTGATACCATGTAAAATTAGTCACAGCAGATCTAATGAACAAGTAAATCAATCACAACAGATGAACATAGAAAATATGGTGCAAAACTGTGCAAAACATGCAGCAGTGCTCTCTATCCCAGAAAGGGTGAATGAATTACAATACAAACTGTCACAATGACTGAGCAATTCGAATTGCCTAAGGAGGTCATTCGAATCACTGAATGGAGTAGCTTGACTCTGTCTAGGAGTCCTCATAAATCATCGGTGGTGCTCATCAATCACAACAACCAGTCATCCAGGTGTCAATCTGAGTCTAACTGAGTATAATAAATGTAACTGAAGTGTGTAGCACTGATATAGGATCTGGAGGCTCAGTGGGGGCACATGGGAGGCTAACTGAAGTCAGAACAAGTCACCTAATCAAACTGGAGGTCAAACGGAAGTGATACAGTCAGTCGGGAGTGAAACTAGCCTCAAATCAGGGAGAATCGGAGCTAACTGAATGTAACTGAAGTGAATCTGCAGTGGTAGGTGAACAAGTGCGCCCTTCTCTGGCAGTAGGTGAGAAGAGGGTGTTGATGTATATGTAACTTCGGAATGTATTTCACATATATGTATATTGTATTCCTATAGAGATGGTTTTATTCCTCTATACGGAAGTGTCGTCATTTATATTGTAAGTGTCGTAACTTATACTTGATGGGTTATTAGACCACCTTGTTGGGGTCGGCCCTGTATAAGTCATGTGGGTCAAAGGGTTATTAGACCACCCTATTGGGGGTCGGCCATGTGGGTCTAAGGGTTATTAGACCACCCTATTGGGGGTCAGCCCAGTCACCATTATGTTATGTGGTTAAGTTCGAGCCTACATGAGTTAGGTAAAAAGGCAAGTCAAGTCAAGTATAAATAGAGTGCGGGAGGCACTCTATTTGTTCACTCACTTCTCACACATGCTCTCAAGGAGGAGAGGCGCACTTATGGAGGAGGAGGATTGCTGCTAGGTTATGGCTATCTCTATTGGTTGGTTGTATCATTGCTCTATCTATCTCTGAGGAAGTTATTGGGGTTTTTCACCTTTATGGTTTTCCCCAAGTAAATCTTTGTGTCTCTTGTGTGCTTGCATTATTGTCTCCATGATTGATATGCTGTACATGTTGTTCTCTCAGTTAAGATCCTAGATCATATTGAAGTAAAATCAGAAAATTTAACATGGTATCAGAGCTAGCCTGAAAGAAGGCATGATATGGCATGTATGACACTTGTTGCACTTACGATGCTAGGGCTTGATATAGCTTTGATCTTGCTCTCAGTGGTGGTCTCAACAGAAGCCTTAAAATCCTTGAATTTTCTAAGCACTTCTGACTTGTTTTTGAGAAAGAATACCCATGTAAAGCGGGAAAAATCGTCAATAAATGTCAAAACATACCTTGAACCATTTAATGACATATGGGGCAGCGGACCACTGATATCAGAATGGATCAATCCCAAAATAGTAGAAGCTCTGCTAGCCTTGCCGCGGTCGAATCTGTGCTCGGGGTGCTTCCCAATAATGCAACCGGTGCATATTCCCTTCGAGGAACGGAGTTGTGGAAGCCCATCTACCATGGATTTATTTGATAGCAGCAGCAAATACTTATAATTTAGATGTCCAAATCTTTCATGCCAAATCCTACTAACCTCATTACCATGTGTGCGAAGAGCGGTGGGCTTTGCAAGCGGTATAAAGTGTGAAAACTCATAACATTTTGCAGTGTGGTTTGCCTTCCCAACCGCAACTAGTCTTCCACTTTTGATATCAGAAATTTCAACTGTATTAGGGATGAATGTGACTTTCTTTGGATCACCAGTATGTGTCATTTGATACACAGAAAGGAGATTCGAAGTTAAGGAAGGCACATAGAGAACATTCTGAAAGCATCCATGTTCTACATGAATCGTACCTTTGCCCTTTGAAGAAATTTTTGAGTCATCTCCCAAATGGATGGGGATGGAGCTGTTTGGATCGAATGAGGAAAAAGAATCAATATTTGCAGCCATATGATTTGATGCACCCGAATCTATCAAGAGAGTGGGCTTCGAAACCGTTGCCATGAGTGCTTGTCCTCTTTCATGATCGTCATTCCGATCCTTCTTCCTTGCACCGTCAGGAAGGGTTATGTTGTTCTTTTCCAAAAGGAGGGCCATTTGATCTATAGTCTTCTTCATACATGAACTTTCGGGATGAAAGCCACGGTTACAATAAGTACATTTAGATTTTTGGTTACCTTCTTTGCCCTTTTGCTTGGATTTCGAACTGGATGGTGCATCCGTTTGCTTGCCTTTGTCTTTTTGCTTGTGAGGCTCGAATTTGGGCTTCTCCTTCTTTAGCTTTCCTTTACCATTCGATATCTTGGGTCCTTGAACAAATAGGGCTGAATCTTTGGAGCTTATGGACCCCATTTGAATCAACTTGTCATGCTCTTTCATAACGGACTCAATGAAGGCATTCAAGGTAGGCATCTTCCAATTCGGGGTAGTTAGCCAACCGGAATTGAAAGTGGAGACAAATACCGAATAATCTTTCCCAAGCTTGCTTAGAATGGAGAGGATCAACTGTTTATCCTCTTTGATAACACCACTGTTCTTCAATTGCAAGTTCAAGTTCTTGAATTTTGTGAAGAATTCATTGATGGTCTCGAAATTCTCAGGATTAAGGCCAATCAATTCATTCTCTAATTGAAAAGCCCTAAGCTCATCCTGCTGGCCGAATAGTGTTTCAAGTTGCTCCCATATGGCTTTTGGAGTCTTCAATCCGCTGAGATGGAAGTGAAGATCCTTGGAGATGGAGAGACAAAGAAGACCGTAAGCTTCATCAAGCTTGTTGTAGTGTTTGGTTCTTTCTGCTACATTGTTTGGCTCCAATTCAAGACCAAGAGTGACTCGGTAGTAACCTTTTGAACGTAATATGATCTCCATATCATCTTTCCAATCAAAATAATTGAATGGGGTGAGGATAGGATTTGAAGAAGAGTATTCCATTGCAAGGATTGAGTCAACTGATGAAGAGGAAGCTTGCATGCAGACTATAGCGAATGCAATTGCTGTAGAAAGGCTTGCATGCAGAAGGTAGCGAGTGCAATTGGAGGAGACAATAAACCTGCAAATCACATCAAAACAACCACAATAAGGTCGAACAATCCACCCTTTGAGAGTTGCATCACACCTGGGATTGGATTTCAAGCAATGTTGAATAGGTCCAATGTATCAGATCCAGGAATTATGTGGTAACTCAAGCTTCTGGAGTGGTATTGGAATATTTTTCAAGCTTTGCATGCACAGGAGCGAATGCCCTTGAGATATCTCATGCCAAACTTTTTGCAATTTTTAGCAATTCAGTCAAATCTTCTTGTATAAACACCTGTAGAAAAGAGATCTTGTCCCTGCAATGGCTCTGATACCATGTAAAATTAGTCACAGCAGATCTAATGAACAAGTAAATCAATCACAACAGATGAACATAGAAAATATGGTGCAAAACTGTGCAAAACATGCAGCAGTGCTCTCTATCCCAGAAAGGGTGAATGAATTACAATACAAACTGTCACAATGACTGAGCAATTCGAATTGCCTAAGGAGGTCATTCGAATCACTGAATGGAGTAGCTTGACTCTGTCTAGGAGTCCTCATAAATCATCGGTGGTGCTCATCAATCACAACAACCAGTCATCCAGGTGTCAATCTGAGTCTAACTGAGTATAATAAATGTAACTGAAGTGTGTAGCACTGATATAGGATCTGGAGGCTCAGTGGGGGCACATGGGAGGCTAACTGAAGTCAGAACAAGTCACCTAATCAAACTGGAGGTCAAACGGAAGTGATACAGTCAGTCGGGAGTGAAACTAGCCTCAAATCAGGGAGAATCAGAGCTAACTGAATGTAACTGAAGTGAATCTGCAGTGGTAGGTGAACAAGTGCGCCCTTCTCTGGCAGTAGGTGAGAAGAGGGTGTTGATGTATATGTAACTTCGGAATGTATTTCACATATATGTATATTGTATTCCTATAGAGATGGTTTTATTCCTCTATACGGAAGTGTCGTCATTTATATTGTAAGTGTCGTAACTTATACTTGATGGGTTATTAGACCACCTTGTTGGGGTCGGCCCTGTATAAGTCATGTGGGTCAAAGGGTTATTAGACCACCCTATTGGGGGTCGGCCATGTGGGTCTAAGGGTTATTAGACCACCCTATTGGGGGTCGGCCCAGTCACCATTATGTTATGTGGTTAAGTTCGAGCCTACATGAGTTAGGTAAAAAGGCAAGTCAAGTCAAGTATAAATAGAGTGCGGGAGGCACTCTATTTGTTCACTCACTTCTCACACATGCTCTCAAGGAGGAGAGGCGCACTTATGGAGGAGGAGGATTGCTGCTAGGTTATGGCTATCTCTATTGGTTGGTTGTATCATTGCTCTATCTATCTCTGAGGAAGTTATTGGGGTTTTTCACCTTTATGGTTTTCCCCAAGTAAATCTTTGTGTCTCTTGTGTGCTTGCATTATTGTCTCCATGATTGATATGCTGTACATGTTGTTCTCTCAGTTAAGATCCTAGATCATATTGAAGTAAAATCAGAAAATTTAACATGGTATCAGAGCTAGCCTGAAAGAAGGCATGATATGGCATGTATGACACTTGTTGCACTTACGATGCTAGGGCTTGATATAGCTTTGATCTTGCTCTCAGTGGTGGTCT
The DNA here is from genome assembly GCA_027924585.1 of Larix kaempferi. Classification (NCBI taxonomy): domain Eukaryota; kingdom Viridiplantae; phylum Streptophyta; class Pinopsida; order Pinales; family Pinaceae; genus Larix; species Larix kaempferi. The sequence goes on along the minus strand of BSBM01000225.1, from coordinate 1,140,301 downwards.
CAACAGAAGCCTTAAAATCCTTGAATTTTCTAAGCACTTCTGACTTGTTTTTGAGAAAGAATACCCATGTAAAGCGGGAAAAATCGTCAATAAATGTCAAAACATACCTTGAACCATTTAATGACATATGGGGCAGCGGACCACTGATATCAGAATGGATCAATCCCAAAATAGTAGAAGCTCTGCTAGCCTTGCCGCGGTCGAATCTGTGCTCGGGGTGCTTCCCAATAATGCAACCGGTGCATATTCCCTTCGAGGAACGGAGTTGTGGAAGCCCATCTACCATGGATTTATTTGATAGCAGCAGCAAATACTTATAATTTAGATTTCCAAATCTTTCATGCCAAATCCTACTAACCTCATTACCATGTGTGCGAAGAGCGGTGGGCTTTGCAAGCGGTATAAAGTGTGAAAACTCATAACATTTTGCAGTGTGGTTTGCCTTCCCAACCGCAACTAGTCTTCCACTTTTGATATCAGAAATTTCAACTGTATTAGGGATGAATGTGACTTTCTTTGGATCACCAGTATGTGTCATTTGATACACAGAAAGGAGATTCGAAGTTAAGGAAGGCACATAGAGAACATTCTGAAAGCATCCATGTTCTACATGAATCGTACCTTTGCCCTTTGAAGAAATTTTTGAGTCATCTCCCAAATGGATGGGGATGGAGCTGTTTGGATCGAATGAGGAAAAAGAATCAATATTTGCAGCCATATGATTTGATGCACCCGAATCTATCAAGAGAGTGGGCTTCGAAACCGTTGCCATGAGTGCTTGTCCTCTTTCATGATCGTCATTCCGATCCTTCTTCCTTGCACCGTCAGGAAGGGTTATGTTGTTCTTTTCCAAAAGGAGGGCCATTTGATCTATAGTCTTCTTCATACATGAACTTTCGGGATGAAAGCCACGGTTACAATAAGTACATTTAGATTTTTGGTTACCTTCTTTGCCCTTTTGCTTGGATTTCGAACTGGATGGTGCATCCGTTTGCTTGCCTTTGTCTTTTTGCTTGTGAGGCTCGAATTTGGGCTTCTCCTTCTTTAGCTTTCCTTTACCATTCGATATCTTGGGTCCTTGAACAAATAGGGCTGAATCTTTGGAGCTTATGGACCCCATTTGAATCAACTTGTCATGCTCTTTCATAACGGACTCAATGAAGGCATTCAAGGTAGGCATCTTCCAATTCGGGGTAGTTAGCCAACCGGAATTGAAAGTGGAGACAAATACCGAATAATCTTTCCCAAGCTTGCTTAGAATGGAGAGGATCAACTGTTTATCCTCTTTGATAACACCACTGTTCTTCAATTGCAAGTTCAAGTTCTTGAATTTTGTGAAGAATTCATTGATGGTCTCGAAATTCTCAGGATTAAGGCCAATCAATTCATTCTCTAATTGAAAAGCCCTAAGCTCATCCTGCTGGCCGAATAGTGTTTCAAGTTGCTCCCATATGGCTTTTGGAGTCTTCAATCCGCTGAGATGGAAGTGAAGATCCTTGGAGATGGAGAGACAAAGAAGACCGTAAGCTTCATCAAGCTTGTTGTAGTGTTTGGTTCTTTCTGCTACATTGTTTGGCTCCAATTCAAGACCAAGAGTGACTCGGTAGTAACCTTTTGAACGTAATATGATCTCCATATCATCTTTCCAATCAAAATAATTGAATGGGGTGAGGATAGGATTTGAAGAAGAGTATTCCATTGCAAGGATTGAGTCAACTGATGAAGAGGAAGCTTGCATGCAGACTATAGCGAATGCAATTGCTGTAGAAAGGCTTGCATGCAGAAGGTAGCGAGTGCAATTGGAGGAGACAATAAACCTGCAAATCACATCAAAACAACCACAATAAGGTCGAACAATCCACCCTTTGAGAGTTGCATCACACCTGGGATTGGATTTCAAGCAATGTTGAATAGGTCCAATGTATCAGATCCAGGAATTATGTGGTAACTCAAGCTTCTGGAGTGGTATTGGAATATTTTTCAAGCTTTGCATGCACAGGAGCGAATGCCCTTGAGATATCTCATGCCAAACGTTTTGCAATTTTTAGCAATTCAGTCAAATCTTCTTGTATAAACACCTGTAGAAAAGAGATATTGTCCCTGCAATGGCTCTGATACCATGTAAAATTAGTCACAGCAGATCTAATGAACAAGTAAATCAATCACAACAGATGAACATAGAAAATATGGTGCAAAACTGTGCAAAACATGCAGCAGTGCTCTCTATCCCAGAAAGGGTGAATGAATTACAATACAAACTGTCACAATGACTGAGCAATTCGAATTGCCTAAGGAGGTCATTCGAATCACTGAATGGAGTAGCTTGACTCTGTCTAGGAGTCCTCATAAATCATCGGTGGTGCTCATCAATCACAACAACCAGTCATCCAGGTGTCAATCTGAGTCTAACTGAGTATAATAAATGTAACTGAAGTGTGTAGCACTGATATAGGATCTGGAGGCTCAGTGGGGGCACATGGGAGGCTAACTGAAGTCAGAACAAGTCACCTAATCAAACTGGAGGTCAAACGGAAGTGATACAGTCAGTCGGGAGTGAAACTAGCCTCAAATCAGGGAGAATCGGAGCTAACTGAATGTAACTGAAGTGAATCTGCAGTGGTAGGTGAACAAGTGCGCCCTTCTCTGGCAGTAGGTGAGAAGAGGGTGTTGATGTATATGTAACTTCGGAATGTATTTCACATATATGTATATTGTATTCCTATAGAGATGGTTTTATTCCTCTATACGGAAGTGTCGTCATTTATATTGTAAGTGTCGTAACTTATACTTGATGGGTTATTAGACCACCTTGTTGGGGTCGGCCCTGTATAAGTCATGTGGGTCAAAGGGTTATTAGACCACCCTATTGGGGGTCGGCCATGTGGGTCTAAGGGTTATTAGACCACCCTATTGGGGGTCGGCCCAGTCACCATTATGTTATGTGGTTAAGTTCGAGCCTACATGAGTTAGGTAAAAAGGCAAGTCAAGTCAAGTATAAATAGAGTGCGGGAGGCACTCTATTTGTTCACTCACTTCTCACACATGCTCTCAAGGAGGAGAGGCGCACTTATGGAGGAGGAGGATTGCTGCTAGGTTATGGCTATCTCTATTGGTTGGTTGTATCATTGCTCTATCTATCTCTGAGGAAGTTATTGGGGTTTTTCACCTTTATGGTTTTCCCCAAGTAAATCTTTGTGTCTCTTGTGTGCTTGCATTATTGTCTCCATGATTGATATGCTGTAGATATGCTGTACATGTTGTTCTCTCAGTTAAGATCCTAGATCATATTGAAGTAAAATCAGAAAATTTAACATGGTATCAGAGCTAGCCTGAAAGAAGGCATGATATGGCATGTATGACACTTGTTGCACTTACGATGCTAGGGCTTGATATAGCTTTGATCTTGCTCTCAGTGGTGGTCTCAACAGAAGCCTTAAAATCCTTGAATTTTCTAAGCACTTCTGACTTGTTTTTGAGAAAGAATACCCATGTAAAGCGGGAAAAATCGTCAATAAATGTCAAAACATACCTTGAACCATTTAATGACATATGGGGCAGCGGACCACTGATATCAGAATGGATCAATCCCAAAATAGTAGAAGCTCTGCTAGCCTTGCCGCGGTCGAATCTGTGCTCGGGGTGCTTCCCAATAATGCAACCGGTGCATATTCCCTTCGAGGAACGGAGTTGTGGAAGCCCATCTACCATGGATTTATTTGATAGCAGCAGCAAATACTTATAATTTAGATGTCCAAATCTTTCATGCCAAATCCTACTAACCTCATTACCATGTGTGCGAAGAGCGGTGGGCTTTGCAAGCGGTATAAAGTGTGAAAACTCATAACATTTTGCAGTGTGGTTTGCCTTCCCAACCGCAACTAGTCTTCCACTTTTGATATCAGAAATTTCAACTGTATTAGGGATGAATGTGACTTTCTTTGGATCACCAGTATGTGTCATTTGATACACAGAAAGGAGATTCGAAGTTAAGGAAGGCACATAGAGAACATTCTGAAAGCATCCATGTTCTACATGAATCGTACCTTTGCCCTTTGAAGAAATTTTTGAGTCATCTCCCAAATGGATGGGGATGGAGCTGTTTGGATCGAATGAGGAAAAAGAATCAATATTTGCAGCCATATGATTTGATGCACCCGAATCTATCAAGAGAGTGGGCTTCGAAACCGTTGCCATGAGTGCTTGTCCTCTTTCATGATCGTCATTCCGATCCTTCTTCCTTGCACCGTCAGGAAGGGTTATGTTGTTCTTTTCCAAAAGGAGGGCCATTTGATCTATAGTCTTCTTCATACATGAACTTTCGGGATGAAAGCCACGGTTACAATAAGTACATTTAGATTTTTGGTTACCTTCTTTGCCCTTTTGCTTGGATTTCGAACTGGATGGTGCATCCGTTTGCTTGCCTTTGTCTTTTTGCTTGTGAGGCTCGAATTTGGGCTTCTCCTTCTTTAGCTTTCCTTTACCATTCGATATCTTGGGTCCTTGAACAAATAGGGCTGAATCTTTGGAGCTTATGGACCCCATTTGAATCAACTTGTCATGCTCTTTCATAACGGACTCAATGAAGGCATTCAAGGTAGGCATCTTCCAATTCGGGGTAGTTAGCCAACCGGAATTGAAAGTGGAGACAAATACCGAATAATCTTTCCCAAGCTTGCTTAGAATGGAGAGGATCAACTGTTTATCCTCTTTGATAACACCACTGTTCTTCAATTGCAAGTTCAAGTTCTTGAATTTTGTGAAGAATTCATTGATGGTCTCGAAATTCTCAGGATTAAGGCCAATCAATTCATTCTCTAATTGAAAAGCCCTAAGCTCATCCTGCTGGCCGAATAGTGTTTCAAGTTGCTCCCATATGGCTTTTGGAGTCTTCAATCCGCTGAGATGGAAGTGAAGATCCTTGGAGATGGAGAGACAAAGAAGACCGTAAGCTTCATCAAGCTTGTTGTAGTGTTTGGTTCTTTCTGCTACATTGTTTGGCTCCAATTCAAGACCAAGAGTGACTCGGTAGTAACCTTTTGAACGTAATATGATCTCCATATCATCTTTCCAATCAAAATAATTGAATGGGGTGAGGATAGGATTTGAAGAAGAGTATTCCATTGCAAGGATTGAGTCAACTGATGAAGAGGAAGCTTGCATGCAGACTATAGCGAATGCAATTGCTGTAGAAAGGCTTGCATGCAGAAGGTAGCGAGTGCAATTGGAGGAGACAATAAACCTGCAAATCACATCAAAACAACCACAATAAGGTCGAACAATCCACCCTTTGAGAGTTGCATCACACCTGGGATTGGATTTCAAGCAATGTTGAATAGGTCCAATGTATCAGATCCAGGAATTATGTGGTAACTCAAGCTTCTGGAGTGGTATTGGAATATTTTTCAAGCTTTGCATGCACAGGAGCGAATGCCCTTGAGATATCTCATGCCAAACTTTTTGCAATTTTTAGCAATTCAGTCAAATCTTCTTGTATAAACACCTGTAGAAAAGAGATCTTGTCCCTGCAATGGCTCTGATACCATGTAAAATTAGTCACAGCAGATCTAATGAACAAGTAAATCAATCACAACAGATGAACATAGAAAATATGGTGCAAAACTGTGCAAAACATGCAGCAGTGCTCTCTATCCCAGAAAGGGTGAATGAATTACAATACAAACTGTCACAATGACTGAGCAATTCGAATTGCCTAAGGAGGTCATTCGAATCACTGAATGGAGTAGCTTGACTCTGTCTAGGAGTCCTCATAAATCATCGGTGGTGCTCATCAATCACAACAACCAGTCATCCAGGTGTCAATCTGAGTCTAACTGAGTATAATAAATGTAACTGAAGTGTGTAGCACTGATATAGGATCTGGAGGCTCAGTGGGGGCACATGGGAGGCTAACTGAAGTCAGAACAAGTCACCTAATCAAACTGGAGGTCAAACGGAAGTGATACAGTCAGTCGGGAGTGAAACTAGCCTCAAATCAGGGAGAATCGGAGCTAACTGAATGTAACTGAAGTGAATCTGCAGTGGTAGGTGAACAAGTGCGCCCTTCTCTGGCAGTAGGTGAGAAGAGGGTGTTGATGTATATGTAACTTCGGAATGTATTTCACATATATGTATATTGTATTCCTATAGAGATGGTTTTATTCCTCTATACGGAAGTGTCGTCATTTATATTGTAAGTGTCGTAACTTATACTTGATGGGTTATTAGACCACCTTGTTGGGGTCGGCCCTGTATAAGTCATGTGGGTCAAAGGGTTATTAGACCACCCTATTGGGGGTCGGCCATGTGGGTCTAAGGGTTATTAGACCACCCTATTGGGGGTCGGCCCAGTCACCATTATGTTATGTGGTTAAGTTCGAGCCTACATGAGTTAGGTAAAAAGGCAAGTCAAGTCAAGTATAAATAGAGTGCGGGAGGCACTCTATTTGTTCACTCACTTCTCACACATGCTCTCAAGGAGGAGAGGCGCACTTATGGAGGAGGAGGATTGCTGCTAGGTTATGGCTATCTCTATTGGTTGGTTGTATCATTGCTCTATCTATCTCTGAGGAAGTTATTGGGGTTTTTCACCTTTATGGTTTTCCCCAAGTAAATCTTTGTGTCTCTTGTGTGCTTGCATTATTGTCTCCATGATTGATATGCTGTAGATATGCTGTACATGTTGTTCTCTCAGTTAAGATCCTAGATCATATTGAAGTAAAATCAGAAAATTTAACATGGTATCAGAGCTAGCCTGAAAGAAGGCATGATATGGCATGTATGACACTTGTTGCACTTACGATGCTAGGGCTTGATATAGCTTTGATCTTGCTCTCAGTGGTGGTCTCAACAGAAGCCTTAAAATCCTTGAATTTTCTAAGCACTTCTGACTTGTTTTTGAGAAAGAATACCCATGTAAAGCGGGAAAAATCGTCAATAAATGTCAAAACATACCTTGAACCATTTAATGACATATGGGGCAGCGGACCACTGATATCAGAATGGATCAATCCCAAAATAGTAGAAGCTCTGCTAGCCTTGCCGCGGTCGAATCTGTGCTTGGGGTGCTTCCCAATAATGCAACCGGTGCATATTCCCTTCGAGGAACGGAGTTGTGGAAGCCCATCTACCATGGATTTATTTGATAGCAGCAGCAAATACTTATAATTTAGATGTCCAAATCTTTCATGCCAAATCCTACTAACCTCATTACCATGTGTGCGAAGAGCGGTGGGCTTTGCAAGCGGTATAAAGTGTGAAAACTCATAACATTTTGCAGTGTGGTTTGCCTTCCCAACCGCAACTAGTCTTCCACTTTTGATATCAGAAATTTCAACTGTATTAGGGATGAATGTGACTTTCTTTGGATCACCATTATGTGTCATTTGATACACAGAAAGGAGATTCGAAGTTAAGGAAGGCACATAGAGAACATTCTGAAAGCATCCATGTTCTACATGAATCGTACCTTTGCCCTTTGAAGAAATTTTTGAGTCATCTCCCAAATGGATGGGGATGGAGCTGTTTGGATCGAATGAGGAAAAAGAATCAATATTTGCAGCCATATGATTTGATGCACCCGAATCTATCAAGAGAGTGGGCTTCGAAACCGTTTCCATGAGTGCTTGTCCTCTTTCATGATCGTCATTCCGATCCTTCTTCCTTGCACCGTCAGGAAGGGTTATGTTGTTCTTTTCCAAAAGGAGGGCCACTTGATCTATAGTCTTCTTCATACATGAACTTTCGGGATGAAAGCCACGGTTACAATAAGTACATTTATATTTTTGGTTACCTTCTTTGCCCTTTTGCTTGGATTTCGAACTGGATGGTGCATCCGTTTGCTTGCCTTTGTCTTTTTGCTTGTGAGGCTCGAATTTGGGCTTCTCCTTCTTTAGCTTTCCTTTACCATTCGATATCTTGGGTCCTTGAACAAATAGGGCTGAATCTTTGGAGCTTATGGACCCCATTTGAATCAACTTGTTATGCTCTTTCATAACGGACTCAATGAAGGCATTCAAGGTAGGCATCTTCCAATTCGGGGTAGTTAGCCAACCGGAATTGAAAGTGGAGACAAATACCGAATAATCTTTCCCAAGCTTGCTTAGAATGGAGAGGATCAACTGTTTATCCTCTTTGATAACACCACTGTTCTTCAATTGCAAGTTCAAGTTCTTGAATTTTGTGAAGAATTCATTGATGGTCTCGAAATTCTCAGGATTAAGGCCAATCAATTCATTCTCTAATTGAAAAGCCCTAAGCTCATCCTGCTGGCCGAATAGTGTTTCAAGTTGCTCCCATATGGCTTTTGGAGTCTTCAATCCGCTGAGATGGAAGTGAAGATCCTTGGAGATGGAGAGACAAAGAAGACCGTAAGCTTCATCAAGCTTGTTGTAGTGTTTGGTTCTTTCTGCTACATTGTTTGGCTCCAATTCAAGACCAAGAGTGACTCGGTAGTAACCTTTTGAACGTAATATGATCTCCATATCATCTTTCCAATCAAAATAATTGAATGGGGTGAGGATAGGATTTGAAGAAGAGTATTCCATTGCAAGGATTGAGTCAACTGATGAAGAGGAAGCTTGCATGCAGACTATAGCGAATGCAATTGCTGTAGAAAGGCTTGCATGCAGAAGGTAGCGAGTGCAATTGGAGGAGACAATAAACCTGCAAATCACATCAAAACAACCACAATAAGGTCGAACAATCCACCCTTTGAGAGTTGCATCACACCTGGGATTGGATTTCAAGCAATGTTGAATAGGTCCAATGTATCAGATCCAGGAATTATGTGGTAACTCAAGCTTCTGGAGTGGTATTGGAATATTTTTCAAGCTTTGCATGCACAGGAGCGAATGCCCTTGAGATATCTCATGCCAAACTTTTTGCAATTTTTAGCAATTCAGTCAAATCTTCTTGTATAAACACCTGTAGAAAAGAGATCTTGTCCCTGCAATGGCTCTGATACCATGTAAAATTAGTCACAACAGATCTAATGAACAAGTAAATCAATCACAACAGATGAACATAGAAAATATGGTGCAAAACTGTGCAAAACATGCAGCAGTGCTCTCTATCCCAGAAAGGGTGAATGAATTACAATACAAACTGTCACAATGACTGAGCAATTCGAATTGCCTAAGGAGGTCATTCGAATCACTGAATGGAGTAGCTTGACTCTGTCTAGGAGTCCTCATAAATCATCGGTGGTGCTCATCAATCACAACAACCAGTCATCCAGGTGTCAATCTGAGTCTAACTGAGTATAATAAATGTAACTGAAGTGTGTAGCACTGATATAGGATCTGGAGGCTCAGTGGGGGCACATGGGAGGCTAACTGAAGTCAGAACAAGTCACCTAATCAAACTGGAGGTCAAACGGAAGTGATACAGTCAGTCGGGAGTGAAACTAGCCTCAAATCAGGGAGAATCGGAGCTAACTGAATGTAACTGAAGTGAATCTGCAGTGGTAGGTGAACAAGTGCGCCCTTCTCTGGCAGTAGGTGAGAAGAGGGTGTTGATGTATATGTAACTTCGGAATGTATTTCACATATATGTATATTGTATTCCTATAGAGATGGTTTTATTCCTCTATACGGAAGTGTCGTCATTTATATTGTAAGTGTCGTAACTTATACTTGATGGGTTATTAGACCACCTTGTTGGGGTCGGCCCTGTATAAGTCATGTGGGTCAAAGGGTTATTAGACCACCCTATTGGGGGTCGGCCATGTGGGTCTAAGGGTTATTAGACCACCCTATTGGGGGTCGGCCCAGTCACCATTATGTTATGTGGTTAAGTTCGAGCCTACATGAGTTAGGTAAAAAGGCAAGTCAAGTCAAGTATAAATAGAGTGCGGGAGGCACTCTATTTGTTCACTCACTTCTCACACATGCTCTCAAGGAGGAGAGGCACACTTATGGAGGAGGAGGATTGCTGCTAGGTTATGGCTATCTCTATTGGTTGGTTGTATCATTGCTCTATCTATCTCTGAGGAAGTTATTGGGGTTTTTCACCTTTATGGTTTTCCCCAAGTAAATCTTTGTGTCTCTTGTGTGCTTGCATTATTGTCTCCATGATTGATATGCTGTAGATATGCTGTACATGTTGTTCTCTCAGTTAAGATCCTAGATCATATTGAAGTAAAATCAGAAAATTTAACATGGTATCAGAGCTAGCCTGAAAGAAGGCATGATATGGCATGTATGACACTTGTTGCACTTACGATGCTAGGGCTTGATATAACAAAAACCAGTCATCGTAGCACTTTCGCTATAAATCCGTTTTGGAGAAGTTTTCGGATCTGAAATTGTTACAAGCCGAAGCTAAGATCTCCAGGTATCTTGTGTCCAAAGGACAACCTCTAATTCGTTGTACTTTGTGATTTTTGATCTATACAATATAGGGTTTCAGCCTCTTCCAGATCTGAGTCAAAATCAGGTGACCTTGGGAAAAAGGTCCTAACTTGGGCTAGGAAGCTCCAAATGAAATTTCATGAAAAGTGACAGGTAGTACACAGACTGTACTATCTCAGAAAACTTTTTTAGAGGCCGAAGTTGAACCAGTGACACGTGGCACTCCGTACAAGTGCACTCTACTGTATTATCCCATAAATAGGTCATGTTGCGACATTTGGCATAACTCTCTCTCAGTGAGTCCAATTGAGGTCAGACCTATCAGGATGGAAAGGTAACATGCCGAGCTATCTCAGGAAACGTGTTCAGAGGCCGAAGTTAAAACAGTGACACGTGGCACACCGTACAAGTTCGCTCTCCTGTTTTATCCCAAAACAGGTCACGTTGCGACATTTGGCATAACTCTCTCTCAGAGAATCCAAATGAGGTCAGACCTGTCAGGATGGAAAGATAACAGGTCAGGCTATCTCAAAAAACTTTTTCATACCCTGTGGATCAAAAATTTCAGAGTTACACCAGAAACAATCAGGTACATATTTCTGTCAAAACAGAATTATTTTTTGGTACCTTCATTCATGGCTTCCGGAATTTAGGGCTTTGGAGAAAGTTGGAATTTTTGTAATCGGAGACCACGGCTGGATGCTACTCATCAAAATATAAATTTAGAGACCAAGATCAGAATTTTTGGTTGGGAAGAAGGCCAGGCTGGATTAGACCCTAGTTCGGGACTTTGATCAGAAAAGTGGAAAATTAGGGCTTCTGTAAAAATGGGAATTTTTGAAATCTGTGACCACGGCTGGAAGCTCCTCAGAAAAATAGAAGCTTAGAGCTTTGGATCAAACATTTTGATGGGGAAAAAGAGTGGGCTTCATCAAACCCCAGTTCAGGGTCACGTCCAGTGAATCTAGAAGTTTCAAAGGCAAAATTGAGGAGTGAAACTTTGCAGTTTTCAAAATCTGAATATACCAGTTTGATCAGTTCATCAAGGCGCATATTCCTATCCTATCGGAAGGTTGAAATTCAAAGTTTGAATTTTTGGGGTTTCTCTGACAAACCCATATCCAGCTCAAGGTCCAGTTCTTGCAAATCAAGTGGATTGGGTTAATCCTAGAAGAAGATGGATTGATCACCTGCATATGTGAAAGAAGTTCCTGTCTCAGAGGGAGATGAGGATAAGGCCTTACATAAGAAGATTACAAGCGATCTCGACAGGTATGACTCATCGAGGTATGTTTCGATATTTGTCCATGATTAATTTTATGGTATGTTTGTCTTCATGTTATTATGGTTAGTACAATTTTGATTTTAGATTTGTTGTATCACCTTAACAAAATTATGAATGCATGATAGAAGATATTCATTGGTTAGGGTGTTGAAACTTATGATTGTACTAATGCATTATGGTGTTGTATGAGGTTTATGTTGTCTACTAACATGAAAGGTACACCAAGAAAGACAGATCATGTTCTGGTCCAAGAACATATGATCATGATAACATGAGGACAAAGATTCATCCATTGTCATGGATCTCATAGAAGATCCATTTACGAGGTATGTATAAATTGGTTTTGTATTAGTTAACCTATGAGATATACAGGTTACTAGCACAAGTCATTGAAGAAGAACAAGAAGACATCATGTGAGTATGTTAGACATAAATAGCTAGCATGCTAATCCAGGTATGTTTTTCCTATATCAAGTTAGAATCCTACCTTTTGTTAGGATCTTATACTGTTGTTGATAATGATTATTCATGAAGTCATAAGTTTGAATAATCATGGTTGTATGCATATTATGTTTCTTACCTTAATTGATGATATGACTAACCAGAAGAATCATGATGGTATAGGTTTGAATAATCACAGGTTTTATGCATAATATATCTCTTATCTTGATTGATGATTCAACTAACCTAAAGAGTCATAGGTTTGAATAATTATAGGTTTAGACATGTTATGTTTCTTATGATTTGACTAACCATAAGAATCCTCGAATGCTCATGCTTATTATTTCTGTTTGAAATGATCATGACTATACATGCTTGAGATTATTGTGTTTTAATAGTATATTAATGAATGTATGATTTTATATGAGATCACAAGGATAACACATTCATGATACTAATAAGCATGCATAGGGACCAAGGATGAATATGAGATTCAAGAACAGGTAATCCAGGAAGCAAAGATCAAGAGGGAGTACACTCCAGTGGTTTATGCAAGGATGCAGATATTCAGAGGGAGTTGACCATCTCTCTACATCCCACAACAGAAAGGTGTAGAAGAAGCTACTTCAGATTAGGACTCCAACAGCTCCTGCAAGGAAGCGAAGACTCAGAGGGAGTCCACCCAATGAACAAACAAAGATAAGTATTTGAATTGTCATTTCTTAAATAATACTGTTCAATAATGTATATACTGATGTTCCTAGAATTAGGTTGTGTATTATGCATATTAGAATAATTGCATTGATGAACAGTATACTCCTAATATGCATGGGTAAGTGGCCTATGGCACTGTACAACATTCCATTGCTACTTATCTAGAATGAAACCCCTTTGCTGACATGTTGGGAGTTGTGCACACTCTTAACAATGTTCTGGTAGAGATTGGAAGGCATCTAGAAAGTTACGGGATATGGATAAATGTTGTATTGAAGCATTGGCTAAAGATAATTGCATGACTGTATGACATATTTCTTTATGTAAGAATTTGTTCTAAAAACTATGAGATGTTTTCTAATCATGCAATTTAACTTGTTGTGTAGGAAAGATCATATGCCATCTCCTACAAAAGAAGAACTACAACATTTGTTCCAGCAACAAAGATATCTATTGAAGATATTGAATATATTGAAGTTCCCAGGATCTGGGATGAAGAAATGAAATGCCATGATCCGTCGATCATGAAGAATGATGTTTGAGATGTAATCCCAAAGACATGAAGGGAAGTTTGCTATGAATTCCAAATGGAACTATCAAATCAAGCATGTTGCAGATGGCAGCATTGAGAAATATAAAAGTGATGAAATAGAAGATACACCAGATGGATTCAAGACAGCTTCCTTGAATGGTGTAGTTGAAGAAGAAGTGTATGTAGAGCAGCCACTTGGTTCTGAGACACATGATAGGAAATCATATATGTGCAGAACTTGGTATGGTGAATATAGATTGATTGTCGACACGCAGCAGAAGCTTACTACCGAGTTCGAGATGAAGAACTTGGGGATGATGCACTATTTGTTTTTGGCATGAAGGTGTGGCAGAATGCAGATAGAATCTTCCTTGAACAAGGGAAGTATGCAGTAGAGATCCCAAAGAGGTTCGGGATGATGGATTGCAAGGCCATGGCCACACCTATGGCATCGAATCTGAAGCTTCTATGTGATGCTTCATCTGAGCTGGTTGATGTCTCTATGTATCGTCAGATGATTGGGTCCTTGATGTACCTGACGAACACGAGACCAGACATTTGCTTTGCTGTGGACACATTGAGCCAGTTCCTGACGGATCCGAGGAGTGTTCACCCGGTTGCTGTAAAGCATTATCTGAGGTACCTGAAGGGTACAGTGGATTATGGGCTCAGGTATGAGGCGAATCAAAAGTTTAACCTACAAGGTTATGTTGATTCAGATTGGGCTGGCAGTGCTGCAGATAGGAAGAGCACATCTGGGTGCTGCTTCAGTATGGGATCAGGTGTGATCTCTTGGTTTAGCAGGAAGCAGTCCTGCGTAGCACTGAGTACAGCTGAGGCAGAGTATGTTGCAGCCTGTTCAGCTAGTTGTGAGGCAGTATGGCTACGGAAGCTACTGTCTGAGTTATTTGATCTCCCGTTGGAGGCTACTGGTATCTTCTGTGATAACCAGAGTTGTGTGAAGCTGTCCGAGAACCCAGTGTTTCATGACAAGGCGAAACACATAGAGATCAAATATCACTATATCAGGGATATGGTGCAGAGAGGAGCTGTGAAGCTCCTGTATGTTGTGACGGACGAGCAGATTGCAGATGTGCTGACGAAGCCACTAGCCAGGGTGAAGTTCGAAGTACTTCAGAGAGAGGCTTGGCGTTCTTCAGATCGAGGACACTTCGAGGAAGAAGTGATGGACACATTTGCTGAAGCCATTCCAAGCATGTTGGAAGGAGGATCCTTCACATGGCTGTGGATGTAAGCGCTGGATGATGAACATCAGGATGATGTTCTAGTTTCTGCTGGATATGATCAGTTGGATCATTTTATGTATGTATGTACGCATCATGTTGGATGCTGGATATGATCAGTTGGATCATTTTATGTATGTATGTACGCATCATGTTGGATGCTGGATATGATCAGTTGGATCATGTGTATGTATTTTATATGCATCATGTTGGATGCTTGGACCATGTATCTGTATATGTATCAGGTGGATACATTGTATGATCAGGAGGATCATGTATGATGATATGTATCAGGTAGATACTTGGTATGCATTAGGTAGATGCATTGATGATCAGGATGATCATGGATGACGAGCTTCAGGATGTTGCTCCGGATGACATGCAGCAGGATGTTGCAGTGATGATCATGGATGACGAGCTTCAGGATGTTGCTCCAGATGATATGCAGCAGGATGTTGCAGTGATGATCAGGATGATCATATATGACGAACTTCAGGATGTTGCTCCGGATGACATGCAGCAGGATGTTGCAGTGATGATCAGGATGATCATAGATGACGAGCTTCAGGATGTTGCTCCAGATGACATGCAGCAGGACGTTGCAGTGATAATGATCAAGATGGTCATGGATACATAACCACTTATACTATGAAACGAGAACTCGACACAGTTCTCATTTTTCTCTCTCCTAATTTTAGTAGCTATTTTTACCTCCGTTTCAAAAAGGGTTGATGCCAGTATCACACATTTTCATTTTGAGGCATTTTTTTGGACCTTTGACACATCTTTATTGTGAAGTATTTTTAATTTCTATTTTCAAGTGTGTTTTTTAGAAATTTAATAAAAAACATACATTTAGAAGCTAGCTATAATGAAAAACACATACATTTTCGAAATTTATCTTTAAAATTTAATCATAAATAATATATTTTTATGGAAAAAATAGTAAACAAATCGAGAAAAAAAAAGACATTTAAACCCATTTTTAATAGATTTTTAGTCATTTTGTATAAAAATGATACTCTTTCACATTATTTTTCATAATATTTAACCACCTAACCAATTATTATTAAAATTTAAAAAGAAAATATTTAAAAAAATTACATTGCCCCCTTCTACCCTAACCCTATCCCTACCCCCCCACAAACTATTACAAAAGTTTAAAAAATAATTATAATGCGTCCCTTCTACCCTAACCCCCTAACAAACTATTAGTAATTTTTTAAAAAAATTACATTTAAAAAAATAATTACATATCCTACCCTAACCCCTCAACCAACCATTAATAAACATTTAAAAAAACAAAGTACATTTCCTAATGCCCTAGCCCCCTACATTACCTTCTACCTTAGCCCCCAGAAAATTACATTCCCTAATGCCCTACCCACTACCCCATTACCCCTCACACATCGTTTTAATTAAAAACAATTTAAAACCCAACTTAAAAAAATTAAAAAATAAAAATAAAAACCTAAACTTAAAAAATAAAAAATAAAACCTAAACTTTACCAAAAAAAAAAACAAAAAACAAACTCGACTTTACGAATTAAAAAAAAAAGACTTTATAAAAAATAAATTAAAAAACAAATTTAAAATTAAAAAAAAAAACTTTACAAAAAAAATTAAAAATTAAAAAGAAAACTAAACTTTACAAAAAAAAAAAATCAAAAAAAAAAATTAAACAAAACAAAACTTTAAAAAAAATTTAAAAATTAAACAAAACAAAAATTAAAAATAAAAATAAAAATAAAAATACAAACAAAAAAACAAAGATCGCACCCAAAGAGGTGGGCGCCTAAACACGTTATAAAAAAAAAATTAAAAATTAAAAAAAAAACTTTACAAAAAATAAATTAAAAAACAAATTAATAATTAAAAAAAACACTTTAAAAAAAAAATTAAAAATTAAAATAAAAAACAAACCTTAAAAAAAAAAAATCAAAAATTAAAATAAAAAACAAACCTTAAAAAAAAAAAAAAATCAAAATGGGGGGAGCATCCGCCCCCTTGGGCGCCCAAAGGGCCGCCCCACGGGCGGCCCTTTGGGCGCCCATCGAGCGGAGCTCCACCCCCTGGGCGCCCAAAGGGCCGCCCCACGGGCGGCCCTTTGGGCGCCCAGGGGGCGGAGCTCCGCTCGATGGGCGCCCAAAGGGCTGCCCAAAGGGCCGCCCCACGGGCGGCCCTTTGGGCGCCCAGGGTGCGGAGCTCCGCTCGATGGGCGCCCAAAGGGCCGCCCCACGGGCGGCCCTTTGGGCGCCCAAGGGGGCGGATGCTCCCCCCCATTTTGATTTTTTTTTTTTAGGTTTGTTTTTTATTTTAATTTTTAATTTTTTTTTGTAAAGTGTTTTTTTTAATTATTAATTTGTTTTTTAATTTATTTTTTTAAAGTTTTTTTTTTAATTTTTAATTTTTTTTGTAACTTGTTTTTTTTTAATTTTTAATTTGTTTTTTAATTTATTTTTTGTAAAGTTTTTTTTTTAATTTTTAATTTGTCTTTTTTGTAAAGTCTATATTGTTTTTTGTTATTTTTTTTTGGTAAAGTTTAGGTATTATTTTTCATTTTTTAAGTTTAGGTTTTTGTCAGATATGTAATTTTTTTTAAATGTAAATTTTAAAAAAAATTATTAATATGGGGCAAATGAGACAACCCTGACCATTTAAGGTAGGAGGGGCGCATTATAATTTTTTTTTTAACTTTTGTAATAGTTTGTTGGGGGTTAGGGTTAGGAATTTATTTGTTGAAAACAGAAAATTTCAATTTAGGGGTTGATTTAAGGCTTTCGTAAACAACAGTATGAGATTTTTAAGCCATGGCTATATTTTTAACCCAGAGAAAAAAAATGTTGATACTAGTATCAACACTTTTCGATTTGGGGGTTGTTTTGGTGTTTTTTATGAAAACATGATACTGGCATCAACACTTTTTGATTTGGGGGTTGTTTTCGGTGTTTTTTATGCAAAAATATGAGTTTGTATGGCTAGAGTTCTCGTTCTTAGTATATAGTTCTCGTTTCATAGTATAAGTGGTTACATCAGGATGATGTATGGTGAGTATCAGGTTGATACTCTGTGGCCGTGGATCAGGTTGTGCAGATGAGCATGTAATTCGGTGCCCTGGGAGATTTGCAGATGGTCTTTCGAGGTTTTGCCTATGGCATGTAATTCGGTGCCCTGGGACATCTGGCAAATGCTCTTTCGAGGTTTTGCTCTGGGAGGACATGTAATTCGGTGCCCTGGGAGATCTGCAGATAGTCTTTCGAGGTTTTGCCTATGGCATGTAATTCGGTTCCCTGGGATATCTGGCAGATGCTCTTTCGAGGTTTTGTCCTATGGCATGTAATTCGGTGCCCTGGGAGATCTGTAGATAGTCTTTCGAGGTTTTGCCTATGGCATGTAATTCGGTTCCCTGGGATATCTGGCAGATGCTCTTGCAAGGTTTTGCCATGACCACATGTAATTCGGTGCCCTGGGAGATCTGCAGATAGTCTTTCGAGGTTTTGCCTATGGCATGTAATTCGGTTCCCTGGGATATCTGGTAGATGCTCTTGCGAGGTTTTGTGGTGAGGTCACATGTAATTCGGTGCCCTGGGAGATCCTATAGGTAGAGCTGTGTGCTCGTAACAGCCTGGGATGCTCTTTCGAGGTTTTGTGACGCACGTAAAAGTCCTGAGGATTCCACAGTATGGCCAATGATGATGAAGACCTGCAGGTGGTGGGCCTACATCCAGTATGAAAAAGGACTGGCTCTGTAGAACTTCCTATGACGAGTAGATTCAGAGATTGATTGAGATAGCAGCAGCAGTGACGATGATGATGACTCGATGACAATTATCTAGTGACGATGATCCAGAGAAGATGACTTGTGCTAGAAGAACTGTGCTGAGAAATACCTTCCTAGTTAAGAGGGAGTGTTGATGTATATGTAACTTCGGAATGTATTTCACATATATGTATATTGTATTCCTATAGAGATGGTTTTATTCCTCTATACGGAAGTGTCGTCATTTATATTGTAAGTGTCGTAACTTATACTTGATGGGTTATTAGACCACCTTGTTGGGGTCGGCCCTGTATAAGTCATGTGGGTCAAAGGGTTATTAGACCACCCTATTGGGGGTCGGCCATGTGGGTCTAAGGGTTATTAGACCACCCTATTGGGGGTCGGCCCAGTCACCATTATGTTATGTGGTTAAGCTCGAGCCTACATGAGTTAGGTAAAAAGGCAAGTCAAGTCAAGTATAAATAGAGTGCGGGAGGCACTCTATTTGTTCACTCACTTCTCACACATGCTCTCAAGGAGGAGAGGCGCACTTATGGAGGAGGAGGATTGCTACTAGGTTATGGCTATCTCTATTGGTTGGTTGTATCATTTCTCTATCTATCTCTGAGGAAGTTATTGGGGTTTTTCACCTTTATGGTTTTCCCCAAGTAAATCTTCGTGTCTCTTGTGTGCTTGCATTATTGTTTCCATGATTGATATGCTGTAGATATGCTGTACATGTTGTTCTCTCAGTTAAGATCCTAGATCATATTGAAGTAAAATCAGAAAATTTAACAGAGGGCGCCTTTCAGCTTAGGAGGGCTAAAACTCTGTGGTAAGTGGCTCCCGGGTGCTAGAAGAAGGTGGATAAGGTGCTGGAGGCATCAAACTGGTGACTGGGATGCATGCCTGTGCATGCAAGATCCTGAAATAGATCATATCCTGAAATAGATCATGCAAGATCCTGAAATAGATGATGTATCCCGAAATAGATGATGTGGATATCCGAACAATTAAGTGGATGCTAACGGTCAGAATATCTAATTACTTTAGCTTGATCCATTCTCTATGAAAACCTTTGGTACCAGCAACGTGTTGAAAATTAGTCTTCAGGAAAAATTCATGATCCTTCCATGGAAGGAAAATATGCTTATGCCATCGAGCACCTTCCCTCGGGAGCTTGGTAACTAATGTTATTGACTCTTCTGTCATGGAGAAAACAAGATGGCCAACCTTGATCATCTTTCTATCAAAACTTTTAGCGAACAGAAATGAAATCTCATGGTTATGGCCTTGGATAAGGTGGAGAAATGGTCCCCAACCTACTCACAAAACACTTCACAGCAGGATTTAAACTCAGAAATGCGAAGGAGGTCATAGTAGGTACCAGGCTCATAACGAATTGGCATCATTGATAGAGGACGGGGGATGCAAAATGGATATGAGAGGTGCAAGAATTTGTAGAGGACGCGGCTCATATGGAGAGCGAACAGACTAAGGCAAAATTCACACGATCAATAGTTTAAACTAAGTTCCGTTTGATTGTTTGAATTAGTGGACAATGGCTTGGCATGCTTGAAAAGATCGCACCTATCATTCGAAGATCTTAATTTAAGTGCCAGCGTAGAGGTGCGTGAATCCAGTGAATACGTGTGGTTTAGAGAATATTCAACCATGTCCAAAGCCGAGCTTTGGATAGGTTGAATTTAATTCATGTAATTAAAATAGATTACACGTGAGAGATCATGATTCGATTGATTGGGTGGCAGGTTGTACAACAGGATAAGTAAGACCGAATGGTGGTCATGCATTGATTCACAATGATGCATAATCCATTTGTTTAATGGAGGCGAGATGGATAAGAGAATGAAGCCATGTGTGAAATCGACATTTGATTGATCCCTGTCATAATTAGCCAATAAAACTTATTGATAGTATTCAAACTTAAACATCTTAGCATATTAAATAAAGCTGTTATAGGCTATGGTTTCATTCAACACTCCATTCAAAACGTTGTTTATTTGCCTCATTTGGATTGATAATAGAAGAATTTACTTGCATGTAGGGAGTTATATCCGCAACATATCAATCTATCTTCCTAAGAATTGGTGAAACTCTATGTCAGCATTATGAAAATATTATCACAAGTTTCCAAAGATCTAGATTCATTAATCAAAACACATTAATATCTAAAGAAAATTAAGAATTAAATTCATGCATGATAAGCTAAATTCAAACTCATATATGGTAGAAACTTGAATCCATTCATACTAGAACAAGGAAGAAGTACATCTTTACCAAGGACATTGGTGTGAATCCCTCCTCCATTGCCATGAGCTTCCTTTCCTTCACCCTTGCTTTTGAAGAATTTGAGATCTTTCTCCTCCTTCAGAATCTCTCCAGCATGCCTTTGCTCTTCCTTTGTGTGTATTTACCATGCCCCAAATCCTTTCTTATATAGCATTGGGAAATGGGCCTTAGCCTTCTCTTTTGAATGTGGGATAATCCTCTTTCATGATTTTAGATCATTTTTACTTAAAAACCTCTTTTTCCATAGTTTTTGGGCTTTTTTACACAACTTAGCATTTTTAAGCACATTTAATGCACTTTAACGCATTCCTCTTCACTTATTGATTGGTGTATCTTGGTTTTGGACCTTTTATGAGTGGTTCGATGACCGAACTTAGTCTCTGTTAGGCAGAAATATTGTCGTTTAATTCTATTGTAGTATTCACCCAACTATTTAATTTGTCAATCTGAGGTTCGTAGGCTTACGAAGCACATGCAAAATATATGCAGGACTGAAGTTGAATTAAGCTAATCTAACCCCCCTTGCTAATTGGTAATTGCTAATCTAATCCCCCCTTAAGCTAAAACACACAACTGCTAATCTAATGCTGGAAGCTGAAACACCCGGCTGAAAGTAAATTGCAGAAAAGAATGACAACATATGAAGAGCAATGAGACAACACATGTGAGCTCACATTAACAATAAAGAAATCTTAATTTACATCACACCAATCAATGACAAATCATGAAAGCATCAAAACTATGATTATGAACAAAAGCTAAGAATCCTCTTCTCCATATTACAAAGTCAAAACTAACTTCTACAATCTGAGACTAATCTTCTCCTAATCTACTCTCTAATCTACTTCTCAATCTACTACCTACCACAAATAAAGAGAGAGCACTCTCTTTTATACATGAATTTCTTTGAGAAGAAGATAACCATCTCATAATGACAGATCCACTATTCCCTCAACCACTCTCAACTAATTTCCTATTATTACAAAGTATGATCCATTCAAATCCTCCACATGGCTCTCACAAATTCTCCACATGTTTCTCATACATCCTAAATAAGATATGCCAACCAAATCTCCATGATCTTCTCCTTAGAATATTCTTTGAATAACTATCTCCTCGAAATGGTGGAGGAGATATTCGAGGAGTCTTTCTTTGAATTGATCCTTCCATATTCCTACACATTACAAAGCTCATCCATACTTGAGATATTAGTGAAAAACATGTTATTTTCCAATATTTAATCATAAATTCACTTATAATACTAAAATGAATAAAATGGAAAATAATAAGATGAAATTCAAGTATATGTAAGGAAATGGTATAATGAAAGGTTAATGGGACGATGAAATGTGAAGAATAACGAAAGGTAAAGTGGATGAAAATAGGACATTTCTGAGTCACAACATACTCCCCAACTGAACTTGTTGCATGTCCCCATGCAACCGTGCATGGATCTTCTTAAGAACTTTTGGCATCTGAATTTTGGCTTTGGTTGATGATGTCTTTCCAACAATGAATGTTTCCAGGGTGTGAGTAGTAGCTGACATTTCCTTATGGTTGGTTCTTGTGTAACAACCATGAATACAAAGAATGTTGGTTCTTGTGTTAACAACATTTATCTCATTATCTGTTTTCTTACTACAATAATAATTCGACCATGTACTCATTGGAAATGATAAGATATCAATGTGCATAAGAAACCATCAATGTGTAAGAGAAAGCCTTTTCTTTACCTTTATGAATCATGCCAATATGTGTATCCATGTGTATGAAGCAAAGTGCAACAGAGGATTTGTCATAAAAGAAATGTTGGTGAATGATAAATGAAATGAAAAATTGAGTGATGGTAGTGGAAAAATGGAATGATGGTAGTGAAATGATGATAGTGAATATAGTTCAGCTACGAAATGGAAGGTTTGGCGGAGTAACATCTGTTGGAGTAACAGCTACGAAAGTGGGCAAATTTGGTGGAGTAACAACTAGTGTTGCAGCAAACTTCCTGAGCTAATATCTCACAAATTACAATCTGGTTTTGTTTGAAATTCGGCAAGCAAGTTTCTATACGTCCAATGCATCTCCATACCAAAAATCCGAAAAACCCACATCACAGACTTCGAGAAAAATGCAAACTGGCTATAGGTGACAATTTTTGTAGGTAGGTGTTTCAGCTAGCTGAAATAGTTGAATTTCTCTCAAATCACAAATTGGGTTTGGTTGAAAATTTTCAAGCAAGTTCTTACTAGTTCAATGCATATCTACACAAAAAATGAGAAAAAACCACATCAGAGATTTCGAGAAAATTGCAAAGTGGTTGTAGGTGATGATGGATGTTTTTTCGAAATCCGTGCATTGGATTGAGCTGAAGCTTGCCAATTTTGTTCATCATAACATTATCCATTCCCTATCCAAAAATCATGAGGATCCAATGTGTGGTTTGTGATATATACTCAATTCAAATTTTGCATTGTATTTAAGAAACCATATGCATGAGAAAATGAATAAGCTGCCACAAAAGATTTCCTGTCCTCTGAAAATATGATTGCATTTGAGATCCTATAGAATGTTCAGCAACCTCTATCTCATCCTCCCCAACTGAACTTGTTGCATGTCCTCATGCAACTTGGCATGGGTTATGAAAGTGAAAAAGGAAATGGAGCATGGTGAGAGAATTTTCCAAATTATTCATTGCTAGCATTTAAGGAATTGCATGATTAAAATTCAGAAAACAACATACCTCCACTTACCCAAAAATAATGATGAACTATGAAATAGTAGTGTGGTTGGTGATGTTGCTGGTGCAACTACTGGATCAGAGAAGATGTTGCTGCTATAGGATCATAAGAATGTAACTGAAATTTCTGCTGCTGAATTATGGAGAATGTAACTACTGTGATTGGATCGTGGAAGATGTCACTGCTACAAGATCATGAAAATGTAACTGTCAATGCAGCTGCAGCTGTAACTGGATTATGTGAAATGTCGAACGTAGAAAGTGGAACAGTGGTACTCTCATATAGCTGAAGTCATACTGCTGTAACTATTGAGGGAGTCATGAAAAAGTGTATAGTCTTCACCTGCTACAAAACCTGATGGTACAATTCTAGTCATGCGAATAAATGTGTCGATGTCGAGCATGAAAATAAGTCATTGGATTACCGACCATTGATGAATGCCATTAACCAATGCGAGGCAAACTCACCATTGATGTCAATGAGTGCCAAGATACCTGAGTACATCTTGCAAAGTGTGAATAGATGTGCTAATGTCGAGCCACTTGCAAGATATGACGACCAAGGGACATTGATGTATTCCCATGATTGTTAGCGAGAGAACTTGCCATTAAGGCATGCAAGCCTCCAGGTACTCAAAAAGGAACTCTAGTCTATATCCCAGATAAGGTGCTGAGGTCGATGGGGAACTACTTGTTGAAAGGTGGGCCTTAACGAATCCCACATTAGTCAACGCAAGTTTTTACAAAAGGATTGGTAGGACTATAGGAAAGATCTCAGTAGAAACAATGTTTATGGCAAGAAAATGTAATTATGGAAAGGGAACTAAATGTTCTTATTCAAAAGGTAGAAAGGGACTGGAAAAGAAGGAAATTATGTATGCAACTTAGAAAGATAGGTGTGTGTGAAGTCACAGTGGATAAGGCAATGGAAAGTGGACTTCAACATGGTTGACTAATGTGCTTTGAAGGAGAGATGTGGGTATGACGCCAATGGGTTTATGAATGATTTTTATGTAACAACAAACATCATGATGTTTATGATGAGTAACAACTCCTTCAAACTGTCTATCAAAGCATGTTTCTCAAAAAGTTATGTGATTCTCGAAAAGTCACTTCAGCAGCAAAATGCGATTGTCAAGTCAAACCTGAGAAAAAATTTGTACTAATCCTGCATGAAATTCGTGAGAAGTTCGAAAGACATAACATGCAGAAAGAAATACGAATGTGGCAAATCAGAGTTCAAAAATAAAATATGTTTTTATACCTGTTGTTGTTGTGCACTTGTTTCGTCGTTGATTATTGTAGTTGTAACAATCAGCTGCAACATCGAGCTGCACACGTGGCTGTAACATACTTCTACATAGAGATGACCAATATGCGAGTAAAGAAGTCATAATCCAACAATGGTGTTTTTGCGAATGTGTTGTTGTGTAACAACAAACATCATGATGGGTGAACAACACATGACGCAAAAAGTCTCTCTGGTTTTTGCATGCTATTTTTCCCATTGATTGCTGCCAAAGTGCCTTGAAGAAAACAAATTAGTGTTAAATGTAAAAACATGTTTTGAGATTTGTTCAAGAATTATGGAATGTCCATTTGCAATTTTGAATTTTACAATGTTTTTATTTTTATTTTTATAATTTTTTTTCTTTTTATGGTTTTATAATTTTTATGGTTTTTGTGTTATTTTGATAATACACACCTAAAGAAAAATGCAAAAATTATGCTAAAGGAAAACAACAAACAATCTTACTGTCTCGGCTTCATCAAATTTTCCCATGTGCATGAGTAACAGGTTGCTAATACTTGTCACTAAAGTTCTAGAAATCAAACATTTGGAAATTGTGCAAGAGTATGATCTTCATTAAATTGTTGCATTAATTCCAAATGTTTTCCTTGCATGATCAGACCTGTACATCGTTAGATATAATTGAATATGCATATGCAAAGAATTCAATTCTAGCGTTCTAAGCATCAAATAACAATTATCAAGCAAACGATCCTGGCATCAAAAAAATTAGTGTCATGAAACATTGTGTGTAATAGAGATATTCAGTGAGCATGAGAAAAGAATCAACTTTCTACATAAAATCTAGTTTCTCGTGGCCAATTTCTAGTTTCTACACAAAGAAAAGAATCAACTTTCTACATAAAATCTAGTTTCTACACAAAGCTCGTGGCCAATTTCTAGTTTCTTTCTAATGCAAAATCCTTTGCAAGCCAAACCATCTCTTCTAAGACATGCCTTGAATGCAATGCTGTCGTGTTGCAAACTTATCCTTGGTTTTGGTGTAGTCAAATGAAATAATATGCACACTAACACAAAATCTGCGGTTAAAACATGCTTGATGAGTATAATTTCACAAATGGTTAGCATCAATATCTGCATCCGTGGCAGTCTTCTAACAACATGGTCTCATGGTATGCACATGTTCAATTATATCTGCAAAATATTATAAAAAATCAAAATTCAAATTTGCAAATTTGCAAAAAGAAGATTGCATTATGAAAGGATTTTAACCGGTCGAGCAGATTCAAGCAAATTCGTACTGCACTGTCAAATTTCACAAGTCCGTAGCTGTCAATAATCTCAAAAGTTCAAATTCCTTCTTGTGGCTCGTTGTTCTCATCTCTTTATTTATAGGCAGACATAGCATTTCATTATTTAATACAGACTATAGATAATTGCAATTTGAATTTTCTGCACCTGTCATTTTGGTCCGCAAGTACCAAACTCCTGAAACTAATGCAATAGATTTACACCATCCGTAACCCAGCAAAGAGAAAATTCAAATACTTTGAAATGGAAGATGAGATGAATACCATTCTCTATGCAACATCCTCTAGAGTGATGAATTCCACGCTCACATGTTCATATCGATGTCTCTAATATCTGCACTTGGCTATTCTGATGTGTGGTCTTCTCTACTACGAACAATCTCGCTTTATCCAGCAGACTTGCCATCTCTACTCACAATCCTCTCAAATAATAACATAATTCAATGCATCTTAGAATGAGAACATCTAGGAAGTTCAATGACTTGGCAGCTGATAAAATCCTTCATGAGGATGACATACCGAATTCCCAACTGGGAATCCGTTTCAACCAATTGCTAATTTATGAAACTGGCCGCAACATTAATCTGAGAATTACACGTTCAGAGCACCAGCTAAATAGCTCAAACCGTTGCTTTGTTTGGGCGATTTCCTTGCTATTAGGTAAATGAGGCCGTTGCGCACAAAATCCATGTCCCCAATTTGCTCGATTTGTCTCCATATTCCCGCAAATCGCAATGTAAAACAATGTGCTGTTATCTCATCTCTCCCTCTCAACGTGCATTTGTCAGCATTCCAAACTTTGGCAAATATTCTAATTGTCTATTGGCTTGGTAAGCATGGGAATTTAGCCAGCAATCGTAGAAAACCATTAGCCAGAGAGTCAAGTGATATAAAGAAACAAAATTGGATCTTGGGGTATTGCTTTTGCAAGTTTCAGCATGGAAATTTATGCACCAGAAATAAACTAGACCGAAAAGACTCGATTCAATTGTGACACAGTTGCAGCCACTGTTTCAGATCAATTCAAATGTGACAGTTTAAGCATGAAAAAGCTCAATTTTGTTTTATTCATTTTTTTATATTTTTATTTTTATTTTTACAACACACAAATAAAAATGACAAAAATACTCAAGATTAAATTTATCCGATTTGCATTCCTGGGCATTCAGCATTACTGTCTTGGCCCTTTATATCTTTTACTTGCAATCAATTCAGAGTATGCCACTAACAGTTCCTGTGTGCAGGTCAAAGGATAAAAATGAAGAGCTATAACAGACTGAAGGATAAATGCACTGTTAGGTTTAAATTGAGGTTTCAAGGATAAAGGCATGTCAAGGCAACTCCAACAAAAAATAAACCAAACCGAAATAGAGTTTGAGTGGCTGAAACAGTCAGATAAAGTTAACAAACATGAAATTCTGTGCACGCGAATGGATGAGAATCTTACAGGCGTGACACTGTTTCAGCTCGGAGTTGCAATGTTTTAGTTTGGAGTTGTAGCTAATATAATTTCAGTGACTGTTTTAGCTTAGAATGAATTTTGCCACATAAATTTGCAGGCCAGTTTTATTTTACAAATTGAAAAGTTTTAGCAAATGGAGATAAATGATTTGCAAATTAAGGATGAAATCGATTAGGCATAATTGCAAACATTAATTTATTCTTTCCTAAAAATGTTAGAAAACATTCTACTTTATGATCCTCAGATCACACGTACCGCAGAGGAGAGCATACTTATTGAAAACTAAAAACTGAAAATAAAATCCTACCTACTTTATGCTAATTAACATCTAGAAAATAGTTACGTGTAGTTAAATATCCAGTGTATCCATTCACGTAACAGTAATAAAAATATGGTCAATGTTAATTCTGCAAATAAAAAATGAGGATAAACAGAAATGTGTCAAACTAGTTGCTGTGACTGTGAATTAACTAGAAAAAAAGAAAAACTAAATTGTTCTAACCTCGTACTTGCTTGAAACCATCGTTCGATAAGGCTTTCATAGGCGTAGTTTTCACTCCTCAGATCATGCTTCAAATCCTTGTTGTCCTCCTCGACCTCCCGCTCGCATAATTGTTCATCATCAAATGTACAGGATTCTTTGTATGTTGATTCTTCATTTGTTTCTGGAGGAGTAATTAAGCTCTTGGTTGCTGTCAGGATCTCCTCTTCGTGAGAAGAGGAGATACCTACTTTTGCAAGGATCTCAGTGATTTGTTCCAAGCTTAAACTCATTGTTAAATCATTTTGAAAAATGGATTCTTACAACACCCAAATCTAAATGAAAAAAAATAAAATAAAATAAAATAAAAAAATAAAAAAAAAACAAAAAAAAAACACACTTTATAGAGAAAACCATTACTCTTCATAGCTGCAAAAAAAACACACTTGCAGAAATTGAAATTCACACTTGCAGAATTGAAACACTCATTGTAGAAATTGAAATTCTAGTGTATGCTTGCAGAAAATCAAACTAAACTTCAATCCATTGTGCTTCCCCGGCAATGGCGCCAAACTGTTGGGTGGAAATATTGTCGTTTAATTCTATTGTAGTATTCGCCCAATTATTTAATTTGTCAATCTGAGGTTCGTAGGCTTACGAAGCACATGCAAAATATATGCAGGACTGAAGTTGAATTAAGCTAATCTAACCCCCCTTGCTAATTGTTAATTTCTAATCTAATCCCCACTTAAGCTAAAACACACAACTACTAATCTAATGCTAGAAGCTGAAACACATGGCTGAAAGTAAATTGCAGAAAAGAATGACAACATACGAAGAGCAACGAGACAACACATGTGAGCTCACATTAACAATAAAGAAATCTTAATTTACATCACACCAATCAATGACAAATCATGAAAGCATCAAAACTACGATTATGAATAAAAGCTAAGAATCCCCTTCTCCATATTACAAAGTCAAAACTAACTTCTACAATCTGAGACTAATCTTCTCCTAATCTACTCTCTAATCTACTTCTCAATCTACTACCTACCACAAATGAAGAGAGAGCACTCTCTTTTTGTTGATGCCTCGGATATCGTAGCATCAATCAGAAAGGGATTCTCCCTGAGAGATGGTCCCAATTAGACTATCTCCCGTTTGGTGTAGGGAATCCGTCCGGTTAGCGGTTCCGGCAACCGTGGTTTTGGAGTTTAAATCCAACACTACCAGTTATGGCCCGATTCACCTTTCTTTTGGGTTTTTATGTCTTTTAAATGAGATGCAAGTGCCTAAATTATACTCGATCTAGATGCAACTAAAACAGATCTAAGTCTAGGAACTGGAATAAATCTACCTATCCCTGCAGGGAGCACGCTTAAGGGGTAAGCAATAAGCTGTAACAAATAACATAATGGAAGAACAGATAGCTGTTAATTCTCACAATTAGAGCTACAGCAAGGTAAAGATCTTTAGAAGATAGCTTCTAATTCAACATGAAACGCATCTATTGCTCATAAAATGGAAAAAGAATCGAAAATATCTAATCTAAATAGCAAGAGCGCAGAAACAGATCTAAATGTAACAGACTAAAATTAAATTTAAAGATCCCTGCAAGGAGCAAATTAAAGGCATGAACAATGAGCCATACGAATTATCTTGAAGAAAGAACAGTTAGCCATTTAATCTAAAAGCAAATTCTACAGCAATGGTAAATATATCAGCAGGTAGCTCCTGATTTAATGTGAAACGCATTCATTGTTCACAAAATAGAGAAAAATCATATGCACAGTGAGGAGCAAAATCATTAATAAAAAGAAGTAGTTCGGATGATAAGAATGATCTCACATTACAGAACAGCAGTCATTAGAATAGTCCAACATACAGCCATCCAACATCCCATGCAAAACGTCCATCTCCCATGGCTTCTATTAGAAAAATCAATTTACAGGCCCAATACAAGATAGCTCGTATCTGTTTCCCTAATTTCATTCCCTGCCAAAAGTCCTTTCTAATCTTTCCTAGATTCTATTTATATCTACAAATCTTCCCTTTGGGCTGACACCTAGCATCCTCCACCTGTCATTTACAGGAATTTCCGCTATAATCGACTACCAAAAATGATCACTTCTTTTACAAAATTGTTCTGGCAGAAATAGGGACAGCTGTCCCATGGCTTACGCCTTACATATTCAAAATATACATAGTAGAAAATTGGCTAACACCAAAGCTTTCCCTGCTGGGCATGTGTTTGGCTGAAGAGAGTTGCTCAACTGAATTCGACCTCTTTTACTCCTGTGCATGAGCCTCAGCTGGGGAAGGGTCGCCCAAGTCAATTGAGGCTGCTGATTGTGCCTGGGAAGGAGGGACTGAGCTAGCTGGAGTCTCTGGAATGACTGCCGGGAAAGAGGGACTCGAACCTACTGCTGTAGCTGGAGTGGCTTCTGGGAGAGAAGATCCTGGATCTGCTGATGCTCCTGCTGCTGCAGCAGCTTTCCTTTCCTCCTCTGCTATGTAGCTGTACCACACACCTGTGTCCCTTATGACTATGTTTGCTGCAGCAGGAAGCAATATTTTCTGAGAAGTCACATTCTTCCCGAGCTCTGTTTTAATGCTTTGAACTTCTGCTACTGCAGCTTGATGCACTTCCTTCAGCAGGTGGTTGTGAAGTGATGATGAACCAATATAATGCTGGAGGTCATCCATAGCCAAGACATCAATCCTTTTCACATACTCCATTTGGACGCCTAGCTCTTCCTTTAGCTGAGACAACAGCTGCTCCTTTTCCGGGAAGTCTTCTAGGGTCTGAGGGAAACTCAATGTGCATTTGTCATGGACTCCTTTGAGCTTTTGGTATAGACTGTTAATTTTATCCGTTGTTCTCTGCACACTGGTTATCAGCTTATTGGCACAGTTCCTACCAAACTCCAGCAAGGCTATATCTTCATTAAAATCGTCCACAGCTTTAAATGGGAGATGCGGGGGGAAACCCCCTTTCCCTTCTCTCCATGCCATCTGACTTATGATATTTTCCTTGACACGGGTATTCTTAGCTTTGAGCCTGTGGGCCTCCGCATTAATTTTTTTTTAATCTGACTATCATGGCCTTGAGCTTGCAAACCTCGTCAGTGATTCGCTCCTGCGTGTCATTTATTTGCTTCAGGATGCTGCAGGACAGCTCATGGAAGGGAGACATGTCCATCGTTTTGCTCTCAGCCTGCTCTAACTGCTCAGCTATTGTCTGCTTGTCGGCTTCTAGCCGAGAAGCCTTTTCCTCTACTCCATTCTTCTTCGCTTCTACAATCATTATTTGGAGTGTTAGCTGGTCCTTTTCCTCCTCCAGCTGGTTGTACTTGTTTGACAGCTCTTTATGTTCAGCGTACAAGCAATTATACTTGTTCACTGCCAGATCTCTTTGGGCTTGCTCATTAGCCACCGTTTGTTGTAGCGTATGAGCTTTCTTCCTTGTCAATTCATTGTCTCTTACCATCATGCCTACATTGGCCAGGGATGATTTTGCCGTTGCTACAGCTGCGGTCGCCATAGCAAAGGGATCTTGATCCATATTCTGCATTATAGTGACCTCTCGGTGGGTAACAATGTCTTCATGGAAGGGACTTTTGATCCTCTCTTCTGATTTGAGGACCATTGCTTTTCTTTTCTTGTCATAGCCAAACTCATTCCACTTGGACACCGTACGCTTTCCCGATGGGGTGTACGGGACAATTGGTCGGTTTATGATGTCTATGTCTTCTTCTGCCGGTGGGGTCCGGACTTCCTGAGCAGGGTCTCCTCCTTCATTTTGGGCACCAGAGCCACCTGCTTGAGAGGTGTCTATTTCCATGTCCTGTATACCAGATCCACCTGCCTTGGCATCTTCCCTTGTCTTCAATTCTTCTTCCGCCCTCTTTTCTGCTTCAGCCTGCTCAGCTTCAGCCTCTCTCTGCTTTTGGGCTTCCTCAGCCTCTTTCCGCAGTCTTTAAATTTTAGCTTCTTGCTGCTTTCTTTCTTCCTCGGCTTCCCGCTGTAACCTCGCTTCTTCTCTTAATCGGAGCTCTTCCTGAGCTCGGGCATCCTCAGCTTCTTTCTCCTTTTGCTGGCTGGTCTTTTGGGCCTTGGTTGAGCTAGAGATTGCTCCAGTACCTTGGCGACAGATCCGTAGCTCAGTCATGTTGCTGATGCCTCTGAATGCCTCTTCCTCGGCATCAGGATAGTGGGAGTACTCGAAGTGGGCATAGATATCCCTACAGTGCTCAGCCACTTTTCCCTTTCGGTCATTCCTGTGGAAGACTACCTCACCGAAGTGGAAGGCTTTCAGCTCTTGAACAAATTCATCGGCCGAGGCAACCCATGAAAACTTGTAAGCACATATGCAGAAAGGTAGGGGGGGAAAGGAAGCCTTATGTTGTTTGTGGAGCATTGCTCCAATCCCATCCAGGAAGAGTTGTCTTACTGCTTCTTTGAGCACCACATAGTCTGTGGCATACTACGGCAAGATGTATGGGGGCTTAATCCCTCCAAAAATTCTCAGGTAGGTTCCCTGTTCTGAAAAGTAGAAATCCCCGTAATTCTCAAGGACTTCCAAAGCATTCTCTGATAAGCAGCTGGGTTCCTCCTTGAATATCTTCTCATACAGGGGCATTATGAACCCCTCGCAAATGAGTTTGTAGCTGGGCTTGTAATTCTGAGCCCACAACATCTTGTAAGCGATATAGACTGGCATGGTGGCCTTATCCCATGTGCAGCCCAATTTGGGGAAGTCTATCTTGGCCAAGATACAATCTATCAGATACGAAGACATGAAGAATTCAGCCTTCTTCAAGGCTAGTCCTTCCCTTGCAGCTACTATCATTGAGGCCAGACTATCTGATAGGAGAGTGGCCCAATCAAACACAGTTCCCTTAAATGCCACATAGTGGATGATAGGGACCCACTGAATCTTGTATACTGTGCCATCGGGCATGCCAAAGATTCTGCACAACATCAGGGCAATCAATATAAAAGGAGCTCTTAGATTCTGTACGTCATACTCATCACTCCCTTTCTTCCTCAAATGTTTGCCTGCTATTAGTAGCTTCTTGGCCATCTCGACATTGTTCATTTGGCTCAGCCATTCATCAGTCAGAGCTTGTTGGACCCGGGGAAACTTGTAGGCTGCCGCAAGATATGCGGGTTGAAATGAGGCAATGGCCACTTACTGCTGTCATTTATCACTCTCCCTTCAGCATCGGCATGCTGGAGTATCCATCCGATCACTTCAGCACAGGGGGAACAGCTCAGGGCGGGTAGCGGCTCTAGTTATGCCTGAGGCTCTGATGTTAAGATAAATCGGTGCTTCCTCTAACAACATATCTGGGATTTCTTGGTCCCGGATCATTCTGTAGATGTCACCCCATCTGATTTCAGGAGGGACACCGGTGGTGCACCTAGTGTCTTGGAGTGAAGTTTCGGTTTTAAGAGGGGCAGGTTTCTTTTCTGTCATCTTCGCTTTCTTCTTACCGGTTTTTGGCATCTTGACTTATCCCTGATAACACCCATATACAAGTCACTTTGAGCAACATACTGTGAGGTTTTAACAGAGAGCATCATTGTTTTAATATATCAATAAGATAAGTACAATGAAGCTGTATATTTAGGAAGCAAAGCACTATTTCAACATGAAACATAAATTGAAACATTTGAATCTCTTAAAAGGATGGGTTTGGGATGCTCCTTGAGGGGATAGGCTCTGTCGCGGACACATCTCGTTCTCGGATCGATAGGCGAGTTGCGGAAGCAATGGGATTTCGGTTCAGCCCTGGGGAAGAAGGTGTCTTTCGTTATCACTGTGGCTGGAAAGGCTAATGGCGGGGAGACTCGGGTTGGAGAGACACTGCGACGGAACGGGAAGAAACTTTTGCAGTTACGACCCCGGCGAGGGCCCTGAACGCTATTGTTTTTTTTTTATGGCACTTGCCGAGGTATTCTTATGGGAAGTTTTAGTTCGAGTGAGGGTGATGGCGCCGGAGACACACTGACGAAAAGGTTCGGGCAGCTATAGTTTCGGGTCCTGGCTGTCGTAACTTAAGTGCTCACGGGGGTTTGAACAGGGGCCATGGCGCCGGTCCTAAGACTTAAAATGGGTAGAGGTCACGTTAGAACCGAAGTTTACGAAAAGGCCCGGGGTTTTATGGCTTAATCTTTCGGCCGGGGACATGCAATGTTCATGGGGCTTCGGCATTTTTTTCATAGATGACGAGGCACGCGGCCCGGGAAAAAAAAAATGGAACAAGTTTAACCGTCTACCCACCAATTTTATCCTGTTTCTACTTTATAGACGAGAAGAACTTGATTCAATCGTATTTGACGGGCAAAATCGCCCATGACGGGCGTTTTGCTTGTCAAAACCCCACCAATTCCCATCACTTTCAAAAGAAAGCTAACCCAATAGCAAAATACGACGTGTAGGGGGACAGATTTACAGTTAAGATCCTACCTGGCACCGACGAAAAACGCTAACTGAGGTGGCTGTGAACGTGGTTGAGCAATCCGAACTGGAGCGGTTCGCGCGGCGTCCAACAAATCGTCAAGATTGAAAAATTAACAATGTGTTGGCTTGTACCCCCACCGCCTATTTAAACAGAACAAGCACGTGCGAGCATTCAATTTGGTGGGTGGCGCAATTAAAATGCGGCTTAAATTCATCGCCCGTAGCGGTCACGTCAAAACGTTTCGATCCGCGTGCGACCGCCATTCGCGGGACCACCTTGCGAGCCACACCTGCCGTTGCGGAAGGATGGAGGGAAAGTTTCCATCATTTTGGGATGCGTCATAGGAGGGAAACTCCAAGCCTTCCGCCATTTGGGGAGCTATTTGCGAAGGGTTTCCGCAAATCAAAAACTTTCTAAGTCTCGTGGGTTTTCGGGAAGATATGGCAAAGGCTCCTGCTAGTTTCGGAAGGGAAACTTGAAGGTTTCCGCGGTTGCGGGAGGCTTCTTTGAATTGTTCCGGAAGGGCCTCAGCGTTTCGACGTTTCGGAAAGTCAGGGCGCACTTTTCGCGGTTTCGGGAGGGATTTACCAGCAGCTTCTGCAATCGCTTCATCGAAGATTTTCTAAGTCTTTTCGGGCGGTTTAGACGAATGGCTCCCGCCGTTTCGGGAGCAAAACTTATACTCTTCCGCAAATTTTCCCGAAATCGTTTCGAAGGCCTCTTCCAAGCGGTTTAAGCGATTGGCTTCCGCCGTTTCGAGAGGGTAGCCCGAAAGCTTCCGTGGTTTCGGGAGAGAAAGCCGGAATCCTCCGGAAACGAAAAAAATCTAATTCTTTCGATAGTTTCGGAAGGGAATCGTGAATTCCTCTGCGGGATTTCGGGAAACTTTTTTCGAAGGTTTCCGCAAATTTTCAATGAAAGCTTCTAAGTTCCCTTCCGAGTTTCGGAAGGGTTTCACAAACTGTTCCCGCCGTTTTTTGATAGAAAACCCCAACCTCTCCGTGAACGGTCAAAAATGCTCTAAGTCTTCTTCGGGAGAGTAATGCGAATGAGTCCCGCCATTCAGGGAGAAAAACCGGAATCTTTCCGCGGTTGCGGAAGGCTTGAGTGAAGGACTCCGTCGTTTCGGGAGGCATTTCCCAATGGTTTCCGCAGCCTTCCAATCAAAAAATTCTAAGTCTTCTTTCGGGAGTGTTGTGCTTTTGGCTTCCGCAATTGCGGGGAGATAGCCCGAGAGACTCCGAAACATTGGAAAAAATTCTAAGTTCCCTTTTGGTTCCTTGGGGAAAAAAGGAAAGGTCGATGGCAAGATGCTTGGTTGGGAAACAAGATTTCATGTTGAAAAACACAGCTAACGGCTGGGATGGCTTCTTAGGCAAACTTTCTACAAAAGAAAGGAGGGGCCCCAATATGTACAAAAATTTTGGGGGGGGATGTTGCTGCAACAACAATGGCGAGTCGCTGGCGAACACAGATCTCTGAAAAAATATTCTTCATAGTCCGAAACCTCATTAAAGACATCCATCTCGGGGGCACTACTCAGCTGAGCATTTTAGACTCATGCGAGGGGAAGGAGGCACTTTACCTGCTATCCATTGGGGAAAGGGGAGCTTTGAACGATACATCATCACCACTCTCAGAGGGCCAGCATATGAGATTCATTTTAGGAGGGTCATCCTTTGAATGGCCACTACTGCTGGACTCCACGGGGTCTGCAACACTTTCTCATGGACATTATTGCTCTTGTTCCTCATTCCCATGCTGCTGGCATCCTTGGGATGCTTGTACTTTGGACAGCTTAGCTGTTTGAGCCTTCCAGGGATATTTTCTTTTGGACATGATCTTTGATTTAGGCTCCTCAATCCATAATGTCCTTTTGTGTGAGTTAGAAATTTTATTGATTTGATCAAACTTCACGGACGGAGAGGAGCCCATTTTGAGCTGGGCCTTTTGTACAGCCTTCTTGATTTTACATGTCTTTTGCTTTTGTCTCAGCCATGCTTTAATTGAGGTGAGAATCCCTGGAAAACAAACTCTTGAATGTAGGCCATTTTGGCTGTTAAATCTGCAGCATGGAGTCATTTCAATTCCCTATGTCCTCGAGAGGTGCCACTTTCTATGGGTCCAACTTAGGTAACCTTCTCGAAATGCCTTTAAAGTGTGAGAGTGGGTGGAGCCCAACGATAGTAGTGAATATGGTCATAGGTCTCTGCTATTAAACAGGATTAGTGTGACTAGCAGGGTAGGCTTCCCCCCTTCTGAACCTTTCAGCGAGAGCACAACAGACCGGATTTACTTGAGCAGAGTTCCAGACTCATGGGTCGCAAGTTTTCTTTGAGAGAGCTATCTTCAACAGGAATCTCAACCAAAGGGCATTCAGAAAACAAAACTTGTCGTAAAAGTTCAAATAACAAAGAGAGAAACAACATGGCCGAAAAATAAAGCAGCTAAAAGCAAAAGCAAAAAGAAAACTTTATTTATGTACAGGAAGTCTCGAGGAGACTATGCGAAGTATTGTTTCAGAGCAAGGCCATTGAGAGGAAGGGCTACTTCTTCTCCCTCGAGATTTGTCAATTTATAAGTGGATGGGCCTAATTTTGCAGAAATTTGGTACGGGCCTACCCATAGATGTTGAAATTTCGTATGCATTCCTTTGCCTTCGTGATTATGGTCCCATTTCAGGACTAAATCCCCAACTTGAAAATCTCTTTTACCAGATTTCCTCTTATCGAACCACCTCTTAACTATGTCCTGGTGTTGATGGAATCGATCTTTAGCTTTGTGTCGGGCTTCTTCCAGTTGAAGCAGGGTGTTGATCCTGGATTGTAAGGCTTGGCTACCAGAACCCTGAGAAGCTTGGGACAATTGCAAGGATGATAGTAAGATGTTTGGGGGAAGTATGGCTTCCTTGCCATAGACAAGAGTAAAAGGGGAGACACCTAAAGCATTTTTTGGGGTTACCCTATCTGCCCATAAGGCGTTTGGGAG
Source organism: Larix kaempferi (assembly GCA_027924585.1). Lineage (NCBI taxonomy): Eukaryota > Viridiplantae > Streptophyta > Pinopsida > Pinales > Pinaceae > Larix > Larix kaempferi. The sequence continues at coordinate 1,102,969 of BSBM01000225.1, read as the reverse complement.
AGCCACATGCCAACTTCTCTAGTTTTCTATCACATTTTTCTTAAGAATTCGAATCAGATTCTTGTTTGAGGATTCAGCTAATCCGTTTCCCTGAGGGTAGTAATTGGCTGAATAATGCAACTTAATTCCCCATTCATAAACAAATTCATTTATCTTGCAAGATGAAAAATAAGTAGCATTATCAAAAACAAGGGAAATTGGAACCCCAAACCTGGTTATGATGTTCTCTTTCAAGAAGCTGATGACTGCGTCTTCATTGATCTTACGCAGCGGGATGGCCTCAGTCCACCTAGTGAAGTAGTCAGTAGCCGTCAAGATGTATCGATGTTGCAATGAAGAATTTGGATTTATTCCTCCGATAACATCTATGCCCCATTTCTCAAAAGGCTCAGAGATGATGACCGGCTGCAATGGTTCTGCTGCCTTAGGTAACTTCCCAGCGCTTCTTTGACATACATCACAGTTTCGTGCGTATGTGTGGGCATCTCGGAACAAAGTGGGCCAATAATAACCAGCTCTCAGTATCTTGTGTGCAGTTGTCTCACCTGAATAATGTCCGCCTGCGGGGCCATCATGCAATTCTTTGACAACTATGTTTGCATCTTCCATTTCCAAACATCTGAGGAGAACTCCATCATAATTCTTCCTGAAAAGAATCCCATCAATGATTTGATAGGGTGTGGATTTCAAACGGAGCGCTCTTCTTTGTTTAGAGTTCCAGTGCTCGGGTAGATATCCCTGCTGTAAATAGTGCACCAGATCCCTATACCATGACTGGGGAGTTGTGAAGATATGACATACTTCAACCGAATTGAGCTCAGCTTCATTCTTCCAATGTTGTTCTTCATCAGTTGAGTTTCCCGCAAGTAATTTGCATAGGCCTTTCCCTTTGATGATTGTAGCCGGTTTAAATTCCAAATCATACTCCTGCAGAGCTGTGACCCAGTTCCCTCTCCTCTCTCCCAATTCCTTTTGAACGAAAAGGGATCTAACAGCTGGATGGGGAACTATGGCTTTAGTTCTGTTCTTCAGAATGTATGGCCTAAACTGCTTCACAGCTTTGAAGACTGCATACGCATGTTTGTCAACTACGGGGTAATTCAGCTCAGCCCCTTGCAGACCAGTGCTCATAAACGAAATTGGGTATTCATCCCCCAACTCCACCTTTTGCATGAGTACAGCTGCGAGAGAGTCTCCCGAAGCGAAGGTATACAAGATGAAATATTTATCAAAATCTGGACTTCTTAAGGAAGGAGCTTTAGCTAAGCTGCCTTGATATCTCTAAATGCGTCCTTCTCCAAATCTGTCCACTTGAATTGTATGCTTTGTTTAACCATCTGCTGTAATGGCTTAATAATTTGTGCAAAATCCGAAACAAATCTGCGGACAAAATTGATGGTGCCCAGAAAAGACTGCATAGATTTTTTGTTGTGAGGCATTGGAATCTTATTAATAGCTTGGACTCTCTCTTGGTCGATTGACACTCCCCCTTTGGAGATGATATGACCCAAGAGCTTACCTTCGGGTACAGCAAACACGCTCTTCTTGGGATTCAAGGAAATACCATACTTTCGGCAACGATCAAAGATGTGCCTTAGATGAACAACATGATCTTCCCTTTTATTCGAAAAGACTGTCACATCATCTAAGTAAACAACAACATATTGCCCACCCAATCCTCGGAAGGCAATATCCATCGCCCTTTGGAATGTAGCTCCTGCATTTATCAGACCAAATGGCATTCTTCTGTAGGCGAAAGTTCCCCACTTAGTCCTGAAAGTAGTCTTGAGACGATCTTCTTCGGCTACTAACACTTGATTATAGCCAGAGAAACCATCGAGGAGAGAAAACAATTCGGATCCTGACACCATTTGTAGGATCTGCTCCATTGAAGGTACGGGGTAGTTATCTTTATCCGAAGCTTTGTTTAAATTTCTGAAATCTACACATAGCCTTATCTCTCCTGACTTCTTTCTTACGGGAACCAAGTTTGCAACCCATTCAGAATGCCGGACTTTGAAGATTATCTTAGCGTCTAGGAGCTTCTTTAACTCCTTTTGGATCAGCGGTTCTAGAGTAGGATGCATCCTTCTCAGCTGCTGCTGAAATGGTTTGACACCTGCTTTCATTGGTATAACATGCTGAATGATGCGGACGTCATATGTTTTCAGATCTTCATAGGTCCATGCAAAAACATCCTTGTACTGTTTAAACAATTTAATGAACCTATCTCTTTCTCCTGGTGAACAACATTTGCCAAGGTTGACAAATTTTGGTTCTGCCTCGGTACCCAAATTAACCAACTCATGTTGCATTGATGAGCTGTTAGTTTTGGTATTAGCTGGCCTTTTGAACTTATTTTGAAGATCGAACAGCATTTCGAGGGACCTTACCCCCTTTGGCATGAAATTTCCTTTCTCGTCATCTTTCTTCATCAAATCAGCATCGTGTTCTTCCTCATCTATGGCAGCTCCTTGAAAGCTATCTTCGTTTGTCAGGAAGCTGATAATTTGTTCATCATCATCGAAGACTCTGAAGTTCGTGATGTTTTCGGGAACGGAAGGCCTGAAAATCAATTCAATTGAGCACTTATTATTTGACGGCACCAATCTAGAAGCAGATGTTGCTAACAAATCAGCAGCAGAATTTTGCAATCTAGGAATTGATTTTATATTGAAAGCGTCAAAATGCATGATTAAATCCCATACCTCAGCCTGATAACCTTTCAAGTGAGGTGAGAGACAGTGAATGGTGTCCCTTACCTGTCTTACAACTATCTCGGAGTCACCAAAGACCTTCAGGTATTTAACATTTAAGCCAATGGCCTTCTTTAATCCATGTACCAAAGCTTCATATTCAGCGGTGTTATTAGTACAATCGAACTCTAATCTACAAGACAAAAAATACTTGTTTCCTTTTGGATCCCTTAGAACACAACCGGCTCTGGATCCTTCCAGAGTTTTCGAACCATCAAAGTATAATGTCCAAAAAACATCTTTGGATTCAACTAAGTTAGTGTCTTTGTGGTCTATGTTAGCAACTAAATTGACTATGTTACAATCAACATCATCAGTCTGAGAGAAATGAAGGAGATCGGACTGTTTATCTGATTCATGGTTAAGGGTTTCAGATTGATAATTACCCGGATCCATTTCCAAGAAATAATTCCCCAGAACCGAAGATGAGAAATTTATGGCTTCATTCTTTTCTTCTAGCTGAGTTACGTTTTGTTTCATATGAGGTTCCCTAAGAACTTTAATCTGATTATGCCTGTTCTGATAAGGCAGCCATAGATGAGACCAATCAGTAGCAAAGTAACCGCTCAGCTTAGTAGACCAATCCCTACTTAAAATCAGCCCGTAGGCTTCAGGATTATCGACCACCATTATGTCAATGAATTGACAGACTCTAGGGTCGGCTGACAGTCTAATTAGAACATCTTTCATCTCCCCAATAACCTTGACAGCAGTCCTGTCTAATTGGATAATTTGAGCTGGAGATGGCATGGGTTGCCCATTAATTTTCCTACAAATTGACAGTGGCATAACGTTTGAAGAAGCTCCAGAGTCTACCAAACAGTTGTGGACATTGCAATTAAAAATTTTGAAAGTCAATAGGAAAGGCAATGTTTGAGATTTGGATTTCCCACCGATCCTAGCCTCATTAATTTCGGGATTGTCTTGAGAATCTGTTAACGTAGTGCTGGTTTTCGGTTGTAGAACATGCAGCAGTTTGTCTCGTTGATGGGGCAAGCTACACATGTCGAATATTGATATGTTCGCTTTGACTTTCTTGATATCTTCGATAATATCATACCCTATGTCGGATTCGTTCCCAATTCGAGTTGGCTGATCTGTTTTGCTCATGGTGACCTTAGGTGGCTGAACTATGTTGTCAGCACTTGGCTGTTTGGCCGCTGTTTGGTTTACTTTGGGCTGTGGTGGGAAGATTGGTATATGCCTCCTAGGCGGATCTTTCGAAACTCTAGGCTTATGGGGAACGGTGACTGGCATAGGATCCGCAATTGGCCCCTTGCTGCGAGTGGCAACATTTATGGTAGAGGGAGAGCTATCTATGTGATCTTCTTCTACTAATTCGATCATAGGTACCCAATCCCACAACACCATAGTAGTGTCCGGGGTTGGTTCCTCTAACTCAGGGCTCGACTCTTCTGGAGGATCATCCAGATCTGGGATCTGAGAATCTAACATTTGGTTCATGACTAAGCTCATGGAATTGATCCATTGCGGGCAGCTCTTTTCTGAATGTGGTTCTTGGTGAAAAGTGAAGAAATTTTCCATCCCTATCTCATTCAAGTTTAAAACAGGGGCAGCGTTCATTGGTGGATGAGTTTGTTCCCCGTCTTCCCTTCTTTTATAAAATGGCTTGAAAGGTTTCCTAGATGTGCTAGCAGCCTTGTCTTTCTCGAGATCTACGATTTTGTTAGATAATTTCTGCATCATCTTGACTACATTTTCCATGTCCGTAGATGGCTCGTCTTTACTTCTAGTGAGCAGCAAAGGTTTTTTGCTAGCTGCTGGTTTTGGTTCTACATCTAAGGCATGTTTAGCAATGCTATCAGCCTCTTCTTCTACCTTTCTAGCTTCCTCAAAGTTCTCTATCAGGGTAGTTTTCTTGGACCTCTTTACGAACATTGCTATGGGTCCATCAAGAGCAGTTGTATAGTATTCAATTAGAGATTCCTCGGCTGGTTTATTAGCTTGACTGAAGTTATTCAACAACGTAGTGAATCTTTGATTGAAATCTTGAACCTTTTCTTTCTTTTCCATCCTCATGGATAAGAGTTCTTTCATAAGTGTGGCCATAGTCTTTTGGTTTCCGTATTTCTTTAGAAAACATTTCTCGAATTCATCCCAACTAGAGATTGAGCTGGGTTGTAGGCTAAAGTACCATGATGATACTTTTGGCTCGAATGTATACGGAAACAACCTGTAGACCATGTCTTCATGTTGTACGTTCAAAAGGATCAGAGCTAAGTAAAAACTCTTGAGGTGATCTTCTGCCGAAATGGCTTTCCCTAGATCGTACTTAGGCAAGACCTTTTCTGGGTTTCTAGGGAGATTATGGAATGTTCCAGCTAGGTTCAGCGCTCCCCTTGCTCTCCAAGCAGGTACAACCATGTTTGGATTTGGATGTGGAGACCCTGGTGGAGAATTGTAGGGTGAATCCTATGGAGTACTCTTGGGAGTGGTAATTTCTTCAAGATTTTCTTGGTTTGTCTTGTTAAGAGTGTCTGAAATTTCTTCCAAAGTCAGATTTACCAGTTCTTCAAAACTCTGAACGAGAACTGAATCACGGGTGTATTGTGGCTCCTTTCTAGGTGTAATTTTCTTGGGGAGGAAGTTGACAGCGTTTAAACCACCTAGCTGTCTAACGTAGGATCTGGTATGTCTTCTCAAATCCTCTATTTCTGTAAAAGGAACAGTGTACAAAGCTTCTTGAGGCTCAGGGTCAGAAATGAGGTCTTCTTGGTCTGTTAATCCAAGATCTGGGCTGTTTGAAATGCTTTCTTTAAGTGGGTTTTCAGTGTTATCTATGACTGCGGAAGATTTTCCTCTATCAGCCATGCACTTTCGGCCCTCCTTCTAGTGCCAAAAACTATTTATGCCTCGGATATCGTAGCATCAATCAGAAAGGGATTCTCCCCAAGAGATGGTCCCAATTAGACTATCTCCCGTTTGGTGTAGGGAATCCGTCCGGTTAGCGGTTCCGGCAACCGTGGGTTTGGAGTTTAAATCCAACTCTACCGGTTATGGCCCGATCCACCTTTCTTTTGGGTTTTTATGTCTTTTAAATGAGATGCAAGTGCCTAAATTATACTTGATCTAGATGCAACTAAAACAGATCTAAGTCTAGGAATTGGAATAAATCTACCTATCCCTGCAGGGAGCACGCTTAAGGGGTAAGCAATAAGCTGTAACAAATAACGTAATGGAAGAACAGATAGTTGTTAATTCTCACAATTAGAGCTACAACAAGGTAAAGATATTTAGAAGATAGCTTCTAATTCAACATGAAATGCATCTATTGCTCATAAAATGGAAAAAGAATCGAAAATATCTAATCTAAATAGCAAGAGCGCAGAAACAGATCTAAATGTAACAGACTAAAATTAAATTTAAAGATCCCTGCAAGGAGCAAATTAAAGGCATGAACAATGAGCCATATGAATTATCTTGAAGAAAGAACAGTTAGCCGTTTAATCTAAAAGCAAATTCTACAGCAATGGTAAATATATCAGCAGGTAGCTCCTGATTTAATGTGAAATGCATTCATTGTTCACAAAATAGAGAAAAATCGTATGCACAGTGAGGAGCAAAATCATTAATACAAAGAAGTAGTTCGGATGATAAGAATGATCTCACATTACAGAACAATAGTCATTAGAATAGTCCAACATACAGCCGTCCAACATCCCATGCAAAACGTCCATCTCCCGTGGCTTCTATTAGAAAAATCAATTTACAGGCCCGATACAAGATAGCTCGTATCGGTTTCCCTAATTTCATTCCCTGCCAAAAGTCCTTTCTAATCTTTCCTAGCTTCTATTTATATCTACAAATCTGCCCTTTGGGCTGACACCTAGCATCCTCCACCTGTCATTTACAGGAATTTCCTCTATAATCGACTACCAAAAATGATCACTTCTTTTACAAAATTGTTCTGACAGAAATAGGGACAGCTGTCCCATGGCTTACGCCTTACATATTCAAAATATACATAGTAGAAAATTGGCTAACACCAAAGCTTTCCCTGCTGGGCACGTGTTTGGCTGAAGAGAGTTGCTCAACTGAATTCAACCTCTTTTACTCCTGTGCATGAGCCTCAGCTGGGGAAGGGTCGCCCAAGTCAATTGAGGCTGCTGATTGTGCCTGGGAAGGAGGGACTGAGCTAGCTGGAGTCTCTGGAATGACTGCCGGGAAAGAGGGACTCGAACCTACTGCTATAGCTGGAGTGGCTGCTGGGAGAGAAGATCCTGGATCTGCTGATGCTCCTGCTACCGCTGCAGCTTTCCTTTCCTACTCTGCTATGTAGCTGTACCACACACCTGTGTCCCTTATGACTATGTTTGCTGCAGCAGGAAGCAAGATTTTCTGAGAAGTCACATTCTTCCCGAGCTCTGTTTTAATGCTTTGAACTTCTACTACTGCAGCTTGATGCACTTCCTTCAGCAGGTGGTTGTGAAGTGATGATGAACCAATATAATGCTGGAGGTCATCCATAGCCAGGACATCAATCCTTTTCACATACTCCATTTGGATGCCTAGCTCTTCCTTTAGCTGAGACAACCGCTGCTCCTTTTCCGGGAAGTCTTCTAGGGTTTGAGGGAAACTCAATGTGCATTTGTCATGGACTCCTTTGAGCTTTTGGTATAGACTGTTAATTTTATCCGTTGTTCTCTGCACACTGGTTTATCAGCTTATTGGCACAGTTCCTGCCAAACTCCAGCAAAGCTATATCTTCATTAAAATCGTCCACAGCTTTAAATGGGAGATGCGGGGGGAAACCCCCTTTCCCTTCTCTCCATGCCATCTGACTTATGATATTTGCCTTGACACGGGTATTCTTAGCTTTGAGCCTGTGGGCCTCCGCATTAATTTCCTTTAATCTGACTATCATGGCCTTGAGCTTGCAAACCTAGTCAGTGATTCACTCCTGCGTGTCATTTATTTGCTTCAGGATGTTGCAGGACAGCTCATGGAAGGGATACATGTCCATCGTTTTGCTCTCAACCTGCTCTAACCACTCAGCTAATGTCTACTTGTCTGCTTCTAGCCGAGAAGCCTTTTCCTCTGCTCCATTCTTCTCTGCTTCTACAATCATTATTTGGAGTGTTAGCTAGTCCTTTTCCTCCTCCAGCTGGCTGTACTTGTTTGACAGCTCTTTATGTTCAGCGTACAAGCAATTATACTTGTTCACTGCCAGATCTCCTTGGGATTTCTCATTAGCCACAGTTTGTTGTAGCGTACAAGCTTTCTTCCTTGTCAATTCATTGTCTCTTACCATCACGCCTACATTGTCCAGGGATGCTTTTGTCGTTGCTACAGCTACGGTCGCCATAGCAAAGGGATCTTGATTTGTATTCTGCATTATAGTGACCTCTCGGTGGGTAACAATGTCTTCAGGGAAGGGACTTTTGATCCTCTCTTCTGATTTGAGGACCATTGCTTTTATTTTCTTGTCATAGACAAACTCATTCCACTTGGACACTGTACGCTTTCCCGATGGGGTGTACGGGACAATTGGTCGGTTTATGATGTCTATGTCTTCTTCTGCCGGTGGGGTCCGGACTTCCTGAGTAGGGTCTCCTCCTTCATTTTGGGCACCAGAGCCACCTGCTTGAGAGGTGTCTATTTCCATGTCCTGTATACCGGATCCACCTGCCTTGGCATCTTCCCTTGTCTTCAATTCTTCTTCCGCCCTCTTTTCTGCTTCAGCCTGCTCAGCTTCAGCCTCTCTCTGCTTTTGGGCTTCCTCAGCCTCTTTCCGCAGTCTTTCAATTTCAGCTTCTTGCTGCCTTCTTGCTTCCTCGGCTTCCCGCTGTAACCTCGCTTCTTCTCTTAATTGGAGCTCTTCCTGAGCTCGAGCATCCTCAGCTTCTTTCTCCTTTTGCTGGCTGGTCTTCTGGGCCTTGGTTGAGCTAGAGCTTGCTCCAGTACCTTGGCGACAGATCCGTAGTTCAATCATGTTGCTGATGCCTCTGAATGCCTCTTCCTCGGCATTAGGATAGTGGGAGTACTCGAAGTGGGCATAGATATCCCTACAGTGCTGAGCCACTTTTACCTTTCGGTCATTCCTGTGGAAGATTACCTCACCGAAGTGGAAGGCTTTCATCTCTTGAACAAATTCGTCGGCCGAGGCAACCCCTGAAAACCTGTAAGCACCTATGCAGAAAGGTAGGGGGGGCAAGGAAGCCTTGTGTTGTTTGTGGAGCATTGCTCCAATCCCATCCAGGAAGAGTTGTCTTACTGCTTCTTTGAGCACCACATAGTTTGTGGCATACTGCGGCAAGATGTATGGGGGCTTAGTCCCTCCAAACATTCTCAGGTAGGTGCCCTGTTTTGAAAAGTAGAAATCCCCGTAATTCTCAAGGACTTCCAAAGCATTCTCTGATAAGCAGCTGGGTTCCTCCTTGAATATCTTCTCATACAGGGGCATTATGAACCCCTCACAGATGAGTTTGTAGCTGGGCTTGTAATTCTGAGCCCACAACATCTTGTAAGCGATATAGACTGGCATGGTGGCCTTATCCCATGTGCAGCCCAATTTGGGGAAGTCTATCTTGGCCAAGATACAATCTATCAGATACGAAGACATGAAGAATTCAGCCTTCTTCAAGGCTAGTCCTTCCCTTGCAGCTACTATCATTGAGGCCAGACTATCTGACAGGAGGGTGGCTCAATCAAACACAGTTCCCTTAAATGCCACATAGTGGATGATAGGGACCCACTGAATCTTGTATACTGTGCCATCGGGCATGCTGAAGATTCTGCATAGCATCAGGGCAATCAATCTAAAAGGAGCTCTTAGATTCTGTACGTCATACTCATCACTCCCTTTCTTCCTCAAATGTTTGCCTGCTATTAGTAGCTTCTTGGCCATCTCAACGTTGTTCATTTGGATTAGCCATTCATGAGTCAAAGCTTGTTGGACCCGAGGAAACTTGTAGACTGCCGCAAGATACGCGGGTTGAAATGAGGCAATGGCCACTTTACTGCTGTCATTTATCACTCTCCCTTCAGCATCGGCATGCTGGAGTATCCATCCGATCACTTCAGCACAGGGGAACAGCTCAGGGCGGGTAGCGGCTCTAGTTATGCCTGAGGCTCTGATGTTAAGATAAATCTCTGCTTCCTCTAACAACATATCTGGGATTTCTTGGTCCCGGATCATTCTGTAGATGTCACCCCATCTGATTTCAGGAGGGACACCGGTGGTGCACCTAGTGTCTTGGAGTGAAGTTTCGGTTTTAAGAGGGGCAGGTTTCTTTTCTATCATCTTCGCTTTCTTCTTACCGGTTTTCGGCATCTTGACTTATCCCTGATAACACCCATATACAAGTCACTTTGAGCAACATACTGTGAGGTTTTAACAGAGAGCATCATTGTTTTAATATATCAATAAGATAAGTACAATGAAGTTGTATATTTAGGAAGCAAAACACTATTTCAACATGAAACATAAATTGAAACATTTGAATCTCTTAAAAGGATGGGTTTGGGATGCTCCTGAGGGGATAGGCTCTGTCGTGGACACATCTCTTTCTCGGATCGATAGGCGAGTTGTGGAAGCAATGGGCTTTCGGTTCATCCCTGGGGAAGAAGGTGTCTTTCGTTATCACTGCGGCTGGAAAGGCTAATGGCGGGGAGACTCGAGTTGGAGAGACACTGCGACGGAACGGGAAGCCACTTTCGCAGTTACGACCCGGCGAGGGCCCCGAACGCTATTGTTTTTTTTTTTATGGCACTTGCCAAGGTATTCTTATGGGAATTTTTAGTTCGAGCGAGGGTGATGGCACTGGAGACACACTGACGAAAAGGTTCGGGCAGCTATAGTTTCGGGTCCTGGCTGGCGTAACTTAAGTGCTCACGGGGTTTGAACAGGGGCCATGGCGTCGGTCCTAAGACTTAAAATGGGTAGAGGTCACGTTAGAACCGAAGTTTACGAAAAGGCCCAGGGTTTTATGGCTTAATCTTTCGGCTGGGGACATGCAACGTTCATGGGGCTTCGGCATTTTTTTCATAGATGACAAGGCACGCAGCCCGGGAAAAACAAAAAATGGAACAAGTTTAACCGTCTACCCACCAATTTTATCCTGTTTCTACTTTATAGACGAGAAGAACTTGATTCAATCGTATTTGACGGGCAAAATCGCCCATGACGGGCATTTTGCTTGTCAAAACCCCACCAATGCCCATCACTTTCAAAAGAAAGCTAACCCAATAGCAAAATACGACGTGTAGGGGGGCAGATTTACAGTTAAGATCCTACCTGGCACCGACGAAAAACGCTAACTGAGGTGGCCATGAACGTGGTTGAGCAATCCGAGCTGGAGCGGTTCGCACAACGTCCAACAAATCGTCCAGATTGAAAAATTAACAATGCGTTGGCTCGTACCCCCACCGCCTATTTAAACAGAACAAGCACGTGCGAGCATTCAATTTGGTGGGTGGCGCAATTAAAATGTGGCTTAAATTCGTCGCCCGTAGCGGTCACGTCAAAACGTTACGATCCGTGTGCGACCGCCATTCGCGGGACCACCTTGCGAGCCACACCTGTCATTGCGGAAGGATGGAGGGAAAGTTTCCGTCGTTTCGGGACGCGTCGCAGGAGGGAAACTCCAAGCCTTCCATTGTTTCGGGAGCTATTTGCGAAGGGTTTCCGCAAATCAAAAACTTTCTAAGTCTCGTGGGTTTTCGGGAAGATATGGCGAAGGCTCCCGCTAGTTTCGGAAGGGAAACTTGAAGGTTTCCGCGGTTGCGGGAGGCTTCTTCGAATTGTTCCGGAAGGGCCTCAGCGTTTCGACGTTTCGGCAAGTCAGGGCACACTTTTCGCGGTTTCGGGAGGGATTTACCAGCAGCTTCCGCAATCGCTTCATCGAAGATTTTCTAAGTCTTTTCGGGCGGTTTAGACGAATGGCTCCCGCCGTTTCGGGAGCAAAACTTATACTCTTCCGCAAATTTTCCCGGAATCGTTTCGAAGGCCTCTTCCGAGCGGTTTAAGCGATTGGCTTCCACCGTTTCGGGAGGGTAGCCCGAAAGCTTCCGTGGTTTCGGGAGAGAAAACCGGAATCCTCCGGAAACGAAAAAAATCTAAGTCTTTCGATAGTTTCGGAAGGGAATCGTGAATTCCTCCGCGGGATTTCGGGAAACTTTTTTCGAAGGTTTCCGCAAATTTTCAATGAAAGCTTCTAAGTTCCCTTCCGATTTTCGGAAGGGTTTCACAAACTGTTCCCGCCGTTTTTCGACAGAAAACCCCAACCTCTCCGCGAACGGTAAAAAATGCTCTAAGTCTTCTTCGGGAGAGTAATGCGAATGAGTCCCGCCATTCAGGGAGAAAAACCGGAATCTTTCCGCGGTTGTGGAAGGCTTGAGCGAAGGACTCTGTCGTTTCAGGAGGCATTGCCCAATGGTTTCCGCAGCCTTCCAATCGAAAAATTCTAAGTCTTCTTTCGGGAGTGTTGTGCGTTTGGCTTCTGCAATTGCGGGGAGATAGCCCGAGAGACTCCGAAACATTGGAAAAAATTCTAAAGTTCCCTTTTGGTTCCTTGGGGAAAAAAGGAAAGGTCGATGACAAGATGCTTGGTTGGGAAACAAGATTTCATGTTGAAAAACACAGCTAACGGCTGGGATGGCTTCTTAGGCAAACTTTCTACAAAAGAAAGGAGGGGCCCTAATATGTACAAAAATTTTCGGGGGGGATGTTGCTGCAACAACACTTTTATACATGAATTTCTTTGAGAAGAAGATAACCATCTCGTAATGATAGATCCACTATTCCCTCAACCACTCTCAACTAATTTCCTATTATTACAAAGTATGATCCATTCAAATCCTCCTCATGTCTCTCACAAATTCTCCACATGTTTCTCATACATCCTAAATAAGATGTGCCAACCAAATCTCCATGATCTTCTCCTTGGAATATTATTTGAATAACTATCTCCTTGAAATGGTGGAGGAGATATTCGAGGAGTTTTTCTTTGAATTGATCCTTCCATATTCATACACATTACAAAGCTCATCAATACTTGAGATATTAGTGAAAAACACGTTATTTTCTAATATTTAATCATAAATTCACTTATAATACTAAAATGAATAAAGTGGAAAATAATAAGATGAAACTCATGTATATGTAAGGAAATGGTATGATGAAAGGTTAATGGGACAATGAAATGTGAAGAATAACGAAAGGTAAAGTGGATGAAAATAGGACATTTATGAGTCCCAACAATCTCCTTAGGTTCTCACTATATTCACCTAATCCTTCCATTTATAGGAGAAGTGCTTAGATCAGAGAGGACTTGTCTCTGAATGTACTTGTGTTCCATCTTCATGTTGTGGGTGCATAGTAGAAATGTGCTTCTTCTGTCACATGACTAAGGGTGTTAATTTGATTGTTAACAGATGCCCCCTAATGTGTGAGGTCCGAAGCAAAGCTAAGGGACAAAATACATTACTGAAATTTATATTTGGTATACTGATACTCTTTATCGTTCAAAGCAAGGATAAGGGAAGGAAATCTCACAGGCGCAGGATTGAGGATCACACCTGCAAAACATAGCAATTTCTCAAATATATAATATCTTCCTGAGGCGGGCATACCCATGCTCAGCAGTAAACAAGCATGGCCCCGAACAATACACAGTGGATCCATGTCAAAAGAAAATTTTTCTGAAGTATAAACATGCACATTGATAAGTGTGAGAACAAAGTCTTTATCAAACTTATGACATGGCAGTCTAATCTTGCACATCTCGGGCAGTGAATCGATGAGTGATACAACTGCTTTTCCCAAGGTCTTCAATACAAATCAACGATAGTATGAGTTTATATAATGCGAATAAGTGATCTGATGTCGAGGATAATAAAACACCATCTGATTACCGGTCATTGATGTATACCGTTAATAGATGCGAAGAGACCCACCAATAATGATGATGGACTCCAAGGTACTCAGTACAAACTAGCAAGTGTGAATAGATGTTCTGAATTTGAACACTTGTAGAATCAAACAATTAGGGGTCATTGATGTATAGCCACTGTCATTTGCAAGGAAACCTGCCACTTATGACTGCAAGATCCAAGGTACTCTTGGGTTTCTAGATCCATGTCCTAGATAGTGATTTGATGTCGATAGGAATAGATCCATCAGAAGGAGGGCATTGATGCATCCCATGTCAAACGATATGAAACAAAGATCAATAGTATGATATAATTTGGTAGAACTGCAAGATCCAACACTGTATACTAACACAAGGAAGGCTGACATGATTGGTCAAGAATATTTGAGGAATGGCCGACTTGGTTTGGAATTCCCTTGAACACATAACAGGATGCAGAATGGACACTTGGAAACATAGGACTTTGAGTAACCTACTTTAATGAAATCCGCTAATGCCAGATGCATTAATGAAAGCTCCATTGGTGACGGGAAGGATAACCCATCGGTGGATATCTATTCAAAATACTGGTACAGTTTGCTAAGGCAAATACAGATGGTGTACTGACCGCGGATAAAATATTATGTGCCATGTTCAAGGGCGACAAGGATTGATTGTTGCTGTTTTCTTCAGAGTTTATAATATGAAGTGATTCAAGTCTCTCCCTTTTTGGATTTTTGTGTTTTTCAATTTTTAAATTTTTTTTAACCTTTTTCATTTATTAGCTTGAAAAAAGAATAAAGCATGCTATGATACATTAGAGAAAACGAGTGTCTCAAGGGCATGCGCTTAAATGGAAAGGGCATGGGTTAGGCCAAGGCAAAGATACATATTGCAAATAAGGGCTAAGCTAGTTATGTACACTCTTATAGATGTTTCCTCCATGGGTATGGGTCAAATATACATAAGCAATGGTTTATAGGCATCTTGTAATAGAAAGTGACTATACAGGAAAATAAGCAACATAAGCAATAAGCAATGAAGCAGTTTGCATGGATGTTCAAGTGGATAGTTTACCGCCGGCTTATGTAAAGTGACAAAAAATTGGGAGCCCATCAGGATATGGTCAGAGATGAATGAAAGAGAAATATGTGGTCTCAAACTCCAAGTCATGATGGGACTAATAGGGCTCTTGGGCCTATGAGAATAACGCAACATGGGCACCAAAATGGCAATGGGGTGCTGACTAGGGTGTCCAATGTTTGGTAGGCTCTGCTGTCAGGATGGTGGAAAATATAGACATGAAGGGCTGACCCACCAATTTCCAACAGGTTCAACCCTATGGTAAGTTTCGGTTGCAAAAGGTTCAAATGCATCTTCACAAAGGGATGGCCTAAACCTATATGCAAGTTTCCAAATATACCAAATAAGATCGAGGAACATGCAGATCATGCTCCTATACTTGGGTAGATTTATATCAAGTATGCTTCCAGTGGCCCCACAAAAGATGATCTTAGGTGGGTACAACCAAATGTTTACAACTTCAGGGATATCTTCATTTGATGATAAAATGTAATCCAAGAAGTCATGTGAACTGGGAGATCTCACAGCCCAAATGGGCCAGGTAACTGAATCATATTCCTCCATTAAGGGAAGATTTTGATCTAAATCTGCCGAAGTTATTTGAGTAGTTAGGTTTGAAACTTCTACAACAGATAGAGGTGATCCATATGCTTGCCAACATGAAAATGGCATTACGCAAGCTGAGGTCCTTTCATATACTATGGTTAGATTGATGTTATTACCATGAGTCATTACTTTAATTTGAAAAGCAACTTCGAGAAGGATCCTACATATTGAATGGTCTATGTCTGATGTGATCAAAGTCTCATCGGATGGATCAATAACACAAATGGTAGACAATAGTTATTTTCTTGGCGCAGAACAACATTGCAATACCTCCAAGGCTGACGTGGCACATGGTACTTGAGCTAGGTCCTCAAGAAAATTATTGTTCTAAGCAACTCGCATGTTGCGATTATGCATTGTTCTACATAGAACACCTTTGGGGGGGTGTGGTACTAAGTCTATGGTTGGTTTCTCAATGTAGAGATAAGCATCTGGTTGTGATTCCAACTGATCTAGTGTACTAGGAGAGACATCATAAGAATCAAGTCTTGTTTGAATGCGGGATAATCCTCTTTCATGATTGTAGATCATTTTTACTTAAAAACCTCTTTTTCCATGGTTTTTGGGCTTTTTTACACAACTTGGCATATGTTAAGCACATTTAATGCCCTTTAATGCATTCCTCTTCACTTATTGATTGTTGTAGCTTGGTTTTGGACCTTTTTTGAGCAGTTTGATGACCAAACTTAGTCTCCTTAGGTTCTCACTATCTTCACCTAATCCTTCCATTTGTGGGAGAAGTGTTTAGATCAGAGAGGACTTCTCTCAGAATGTACTTGTGTTCCGTCTTCATGTTGTGAGTGCATAGTAGAAATGTGCTTCTTCTGTCACATGACTAAGGGTGTTAATTTGACTGTTAACACAGATCGGCATTCAACCTGTCATTTAGTCCTTTGTACAGACTTTTGTTTATACAAGGTATTATTGTTGATGCTGACCAAAGCTGATTTTGCAAAGAATTTATGAAGCTGTTAGTGCACAAAAGATGCTGTAAACTTTGCTTTTCTGGATCTTTTAGTTGCGTTCCTCTTTTTGTTCTTGATAAGATCAATTTTCTTCTGCTTTTGCATTAACTTGAAAATACCTGTCATTGTATCAGAGATAAATAAAATTTTCATAAAAATTCAGAGAGTAAGAACAGTTCTAATCTGCCCCCCCAAACCAAAAATATGGCATGTCCTCAAGCCATCAAAGAGAAAATTATTAAAATTAAAAATTTTCAATTGAAAATATTACAGATAGATTTTAAAATATTGTGATAATTTTCATAAGGAAATGAAATATTAACTAATAAATGTACTAGATGATTCAGATATGTACATTCATAAAAAAGAATACAACAGTGCTTAAAATACCATATGAAGAATAATAGTGTAAGATATGCGAAAAATGCCATAGGAAAACTAGTCATCCATGACTCATTGTAAAGATCTCTTGTCATCCAAATAATATAGATAAGGTTCACTGTAAAATTTGTGAGATCTACTATAATTATGGGTCCCATTTCTAGGATATTCATATCCTAGGTATTGTTTGAATTAGATGATAGGGTCCAAGTCCAACTTACAGCCATTATCTAATGACAGTATACATAATCGGCCTAAACATGTATTTGTATACTCAAGTTTTTTATGAGTTATGTGAATAGAAATGCATTAACCAAACCTCTTTTACCCCATATTGACCCGCTTCCAGCAGGCCTGTTTAGTACCCCGACAGGTTTATCTTGGTACTATGCAAGCCTAGCCCCACTGCCAGCGAGCCTGTTTAGTACCCTGACGGGTTTACTTGCATTTACCGAGCTTCCTTGTTTAAGATTTTACTTAGCATGGACCCGTTGCCAGCGAGCCTGTTCAGTACCCAGGTGGGTTTTCTTCGTATAATGATATATATATATATATATATTTGTAAGGAATCCTGTTGGCACTAGAGTGTGCTAAGCCTGTTAAACACATAATTCAAATTTTAGCACAAACCTTATGAGTAACTTTATTTATAATGGCCTAAATTATAGATCATGCCAAAAGATAATAACCTAAAGCTGTTCTTTGACTTCACAGTCTATTTTCTTCATAAAAGGTTAGTAATGTTCCCCACAAAATAGAAAATATCACCTGCTTTTAGGCTACCTTTTAAAGGTGCTTTAGAGGCAAGTTTTGATAATGAGTCCAGGATGAACTAGCAATACATAGGTGTAAGATAGAGTTTTGTGGAGATCATAATAATTGAAGTAGGTCTTTTAAACAACTGTTCTAATGATAAATCATAAGTGTGCATGTCTGAATCAAATACCGTATACATACTCATAAAAGAAAGTGGTTATAAATGATATCAAGAATGCTTTATCCTTTTACTAAAAGTTTTCAATTTTAACAGTAACCGAAAGAGAGGGAGAACTATAAGTATTTGTTTTTATAGCACTTCCCTTTTTGCATAATATCACATGAGCTGATTAATAAGATAGGGTTCTTGTAATTAAGCTGCAAAACCAGTTATCAAATGATCCAAATTTTATTCAAAACAAAGCATATGTACAAAACATGTTCTGTAAAATTTTCAAAATTAACAAAAGGAAAAAGAGTCTTCTTGTTTTATTGACAATATTTTACAACTGATCATAATAGATTTCATGTAAAAAAGGATGTTTGAAAATCAAAATCATGTTTACATATATACAAAAGAAGATAACCCAAAATGATTCAAGGACTAGGAGGAGGAGGAATGACTTCCTCTTCTACCAGTTCCATTTCTTCCTGTTGCAAGGCATTCTGCACAAAATCCTGTTTAGATATGGGTTGATGATAAAGTATGTCCATTTACAACGAAAGAAACTTGCGAATCATCAATTGTCTTAATTTTAACAGATCCATTATCAAAGGCTGTGACAATTTCATATGGACCCATCCAATGAGTAGTTAATTTACCTTTAAAATTTTTGTATCTTGAATAAAAAAGTAGTGCCCAGTCTCCAGTTTTGAATTGTTTTTGTTTAATGTATCTATCATGCCACTTTTTGCATTGGTTGTGTATTAAGATTGTACGTTGAATAACATCTTGCCTAATCTCGTCTAATTCATTTATCTGCAGGATTCGTTGACTCTGTGCTTCTTCTAAGTTCATCCCTAATTGTGCAGCCATACGAAAGGTTTTGACTTGAAATTCAATGGGTAAAATAAATTGTTTACCATAAACGAGTTCATAAGGTGTGTGACCATTGGTGTTCCTCCAAGTTATTCTATAAGCCAACAGAGCTTCTAGAAGCCTATCTGCCCAGTCTTTTTGGTGTAACTGGATAGTCTTAGTCAAGATAGCTTCTAATACTTTGTTGGTGGATTCTACCTGACCATTGGCTTGTGGGTGATATGGTGACGATTTACAATGTCTAATACCATATTTGTCAGTAAGCTATTTCATTAATTTGGAGGTAAAATGAGATCCTTGATCAGTTACAATTTCCCTAGGTACACCGAATCAGGTAAATATTTCTTCATAAATGAACTCCACCACAGATTTCTGTGTGGCTCGAAATAAAGATTTAGCTTCTACCCATTTGGTGACATAATCTATACAGACTAGGATGTACTTCTTCTTGCGAGACATAGGGGAAATTGGTCCAACGAAATCTAGAGCCCATTTTTCAAATGGCTCAATCATAACTTCGGGTTGCAAAGGCATCTCATCAGATGGTATAGGTCTACCCATTCTTTGGAAACTGTCACATCCTTTGACATATTTGGCAGCATCTTTGAAGATGCTTGGCTAATAATACCCAGTGTGCAATACATTGTATGTAGTCCTTTTATCATAAAAATGCCCACTGCAAGGTCCACATGACATGCATGAAGGATCTCTGCCATCTCATCCTCTCGTACGCATCGTCTAATAATAAGATCAGGACCAGTACGAAAGAGATCATTATCTACCCAAGAATAATTGGAAATTTGAACTATGATCCTACATTTATCAGGTGGGGAGAGATGGTTAGGTATATTTCCAGTTGCTAAATAATTAGCTATGTATGCAAACCATGGGGTTCGAATAGATACAATGAACAAATGTTCATCTTGGAAGTGTTAGGAACCCGTGTCAACCCTTCTCTTTACTATGTTAGTATATTGTTGTTGGACGCATATGCTTTGTAAGTCGTCCCATAGTATTTGTTGATCCATAGTTTATATTAGCCCATAGTATTGACCCCAGAGTATTGAACGCATATGCTTTGTAAGTCGTCTCGTAGTATTATATGTCCCATGGTTTTGACCCATAGTATTGGGCATAGACTTAGTATATAAGTGTGCATTGAGGTCATTGAAGGCACCATGAAGTTAATTGTATTGAGCTTGCTCAAAGGAGGTTGCCCCCTCGAAGTGGCCCGTGAACAATATAAAAGTGATTCTGAGTTCTATTATTTCTGATATCTCGTGTATTTGCATTAATTAATTATTGCAGGTTCTTCACATCTGGTATCATAGCACTTTCTTGGGCTTGCTGGGTGAAATTTCTGCCAATTTTTTTTTTTCGCATCTATTGTAGGTTCGGATTTGGGAATAATCCCTATCCGCTTAACTGTGGGAAGTACTTGGGCATAAGCCCTAAAACTCATTGTGAGGAGTACCACAGGAACCCCGAAGTAGCTGGCCCATTGAGAGGACCTGCCAGCAAAAAGGGCAATGACCCCTACCTGATTGACTAGTTCCCACCCGTGAGGTAAACCAAGAGTTGTCGTTTGTGGCAAAGCAATTATCAGTTTTACCTGAGCCATGGAGTGAGGGGTACTGCCCCAATATGCAAGCTGTCAGACAACATTGGTGGCAGAGTGAAACCCCTAAACTGTTAGGAAGCTGCACATACCCGGGGTCCATATCTATTTTCAGCTGAACTGTTGTCGATCACTGCTGTGTCGTTTCAGATCCAGCTGTTCAGATCCATTCTGAAAGCTGTTCCAGATCCAGCTGTTTTCAATCCATTTGGCGCTGTTTCAGATCCCTTTGTTTTTGCTCACTTCCGGGTCATTGCAAATCTATATGTTTAGATCCCTCTGTTTTCGCTCACTTCTGGGCCATTGCAAATCTATGTGTTTCAGATCCCTTCCGAGCCATAGCTGCTCCAGTGTAAAAAAAAAAAAAACATTTTTTTCTCCATATCTCCCTTGTTTTCACTCTGTTTCCCTTGCAAAATTCAGTTTTTCTCCATATCTCCCTTGTTTTCACTTTGTTTCCCTTGAAATTTTAAGGGAACCCCTGTCATCCCATTCTGCATATTTCATTCCTGAGGACCCTATCCCCAATTCCACTTCCCAAAGCCCAAAATACCACATTTGTCTATTTTTAGGGTTTGCCATAACATCCTCAGATTTCACCCAATCACCTTCAAATTTTACCACCGAGTTCTTTTCCGAATTCTGCTTCTTTGTCCCCCTCTGCCAAATTTTCCCATTCTTTCACCCCGCTTCTGAAATCCTCATTTTTTGCTTCCCTGTCTATTCGACAGTGTCCAAAACCTAGTCAAACCCCAATTACCCTTCAGATTTTTTTCCAAATCCGGATTTTCCTTTACTGAAGCAGTTTCTGTTTTTGTTTTTCTACCCAGTTAACCAAAAAAAAAACTCCTGGTTATGGATGTCACCCGCGCAGGAGCAAACACCATGGAGGAAGCACTTGCAGCCATCCAAACCAAACTCCAAGATCTGGATGAAAATTTTATCATCCTCCATCTTCATCATTTAGCCATGAACAATAACCGACAACCAGAATCTTTTGCAGCCACCAGGTTCTCTTCTTCCAGCAATTTTCGTGGGACAAAGCTTGATTTTCCTCGCTTCAATGGTACTGATCCGACTGGATGGATATACTGAGTAGAACAATATTTCAGTCTGCATAATAATTTTGATGTCCAGAAAATTTCACTTGCATCCTTTCATTTGGAACAAGAAGCCCTTCAATGGTACCATTGGTAAATCAAAGCTCATCCCGAACCAAACTGGATAGATTTTTTCCAACTCCTTTTGCCACGATTTGGTCCTAGGGATTTTGATGATTTGACAGGCACACTCACTAAACTTCACCAAATTGGCACAATGAGAGAGTATCAGACAGAATTTGAGAAACTGGCCAATCACACAGAAGGATTGTCTGATGAATTCTACAGGAGCTGTTTTATCAGTGGTCTCAAGGACGAAATCCGCTCAAAGGTCAAAATGTTCTGTCCCAACACAATGATGGAAGTCCCAGGGTTGGCTAAGTTGGAAAAGGATAAGATCGCAGCTCAATAACGCTCCAAACCCACCTTTGTTCCCTTCAGAAATATGGGTTCCCAATGACCTCCCATCACGCCTGCTCCTCAACCAACTCCTATCAAGCATTTGTCTGAAACAGAAATGTAGGAATGCTGAGAAAAAGGTCTTTGTTATAATTGTGATGAGAAATTCACTCGGGGACATAGATGTGTTCAACAAAAGCTCTATCTCTTGGATGTGGATTCTCCCCCTGCCTCAGAACTTGATGAAGAAGCTCCATATACAGTAGATGATCAGGTCGACATTCAACACCTGCCTGTTGACAACCCATCTTAGGACGACCCACCCAAGATATCTCTCCATGTTGTAACTGGCGTCACCACCCCACAAAGAATGCGAGTCAGGGGATACTTCAAGAAACTCCCTCTTACCATACTCATTGATTCTGGTAGCACTCATAACTTCATTGAACCTCGGATTGCCAAACAGGCTGATTGTTTTGTCCATCCTTGCTCCAACTTTGAAGTCATGGTTGCCAATGGGGGCACCTTACCTTGCAAGGGGAAGTGTCACAATGTGTGTATCTCTATGGAATATTATAACCTGTGCTCTGACATGTTTTCCTTGTCCTTAGGCGGATGTGATGTGGTTTTGGGTGTTCAATGGTTACGCACACTTGGCCCCATCTTATGGGATTTTGCAAAACTTTGGATGCAGTTTTCAGTCAATGGGGCACAACACAAATTAATGGGCTTACAACCAGGGTCTCTTTGCATCATCAGTTCACATCGCCTAGAAAAAATCCTTAAGAAGAATTCACATGGTGTCATCACTCAGCTCCATTCCATTCAGATGCACCCATCAACGGTCTCCACTGCTTCCTTGGATAGATATGCAGGTGTCTTTGCTGAACCAATGAGATTGCCACCTTCAAGAGACCTTTCCGGTAAGAATTTAGTCACATCTACCTGTCAATAGGAACTGATGGCTATTTTGCATGCAGTACAAAAGTGGCAGCCATACCTATTAGGGAATTATTTCTGCATCAAGACTGATCTCCAGAGTCTGGAAAATTTTCTGGAACAATGGGTCTACTACCCAACACACCTGAAATGGGTTATCCAACTCATGGGTTATCCCTATGCGATGACTTACAAGAAGGGTAAGGACAATATGGTGGCAGATCCTCCTTCTCGCACAATTGATGACCCAGTTTCTCTTACATCTCTTTCTCTGCTTGTTCCAAATTGGTTGCAATATGTTCAACAAGGCTATCTCTTCTATGAACTCCATGCTTCTTCATCAGCAGGGCACTTTGGGTTCTTCAAAATGTATGATCGGGAACAATGTAACTTATTTTGGCAGGGACTGAAAATGACAATTCAACAGATGGTGGCTGACTGTGATACTTTCCAGGTCAACAAGGGTGAAACGACACTCCTTTTAGGATTGCTCAAACCCTTGCCCATCCCTGCACAACTTTGGCCAACTATTTCTATGGATTTCCTAGTAGCGCTCTGGTGGTACAATACCACATCTCAAAGGACACCATATGAAGCAATCTATGGACAGACACCACCAATTCTTCTTCCATACACCCTTAGTAGCTCCCCAGTTCAGGAAATTGACTCGGTTCTTCACAACCGCGATCAGATTCTTCTCATTCTGTAGGAAAATCTTCACATGGCAAGAATTCGCCTGAAACAACAAGCCGATCAACACCATTTTGAGTGCATTTTCCATGCAGCTGATATGGTTCTTCTTCGTCTACAGCCTTCCAAGCAATCCTCCCTAACACTCCAAAGGTGTTAGTGGCCTGAAATGCAACCCTAGGATGCTACTGGGAAACCACTCCTTCAGATTCTGCAATAATTTCTCCAACCAAAGCTTTGAGGACAAAGCTTTTTCTAAGGGAGAGGGGATGTTAGGAACCCGTTTCAACCCTTCTCTTTACTATGTTAATATATTGTTGCTGAACGCATATGCTTTGTAAGTCGTCCCATAGTATTTGTTGATCCATAGTTTATATTAGCCCATAGTATTGAGCCATATTATTGGACGCATATGCTTTGTAAGTCGTCTCGTAGTATTATATGTCCCATGGTTTTGACCCATAGTATTGCGCATAAACTTAGTATATAAGTATGTGTTGAGGTCATTGAAGGCACCATGAAGTTATATGTATTGAGCTTGCTCAAAGGAGGTTGCCCCCTCGAAGTGGCCATGATCAATATAAAAGTGATTCTGAGTCCTATTATTTTTTATATCTCGTGTATTTGCATTAATTAATTATTGCAGGTTCTTCACATGAAGCTATCATCGACAGGGCTGGCATTATCGTCAATTTGAATTCGAGAGATAAAATAAGATACTACATTCTCTCTACTGGGACGATCAACAATGGTGATGTTGAATTCTTGTAACAAAAGAAGCCACTGAGTCACTCTACCATTGGTGATAGGTTTATTCATCAAAAAACTGATGGAGGAGTGGTCAGTGTGTATAAAAATCTCATATCCTGTGATATAATGACGAAATTTGTTGATGGAGTAGACTACTGCTAGAAACTCCTTTTCAGTAAGAGTGTACTTCGATTCTGCATGAGTCAAATTTTTACTAGAAAAGTAGATGGCATGTGATGTTTGACCCTCTTTTTGACCTAAAACTGGCCCTATGGCTATGTCGGAAGCATCAGTGGATATATGGAAAGGAGGGGACCAATTTGGGCCCCTAAGTATTGGTGCCACTGATAGCTTGGCCTTCAGAGTTTTGAAGGCTTGTTGACAGGGTTCAGTCCATTGAAATTTTGTGTCTTTCATGAGTAGTTTGAACATAGGTGCGGTTATTTTAGTGAAATTTTCAATGAAACATCTATAATAGCCGGCATGGCCAAGAAAACTTCTTACCTGCTTCAGAGTTTTTGGAGGAGGAAGATTAACAATTATTTCGATCTTGTACCTTGAAGAGAGACATGATGTCCCAAAACTATGTCCTCGGTTAGTAGCATTTTACATTTTTCATGACTAAGAGATAAGTTCATTTCTTGGAACCGAATAAGAACTATTTCAAGTTTATCAAGGGCTTCCTGAGAGGTATTACCATAAACTGTAAAATCATCCATATAAACTTCTACACAGTCGTGTATGACGTTAGCAAAGATTCCTAGAACTGCATGCTGGAAAGTAGCAGGTGCATTACATAGGCCAAATGGTAACACTCGGTAGGCATACATCCCCCAAGAGCAAGTGAAGGTTGTCTTGTCTTGATCCTTAGGTGCTATCAATATTTGATTGTATCCACTACACCCATCAAGGAATGAAAAGTATTGTTTCCTTGATAAGGTGTCTAACACCTGATCAATGAAAGGAAAAGGGAAGTAGTCCTTAAGAGTGGCCTTGTTCAGTGCTAAAAAGTCAACACAGATATGCTATTTCCCTGTGAATTTCTTTGGAACTACCACCAGAGGAGAAATCCATTTACTGTTGGAAATTGGGTAAATGAATCCAGCATTAAGGAGTTTTTGTAATTCGTCCATTACTATATCCTTGAGGGATGGGTTCATTCTTCTCTGGGGCTACCTAAAAGGAGGTATGTTCGAGTCTGTGTAAATGTGATGGATACAGGTATCTGGGTGTATACCTTTCATATCGGTATACTCCCATGCAAACGCTCCAGTTTGACACTTGAGAACTTTTAGTAATTGTTTTTGCTGACTCTCATCTAAACCTGCATTTATATGCAAATATTTGTCGGTACTAACCTCACATGGTATGGTATAGGATCCTAGGTGTTCTTCGATTGCAAAGACACATGGTGTACTTGTAAATGTTGAGAGGCTCATGTTTTCTTGGAATTCATCTCCAAAGATCTGGTCAAATTGGGAAAAAGATTGAGGAAAATCTACACATGCTATGGAAGAAATAAATTGGTTCAACACATTCTCGATATTTTGCTCTTGAAGTGCCCGAGAGAGATCACTAAAAAGGGAAATTTCTTCCAAGTTCTCATCTCCAAAAGGACAATCTAACCAAAATAGGTTTTAAGTTATTGGCTGAGTTGGTGGGTATAGAGCTAGTTTTCTTGTAGATAACCCATCAGAGATAATCATCTCTCCATCCCTACGTCCTATAAATGCATTGGAAGTAGCCAACCAAGGTCTTCCCAAAATAATCGGGTGACCTTTGAAACGGTCTTTTGATTCAATGACCATGAAGTCCACAGGATATTCCCATGATGCTACTGATATAGTGATGTCATCTAATATCCCAGTAGGTTGAACCATAGTATGATCTGCTTACTCTAGCATTGTTGGGGTAGGGTGAAGGAATGGTCGTAAATTGAGAGTTTCTAAAACCGTGGTAGTCATCAAATTGATAGCAGCTCCTAGATCAATAAGTGTGTTCCCTGTGGCGGTGTTATTGATGATAACAGTCACCATAGGGTTTCATGGGTTTTAACACTTTGGTCTTCTAGGTTGGTTTGCTATGCAATCTGAAATTTCTCCAATTACATGAATTGTCGGAGGGTCTTTTTGTTTTCTCCCTGGTCTCTTAATACAGAGTTCCTTTATTACCTTACTATAGATTGGGATATCCTTAATGGCTTGTAACAAAGGGATTTTAATGCAAATATTTTTCAATTCGTTAAATATATCGTACTCTAGATAAGTTACAGGTTTTTCTATTACTAGACGCTCTGGATATGGATGTGATTTTTTTCCTGGAATTACTTATTTGCATGGATGGTTTTGTGTTGAAGATATAGTAATAACCACATCTTCAAGGATGGCATCATTCAAAAATTCACTAGGTATGTCTTCTTCATTCTCTTCTTGAATAAAAACTGATGACTTATGATTATCTTGCAAAACTCTTCTAGACCGTAGTTGTATCTCAAGTATTGGCGCGGTCGAAATGAAATATGATGGAAGAGGTAACAACCCAATGCTGTTAAGGGCCTAGGTTGGTTTGTTTTTAGGATTCGCTATCGGTTGTGTAGGTAATATTGTGGGTCTTGGAGGATTCATGTTCTGGAAATGGTGAGGTTGATTCGGGATAGGGGGTAGTGAAAGAGGTACAAATCCAGGTGGAAGTTGCTGAATATTAGGTGGATAAGGATAGTTAGGCATAGGAGGAGGTGTTTGAGCATAAGCTTTCCCTCTCCATCCATGTGGCCATTGCTGATGTTGAGCATTCTGAGGAGGGTATTGCGGGGGCCAATTTTTCCAACCCGAAGTTATCCATTGTTTAGGAGGTTGATAAGGATAGTAATAAGGTGGAATTTGTGATGAATCTTGATACGATGGTTGATGTCTAGGTTGCCAAGGCCTCCTAGGTATTTCACCAAAATTTTCACTTTTGTATACAGCTTGTAATCCAAGAAACGATGGACAATCATTGGTTTGATGTTCTTCTGTACATAGGTGACAGACTGAAACATTATTTAATGGACATTCTTGTTGAGGGTGTTTAGTTCTACACCTAGGACATAAAACACTCATTGCTTCATGCTATTCATATTGTCTCTTTTTAGTGTGTAGTGCATCTAATAGAGAACCCATGGCTCCTAAAATATCTGTTTTGAAATTTTCCAATAGGTTTCCCAACTCTACCCTTGTAACTCCACCAGGACCAGATGTGTTTCCTTTGGGATTTCTAGCATAAGATTCTCGAAAGTGTCTTCCACCTTTCCCTCTGCTCCTAGAGTAATTCCTACATAGTTCACAAACCTCTGTAAAATATTTATGAGAAATGTCTCCTGCTTCCATGAGATTAAGGTTATCTAAGAATTCTTCTGAGATTCCCTTTAGGAAGAGTGTTCTTACTACATCTTCTCGAAGATCACTATACTTAGATTTGTGTAACACATAGTTAAATATATCGAGATAGTCTTCTAATCTCTCGTCTTCAAGTTGTTGAATTTTAAAGATATCATTGCGAGAGTCCTTAGGTCTATAGTAAGCTTGATATTTTCAAAGGAATGCATTCTTCATGTCTTCCCAAGTTCGAATACTAGATTCTCCTAATCCCATGAACCATCGAAGAGAAGAATCTTTCAATGTGGCAGGAAAGAGTTTTAGATTTTGGCCATCTTGTAGTTAATTATAACTCCTACAGAAGATTTCAAACTTGAATAAGAATGTGTCTGGATCCTCACTACTCTTCCCATAAAAGGTTTGTAGCGAGGAGGGTGGGATGTTTTTCATAGTAACATCTTGTGCAGTGTCTAATATAGGGAACCCGAAGGTACCTTCAGTTCTAACTTCTCCATCTTCTTCATCTTGTCGGACACAATCTTCATTTTCATCCCCCATGAAGATTCTATTACCAAAGAGAGAAAATCTAGGTGGCTCCTTTCTTGGTGAATATGGGATGTCCCAATGTTCTATCTCAGGAAGAGTGTTCTTCTTTTTAGGAGGAGAATTACCAACTACATGGGAATCCATATTTGGAGGTCCTACTATTGTTGTATCAATCTGTGAAATAACTATGTTCACAGAACTCTCAAAACGAGAGTCTACTTGTGCATGATCGACAAAATCTACCAAGTTTGGATTACCTACTATTGAAAAAATAGTGTATTTGGGTTTTTGGACTAATAAAGAGTTGAGAGGTCCTGAAGTTTTATCCTTTTGAGTTTCCTCTTGTCTAAGTTCAGCCTCAATATGAGCTTGAGGTTCTTCTAGAGGAATTTCTTTATGAACAGTCTGTTCTAATGTCCCTATGTTTTCCCCTAATTGATTTCTAGAAAGGATTTCCTTTGCTTTCCAAGTAGGACTATCCCCTT
This sequence comes from Larix kaempferi, assembly GCA_027924585.1. Lineage (NCBI taxonomy): Eukaryota > Viridiplantae > Streptophyta > Pinopsida > Pinales > Pinaceae > Larix > Larix kaempferi. Next base: position 1,074,632 of record BSBM01000225.1, on the reverse strand, counting down.
TAGGTGTCTTCCGATACCTTTATGTTGAGTTAGTAGTTGGGGTGATATGCCCCCATATAGGTTAGTAGGAATTTTAGTGGGAATTTTAGTAAGGAAACTAGTTTTAATAAATCTACCTTGTGAATATCTAGACCTATTCATGAAAACAAATTATAACTGAAATAAGTTCTAACTGCATAATTGCTATTTTTGGATTTTGGGGATGCCTATTATAACATATGCACAGGTTCTTACCTCTCATCTTACCGCTCACCCATCACCAGCCTATTTTCAAAGGAAAAAATATAACTAAATTTCAAAAGAGAGTTCAACTTATTTATGACTGAATTCTACCTATCTTCTACAACTCCCTGATAACGGTGCCAAAATGTTGGGTGTGTGAGATATCTCAAAGAAAACACCTAATATTTAATTATCGATCAGGGTTGGTAATCTTACAGTTGAGGAAAAGTATATGCTAAGGTAGAATGTCACCTAAGGTTTCGGCTTGTCAGACCTTAAAAATATTTAATAAAGAAAAGATCGAAAGATCTTTCAAAATGAAAAACCAAGTCAAACTTCAGAAAAAACAATAAAACGAACTAAATCAAACTTAGTTAAACAGATAAACTAGAATAGTATCAAATCATACTACTCTATCTTATAATTGAACAATGGAAACTTGATTAAAAAGAAAACTATGAACTATGAAAACAGAAACTATACAATTTCATATTCTATCCTAGGAATTAGAAAACAACTGTAAATAAATTAGAGACCTATCTATGAAATGGATTAATTTAATGATAAATTACATAAATAGAAATCTATGCTAATAAAATCAAATTACAAACTATTAAATAATTTCGACAACTAATTCAAGAAAAAAATCTATTCCCATGTAACAGGAACTGGAGTGAATGTATCGTAATGGATTTCAAATGTAATAGCAAAACAAAATGGAAGTAAATCTATTATAACTTCAACAAAGAGATGTAAACTACAAAGAGACAAATTACAGTTAACTTTAAACATTATGATCTATCTACTATCCATGAGTAGAATAATAATATAAAACTAATGAAACTAGAAGCAAGTAGAAAACTTAATAAAGATATTTACTTCTGAACTTGATTTGGAAGCAAGTAGAAAACTTGATAAAGATATTAATTTCCAAATCCAAATCCTATTCCATGAACATATTCATTATTTATCGAAATAAGAAACTGATCCTAATCTAAATGAAAGAAACTATCAAAACTAGAATACTTAGAGAATGAAATTATTAACTCTATTCTAACTAAGTCTGAAGAGCATGTAATAAACTAGACAAGGAATAAGACTGATAAATTCTGAAATGAAAACATATTATTAAACTAAATACGAAAGACATAATTTAAAAGACAGTTAAAGCAAACTAAGAATGATAACAAGACTTGAATTAAAACTTTATGGAATGTAAAAAAAAGGCCTAAGTATGATTAAGAATACTAATTAAAAGAAGGAAAGATTACAATTAAGAAAACTAAGAAACTGAATTTGAAATAAGCATAAAATAGTGTAGAAAGAATGAAAATTTGAATGAAGATCCGAATGCCAGTCCGAATGACAATTCGAATGACAGTCCGAATGGAGGAAAAACGAATTAAACTAAGGAAAAGAGTAGTTTTGATGATCTTAACCTCAGCTGGAAAGTGCAAATGAACCTATAATGCAAAGAAATCAGTGAGAAGACTTGTTGAGAAGCTAAGATAATAGAAAGCAACCTATTCTAATCATTGTTGGAGAGATAAACTATTCCTATACTAAAGCAAGATTGATATGAGAGAAGAAAATTAACCTATAGCTATAGAGAAGAAACTACTTAAACTAATTCTAATCAGAATTAAGCTTGAAACAATAACTAACTAAGTCCTATCTAATTGCAGAAAATTAGAAAACAAACTATCTTATTATAAAAGACTGAAATTAAAATATCGAAACTATATTGTTGGTTGACCATTTGCTAATTGTGTCAACACAAATTATGTTAGCGGCACAATATAAATTATAGAGAAGAAATAAATATCATGTACAGGAAAACGAAAAACAAAATTAATTACATGTATAGGAAAATAAACTAACTATTTGCAGAAATGAAAACGCAGAAAACAAAGACAAAACCTCCGGTTGAAGAGGGGCCCTTCCTAGCAGTCAGAGATGGAAAACTGAACTGATTTAGCTACTCAAAATATCAACAAACTGGAACTTCCATTAACTTAACAAAATTACAAAACGTCTGTTATCTGCTTGCAAATTCTACGAACTATCTGCTAATCTGATGATCTTTGCAAACTAAACAACTAGCTTTGTTTCTGTATACAACCATCTATTTATATATTTACAATGGATGAGAGGGTCGATAGAGTCTACATCTCTAATAACAGAGGCGTTTATGGCTGTAACTGGCTTCTTTAAGTGATGCGTGACAATGTAGGGAGCATACACTAGGCTTCACAGGGCCGATTCCTTCACAAGGCAGCTGCAGCGTCGATCTTCCTTTGATGTGGGAAGAGAGGTAGTGCGCTGGTGAATTGAATGAGTGGAGGACAGGGCTGCTGGAGAATTGATGTGGGTGAAGGGTTATGTTGGCAGGCTGAGTTTGGATGGGTGAACTCTTCCATAACACTAGCGTGAATGGGCATGCGTGATTCCAGGATGAATGGATGAGAGAATTGGCGTGTGGAGTGTTGACATGGAATCATGGTGTGTTGTTGAGTTTAGCAGGACTGGGGGTGAATCTTCCAGAACCAAAGCTCATTAACCATGACCCTTGCATGGCAAACAGAACCCACGTGCCCGATCTTGTCATTAATGGCCCAAAACATGCCAACTGTGGATTTCGCGGGCTGAATGCGAGGTTGAATGATGAGCTTAATGCGACTAAGCTTAAGCAATATAAACATGTTGTCTGAATGGAAGGTCGTTTGAGAAATCACAACCTATAGATCAAAACTAAATGCCATGCATGACTGGAATTGTTAATTTAATCATTAATAAATCACAATATAGCGAGATTTGACCAAAATTCATATGATAAACGAATACATGCATACTTGTTCTGTTTGATGGGATGAATGGCAGAAAGAATAACTTATTATATGAAAAATAATGAAATTAATGCCATTCAGAGTAGATTTGATGATAAAAAATAGTGACAAAATGGACACCAACAAACCCGAGTCAGTATAAGAACGTGTTAGTAAGTCCAACAATGAAGGATTTCGAAATAATTGTCCAAAATCAGCAAGATGGATAGGAAACAGGAAACCAAATCTAGAAATACATGATCAAGGGGGCAGTTCGACTCATTGTGCATTGAGTGAATTAGTCAAGAAGTTTCAGAACATAGCTGAGTGAAGAGTGAGTATGGAATATTGTAATAGTGCATTTCATTTATAGAACAAGTACACAAGTAGAAATAGCTGAGAATCCGCAGTAAAAAGTCATGGCATTTGGTGGAGATGCCATGAATTTTTAATCCTTAAATAATAAAAATTAACATTTAAAATTAAAAATGAATACAAATTCACAGTAAATCCAACTTAATTTATTCTTGAAACAAACCCTACTGTCGTCTCTACGCCATTAAAACATTTGACTATCCTGTATTAATTAACTTATGATGGAAGAGATCTTTTTAGGCATCGCTAATGTATTGAAGATGAGCCAAGGATGGATTGAAACGTCAACTATACTAATTCACCCACCACAGACTCTCCACAAAATGCCAATTGTTCATGAGCAACTAGAGATTGTATCAAGATGGTCATTCAGAAAGAAGAGAAGTGCCAGTCGACCCGCAGATACAAACCGAAAGCCGAAGAGAGAGATCCATAGCTTATCATGAGGTACGATAGGAGAAGAGGGCACATCGAGTGCTTCCGAGGAAGAAAGGAAAGTGCGAGGAGGGCAGAATGGCCCAACAATAGCACATATACCGGGGTATGTTCCATCATAGAAGGAAGGTACACTAGCAATCCAACTAGGTAAGAATGAAAAATACATGATCAAGATGTCGTCGATACCAAAAGGAGTTCATGCCACCGGGAACATTGTAGAGAGACTGCAAAAGCTGTAGTACAACGACCATGACATTATGGCATATACAGAATGCATGAACGACACTCATATCTAGGTGGGAATTGGGGTTGGAGCAATCAGGACTGCTAGGCATCATCCACATGTTGCACTTCGAGAGATTAGTGCAACTAAATGTGTGTGTAAATCAGTTACTAGCTTGCTTTCATGGCGTGTATTTATGGTTGCAAATAAAAATATCAATCATAGTCGACTTGATTTCAAGAATAAATGGATTACCCAAGACAAAGGTAGATCCTTCCCAATAATTCCAAGGGAATAATAATGACAAAAATCTTGGTACAAAACTAAAAATGAAGTATGAGGTGGAGAAAAATACAAGAGGGTACCTAATCGACACTATTAATGAACAAGTGGTTAGGGTTGCAACAAATATATTGGAAATAAAGTTAGTGAGGAAGAACATACCAAACCAATGCACATTTGGCGTCATTGCATCCGCGGAACATTGTGTAGCAGGAGTGCAAATGAACTGGTCGTTTTTTTTGCTAAACGAATTGATGGAAGATGTCATCACAGCGTAGGAAAAAGGGAATCCCTTCACATATTCATGGCTATTGATATTGATCGTGCTGGCTAGATGGATGGAACCGTCGCATTACCAAGGGATGGAAATAGAAATAGCCAAGGTGTGTCATGGTTCACGATACCAAAACTTGTGGGAAATAAATGACAAAGAACATGAAACAAATAACAATATTCAATTCTATCTTTTTCTAGATATGATGCGACTAGATGTACCTGCAATACCGCAGTTAACCGAGCAGGAAACAAAGAAGTATCAGTGGATTGCAAGGCTTTCAGTAGAGTCTCAAACAATACATTCCAACTCATGCAGATCTACAGAAGTATTGGCTACCGACACAATACAAGCTCAATGATGCAGAACTAGACGCCATCGTAGAGGATTAGCCAGATTAATGGAAGGTCCTAGCAGAAGAAGACCAACTATCGGATCCAAAGAATGAGAAGTCGAAAACTGGACCAAATGCACCATAAAAGGTCAAGGAATCAAAAAGTGAGGAAGAAGATGCAGGAGAAGGTGACCCTGTGGAAGAATAGTTGCATAATTTAAGTCATGACGGGGCATCATCAACAACCCCCACATATTCAAAAGTAGAAGCAGAACGAGAGGAAGAAATAAAGAATCAAAGGATGGAGAGGGGTGAAGGGAGTACAAACGTTGGCCTTCCCGATGAGAAAATTAACAATCTCATGGAGAAAATAATGGTAGTGGCAGAAGACAACCGGGAGAAAATCACTCAACATGCGACTACGTTTTTCCATCAGGCATTGCAGCTATTACAGACATTGACGAATGCAGTGACCGATACAAGGATTCCACAAGGAAAAGTGCAACCAAGTGTGTCAATACATAGATTCAAGGTTGAAATCAGCACAAGGCCGAACATGTGATATTCCAGAAGTAGGCTCACTTAGCAGTAGCAGACCTCACTAGAATTTACTCATGTAGTGGAGAAAGAAGAAGAAGAAATGTTGAATCAAGAATCACTCATTACACAAACAATGGAGAAAAACCGTTATATCATACATTAGCTGTAAGCTAGCACTCTGTAATGTGAATAATAATTGAATACAATCAATGAGATTCGAATGCCTCTAAGGTCATTCGAATTCTCCTCAGTGTGTAGCTTGGATAGCATTGGAGACATCATCCAAACTAGTGGCAGTTGTCATAAAAGTCAACTAGTTAGTCAAATGAGTCTAATTGAGTCTAACTGAGTGCATGGGCACTGATGTAGGTAAGGAGACTCCAATGTGGGCACATGAGGAGCTATCAGTATTCAGTAGATCTCAATTAGCTCTTAGTAGCTTCCTATCTAAGTGCTTCAGTCAGTTAACTGACCAATCATCCCATGAATCAAGGAACTGAGTCATCAACCAACTAACTAACTGAAGTAACTCCTAAATAGGTGAAATAAGGCACACTTGTGCTCCAGTGATGAAAAAAGGATGCATCATTGGCTAGGAAGGCTAAAACTGAGCAAAAGCAGGTTCCTGGGGGCTGCAAAATAAGGACTAGGTGATGGGAGACTTCCATACTAATGACTGGATGTATGCAATTGCATGAAAATGCATGAAAATGACTAGTGATAATATTCCAACACCCTCCCGCAAGCTATACTATGAGGAACAACTAAAATGGTAGGGCCTTGGTAACTGAGACCAAAGGTCACCCCATACAACAATCTAAATAAACAAAGTGAGGAAAGAGGGAAAACCCAGTGGGAATAAATCCCCCCCCCCCTCAAGATAGACTATGATAAGATGATCAATCATGTACATCACTCACCCCAAATGGTAAGTGGACTTCTCCACTGAAGAAGGATCTGTCGACAGTAAATGGATTAGTAATGTGAGAAGGATGAAACCTTCCAAGATGAAAATCAAATCTGGTCCTCCTTGGATCAAGTGGATATCCAACAAGATATCCGACAGATCTAAGAGTAGTGGCTTCCCATCTAGGAAGAGGAGGATCATCAAGTGAAAGATCATTAAGTTCTTGTGGATCTAGATTTTCCATTCGCTCATCTTCACTAAATGGTGCTAGATCTTCAGGTTCTTGTGGATCTGGATCTAGCATTCGCTCTTCATCATCTTCACTATCATACTCTGAATCTGAACTATCATGTGATGAAGATTCTCTATCTTGGAGCTGATCAAGGAGTGGAGGTGTGGTAGGAAAGCTCTCTTGCTCAATAGGATGAGCATCATGAAGAGGTCATTCCTCAAACTGTACACTCCTATAAAGGAATGTGGTCATAGTAGGAGGATCAAGAATATTGTAGGCCTTTGCAATCAATGCATAACCCACCATGATACACTCTTTGCTTTGTGGATCTAGGGCTATCCTTTTCTCATCTGGAATCCTTTCCCATGCTCTGGATCCAAACACTCTAAGATGAGACACATCGGGTTTGTATCCCATCCATGCTTCGAAGGATTCATGTCTTTGATTCCTTTGTAAGGAACTCTGTTTTGAAGATAGGTGGCACAATTAATGGCTTCTTCCCAAAGACTAGGGTGCAACCCTTTCGACTTTAGCATGAAAGTGGCCGTCTCTTTCAAAGTTCTATTCTTCCTTTCAACTACACCATTCTGTTGTGGTGTATAGGGAACAGTATGTTGCATCTCAATGCCCTCTTCAGCACAAAAGGTTTGAAAGTCACCCTTTATGTACTCACCTCCATTATCAGTGCAAATGGCCTTGATATTTCTATCTAAAAACGTTTCTGCAGAAGACTTTAAAAAATTAAAGAATCCAAATACTTCTAACTTTAATATAAGAAAGTATACCCATGTAAATCTGGAATAATCATCAATAAAAATAAGAATATACCTTTCCTTGTTCAAAGATAGATCTGGAAATAGCCCTGCAACATCACCATGAATCAGATCTAGAGGATGAGAGGCTCTCCTTGCCTTCCCCTTCTCAAATTTCTTCTTAGGATGCTTTTCAATCAAACAACCATGGCAGTTGCGATTAGAAAACTTGACCTTGGGAAACCCATCAACCATCTCTTTAGTATTCATGTCTTGCAAGTATTAATAGTTAATGTTGGTTGTAGAGCCTGATCTACAGATTCAAAGATATTATTATTCAGCCGTGTCCGTACCCCATGTTTGGTTATGATCCCGGCACGATGCTCAGGGGGTCCGGGGGGGGTGTATTAGGTTTTATGCATTGTAAATATCTCTAATATTAGAAGAGAGACTATGAGATAGTGAAGAGGAAGTGCAGCGGCTGTGCTGCAAGTTGTATCCCTTCACTTTGCTGGATGGAATAATAATAAGGAATGGAAACTTCAGTGTGGACGTAGTGTTGGGCCTAGGTTGATACAAAGTTTTGGAAACACCTTTTTGAGGAAAGCAGGGAAAGCTGAGCTGAGTGCAGCTCAGAAATACAAATTTTGGCTAAGTAGCGAGGATGCTGCAAAGTTGGGCGCAACATCCAACTTTTGATCAGACTGTGGAGTTGCGCGCAGCATCGAAGTTTTGGTCGTGATGAGAAGACCAGTACTGCGAAGAAGCAGTGCTGCGGAGTTAGGAGTCCATGTGGAGCTAGCAAAGCGGAATGATGGACAAGTATCAGGTGTAGGTACTAGTTGGACCGGTAGCAACCATTTTTGGAAAGATATTCCAGGATTGCCGAGCGGTGGACATAAGCAAATCAGGAAGGCGACCACGCGTGGGTTGTTAAGGAAAGTGATGTTTGGCATGCTTGGAAGGCGAAACCGTTAGAGAGAAACGGTTCGGCAAAAGAAGCCTGTAGGCACGCGTGCAACAGGAAGGACGATAGAGACAGGATGAGGATGTGGAGATCCACCATGATCAAGCAGACGCTACTAGGAGCCAGCAAGCCGGTTTGGAAAACCGACGTAGTTTTGGAAACCCTTAGGGTTTTGGGTTTTTAGGTCTTCGACATTGTACACACATGACCTTCGGGAATGATCTATTTAAGAAGAAAATTTTGTATGGGATGGGCTTGCTCTATTTTTTAGGGCTAGATGCTAGTTGCTAGAGTAATCATAATATAACCTTTTGTATTGAGAAATCTCTCCGAGCTGAGAATATTGTAAAGGCTCTACAACTGTGTGCACAGAGACCTAGCCGAGAGAAAGGAGAGTCTGCAGCTGAGTGCGTAGACTAAGAATGGTTTCCCCATCCCTTTTGAAAGAAATATAGTACCAACTATTCTTGTGGACGTAGCTTTCCACCCAGGGAAGTGAACCACGTTAAATCCTGTGTTATGTGATTATGTTTTATGAATGAATGACTATCTGTATTGCCTGTAGAATGAATGTTTGAATTTTTCCTTGCATGTTCTAATAGGAGAACTTTGATATGCATTTACCAATAGGAGAAGTTTGGGGAATGATATGCTAGGTTCCACGGGAACAGATGAATGGCGAACATTTTAATTATATGTTAAGATCGTGAATCAATCATTTCAGCTTAAAACTTTCTTAAACACAGTGAAGGAACACAACACAGTTAGTCGTGTCTATCATTTCAGTTCACGTTGTAATAATCTAAGTTCTTGAATGAATGCTAGAAAGATAACCAATAAGTGCCTGAATGAAGGGACAAGTGATATTCATTTCAGTGCCTTAGCATTTTCAAGATCTTCCAAGTAAAGAATCAGTGTGGTTGACTTGCAGTTCAAGTAGAAGACTCGCAGCAATAAGAAGTCTTCAAGTGAGGCCCGCAGTGTTTCCGTCACCACGTAGTACTACTTGCAGCGTAGATCCTGCTGCATACCACATCGCTTTGTCTCATAGTGCACTCCTTCTGTCCTGCACTGCGCAGCTTGTTTGCATAAACAATTCATCATTTACTGTGGAAACCTGATTCCATAATACCCCATAAGATACACCTCGGGTGAGACCTCATCCTACTCACAGGTTGTTGCTGAAAGGGCTGATGCGAAGGGGTTTTGTTGGTCAAAAGGGAGAACTGCAAAGAACCTGGGTCTAATTGGAAACCTCTGGGTCAGTTTAAGCCAACAAAGGGTTCCGTTGCCGCGCTAGAATCCATGATGAGTTGCAATCACGATGTGTGATGAAGAATATTAGTTCCCCAAAGGATCTGACAATTGGCATCCTGAAAAGACAGAAATCCAAGCTTGGTGGGATAAGACCATAAGAGATTTTAACAGATAAGAGAATAGACATCCGTGTCTAAGTGATGCACAGTGGTCAGAGAGATATCTGTTTGACGATATTCATGAGATTTTTTGGGCATTGTTTCCAAATGAGCTGCATGCCTGGATCTCGCGGCTCGCAGAGAAGAAAACTTGTTTCCAGGGAGGAGTACCAACGGAATGGAATCCTGAGTTCACAGCACAGCTCAAAGCATTAGACAGCCCGTTGTCATGTGCATTTGATTATTGGGTCGATCATATGCTAGAAGGATTTGTAATAGAATTTGTTGTAGACACACTCAAATCCTATAGCCAAGCAGAAGCAAACTTTTTCGGAGGATTCCAAGGTAAGTTTCTGAACAATCTCAGTCTATACATTAAGATGTTGTTAGTTGAGAAAGGTGTTTTAAGAATGCAGTAATATTCTTGAAGTTTGTCATGATAAACACTACATATATTGATTTTGAAGAAGAGACACATACTCTTAAAAGTGGTAAGAGATATAAAATTAATAAGAATCTAGGAGGCCCTGGACTCCATATTAATACTGAGATCCCGTGTAACATTGACAATGAAGCTGTACCACCATTTACTCCTGAGAATCCACCGGCTGTAGAGATCGCACCACCTTTAGCTCAAAACCCACCCGCTACGCAGCCACCCTGCAAAATACGCAGCCCGCCCCGCAAAATACTCATCCTGCCCCACAGAAGACTCAGCCTAGTCCATCTCTCTCAATAGTCCCATTTGTATTTACTACGCAGATCCCTTTACAGTAGCCGCGCACTAACCAGACTGCCCGGCAAACTAACCCGACAATGGCAAACACTGATATGAATCTGCCAATATTCAAAGGAACTGAACTAGAAGACCCTGATCAGCATTGGTTCCTTTGTGAAGCTATATGTAGTGTAAGAAAAATCCAAGATGATGCCATGAAGAAAGCACATCTCATCACCACCTTTAGAGATAGAGCTTTACACTAGTTTATGAAATACTCTCATATACAGCCTAGAACCCTCGTAGAAATTAAAGCCGCGTTGGTGGCTGAGTTCAAGAAACCAAAGTCTGAATCTCAGTGTATAACTGAGTTAAAGGAAATAAAGCAGAGACCAACTGAAACGGTCTGGGAATTTGATCAAAAGTTTAAGACCTTGCTAGACCAAGTAAGTTTTATTATACCAGCAAAACAACATAAAGAATGGTTCATTGCTGCACTGTTACCCCATATTAGATTACCATTGATGCAACAGAAGGTTCTACCACAGGTAGAGGCCTTGGAAATCGCAATGAAGTTGGAAGCTTCACCGATTGGTGATACTAGTATTGGGATGTCTCAGATCTAGAACCAGCTGACCACCCTGACACTTGAACTACAAAGTATGAAAAATGGTAAAGAACAAAGATATGAACCTAGACAGGAGGTCTGGTGTACAAGTTGTAAAGGAGAAGGTCATGACCGCGAGCATTGCCCTCTATTCCACGACTATCTTAACAATAGTGCGCCTAACCCATTAAATCAGAATTAGGCCCCATGGTGTGAAATTTGTAGAACCACAGGACGTAGACATGAAGACTGTTACCTCATCTAGAAATATGTGAAAACTACTAAGAATTTATACTGCAATTTCTGTAAATCAGTTGGACATGATGAATCCAACTGCCGCGCATATGAATTAGTGAATGAAAGAAACCAACATATGGATGCAATGAGAGGCACTGGCATATACCGCGTACAGGAAGAAAATCAGCCTAAGCAGGATAACACATAATATGACCAAGGAGGATATAGAGGTCGTGGTGGTGGATACTGCGGCAGAGGAAGAAATGCTGGTCCGGCGTAGGGAAGAGGCCACGGCCAAGTCATTTGTTATAACTGTGGCCAACCCGGTCACATATCTAGAGATTGTGTTAACCCATGCACTATGTGCAATTATTGTAAATCATTTGAGCATGTCATTGAATATTGCCCAATATTAGAGGTGGAAATGCAGAAGAGAAGACAAAAAGAGGCTCCGAATCCAAATGTCCAGTGGATCACAGTAGAAAATAGACCAGTGGATCTGAGCATCAATGTGGTCATGCGTAGTGGTGCTGAGACAGGCCACGACAGAGGAGCGGAAGCTTCAACATCAGGGGAGGCACATACAAAGAAGGATCCCCTTGAAACAGTATGGATAAGGAAAGCTCCAGGAAAAGCACCCCCTCTTAACTTACAAAAGAACAGAGAGATCTTCATTGACATGCGGGATACCTTTAGAGAACCAACAGATAAGTCATCAAGGATCCCACTGTGCAGTGAAAACCCGCATGTTGAAGACATGCCGGCTCCTTATGATAAAACAAGCACTGCGACAGATGTCCGTACTTCTGTTGTGCAGTTCTTGCGAAGCTGCATGAAGTTACTAAAAAGAGAGAAAGCCATAGTAGAGCTCCAGAAGCTCATCAACCAATATGAACCTCAGATTGCAACAAAGACTCCAAATAGCGATGTACATCATATAAGGAAGCACAAAAGAACAGGCCGAGAGATGAGGCTCACTGCGTAGATAGGATATTTTGAAATGGATGAAGTCATCCTTGATCTGGGATCAGAAGTGAATGTCTTGACTAAGCAGACATGGCAGTAGATGGGTCGACCAAAGTTGCTCTAGTCACCTATCCAGTTAAGAATGGATAATCAAGAGAAGGTCATACCTTTTGGCCACTTAGCTAATGTAGTAGTTGACATCGATGGAGTACAGAGTCATGCAGACTTTGAAGTTATTGAAATTGTGGATGATAGTCAACCTTTTCCAGCAATATTGGGAATTGATTGGGCTATGGATAACTTGGCTATCATAAACTTGAAGACAAAGAAGATGATCTTTGAAGGGAAGCATCTTAGGGTCATCGCACCATTGGATCCTAAAGATGGTGACAGATACAGTGAGCCGATTCAGGAGGAATCCCAAGCTCAAGATTTAGACCGACTATACCAGCAGACTACGTAAAAGGAAGACTACATTAATCCTATAGAGGACGGTATGCTCAGCTGGCGATGTGACACTTCTTGTATCTCTAACTCGGATATAGGACTAGAGAATTGGCAAATCCGCATGCATGAAGTATCAGCAAGAAGATGTGCACAGGTTACGAAATCACTACGCTGGATTGGAAAAGAGGTGAGCGCTATTCCCACATATGATGGTTCTGCTAATGTTTGCAGTTTCATAAGGGAATATATTGCAGCTATACCAGATGAGCATAGACTACCATCCTTAGATATAGCATTGCGCGATACACCTGCCAGATGGTGGAATACACATAAGAATACATTGACCACTTGGGATCAATGCAGAACTAAGATGCAGATCTAGTTCGCCGAAAAGGTTACTTTACCTTTCAAAAAGTATAATGGATAGACAGACCCTAGTCATCATATTGAAGTCTATTCAAAGGCATGGGTTGAAAGACCACCTATAGAATGGGTACACTTATTTGTACATACATTGGATGTGGGTATCCTAGAAAAATGGTACCTAGACCTGGAGTTGCGCAACGAACTCACTGATTGGAAGCTACTCACCGTGAACTTCCAGAAGGACTTCAATTTTGAAGATGAGAATCCATTAATCCATGAAGCATTACAGCTAATCAAGAAGCGCATATTACAGGATGACTGTCGTCATCAAAACATAACATTGCAGGAATTTTTTGGGACAAATTGCGTTCCTGCGCAGTTACAATCAGAATGGAAGGAACATGAAGAGCACTTTATCGAGTGTTACAACTTAGCTGAAGATACCAATGATACAAATGAAGATGATGAGGAGGACCCATGCAACATAGATATACCAAAGTTGAAAGGTGCGCGTGAGGTAGAAGGACCTCCGTTGGAAATTCCAAATATGACTGGACTAGTAAAAACACAAAAAGTGAACATTGGCACAGACAAAGAGCTGAAGTTCGCATCAATAGGAGATTATTGGGACTATCAGACTATTGCAGAGATCACAGATACCTTACATGAGTATCAAGAACTGTTTCTAACCAAATTTACAGAGATGAAAGGAATTTTGGGAGACCCAGGGGTCATGAAAATACCTTTAAAGCTAGGTGCTAAGCCTGTCAAGCAGAGGCCATACAGATTAAATCCGCGCTACAAGGAAAAAGTCCGTGCAGAGATAGATAAGATGCTAGAGGCAAGAATCATTGAACCAATCGAAGAATCCGAATGGATTAGCCCCATGGTTGTTCAAGAAAAGAAAGCAAAAGGCGAGATCAGGATTTGTGTGGATCTCAGAAAACTGAATGATGCTTCCATGCACGACCCATTTCCTACTCCATTCACAGATGAAGTGCTTGATAACGTTGGAGGAAATGAGGCATATTCTTTCACTGATGGTTTCTTTGGTTACCATCAGATCAGGATTGATCCTGTGGATAGGCATAAGATGACATTTTCTACAGAATGGGGGTCATTTCAGTACACCGTCATGCCTTTTGGTATGAAGAATGCACCTGCCATATTCTCTAGAGTCGTCATTGCAACATTTAAAGATTTTATGCACAAGTTTTTAGAAGCATATTTTGATGATTGGACTGTGTTTGGTCTATTGAAAAATTATTGCGCGAACCTCAACATGATGCTCAAGAAGTGTCAACAGCATCAAATATCCTTGAATTTGAAGAAGTGTATTTTTTGTGTGCCCTATGGAATTTTACTTGGCCACATTGTCTGTAAGCAAGGATTGATGGTAGACCCTGTGAAGATTGCAGTCATCGCAAACTTACCAACACCAAATTTAGTCAATATGTTGCGCTCTAACTTAGGCCATACTAGATACTACAGGAAATTTATAAAGGGTTCTGCATAGATAACCGCAAAAATGGAGAAGCTGCTGAAGAAAGATGCACCATTCATTTGGAACGCAGAATGCGAACAGGGTTTTGATACATTGAAAGAAAAGATGGTGACTGCACAGATTCTAGTCTTTCCAGATTGGACAAAGCCATTCCATGTCCATGTTGACACATCATGTATTTCCCTAGGGATTGTGTTAGCTCAGCCAGGAGAGGGAGGTATTGAACACCCTATTGCATTTTCTAGCAGAAAGCTTTCAACAACAGAGAAGAACTATACTACTACTGAGAGGGAAGGCCTTGCGATGGTATATGCCCTACAGAAATTTAGACACTACTTGCTGGGATCGCACTTCGTATGTTTACTAACCATTCTACGTTGAATTTTTTGGTCAACAAGCCAGTGTTAGGGGGACGCATATGCAGATGGCTATTGCTATTCCAAGAATATGACTTTGAGATTGTTGTCAATCCAGGTAGACTGAACTTGGGACCTGATCATTTGTCAAGGATTGAGTCAGGAGAGGAGTTGAGGAACATTGAAGACAGTCTAATTGATGCGCAACTATTTGCTATACAGGTTGCTGATGATTATTACAAGGATATCATTGATTTCCTAACCATAGGGCTGGCACCCCAGGAATTCTCTATCCAGCAGAAAAAACAATTAGTGGTGCGCACCACGGACTTCACTATAATTGCAGGTTAGTTATACAAACTTGGGCTAAATGAAGTCCTGCACAGGTGCATACTCGATCATGAGAAGCCATTTATTTTAGTGGATGCACACTCAGGAATCGCAGGAGGTCATTATGCAGGAAGGGCTACCACGCAGAAGATATTGCGGACAGGTCTATGGTGGCCTACGCTCCATAAAGATGCCAAAGAACATTGCAGGAACTTTGATGTCTGTCAGAGTATAGGAAAACCATCATGCCAAGATGAGATGCCATTGAATCCATAGTTGACACTGTAGCCATTTGAAAAATGGGAAATAGACTTTGTGGGTCCTATAAATCCACCAGGAAAAAGAACGGGTGCAAGGCATATTATTACTACCACTGATTACCTCACCAGATGGGCGAAAGCAAAAGCAGTTAAGGACTGCAGCGCAGTTTATTTTTGAATAAATACTCACCAGATTTGGCTGTCTGAAGATTTTGATGAGTGACCAAGGTACTCACTTTTTGAAAAAGACTATTGAGGCGATTACGGAAGAATTCCACATTCGTCATCAGCGCAGTACTCCAAATCATCCACAGGAGAATGGTACTGTAGAGGCTTTCAATAAAATATTGGAGAGCACACTCAGTAAGGTATGCAATGTAAACAGAGACGATTGGGACCTGCGTGTCTCATCTGTGTTATGGGAATACAGGACAACATGCAAGAAATTGACAGGACAGACACCCTTTTGGTTGACTTATGCGATGGAGGCTATAATGCCTATGGAATATATTTTCCCTAGCTTAAGAATCGCTACATTCACAGGGATGGCAGATTGCGAAGCTCTAGAAGAAAGATTGCTACACTTACTGGGCTTGGAGGAAGATCGCTTCATCGCGGGATTCCACCAGCAAGCTCGGAAGGACCGCGAGAAATCATGGCATGATCGCCATATAAAGAACAAGTGTTTTCAGGTAGGTGATCTAGTCCTCCTGTATGATAGCAAATTCAAGAAATTCCCTGGTAAATTTAAGATGCATTGGCTTGGCCCATATACTGTGATACATGTTACTAACACTGGTGTAGTCTAGTTAGCTAATTTAGCTGGTGATACCTTGCCAACCTTGATAAATGGAAGCAGGATAAATCTATACCATGATAGCACTGCTTCGTAGAACTTTGAATAACAAGCAAAGGAAGGAAGTTCTAAGTGTCAAGTATAGTTGAAATTGGACACTAGAAAGATAAAGGAATCTGTACATGTATGATAAAAGCAACAAGGTATGATAAGGAGAATGATCTATGCACCGCGCAGCACTGTTGAAGCTATGCGGGAAATATATATATATATATATATATATATATATATATATATATATATATATATATATAGAGAGAGAGAGAGAGAGAGAGAGAGAGAGAGAGAGAGGGGGGGGAATCTACGCAGTTGGAAATTTTTGGCACTGCGAAATAGTCACGCAGGATTGCAGATGGCTTGCCACGCAGTTCGACGCAACAATCAGAAAAAAATAGCCGTTGCATGGGTTTTCAGAAAAATAGTCATTAGATGACCGTTGCAGCAACCGCTTCAGCATTTACAGAGAAGATAGCCGTTCTGAGCATGCTGACGATGGAAAATACCGAAGGATCCGCTCAAATTCGCCAACGGAAACCACATTAAATGCCTATCTAGCCATTGAAGGGCACGGGAGGGGGTCTGCTGCACCTATAAATAACACCATTGGGAGACTCGTGGACATTACTGAGCACTTAGAATTTTCTTGTGATTAACCTCTTCGAGCTAGTATCCATCTGTATTCTTTCTGCCTTAGCTGCTACCTCATTAGTGAATGTCCGAACCTTCCTATAGAGAAGAAGAACTGACCATTGAAGAAGCACTGAGGATCTTTCAGCACCAAGGGATTCAACAGTTAATGAAAACTCGAGTTAAGAAGGTCATTGTAGAACAAGGAGAAGGATCCTGCAGATAACCAAGAATTAATCCGACAATGTAGGAAAAAGTGAAAGATAAAGGAAAAGACGTCACTACACCTCGATCCAAGGTCATAAAGATGGGCTCCTCGACACAAAAATCACCAGTCTTTCAGAAAGAACCCTTGAAGATGACACCCGAATATATCTCCCTACGGGCATTGAATGCCCCTGTGTTTAAATTGTCCAAGAATGTGAGATATGAAATCCCTCTATCACCTATCTCAAAACATGTAAAGACTTCTAAGAATCTGCTGGGAAAGATAGTAGATTGTAAATGGGAGGATTATGACCTCTTGGGAATGCAGAAGGATGAGCCAAATGTTCCCAAGTACCCAGATTTTCAACCAGACCAATATATGTGCTGGAAAAAGGATGCCAAGGGAACTCTTAACCTAGTTGCCAAGAGCTGGCTAACACCTATCATTTAGTCGAGGCTACTAAACTTACTCAGATTGCCACATTTTGACCGTTCCCCAGAATTTAATATCGTTGTTCGCACACTCATGGTGCGAATCCACCAAGGTTATCTATGGATGGACATGAACATTGATATTAACATCGATTTGATCCACCGCATCACTGGGCTAAGCAAGCGCGGTAAGGATCTTAAGCAATTATTCCAGGGGAAGAGAAAAGAAAAAGAGGTTGTTGATATGAAGAAGAAAACCCATCTGGTGGTGAAGGCAGAAAGAGGCTTCCCGACAGATGACATAGAGGACAGAGAAACAAAATTTGTAACGCAGTTGTTCATAGGAAAGATACTTAAAATAGATAGGCCATCCGAGGTTCTTGCGGGCGCAATACACCTTGGTGCCGCAACAGTTGAAGGCACCAACTTTAATTGGTGTCAGTTTCTATTGAATGAGTTCCTTGAAGAACTCAACAACACACAGGTGAATGGCGGGCAGTTCCATTTCACCTGGCTCATTGTCCTGATTGATTTTTGTGGATGGAAGGAGCCGCAATATTATGTGGGCATCATTATGGAAACTAATGATCCTAGAGGGTTTAAGTTCGTCAACCACTGGGCAAACACAAATGCAGAGCACCAGCATGCAACAGCAGAAGTCTTTTACCAGTACTATATTCAGCTGTGCAATGCAATCACGATGATAGACTGCATTACAAAGTAGGTCACGGGGAAGTATATCCACATCATTGACTTTGAGGTGGATATGAAATGTATCTTCATATCGCCGAAAGCACAAATGAAGAAACCAGAGTGGTTCCCAGGGAACTACATCATATATGAGCAGCACGTTGAAGACCTCATGAAAGATTGGCCACCAGAGTTCCGCGTAGAAGTTATGGACGTGGAGACAGATTCAGCAAAAGATGAGCCAATCCCACTCTCATGCCCAATCACTAAAGAAACAGGGAAGAGAAAAGAACGTGAGACTTCGCAGAAGCCAAAGTCGAGGAAGAAGGTGAAGGACACAAAGATTAAATTGGAGGCAGTCCTCAATGATGATGACTACGAGATGATAGCCGAAACATTCTCAGAGCAGATGAAGGAGCTCATGGCAGATAAAGATAAAAGGATAAGGTCATCCAGGATGACCTATAGAAGATGTGGCTTGCAATGCAAGGCATAATGAAGAAAATGGACAATGTTTAGAAGAGCATAACCATGCCGCGAGAAGCAGGAGCTGAAGGGAGGTCAGCAAGAACCTTGCAGCAAACGCTGCCATAGCTAGCCATAATGCTGTCGTCGAAGACCAGGATTGTCCATGTGGACCTGTTGGTAATTGCATTGCCAATAGCAAAACAAGTTGTGTTGGACACAAAGGGAGTCGAGAGGGTAGAGCTCGATTTAGACAAAATCCCCTTACCATGATTGCACTTCATCCACACACAGATCATTGAGGAGATGCATGATCGGATGGTGGAGTTGATGAAGTCACAAGCAGAGCTCATCGCAGCAAACAAGAAAATTTAGCTGCATGCAGAAATGCAGCTATGGAACAAATTGGACCGCCGACAAAATTTGGAGACTACCATATCCAATGTTGCACAGGATATTGAAGGTATAGAACTCCAGGATGATCCCGTGGACACAATTATGAGGATCGAGGACAGGGTAAGATCTTTGAAGTTTGAGATGAAAGATAAGGACATTTTTTATCAGGCTGATATTACCTCGTTGAAGGCACAAATGAACATACAGGTGCCATTAACTGAGCAGTAGTTGAGAGAGCAAGCCATCAAGACCGCCACACAGATAATAACAAGTGGTATGGCTCAGTGCCAAGATCTGTTGGAACAGGTTTCCAAGGAATTCACCGCCCTTGAAGAGGATCAGGGGCTGCTACAGGTAAAGACCACAGTAAAAGAAAAATAGACCGCATTAGAAAAGTTGGATGCAGAGCTCAAGGATTTGCCACCCAGGGAGAGGCTGTCTAGGTACAAGGAAGTATCAGGCTTAAAGAAGCAATTCCAAGTATTAAGAGAGAAGGAGACTGAGATGGACAATCAGTCACAACAACTCCTGGAGGATGCTACAGCAGTATCGTAGTAGATAGAAGATAAGCTAAAGGAACTGCACGAAAACTAGGAGCAGGTACAGGACCAGACTGGAGAAGAGATAACTCCAACATTACTTGAAATAGTTTAGCAAGTTGAGCAGGATACTAGACAAGCAGTGGAGCAGTTGCTCGGTGTATATAATGAGTTCACGGCCAAACTAGTCCCACCGGTCGTGGAGCAGAGTGAGACAATTGAAGTAGCAAGTGGCTCGGGGACGAGCCACATGTAATTGTTAGGGGCATGTTGGGCCCAGGTTGAGACAAAGTTTTGAAAACACCTTTTTGAGGTAGGTAGGCAGGGAAAGCTGACTTGAGCGAAGCTTAGAAATAAAATTTTTGGCTAAGTAGTGAGGATGTTGCGGAGTTGCGCGCAGCATCCAACTTTTGATCAGACTACAGAGTTGCACACAACATTGAAGTTTTGGCTGTGATACGAAGACCAGTACTACACAGAAGCAGTGTTGCGGAGTTAGGAGGCCACGTGGAGCCAGTAAAGTGGAATGTTGAACAAGTATTAGGTGTAGGTACCGGTTGGATCGGTAGCATCCATTTTTGGAAAGATATTCTAGGATTGCCGACCGATGGACATAAGCAAATTAGGAAGGTGGCCACGTGTGGGTTGTTAAGGAAAGCGATGTTTGGCATGCTTGGAAGGCGAAACCGTTAGAGAGAAATGGTTCGGCAGAAGCACCCTATAGGCACGTGTGCGATAGGAAGGCCGATAGCGATAGGATGAGGATGTGGAGATCCACCATGATCAAGCGGACGCTACCAGGAGCTAGCAAGCCGGTTTGGAAAACCGACGCAGTTTTGGAAACATTTAGGGTTTTGGGTTTTTAGGTCTTTGACATTGTACAGACATGACCTTCGGGCATGATCTATTTAAGAAGACAATTTTTTATGGGATGGGGTTGCTCTATTTTTTGGGGCTAGATGCTAGTTGCTAGAGTAATCATAATATAACCTTTTGTATTGAGAAATCTCTCCGAGCTAAGAATATTGTAAAGGCTCTGTAGCTGTGTGCGCAGAGACCTAGCTGAGAGAAAGGAGAGTCTGCAGCTGTGTGTGCAGAGACCTCGCCAATAGAAAGGACAGTCTGCAGCTGAGTGCACAGACTAAGAACGGTTTCCCCATCCCTTTTGAAAGAAATATATTACCAACTGTTCTTGTGGACGTAGCTTTCCATCCGGGGAAGTGAACCACGTTAAATCCTGTGTTATGCGATTATGTTTTATGAATGAATGACTATCTGTATTGCCTGTAGAATGAATGTTTGAATATTTCCTTGCATGCTGTAATAGGAGAACTTTGATATGCATTTACGAATAGGAGAATTTTGGGGAATTATATGCTAGGTTCCATGGGAACAAATGAATGGCGAACATTTTAATTATATGTTAAGATCGTGAATCAGTCATTTCAGCTTAAAAATTTCTTAAACACAGTGAAGGAATGCAACATAGTTAGTCATGTCTATCGTTTCAGTTCACGTTGTAATAATCTAAGTTCTTGAATGAATGCTAGAAAGATAACCAGTAAGTGCCTGAATGAAGGGATGAGTGATATTCATTTCAGTGCCTTAGCATTTTCAAGATCTTCCAAGTAAAGCATTAGTGTGGTTGACTCGCAGTTCTAGTAGAATACTCGCAGTAGTAATAAGTCTTTAAGTGAGGTGCGCAGTGTTTCCATCACTGTGTAGTACTGCTCGTAGCGTAGATCTTGCTACGTATCGCATCACTTTGTCTTGCAGTGCACTCCTTCTGTCCTGCACTGCGTAGCTTGTTCGTATAAACAACTCATCATTTACTGTGGAAACTTGATTCCGCAGTACCCCATAAGATACACCTCAGGTGAGACCTCAGCCTGCTCGCAGGTTGTTTCCGAAAGGGACAGTGCAAAGGGGTTTTGTTGGTCAAAAGGGAGAACCGCAAATAACCTAGGTCTAATTGGAAACCTTTGGGTCATTTTAAGGCAACACGTATCCCAAGTTGGGGTGACCCACGATATATCTATGTCTCTCTTGTAATGTGTATGCGTGATTATATTTCCATTTATGTTTATTGTTATTGCTCTGTGATTCTATTTTTCTAACAATTGGTATCAGAGCAAAAGGTCTATTTGGTAGATAAACCCGCAGAAGGCTAGGGTTTCTAGTTCAAGTGGGAGCAATGGTAGAAGAAGGAATGTTTAAGGTCAAGAAGTTTAATGGCCAAAACTTCAAATTATGGAAGATGCAAATGTAGGACTATCTATACCAGAAGGATCTATTCCTACCATTGGGAGGAAGAGAAAAGCAGCCAGCTGCCATGAAGGACAAAGAATGGGAGGTTCTTGACAGAAAGGCTCTGGGAACAATATGACTGAGCTTGGCTTCATTGGTGGATTTCAATATCTCAAAAGAAATGATAATAGAGGGTTTGATGAGCGCATTGGGTAAGTTGTATGAAAAACCTTCGGCCTCCAGCAAGGTATTTCTAATGAAGCATTTATTTAATATGAAGATGTTTGAAGGTGGATCTATTACTGATCATTTAAATTAGTTTAATACGGTTACAAATCAACTAATTTTTATAAGTGTGAACTTTGATGATGACGTTAGGGCTCTACTAATCTTGTGTTCATTGCTAGAAAGCTGGAATAGCTTGGTCATGGCTGTGAGTAACTTTGTCTCTAGTTCAAGCACCTTGAAATTGGATGATGTTATTGGTGTTATTCTTAGCGAGGAAATGCGAAGAAAAAACATAGGTGAGACATCAGGTAATGCGTTGACCATGGAGAGAAGGGGAAGACAAAATGAGAGAGGAAAGAGCTAAGGTAATCGTAACAACTCTAAAAAGGGCATATCCAAGTCCAGACAAGGAAAAATAGAGTGTTGGAACTGTGGAAAGAAAGGACATCTGAAGAAAGACTGTAGATCTCTAAAGAAAAAAGGAGATGCACAGAAGGAAACTACCCAGGAAGAAAATGTAGCAGGTGATGTGTTACAAGATGCTTTGATTCTTGCATTAGATAATACAATTGATTATTGGGTAGTAGATTCAGGGGCTTCATGTCATGCTACACCCTATACGAAATATTTTCATGATTATGTTCCAGGTGATTTTGGACATGTTTTATTGGGTGATGATGAGCCATGTAAAATTGTTGGAATGGGTAAGGTATGGATAAAATTTAAGAATGGAACTGATTGGCTGTTGAAAGATGTTAGGCATATTCCTGCTAAGAAAAGAAATCTGATCTCAACAGGGTAGTTGGGAGATGGCAGTTGTCTATCTACATTTCGAGAAAAGTGGTGGAAGATCACTAAAGGATCAATGGTGATATCAAAAGGTGGCAGGGTAGGTATGTTGTATTTATGTCCTCATAATACTGACCATTCTATATCTTTAGATTCCACAGGAACAAATACAACATTGTGGCTTCATAGGCTTGGCCACATGAGTGAGAAAGGGATGCAGATTCTCCACTCAAGGAAATTGCTGCCAGATTTGAAAACTATGTTTATGGAAAACAGAAGAGAGTCAAATTTCTCAGGGTTGGGAAACAGAGGAAGAATGAAAAGTTAGAGCTTGTGCATACAGATGTATGGAGACCAGCTCAGGTACAATCTCTTGGTGTCTCTCATTATTATGTTACATTTATTGATGATGCAACTAGGAAAACTTGGGTTTATTGCATTAGATAGAAATCTAATGTGTTTGCTACTTTTAAGAAGTGGAAAGCTTTGGTTGAGAATGAGATAGGAAAAAGGTTGAAGTGTCTCAGATCTCATAATGGAGGTGAGTACTGCGGCAAGGAGTTTGATAGTTACTATTCATATCATGGGATTCATAGAGAGAAGACAATCCCAGGAACACCACAAGAAAATGGTGTGTCTGAAAGGTTGAACAGAATGATCATGGAGCGTGCAAGGTGTATGAGATTGCATGCAGGGTTGCCCTTACAGTTTTGGGCAAATGTTGTAAATACTGTTGTTTATTTAATAAACAAAGGACCTTCAAGTGCTTTGGATGGTGGTATTCTAGAGGAGGCATGGACAGATAAAAAGGTAAACTACTCATTTCTAAGAACGTTTGGTTGTGAATCATTTGTCCATATTGATAAAGAAAATAGAACAAATCTTGAAGCTAAATCCAAGAAATGTACCTTTATTGGGTATGGGGTTGATGATTTTGGTTATCGTTTATGGGATTATGAAAATCACAAAATCATTAGAAGTAGAGATGTCATATTCAATGAAAAGGTCATGTATAAAGATCAGTTACAGGGAAAAAAACAGGAAAAGGAAAATAGATAGTACACAGTACTTGATGAAATTCAAGAAAATGAAGTTTCAAAGGTGCTAGAAAATCAAGAACAACAACAAGTACCTGAAACTCCTACAACTGCAATAAGATCTATCAAGTTAAGTAGACTCCCTGAATGATACTCTCCTTCAATGTATTATTTGTTGATGACTGATGGTAGTGAACCAGAATGTTATGAAGAAGCAATGTAGGTGGAAACTAGAAAAAAGTGGGAGCAAGGCATGAATGAGGAGATGGAATCATTGGTAGGAAACTAGACTTGGGATCTGGTTCAGTTGCCTGCTGGTAAAAGAGCATTGCAAAACAAATGGATTTACAGGTTGAAGGAAGAAGGAGGTTGTTGGTTGTGGAGCCCGATCTTACAGTCCCATAGATGGTATTGTTTCAGTCGTGTTTGTACCCCAGTTTTATATGATATGTAGGTGGACTATACACTCACCCCAGCAGGGGGGTGTGGGGAGGCATTGCCCCCCCACGGGGTTCCATGGTTTTGGGTAACCCATGGTATTTTCCAATTGTATTTCCCCTATAAAAGTAAGACATTGTAATATGGCTAGGGTATGATGTATTAGGTTTTATGCATTGTAAAGATCTCTGAGATCTGAAGAGAGACTGTGTGAGACAGTGAAGAGGAAGTGCAACGGTTGTGCTGCAGGCTGTATCCCTTCACTTTGCTGGACGGAATAATAATAAGGACTAGAAACTTCAGTGTGGACGTAGCCGAAGTTGGGGTGAACCACGATATATTTGTGTCTCTCTTGTAATGTGTGTGTGATTATATTTGCATTTTTGTTTATTGTTATTGCTCTGCGATCCTATTTTTCTAACAATTGGTATCAGAGCCAAAGGTCTATTTGGCAGATAAACCCACAAGAAGCTAGGGTTTCTGGTTCGAGTTGGAGCAATGGTAGAAGAAGGAAAGTTTAAGGTCGAGAAGTTTAACGGCCAAAACTTCCATTTATGGAAGATGCAAACGGAGGACTATCTGTACCAAAAGGATCTATTCCTACCGTTGGGAGGAAGAGCAAAGCAGCCGACGGCTATGAAGGACGAAGAATGGGAGGTTCTTGACAGAAAGGATCTAGGAACAATACGGCTGAGGTTGGCTTCATTGGTGGCTTTCAATATCTCAAAAGAAACGACAATGGAGGGTTTGATGAGCGCACTAGGTAAGCTATATGAAAAACCCTCGGCCTCCAACAAGGTATTTCTAATGAATCATTTATTTAATATGAAGATGTCTGAAGGTGGATCTGTTACTAATCATTTAAATGAGTTTAATACGATTACAAATCAGCTAAGTTCTATAAGTGTGAACTTTGATGATGAGGTTAGGGCTCTTCTAATCTTGTGTTCATTGCCAGAAAGCTGGAATAGCTTGGTCATGGCTGTAAGTAACTCTGTCTCTGGTTCAAACACCTTGAAATTGGATGATGTTATTGGTGTTATTCTTAGCGAGGAAATGCGAAGAAAAAGCACAGATGAGACATCAGGTAATGCGTTGACCATGGAGAGCAGGGGAAGACAAAAGGAGAGAGGAAAGAGCCAAGGTAATTGTGGCAAGTCTAAAATGGGAATATCCAAGTCCAGACTGGGAAAGATAGATTGGTGGAACTATGGAAAGAAAGGACATATGAAGAAAGACTACAGATCTCTAAAGAAGAAAGGAGATGCACAGAAGGAAACTACCCAGGAAGCAAATGTAGCAAGTGATGTGTTACAAGATGCTTTGATTCTTGCATTAGATAATACTAGTGATTATTGGGTAGTAGATTTAAGAGTTTCATGTCATGCTACACCCCATCGGAAATACTTTCATGAGTATGTTCCTGGTGATTTTGGACATGCTTTATTGGGTGATGAGCCATGTAAAATTGTTAGAATGGATAAGGTATGGATAAAAGTTAAGAATGGAACTGACTGGCTGTTGAAATATGTTAGTCATATTCCTGCTATGAAAAGAAATCTGATCTCGACAGGGCAATTGGGATATGGCGGTTGTCTATCTACATTTGGAGAAAAATGGTGGAAGATCACTAAAGGATCAATGGTGATAGCAAAAGGAGATAAGATAGGTACGTTGTATTTATGTCCTTATAATACTAACCATTCTATCTCTTTAGCTTCCACAAGAACAGATACAGCATTGTGGCATCATAGGCTTGGCCACATAAGTGAGAAGGGGATGTAGATTCTCCAATCAAGGAAGTTGCTACCATATTTGAAGCAAGTAAGTCTGGAATTCTGTGAAAACTATGTTTATGGAAAACAAAAGAGAGTTAGATTTCTCAGGATTTGTCACCTACCCAATTTTTGAGAATAATTATTTTCTACTATTATCCTTTTTGCAAAAGTACTTTGTGATAAATTATAATTGCAAGTTTTGTAATTATAACCAATTAGGTCAAAGATGAATGTAATGACTCATTATTATTATTTCATAAATAAAAATGGGAGACAAACACTCAAGAAAGCTGTTACAAGAGTGTCCATTGGCCCACTAGGAGGAATGGAAGCTGCTGGAAGGACTAGGACAGATGGTAGCATTTGCACTCTACCATTAGCTTTTGTTAGGGACAAATCTCCCTAATTTTGTGGCATTTCCCCCTCCATGTGGAGGGCGGTGAGCAGGTAGCTCACTAATGACCAGTTAATTACAAAATGACCTAAGCATCCTATAAAAGGCAATTCAAATTGACCAGGGAGCTCTTACAATGTTTTCTGTAGAAACATTTCCTCAGGGCATCAGGTGATGGCTGAGAGATTCAAATAGGGAGGCTGTGGAGAGTGCAAGTGTAAGACTGCAAATGTTATGAGGAGGACATACCAGAGGTGTTGGTGCTGGTCCAATTACTTACTAAGCTTGTAAGGCTGGATAAAATTTCTTGCTGTTGTAAGTAAAGATTTTAAGCTTCAGAACTTTCTTCCTTCTAGTGGATCAGTGGATAGGCTCAGGGGTCCTAAAGCATACATCTTGGCTACTTGGGAGCAGGTTGGGTGGAACAGGCTTCTTGAGTGATTTGTTCCTCGTATCACACTCATGTTCTATTCTTTTATTTTTTGGGGGTTTCCAATCATATGAATGCTCTCAGAAAATGGCTTAGTAATGTTATTAATGATCAGTAGCAGTAAAATGTTAGCTCCTAATTAATTTAGATTTGTTGAACTAATAAAATGATTCCTCTACATTTTTCCCCATGCGTGAAGATGCATCGTACTCCAGTACAGAGAGGTAGCATTAAATCTGTTCATTTAAAAGTGCAACTTAGCATGCATCTAAACACATAAACCTAAGAGACCACCCATGCACAGACTTATATTCCTATGCATCTTATATTTTAGCATCTATAGATTAGATCTCTGCATGCATTGTTTCTACTACTCAAATATGTATGTTGAAACCACATAACAAAAACTAGTTATAGCAGTAGGTTCTTTTCTGACTTCTGAAGGTGGACATGGTGTTAACATCTAGGGTTTACTGATCACCAGTTATTTCTTCAAAAGAAACCAATATCCTGCATTCTGTTTAACCACATACTCATTCTTTTATTTTGAATCTGACTAACCTTTATAGAAATTATTGTCATCACTATATTATTTTGTGCAAAAAAAGGAGAGTACTGTTTTGTTCATTCATTTTCTCCAGAGGTCCAAATTGGACAAATACAGGGAGATAGAATTAAAATAGAAAAGCTGTTATATTCATAAGCAATTAAATTAACTGACGAATGCACTGTCATTTTCTTGTTTTTGTATTATGAACTGTCTATGGCAGAACTTACATCACAGAGTATCATGTTATTAAAAGCAAAGAAAAGAATAGGATTATTGAATTGACAGAGCAAAATACAGTATCTCTACACCCAAACTAGGGTTAACCTATTCTCATCATACCAATGCTTACAAACATTTAACAGCTGCCAAATCAAACGTTTCATTACCATAGATATCCTAACTGTAGAATCAAGATCTATTATTCTTGTTTTCTTTAAACATCATTACAGACCAGCAGACTTCATTATCATCAACAGGCTAGGGTTTAGCATTATCACAGTTGTATTCAAACAAAACCAACACCTTTTTATTATCGGCTTATAGCCACTATTTAAATAAACAACTTAAACATGCCTTTCGTTCCTTGGAACATAATTAAAAAATGAGAAGTTCAAAAACACCATACGTAAACATTAAACCCTAAACATTTATCATTTCCATTTAAAATTACGATGGCAGCAAGCTACATATTGCCTCATTGTTTACTGAGGGTTCCATTCCAAAACCCATTCTTTTCACACTACTTAGTTATTGTAACAAAACCATAGTCAACATTTCTTTTCCACACTTGTTCTTCCATCGACTCAAAAGTGAAAAACGACAAACATCAAACGTTAAATGCTGTGAAATTCTTTGCAAAACGAGGGTTCAAACTCTATCAAGTTGACTGAGCCAAAGGATGGCTAGCCATACGTTTAAGAAATATTCACATCATCTACACTAAAAAAACAAAACAAAAACTGTAATAATTTCCCAATGCTGCAGGTGAGACAAAAGCCACTGCTGAGAAGGCATGCTACCAACACCCTGCTCATCAAGTCCAATTCCAGGAGAGCCACGAGGGAGGAATACCACCGAAGCTCACTGGTGGGTTCGCTATATTTATTCTCCCTGTCAACTTTCCCGACACCCTGTTGTTCGTCGAAGAGCTACCTGCCAAACGACCTTGCTCTGAGTTAAATATCAATCATGAAATAATGATGCATGCAATAAGAAAACTTTAAACCCTTGCAATATTTACTGTACCTGAGTCATGATAGAAGCTTGACACCAGCCATCCATCCACTGTGAATGAGAAGCACTCAACTCGAAGGCCACACTATGTGATACCTTTGAAACTTACAACCCGATCAAAACCCCAGACTTGCAAGTCACTACGACGCCACAACAGACGCACTCATCCAACTTGTGGATTGCCACAAATTTCAACTCCATACTTGGCCTCCATTGTTAGCATTCACCTATAGTTTGAGGATTGTTTCCGGTCTCAGGATCGAGCCCGAGGAAGGCTAGAAAAACATCAAAACCCTAAGTGCTTCTCGACCGGTTGGCCTCACCCCAAACCCTATCACCGAAACAAGGACCAAGAAAACGTTACACGATCCTGTAATTTACGTTAGGGCTCATCAAAATCCCAATGCACAACAATCAACTACGGATATCTAATTTCCTTAAGCCACGATGGAGGGTGGTAGATGTGGCATTAACTCACCCCTCCATCTCCCAAGCCATGAAGTTGCCAACTCTGTTGACACCAGGGAAGGAGGCCCGTTACAACTCAGCATTGCCAAACCTTATCATATGCCGAACATCCATCACGACATGCACGTAATATTACCTTTAACACAGTGTCCAGGAGGATTCATTTCAAACCCAATTATTTACTACACCCTTGAGTTCATACACAGGCTTTATACAATGCCAACATTCCACCTGCCAATATGGATCAACGTTTAATAGCGTCGACTTTATAAACTATACCAAGGCTAAACATTCACCGGTAGCATGTATTAAAGACTTTGTATGTTCCATGAAAATCGATATAAGTATGCTCATAGTATAGAACATCCACCTAGGTCGCATTTGATCCTAATGTATGGATTGACTCCACCCCAATTAATATAAAATTCATTATAAAGTTCAACATATAGTTCATCAAGCTTTTCCCATTGCATAAATTCACAAGGTTACACCCTTAGGGTATAGTTACCACCCTTGGAACCATCGCATAGATTGCATGGTAGGGTATTATTGCATAATGCATCACTATTATAATTGCCCAAGAAATAGAGAACTTAGAATCACCTTATTACCCACTCTATGGTATGCTTAGGACCATGTGTCCTTGTCTTAGATTTTGTCACAATCAAAATTTATAAAAGAGTTGTTTTAATAGCCGCAAGTCATTCATGGAATGACAACAAGTGAATTCATAAATGCCTAATGAAAACATTCATAACAATCACACTTTGAGATTGACGATATCTAATGTTTTGAGCTAGTCAAATTCATCTTACAAATTGGAAGGAAACCATACCTGTAGTGTCGAAATCATAAGCAGTTTTTATTTATATCACGGTTATTAAATACTCTGAATTTTATCGCTATCTCTTACCTGCGAATTTGGGCATGAAGGACGATTACAATGCTTTAGACAAGTAGCTAAGTAAGCCTCGGGGCACCTCGTGGGACCCCTTTCATCATCATCCAAAAAAATTAAACTGTCAATACTTGTCGGGAAGAATTCTGTTTTCCAAATGCATCACAATTTTCAATCATTCTAGCATATAAATAAAGGACATAATCATTAATTGGATTCATGACATGTCGTCGACACGATACACCCTTAGAAGACAAAAAGACACAGCAGTTAATGTTGATGTATATGTAACTTCGGAATGTATTTCACATATATGTATATTGTATTCCTATAGAGATGGTATTATTCTTCTATAAGGAAGTGTCGTCATTTATATTGTAAGTGTCGTAACTTATACTTGATGGGTTATTAGACCACCTTATTTTGGGTCGGCCCTGTATAAGTCATGTGGGTCAAAGGGTTATTAGACCACCCTATTGGGGGTCGGCCATGTGGGTCAAAGGGTTATTAGACCACCCTATTGGGGGTCGGCCCACTCAGCATTATGGTATGTGGTAAAGTTCGAGCCTACATGAGTTAGGTAAAAAGGCAAGTCAAGTCAAGTATAAATAGAGTGCGGGAGGCACTCTATTTACTCACTCACTTCTCACACATGCACTCAAGGAGGAGTGGCGCACTTATGGAGGAGGATGATCTGCTGCTAGGTTATGGCTATCTCTCTTGGTTGGTTGTATCATTGCTCTATCTATCTCTGAGGAAGTTATTGGGGTTTTTCACCTTTATGGTTTTCCCCAAGTAAATATTTGTGTCTATTGTGTGCTTGCATTATTGTCTCCATGATTGATATGCTGTAGATATGCTGTACATGTTGTTCTCTCAGTTAAGATCCTAGATCATATTGAATTAAATTCTGAAAATTTAACATGGTATCAGAGCTAGCCTGAAAGAAGGCATGATATGGCATGTATGACACTTGTTGCACTTACGATGCTAGGGCTTGATATAGCAAAAACCAGTCATCGTAGAACTTTCGCTATAAATCCGTTTTGGCAAATTTTTCGGATCTCAAATTGTTACAGGATGAAGCTAAGATCTCCAGGTACCTTGTGTCCAAAGGACAACCTCTAATTCGTTGTACTTTGTGATTTATGATCTGTGCAATATAGGGTTTCTGCCTCTTCCAGATCTGAGTTAAAATCAGGTGACCTTGGGAAAAAGGTCATAACTTGGGCTAGGAAGCTCCAAATGAAATTTCGTGAAAAGTGACAGGTATTACACAGACTGTACTATCTCAGAAAACATTTTCAGAGGCCGAAGTTGAACCAGTGACACGTGACACTCCGTACAAGTGCGCTCTCCTGTATTATCCCATAAACCGGTCATGTTGCGACATTTGGCATAACTCTCTCTCAGAGAGTCCAATTGAGGTCAGACCTATCAAGATGGAAAGTTAACAGGCCTACCTATCTCAAGAAAATTTTTCAGAGGCCGAAGTTAAAACAGTGACACGTGGAACGCCGTACAAGTTCGCTCTCCTGTTTTATCCCAAAACAGGTCACGTTGCGACATTTGGCATAACTCTCTCTCAAGGAATCCAATTGAGGTCAGACCTGTCAGGATGGAAAGATAACAGGTCAGGCTATCTCAGGAAACTTTTTCAGACCCTGTGGATCAAAAATTTCGGAGTTACACCAAAAACAATCAGGTACATATTTCTATCAAAACAGAATTATTTTTTAGTACCTTCATTCATGGCTTCCGGAATTTAGGGCTTTGAAGAAAGTTGGAATTTTTGTAATCGGAGACCACGGCTGAATGCTACTCATCAAAATAAAAATTTAGAGACCAAGATCAGAATTTTTGGTTGGGAAGAAGGCCGGGTTTGATCAGACCCTAGTTCGGGACTTTGATCAGAAAAGTGAAAAATTAGGGCTTCTATAAAAATGGGAATTTTTTAAATCTGTGACCACGGCTGGAAGCTCCTCAGAAAAATAGAAGCTTAGAGCTTTGGATCAAACCTTTTGATTGGGTAGAAGAGTGGTATTCATCAAACCCCAGTTCAGGGTCATGTCCAGTGAATCCGAAAGTTTCAAAGACAAAATTGAGGAGAAAAACTTTGCAGTTTTCAAATTCTGAATATACTAGTTTGATCAGCTCATCAAGGCGCATATTTCTATCCTTTTAGAAGTTTGAAATTCAAAGTTTGAATTTTTGGGGTTTCTCTGACAAACCCATATCCAGCTCGAGGTCCAGTTCTTGCAAATCAAGTGGATTGGGTTAATCCTAGAAGAAGATGGATTGGTCACCTACATAAGTAAAGAAGTTCCTGTTTCAGAGGGAGATGAGGCTAAGGCCTTACATAAGAAGATTACAAGCGATTTCGACAGGTATGAATCATCGAGGTATGTTTTGATATTTGTTCATGATTAAGTTTATGGTATGTTTGTCTTCATGTTATTACGGTTAGTACAATTTTGATTTTTAGATTTGTCGTATAACCTTAACAAAATTATGAATGCATGATAGAAGATATTCACTGGTTAGGGTGTTGACACTTATGATTGTACTAATGCATTATGGTGTTGTATGAGGTTTGTGTTGTCTACTAACATGAAAGGTACACCAATAAAGGCAAATCATGTTCTGGTCCAAGAACATATGATCATGATAACATGAGGACAAAGATTCATCCATTGTCATGGATCTCATACAAGATCCATTTACGAGGTATGTATAACTTGTTTATACAATGGTTAACTTATGAGACATGCAGGTTACTAGCACAAGTCACTGAAGAGAAACAAAAGACATTATGTGAGTATGTTAAACATAAATAGCTAGCATGCTAATCCAGGTATGTTTTTCCTATATCAAGCTAGAATCCTACCTTGGGTTAGGATCTTATACTGTTGTGTTGTTGATAATGATTATTCACGAAGTCATAGGTTTGAATAATCATGGTTGTATGCATATTATGTTTCTTACCATAATTGATGATATGACTAACCAGAAGAATCATGAAGGTACAGGTTTGAATAATCATGGTTGTATGCATATTATGTTTCTTACCATAATTGATTATATGACTAACCAGAAGAATCATGAAGGTATAGGTTTGAATAATCACAGGTTTTATACATATTATATCTCTTATCTTGATTAATGATTCAACTAACCTGAAGAGTCATAGGTTTGAGTAATTATAGGTTTAGACATGTTATGTTTCTTATGATTTGACTAACCATAAGAATCCTACATAAACCTTGAATGCTAATGCTTATTATTTTCTGTTTGAAATGATCATGACTATATATGCTTGAGATTATTGTGTTTTAATAGTATACTAATGAATGTATGATTTTATATGAGATCACAAGGATAACACAATCATGATACTAATAAGCATGCATAGGGACCAATGATGAATATGAGTTCAAGAACAGGTAATCCAGGAAGCAAAGATCAAGAGGGAGTACACTCCAGTGGTTTATGCAAGGATGCAGATATTCAGAGGGAGTTGACCATCTCTCTCTACATTCCACAACATAAAGGTGTAGAAGAAGCTACTTCAGATTAGGACTCCAGCAGCTCCTGTAAGGAAGAAAAGACTCAGAGGGAGTCCACCCAACGAACAAACAAAGATAAGTATTTTAATTTCTTGCATATTTGTTTGTTTAAATAAAATTGTTCAATGATGTATATGCTCATGTTCCTAGACTTAGGATATGTATTGTGCATATTAGAATAGTTGCATTGATGAACAGTATATTACTAATATACATGGGTAAGTGGCCTATGGCACTGTACAACATTCCATTACTACTTATCTAGAATGAAACCTCTTTGCTGACATGTTGGGAGTTGTGCACACTCTTAACAATGTTCTAGTAGAGATTGGAAGGCATCTAGAAAGTTACGGAATATGGATAAATGTTGTATTGAAGCATTGGCTAAGATAATTGCATGACTGTATGGCATATTTCTTTATGTGTAAGAATTTGTTCTGAAAACTATGAGATGTTTTCTAATCATGCAATTTAACTTGTTGTGTAGGAAAGATCGTATGCCATTTCCTACAAAAGAAGAACTACAACATTTGTTCCAGCAACAAAGATATCTATTGAAGATATTGAAGTTCCCAGGATCTGGGATGAAGAAATGAAATGCCATGATCCGTCAATCATGAAGAATGATGTTTGGAATGTAATCCTAAGACATGAAGAGAAGTTTGCTATGACTTCCAAATGGAACTATCAGATCAAGCATGTTGCAGATGGCAGCATTGAGAAATATAAAAGTGATGAAATAGAAGATACACCAGATGGATTCAAGACAGCTTCCTTGAATGGTGTAGTTGAAGAAGAAGTGTATGTAGAGCAGCCACTTGGTTCTGAGACTCATGATAGGAAATCATATATGTGCAGAACTTGGTATGGTGAAGATAGATTGATTGCTGACATGCAGCGGAAGCTTACTACCAAGTTCGAGATGAAGAACTTGGGGATGATGCACTATTTGTTTTTGGCATGGAGGTGTGGCAGAGTGCAGATAGAATCTTCCTTGGACAAGGGAAGTATGCAGAAGATATCCCAAAGAGGTTCGGGATGATGGATTGCAAAGCCATGGCCACACCTATGGCATCAAATCTGAAGCTTCTATATGATGCTTCATCTGAGCCGATTGATGTCTCTATGTATCTCCAGATGATTGGGTCCTTGATGTACCTGACGAACACGAGACCAGACATTTGCTTTGCTGTGAACACATTGAGCCAGTTCCTGACGGATCCGAGGAGTGTTCACCTGGTTGCTGTAAATCATATTCTGAGGTACCTGAAGGGTACAGTGGATTATGGGCTCAGGTATGAGGTGAATCAAAAGTTTAACCTGCAGGCTTATGTTGATTTAGATTGGGCTGGCAGTGCTGCAGATAGGAAGAGCACATCTGGGTGCTGCTTCAGTATGGGATCAGGTGTGATCTCTTGGTTTAGCAGGAAGCAGTCCTGCGTAGCACTGAGTACAGCTGAGGCAGAGTATGTTGCAGCCTGTTCAGCTAGTTGTGAGGCAGTATGGCTACGGAAGCTATTGTCTGAGTTATTTGATCTCCCGCTATCTTCTGTGATAACCAGAGTTGTGTGAAGCTATCCGAGAACCCAGTGTTTCATGACAGGTCGAAACACATAGAGATCAAATATCACTATATCAGGGATATGGTGCAGAGAGGAGCTGTGAAGCTCCTGTATGTTGCGACGGACGAGCAAATTGCAGATGTGCTGACGAAGCCACTAGCCAGGGTGAAGTTCGAGTACTTCAGAGAGAGGCTTGGCGTTCTTCAGATCGAGGACACTTCGAGGAAGAAGTGATGGACACATTTGCTGAAGCCATTCCAAGCATGTTGGAAGGAGGATCCTTCACATGGCTGTGGATGTAAGCGCTGAATGATGAACATCAGGAGGATGTTCTGGTTTCTGCTTAGATATGATCAGTTGGATCATTATATGTATTTTGTATATGCATCATGTTGGATGTTGGATATGATCGGATGGATCATGTGTATGTATTTTGAATGCATCATGTTGGATGATGATGGATACATTGTGTGGATCATGTATCTTTGTATGATCAGGTAGATCATGTATGCTGATGGATACATTGTGTGGATCATGTATCTTTGTATGATCAGGTAGATCATGTATGATGATGGATACATTGTGTGGATCATGTATCTTTGTATGATCAGGTGGATCATGTATGCTGATGGATACATTGTGTGGATCATGTATCTATGTATGTATCAGGTGGATACTTGGATGATTGTGGATGACGAGCTTCTCCAGATGACATGCAGCAGGATGTTGCAGTGATGATGATCAGGTTGATCATGTGTACATCAGGATGATGTTTGATGAGTATCAGATGATACTTTATGGCCGTGGATCAGGTTGTGTAGGAAAGCATGTAATTTGTGCCCTGGGAGATTTGCAGATGGTCTTTCGAGGTTTTGCCTATGGCATGTAATTCGGTGCCCTGGGACATCTGGCAAATGCTCTTTCGAGGTTTTGCTCTGGGAGGACATGTAATTCGGTGCCCTGGGAGATCTGCAGATAGTCTTTTGAGGTTTTGCTTATGGCATGTAATAGCGCCCTGGGATATCTGGCAGATGGTCTTGCGAGGTTTTGTCCTATGGCATGTAATAGCGCCCTGGGAGATCCGATAGGTTGGGCTGTGTGCCCGTAATCAGTCCTGGGATGCTCTTGCGAGGTTTTGCCATGACCACATGTAATAGCACCCTGGGAGATTTCAGGTCGGAGTTGTGTACCCGTAACATCCTGAGATGCTCTTG
Organism: Larix kaempferi; assembly: GCA_027924585.1. Taxonomy (NCBI): domain Eukaryota; kingdom Viridiplantae; phylum Streptophyta; class Pinopsida; order Pinales; family Pinaceae; genus Larix; species Larix kaempferi. The sequence continues at coordinate 1,038,011 of BSBM01000225.1, read as the reverse complement.
CGAGGTTTTGTGGTGGACCACATGTAATAGCGCCCTGGGAGATTTCAGGTCAGAGTTGTGTACCCGTAACATCCTGAGATGCTCTTGCGAGGTTTTGTGGTGGGGTCACATGTAATGGCGCCCTGGGAGATCCTACAGGTCGGAGTTGTGTACCCGTAACATCCTAGGATGCTCTTTTGAGGTTTTGTGACGCACGTAATAAGTCCTGAGGATTCCACAGTATGGCCAGTGATGACGAAGACCTGCAGGTGGTGGGCCTACATCCAGTATGAAAAAGGACTAGCTCTGTAGAACTTCCTATGATGAGTAGATTCAGAGATTGATTGAGATAGCAGCAGCAGTGACGATGATGATGACTCGATGACGATTATCCAGTGACGATGATCCAGAGAAGATGACTTGTGCTAGAAGAACTCTGCTGAGAAATACCTTCCTAGTTAAGAGGGAGTGTTGATGTATATGTAACTTCGGAATGTATTTCACATATATGTATATTGTATTCCTATAGAGATGGTATTATTCCTCTATAAGGAAGTGTCGTCATTTATATTGTAAGTGTCGTAACTTATACTTGATGGGTTATTAGACCACCTTATTTGGGGTCGGCCCTGTATAAGTCATGTGGGTCAAAGGGTTATTAGACCACCCTATTGGGGGTCGGCCCACTCAGCATTATGGTATGTGGTAAAGTTCGAGCCTACATGAGTTAGGTAAAAAGGCAAGTCAAGTCAAGTATAAATAGAGTGCGGGAGGCACTCTATTTACTCACTCACTTCTCACACATGCACTCAAGGAGGAGTGGCGCACTTATGGAGGAGGAGGATCTGTTGCTAGGTTATGGCTATCTCTCTTGGTTGGTTGTATCATTGCTCTATCTATCTCTGAGGAAGTTATTGGGGTTTTTCACCTTTATGGTTTTCCCCAAGTAAATCTTTGTGTCTCTTGTGTGCTTGGATTATTGTCTCCATGATTGATATGCTGTAGATATGCTGTACATGTTGTTCTCTCAGTTAAGATCCTAGATCAGATTGAAGTAAATTCTGAAAATTTAACAGTTAAATTGTTCCTACCAAATGTCGCATTTATTTCTTACTGCTTTATTAATTATTATTATTTCCGCATTTTACAAATATTAGCTTTTAATGGCGATTTATAAATTTTTAAATTTTTATGAAAATATTGGGATGTTACATGTGGTATCAGAGCTCATGTTCGAACTCTAGGCCTAAATACGGTCCAAGAAACACGCAAACAAAAAATTTATGACTGTGAAATTTTTCACTAACTTAAGTTTAAATTACCTTGTCGTATAAAGAAAATTTTCTTTGATTTACAGATATGGAAGGATCAGCTGAACACATAAGGGGCAGATTTCCACCAAACAACTCGAGTATGGAAGAACAATTCCTGGGAAATCAGGGTAACAATTCGTCAGAATTATTGCATGATTTTGAAGAATTAAAGGCAGAAATCCAGTCAGTAAAATAGGACAATGAAAGAATCCTGACGACACAGGAGGAGTTGAAGCAAGCACTGTTCGACCAATATCCAAATTATGAATAGAACCTGGAACATACTTCTGAAACTAAAGAGCTATCCCATAAAGGAAAGGATAAACAAACAGAAACAATTGAGGGAAACAACAACTCAACATCATCAAGAGCTGCCAAACATCAACGTAAAAAGAAGCATAACTACTCTAGTGACAATAGTGAAGGAGACTTTAAGCCAAAAAGAAAAAGGAATAAATAGTACGAACAGATATCTGGTGAATTCAAGAAAATCAAACCCCCAACTTTCAATGGCGAAACAGAGGAAGGAGAGACAATGGAAGCATGGATGTCCGGCATGAAAAGGTATTTTCAAATCTATGACTATTCGGAATCCTTAAAGGCAAAGATGGCAATTTATAATTTGACTGGGAAGGCAGATATTTGGTGGCAAGACCTTAAAAGGGTAAAAGGTATAAAAGACCGAGATGTGAGTTGGAGTACTTTTAAAAGACACTTCAAGAAGAAATTCAAATCTGAGCAGTATTATGAAGAAAAATCCAAAGAATTTTATGATCTGAAACTGGGAACGATGAACATGAAAGAACTGAACAGTAAGTTTTTAAGTTTGTTAAGGTATGTGCCATATATTGTGGAAGAAAAAATGAAGGTCTAGACGTACCTAAGTTGTCTACCTTTCCACATCAAGGACATAGAGTACGATAACCCTAAGACACTAGAAGAAGAAGCCATGAGGAAAGCCACCTTTTGCTTTGACCAGAATAAGAAAAGAGAAGAGGTACCTAGTTGGAAAAACCCAAAACCCAGTAATTTTGAACAGAAAAGGAAAAATTTTAGATATGGTGGCAATTCGAGTTTCCATAAGAGAAATTTTTAGAATCAAAAATTTCAGTAGAACAGAAATAACCAGCAGCAGAAATTTACAGCACCTAGGAATGTCCCCAATGTTGCCAGGACCAATGAATAGAAACCGCTTATAAAATGCTTTGAGTGCCAAGGGCCCCATTATGCCTTAGACTGTCCCCTCAAGAAACGGGCGGCCAACCATATTCACTCTATACATTCTGAAGCTACTATAGGAGATGTGGCAAGAGAAGTACCCAGAATTAGTGCAGCATTAGACAACCGGCAAGCAGAACACCAATTCTCAATGGTGGAGGTCAAAGGTATGCTGCAAAACCACCCAGTTTCTATTTTAATTGACCCCGGTGCTAGTCTAAGTTATATATCACTAGTTGTTGTAGAAAGACTTGATTTGAAAATAGAGAAATTTGATAAATCCTAGTTAGTTAGATTAGTGACAGGAACAAAAAGAAAGGTTTCTGATTTTGTGAAAAATTGTGTTTTATCTATGAATAAACTAAAAACGGGGGTTAAGTTAAATATTCTGCCATTAGGGTCATATGACATCCTAATCGGTATGGACTAGTTAGAAACCCATCGCGTCATTCTGAATTGTTATGAAAAAAGTTCCATTTGCCTGGATGAGGAAGGAAAGACAACAGAGGTAAAAGGCATCCCTAGAAAAACATCCATTTGGCAGATTTCAGCCATGCAAGTAAAAAGCCAATCAGAAAAGGGTGTCTGATGTTTGCAGTAAATGCGATGCATGATGAGATAAGTACTAAGGAGGACAAAATGAAAATAGAGGACATACCTATCTTAAAGGATTTCCAAGATATTTTTCTGGAAGAGATCCCATAATTACCTCCCAAAAGGGACCTGGATTTTACTATTGAATTAATACCTGGTGCAGTGCCAAGGTCTAACGCTCTATACCAGATGAACATACTAGAGCTGAATGAGTTAAAATCTCAGTTGAAGGAGCTGAGCGATAAAAAATACATAAGACCCAGCGTGTCTCCTTGGGGAGCACCGGTCATTTTTGTTAAGAAGAAGGATGGTACTCTAAGACTATGCATAGATTATCGTTAACTGAATAAAATGACGATCAAGAATAGGTACTCGCTGCCCCGCATTGACGATCTTTTTGACCAGCTACGTGGAGCAATAGTATTCTCGAAGATCGATTTACGATTAGGATATCATCAGGTCCGTGTGAAGGATGAAGACATTTTCAAAACAACCTTTAGAATGCGTAATGGACACTATGAGTTCGTTTTCATGCCGTTTGGATTAACTAATACACCTGCTGTATTTATGTGTTTAATGAACAAAATTCTGCACAAGCACTTAGATAAGTTTGCAGTTGTGTTCATCGATGACATTTTGGTATATTCCAAGAACAAGGAGGATCATGATGAGCATCTACGTATCATTCTGCAAGTTCTAAGGGAGCACCAGCTGTATGCTAAGTTCAGCAAATGTGTTTTTACAAAGACAAGATTTAGTACTTAGGACACATAATCTCTGAGGAAGGGATTTTGGTTGACCCTACCAAGATAAAGGCGATTAATGAATGCCTGGTTCCTAAAGATGTGACGGACGTGCGATTGTTTATGGGCATCACTGGTTATCATAGAAAATTCATTGAAAGGTTTTCCAGGATCGCAAACCCCATAACGTCGCTGCAGAAAACGGGAAAGAAGTTTGTCTGGGATCAAAAGTGTGTGGACAGTTTTGTAAAGTTAAAAGAATTGATGACTTCAGAGCATATTTTGAGGATTGCAGATCCCAATAAAGATTTTGTATTGTGTATAGATGCGTGCAATGATGGACTGGGAGGAGTCCTAACCAGGAGGGACATGATGTAGCATATGAATCAAGAAAACTGAAAATAAATGAGAAGAACTGTTCCACCTACGATCTAGAATTGTTAGCAGTGATTCATGCCTTGAAAATGTGGCGTCACCACCTCATTGGCATAAAATTTACCTTAATGACGGATAATATGGGGCTGAAATATTTGTTAGATCAAACAAATGTAAATGCCAGGCAAGCCAGATGGCTAACTTTTCTGAGTGAGTATGATTTTGAAATTCAGCACATTAAGGGGAAAGAGAATAAAGTTGCCGATGCATTAATTCGTAATGCAAGGTTACATTTTATTTCAGCCATCAACACATATGCAACAGATTTGGAGAAATAGATTTTTGAAGGAATTAAGGAGGATGAGGAATACAGAAAATTACAGGAGACAGCAGAAAACAATTCTGAAAATTCTATGACAGATTTCAGTTTGAAAGAAAATGGCTTACTGCTGTACAAAAATAGATTGTACGTACCAAACGTACCAGCAGTAAAAATTTTGATTTTGAATGAGATGCACAAAAGCCACTATTCTTTCCATCCAGGTTACCAGAAAACCATCACAATTCTAAGGAAGGAGTACTATTGGCCCAGGATGAAGGATGAAGTAGCAAAATTTATAGCTAAGTGTTTTGATTGTCAAAAAGTAAAGGTGAAACATCAGCATCCTGTTGGATTGCTGCAGCCCTTGCCTCTATCCAGCTGGAAATGGGAATTCATAAGTATAGATTTCATCACTAGGTTACCAAAGAATAAAAAATAGCACGACTCCATCATGGTGGTAGTAGACAAACTTAGCAAGGCAGCCCATTTTATCCCTGTCAAAACTACCCATAAAGCTCCCGATATCGCAGAAATTTTTATGAAGTAGGTTTTTCGACTGCATGGGATACCCAAGGTAATAGTTTCAGACCGATATTTAAAGTTCACAGGTAACATTTGGAGGTCCTTGTTCAAGGGGTTATACACCACCTTAAATTTCAACATTGCGTTTCATCCGCAAATAGACGGACAAACTGAAAGGGTGAACCAGATATTGGAAGATATGCTCAAAATGTATGTTAAGGATCAGCCTGGTAAGTGGGAAGACTACTTACATTTAGCAGAGTTTGCGTATAACAATCACTACCATGCTTCAGCCAAACTTATCCCATTTAAGATCCTTTACGGTAGAAAGTGTAACACACCGGTGTCATGGAGTGATCCAGTTAGCAGATTCACCTTAGGGCCCGAATTGTTGCAGGAATTAGGGAAGCTGTGCCAAACTGGCACAGGTATTGTGGCCTTTTTGAAATCTTGTCCAGAGTTGGACCTGTGGCATATCAATTAGTCTTACCTTCAAACCTCAAAGTCCATAATGTTTTTCACATTTCATTTTTAAAGAAATATGTGCATGATCCTACTCATGTTGTAAATTGGAATAATGTTCAGGTGGAACAAGGCAGCGATTTTTCGGTGGAACTGGACTGTATTCTTGCAAGGAAAGAAACTCTACACCGGAACCGCATGGTTGACCAAGTAAAAGTGCAATGGAAGCACTATAGCCCAGCAGAGGCTACCAGGGAGTTGGAGAGTAGTATGCGGGATGCATACCCAACTCTGTTCCAGGAACACTCAAAGAGTGAATAAAGAAACATCGAGGACGATGTTGAGGGTTAAGGGGGGGTGTATGTCATGTATCCATTTTTTTAGAATCATTATTTTATACTATTATCCATTTTGCAAAAGTACTTTGTGATAAATTATAATTACAATTTTTGTAATTATGACCAATTAGCTCAAAGATGAATGTAATGACTGATTATTATTATTTAATCAATAAAAATGGGAGACAAACACTCACGAAAGTTGTTACAAGAGTTTCCACTGGCCCACTAGGAGGAATGGAAGCTACTGGAAGGACTGGGACAGATGGCAGCATTTGCACTCTACCATTAGCTATTGTTATGGGACAACTCCCCTAAATTTTGTGGCATTTCCCCCTCCAGGTGGAGGGAGGTGAGCAGGTAGCTAACTAATGAACAGTTAATTACAAAAAGACCTAGGAAGCCTATAAAAGGCAATTCGAATTGAGCAGGGAGCTCTTACAATGTTTTCTGCAAAAACATTTCCTCAGGGTATCAGGTGATGGCTGAGAGATTCGAATAGGGAGGCTGTGGAGAGTGCAAGTGTAAGACTGCAAATGTTATGAGAAGGACAGACCAGAGGTGTTGGTTCTGGTCCAATTGCTTACTAAGCCTGCAAGGTTGGATAAAATTTCTTGCTGCTGCAAGTAGAGATCCTAAGCTTCAGAACTTTCTTCCTCCTGGTGGATCAGTGGATAGGCTCGGGGGTCCTAAAGCAGACATCTTGGCTGCTTGGGAGTAGGTTGGGTGGAACAGGTTTCTTGAGTCATTTGCTCCTCCTATCACACTCAGGTTCTATTCTTTTATTTTTTTGGGGTTTCCAATCATATGAATGCTCTCAGAAAATGGCTTAGTAATGTTATTAATGATCAATAGCAGTAAAATGTTAGATCCTAATTAATTTAGATTTGATGAACTGATAAAATGACTCCTATGGATTCTTCCCCATGCATGAAGTTGCATCATACTCCAGTATAGAGAGGTAGCATTAATTCTGTTCATTTAAAAGTGAAACTTAGCATGCATCTAAACACATAAACACAAGAGACCACCCATGCACAGACTTATATTCGTATGCATCTTATATTTTAGCAGCTTTAGATTAGATCTCTGCATGCATTGTTTCTACTGTTCAAATCTGTATGCTGAAACCACATAACAGAAACTAGTTATAGCAGTAGGTTCTTTTCTGACTTCTGAAGGTGGACATGGTGTTAACATCTAGGGTTTACTGATCACCAGTTATTTCTTTAAAAGAAACCAATATCATGCATTTTGTTTAACCACATACTCATTCTTTTATTTTGAATCTGACTAACCTTTATAGAAATTATTGTCATCACTGTAATATTTTGTGCAAAAAAAGGAGAGTACTGTTTTGTTCATTCATTTTCTCCAGAGGTCCAAATTGGACAAATACAGGGAGATAGATTTAAAATAGAAAAATTGCTATATTCATAAGCAATTAAATTAACTGACGAATGCACTGTCATTTTCTTGTTTCTGTATTATCAACTGTATGTGGCGGAATTTACATCACAGAGTATCATGTAATTAAAAGCAAAGAAACGAATAGCATTATTGAATTGAAAGAGCAAAATAGAGTATCTCTACACCCAAACCAAGGTTAACCTGTTGTCATCATACTAATGTTTACAAACATTTAACAGCTGCCAAATCAAACGTTTCATTACCACAGATATCCTAACTGTAGAATCAAGATATATTATTCTTGTTTTCTTTAAACATCATTACAAACCAATAGACTTCATTATCATCGACAGGCTAGGGTTTAGCATTATCATAGTTGTATTCAAACAAAACCAACACCTTTTTATTATCAGCTTATAGCCACTATTTAAATAAACAACTTAAACATGCCTTTCATTCCTTGGAACAGAATTCAAAAATGAGAAGTTCAAAAACACATACGTAAACATTAAACCCTAAACATTTATCATTTCCATTTAAAATTACGATGGCAGCAAGCTACAGATTGCCTCATTGTTTACTGAGGGTTCCATTCCAAAACCCATTCTTTTCACACTACTCAGTTATTGTAACCAAACCATAGTCAACATTTGTTTTCCACACTTGTTCTTCCATCGACTCAGAAGTGCAAAACGACAGACATTAGACGCTAAATGCCGTGAAATTCTTTGCAAAAAGAGGGTTCAAAACCTATCAAGTTCGCTAAGCCAAAGGATGGCTGGCCATACATTTAATAAATATTCACATCATCTACACTAAACAAACAAAATGAAAACTGTAATGTTTTCCCAATGCTACAGGTGAGACAAAAGCCATTGTCGAGAAGGCATGCTACCAACACCCTTCTCATCAAGTCCGATTCTAGGAGAACCATGAGGTAGGGATACCACTGAAGCTTACCGGTGGGTTCATAATATTTCTTCTCCCCGTCAAATTTCTCGGCACCCCGCTGTTCGTTGAAGAGATACCTTCCAAATGACACTGCTCTGAGTTAAATATCAATCATGAAATAATGATGCATGCAACAAGAAAACTTTAAACCCTTGCAATCTTTACTGTACCTGAGTCATGACAGAAGCTTGATGAAGCCAGCCATCCATCCACTGCGAAGTACAAGCACTCAACTCGAAGGCCACACTGTGTGATACCTTTGAAACTTACAACCTGATCAAAACCCCATACTTGCAAGTCACTACAACACCACAACAGATGCACTCATCCAACCTGCGGATTGCCACACCTTTCAACTCCAGACTCAGCCTCCATTGTTAACATTCACCTACAATTTGAGGATTACTTCCAGTCTTAGGATTGAGCCCGAGGAAGGCTAGAAAAAAATCAAAACCCTAAGTTCCTCTTAGTCGGTTGGCCTCACCCCAAACCCTACCACCGAAAGAATGACCAAGAAAACGTTACAAGATCCTATAAGTTACGTTAGGGTTCATCACAATCCCAATGCACAATAATCAACAACAAAGATCTAATTTCCTTAGGCCAGGATGGAGGGTGGTAGATGCAGCATTAACTCACCCCTCCATCTCCCAAGCCATGAATTTTCCAACTCTGTTGACACCAGGGCAGGAGGCCCATTACAACTCAACATTACCAAACCTTATGACATGCCGAACATCCATCACCACGTGCACGTAATATTACCCTTAACACGGTGTCCAAGCGGATTGATTTCAAAGCCAATCATTTACTATACCCCTAAATTCGTACGCAGGCTTTATACAGTGCCATCATTCCACCTGCCAACCATATGGATCAACGTTTAATACCGTCAACTTTATAAACTATACCAAGGCTAAACATTCACCGGTAGCATGTATTAAAGACTTTGTATGTTCCATGAAAATCGATATAAGTATGCTCATAGTATAGAACATCCACCTAGGTCACATTCGATCCTAAGGTATGGATTGACTCCACCTCAATTAATATAAAATTCATCATAAAGTTCATCATATAGTTCATCAAGATTTTCCCATTGCATAAATTCACAAGGTTACACCCTTAGGGTATAGTTTCCACCCTTGGAACCATCGTATAGATTGCATGGTAGGTTATTATTGCATAATGCATCACTATTATAATTGCCCAGTAAATAGAGAACTTAGAATCACCTTATTACCCGCTCTATGGTATGCTTAGGACCATGTGTCCTTGTCTTAGATTTTGTCATAGTCAAAATTTATAAAAGATTTGTTTTAACAACCGCAAGTCATTCATGGAATGACAACAAGTGAAGTCATAAATGCCTAATGAAAACATTCATAACAATCACACTCTCAGATTGACGATATCTACAGTTTTGAGCTAGTCAAATTCATCTTACAAATTGGAAGGAAACCATATCTGTAGCGTCGAAATCATAAGTAGTTTTTATTGATATCACGGTTATTAAATACTCTGATTTTTATCTGTATCTCTTACCTGCGAATCTGGGCATGAAGGACGAGTACGATGCTTTAGCCAAGTAGCTAAGTAAGCCTCGGGGCACCTCGTGGGACCCCTTTCATCATCATCCAGAAAAATTAAACTGTCAGTACTTGTGGGGAAGAATTTTGTTTTCCAAATGCATCACAATTTTCAATCATTCCAGCATATAAATAAAGGACATAATCATTAATTGGATTCATGACATGTCGCCGACACGATACACCCTCTGTTGGCTATCAAATGCTGACCAGAGGTTTTATGAAGACCCAGGTTCTGTGTGGTTACCTTAAACCGCAGACAGACATCGCAGTTCCTGGAGTATTCCTTAGAATCCTTGTGGATGGTAGGCCACCATATCCCTACACACAATATCTTCTGCGTAGTAGCCTTTCCTGCGTAATGACCTCCAGCGATCCCTGAATGTGCATCTGCTAGTATGTAAGGATTTTAGTGGTCGAGTACACATATGCGTAGGACTTCATCTAGTCCAAGTTTATATAATTGTCTTGCAATGATAGTGAAATCCGCGGCATGGACTACTAGCTGCTTCTTCTGTTGAACATAAAATTCTTGTGGTGTCAATCCTGTTGTCAGAAAATCAATGATATCCTTATAGTAATTGTCTGCAACCTGTATAGCAAACATATGCACATTGGGAAGACTGTCTTCAATATTTGTTGGCTCCTCTCCTGACTCTATTCTAGACAGGTGGTTAGGTCCCAAGTTCATCTTGCTGAGTTTAACAATGATCTTGAATTCGTACTCGTGGAACAACAACAACCATCTGCAGATGTGCCCCCCTAACACTAGCTTATTGACCAATTATTTCAATGCAGAATGATGAGTGAACATAAGGAAGTGCGCACCAAGTAGATAATGTCTGAACTTCTGAAGGGCATATACCATCGCAAGTCCTTCCCACTCAGTAGTGGTATAGTTCTTCTCTGCTGTCGATAGCTTCTGACTAGAAAATGCAATGGGGTGGTCAATACCCCCTTCTCCTGGCTGAGCTAACACAATGCCTAGGGAAATTCATGATGCGTCCACATGAACATGAAACGGCTTTGCCCAGTCTGGAAAGACTAATATCGACGCGGTAACCATCTTTTCCTTAAGGGTGTCAAAACCCTGTTTGCATGCTTCGTTCCAAATGAACGGCACATCCTTCTTTAGCAGCTTCTCCATTGCTGCGGTGATCTGCACGTAACCCTTAATGAACTTCCTATAATAACCTGTATGACTCAAGGTAGAGCGCAGCATCTTAACTGAAGTTGGTGTAGGTAAATTCACAATAATGGCAATCTTCATAGGGTCCACCATCAAGCCTTGCTTATAGACAATATGTCCCAGTAAGATTCGATATGGAACATAGAAGATGCACTTCTTCAGATTCAGCGAAATCTGATGCTGTCTGCATTTTTCAAGCATCATTCTCAGATTTGCACAATGGTTCTTCAATAAACCAAAGACAGTCTAGTCATTGAAATATGCTTCGAGAAACTTATGCATGAAATCTTTGAATGCCGTGACGATGACTCTGGAAAAGATCGCAGGCACGTTCTTAAGACCAAACGGCATGATTGTATACTAGAATGACCCCCATTCTGTAGAAAATGTCATCGTATGCCTGTCCGTGGGATCAATTCTGATCTGATGATAACCAGAGAAACCATCGGTAAAAGAGTAGGCCTGATTCCCTCCAACATTGTCAAGTACTTCATCCGTAAAAGGGGTAGGGAATGGGTCGTGCATTGATGCATCATTAAGTTTTTTGAGATCGACACATATCCTAATCTCGCCCTTCGTCTTCTTGTCTTGGACAACCATAGGACCGATCCATTCAGATTCCTCGATAGGTTCAATGATTACTGCCTATAACATTTTTTCTAACTCTGCGCGGACTCTCTCTTTGTACTGTGGATTCAGTCTATACGGTCGCTGCTTCACAGGCTTAACGCCTGGCTTCAAGGGGATTTTCATGACTCCTAAGTCACCCAATATTCCTTTCATTTCTGTAAAATTGGTCGGAAATAGCTCCTGATATTTGTGCAAGGTGTCTACAATCTCCGCGACAGTTTGATCATCCTAGTAGTCTACGATAGATGCGAACTTCGGCTCTTCACTCGTGCCAATGTTCACCTTCTGTGTCTTGACTGGTCCACTCATGTCCGGGATTTCCAATGGCGGTCATTCTATATCATGCACACCTTCTGAATTTGGTATATTGATATTGCATGGGTCATCTTCATCTTCTTCTCTTCTATGCTCATCATTCTCAGCTAAATTATAATAGTCTATTAGATGTTCTTCATGTTCTTTACATTTTGAGTGTATGTTTGCAAGATTGTCATCTATGCCGAAGAATTCTTCCCATGACATATCTTCGCGAGGACAATCTCCTCTGAATATACATTCCTTCATTATCTGCAGTGCCTCATGTATCAAAGGGTTCTCATCCTCAAAGCTGAAATCTCTCTGAAAGTTCGTAGTTAACGTATCCCAATCTGTTGTCTCCCTACAGAACTCCAGGTCTAGATACCACTTCTTCAGAATATCTTCTTCTAAAGTATGCACGAACAAGTGCACCCACTCTTCAGGTGGCCTTACTTCCCATGCCTGCGAACAGAATTCCATATGATGTCTGGGATCTATCTGCTCGTTGAACTTCTGAAAGGGTAAGGTAACCCTTTCTGCGAACTGAATCTACATCTTTGTTCTGTATTGATCCCAAGTGATCAATATCTTCTTGTGCGAAGCCCACCATCTGGCAGGTATGTCACGGAGTGCCATATCCAATGCTGGTAACCTGTGCTCTTCTGGAACTACTGTAGTATAGTCTTGAATAAAAGTATAAACGTTAGCAGAACCATCAAATGTAGGGATAAGACTTAGCTCCTTTCCAATCTAGCGCAGTGATTTCATGACCTACGCGCACCTTCTAGCTGACACTTCGTGCATGCGATTCTGCCAGTTTTCCAGTCCAACATCATAGTCAAACACGCAGGAGCTATCGCATCTCCAGTTGAGTACACCGTCCGCAGTAGGATTAATGTATTCCTCCTGTTCGCAGTCATCTGGTACAGTCTGTCCAAATCCTAGGCCTTAGATTCCTCCTGAATCGGCTCGCTACATCTATCCCCATCTGCAGGATCCAATGGTGGAATAACCCGCAGATGCTTGCCTTCGAATATCATCTTCTTTGTTTTCAAACTTATAATGGCTAAATTGTCAATAGCCTAGTCAATTCCTAACAGCACAGGAAAGGGTTGGATATCATCAACAATCTCGATGACTTCAAATTCTGCATGGCTTTGTACTCCATCAATATCAACCACGACATTGGCTAAGTGGCCAAATGGTATAACTTTCTCTTGATTGGCCATTCTCAACTGGATAGGTGACCATGATAGATTTGGTCAACCCATCTGCTGCCATGTCTGCTTGGTCAAGACATTTACTTCTGATCCCATATCAAGGATAAGTTCATCCATCTCAAAGTCTCCTATCTGTGCAGTGAGCCTCATTTCATGACCCGTCCTCTTTTGTTTCTTTATATGATGTAGTGCACCATCAGAAGTTTCTACTTTTGTCTGTGGTTCATATAGATTTATGAGCTTTTCCATCTTTGCTATCGCGTTTTCATTTTTCAGTAGCTTCATGCAGCCTCTCAGTAACTACGCAACAGAGGTGCTAACATCCGCTGTGTGTCTAGTCTTGTCATACGTAGCAGGTGTGTCTTCAACACATGGTACTTCGTTGCACAGCGGGATCCTTGGTGATTTCGGTGTTGGTTCTCTAAAGGTATCTCGCTTGTCAACAAAAGCTTCTTTGTTTTTCTTCAGATCCAGAGTAAGTGTCTTTCCTGGGGATTTTCTTACCCATATTGTTTCAAGAGGGCCCTGCTTCACATGAGCCTCTCCTGAAGTGGAAGTCTCTACTCCCCTATCATGGCCTGTCTCTACGCCACTACGTGTGACTACTTTAATGCTAGGATCCGCAAGTCTGTTCTCTGCTACGATCCAATGGATGTTCAGAGTTGGCGTGTTTGTTCTTCTTCTTTTCTGCATCTCTACCTCTAGCACCGGTAATCTTCTATCACATGCTCAAATGATTTACAATAATTACAGGTGGTGCAGGGGTTTACACAATCTCTGGATACGTGACCTGGCTGGCCACAGTTATAGCAGATGACCCCACCGTGGCCTCTTCCTTGTGTCGGGCCGGTATTTCTTCCTCTACCGCGGTATCCACCACCACGGCCTCTATAGGTAGATTGATCATAATGTGTGTTTTCTTTCTTTGGATGGTTATCTTCTCGCACTCTGTACAAGCCAGTGCCTCTCATTGAATCCATGTCATGCTTTCTTTCATTCATTAGTTCATAGGCGCGGCAGTTGGATTCATCATGTCCAACTGATTTGTAGAAATTGCAATATAGATTCTTAGGTGTCTTCACATATTTCTGTATTAGGTAACAATCTTTAGTTCCATGACTAGTAGTTCTGTAGATCTCACACCAGGGTGCTTGGTTCTGATTGATGGGGTTACGCACACCACTGCAGAGGTAGTCGTAGTATAAGGGACAATGCTCCCAGTCATGACCTTCTCCTTTGCAACTCGTGCACCAGATCTCGTGATGAGTCTCATATCGTTGTTCTTTTCCATTATTCATGCTCTGTACTTCCAGTGTCAGGGTGGTAAGCTGGTTCTGAATCTGCATCATCCCAGAAATAGACTCACCAATCGGAAAAGCCTCCAACTTCATCACTATTTCCAAGGCCTATGCCTAGGATGTAACCTTCTACTGCATTAATGGTAACCTAATGTGCGGCAACAGTGCAACAATGAACCATTCTTTATGCTGTTCGGGTGCTATCACAAAGCTCACTTGGTCCAAGAGTGTCTTGAACTTTTGGTCGAATTCCCAGACTGATATGCCGGTCTCTGCTTGATTTTCTTTAGCTCAGTTATACATTGAGACTCAGACTTTGGTTTCTTGAACTCTGCTATCAGAGTAGCTTTAATCTCTGGCATGGTCCTAGGTTGTGTGGTGGAATACTTCATGAACTAGTGTAGCGCTCTATCTTTGAATGTGGTAATAAGCTGGGCTTTCTTCTCATCATCATCTCGGATCTTTCTAACACTCTAGACAACTTCACAAAGGAACCAATGCTGGTTAGGATCTTCTAGACCCGTCCCTTTGAATATAGGCAACTTCATATTCGTATGGGCCATGGATCTAGGGGGAGGTATAGCACTCGAAGGGGCACCTTAAGGTGTGCCCTGAGGGGTGTTAGGATGTCGTATAGGAATCTGCATAGTAAAAACAAATGGGCGTATAGGGGTAGATGTACTAGGCTGCGTGGGATATGCAAGTGTATGGTTCTGAGGGGTAAATGGGGGTGCGGCTTTGTTTTCAATATTAGAAGGAATCTCAATATCTACATGGAGTCCAGAGCCTCCAGGATTCTTATTGAACTTGTATCTCTTCCCACTCCTTAATTTGTGAGTAACTTCATCAGGATCGCTATAAATGCTATTTACCATGACAACTTGAAAATATTACTGCATTCATAAAACACCTTTCTCAGCTAGCGACATCTTAATGTATAGACTGAGATTGTTCAGGAACTTACCTTGGAAACCTTCGAAAAAGTGTGCCTCTGCTTGGCTGTAGGATTTGAGCGTATCCACAGCAAACTATGTGATAAATCCTTCTAGCATATGATAGACCCAAAAGTCAACTGTGCGCGTCAATGTGCTGTCTATTGCTTTGAGCTGCGTTATGAGCTTAGGATTCTACTTGGTAGGAACACATCCTTCAAAACAAGTTTTATTTTCTGCGAGCCGTGAGATCCACTCTTGCAGCTCATCCGGAAATGTGGCCCAGAAAATTTCGTGAATTTCATCCAACAGATATCTATCCGACCACTGTGTGTCGCTTAGATGCAGTTGTCTATTCTCTTGTCTTTTATAGTCTCTTATGGTCTTATCCCACCAAGCCTAGATTTTTGTCTTCTCATGATGGCAGTTCAATGCACTCTCTGGAAGATCCGACTCTTCATCACTCATCACGACTGGAACTCATCATGAATTCTATCACGGCAACGGAACCATTTGTTGGCTATCAAATGCTGACCAGAGGTTTTATGAAGACCCAAGTTCTGCGCGGTTACCTTAAACCAACAAAACCCCTTCGCACCGGCCCTTTCGGCAACAGCCTGTGAGCAGGATGAGGTCTCACCCGAGGTGTTTCCAATGGGGCATTGTGGACTCAGATGTATGCAGTGAGTGATGAGTTAATGATTGTGACGAGGTTCGTGGTAGCGCATCGGCTGTGTGCTGCGCAGGTCGGACTATGCAGCAACGACCAACACCGCGGTCCGCACCACTACCTTCTTCCTTACTGCGGGACTCAATACAACACTGCGAACTCTTCCACTTGACTTACTAAACTTGGGCCAAGTGTAAAATGCTTAAGGCAGTGGGCTGAATACTACTTATCCACCCAGTCATACACTTATCTAACTAATTATTTAATGCTCACAATACACACTTAGAATGTTACTAATTTAAGCATAATCCTCAGGTGCAAAATGACTGTTATACATTCATCAACTGCATCCATTTAAACACATAAACAACTTTCCCCATGCTCAAGCAGATGGTAGATTCACCGTTCTTAGAAGGAAGGCTAACACTAACCATACATCCATTCATGCAGGCCTAACATATCATTCCATACTCTCTTGATGGAAAATGCACATAAAATCCTTCTCATAACAGACTGCAAGCTAATATTCAGACATCCAACTACAAAAATAGATAAACATGAACACACATATAAACATTCAGTCACTCAACACACTATTTAACATGGCTCACTCCCCCAGGTGGGAAGCTACATCCACAAGAACTATGTTTTATATTTCTTTTATGGAAGGGTTCACAGTTCTTAGTCGTGAACTCAGTTGCGGCTCTATTCTTGCTCAGATAGGTCTCTGTGCAGTCAGCTGCAGAGCCTTTACAATGTTTTCTTGACTTTAAATATATTACAATACAAACATGGTCACAATGACTAGCTTCTCTCCTCTTGAGCAACTAACTCAACCCAACCAACCCTTCCTATCCAAAATGGTCTTCGTCAAATAGATCATGCCCGAAGGTCATGTCTTTACAACATTGAAGACCGAAACCCTTAGGGTTTCCAAACCACTACGGTCCCTCTGAACCATCATGCTAGCTTCTGACAGCGATTCTGCTGTCATGGCAGTCCTCCATGCCTTAGATCCATCGCTTTCAGCTATCCTATTGCATGCACTCCAACAGGTCATCCACTTTGAGCCGCCCTTCTACTGACTGACTCGTGAGATTGGCTAAGCTCCCAGTCGCTTTCTCTGCAGGTCATCTATCCCTTAACGACCACATACAACTGGCTCGGCTCCCAGTTGCTTTCCTTCCACCATTTTCCTCTTAATGGTCACATACCTTGCTGCATGCCAAACTGTCACTTTCCTGACCCGTCCTCTGCTCAACAAAATCGTACAATTGGTTGCCTTCTCGATCTGCTCATGCCCGCAACTCGACATCTTTTCAGCAGTCTTAGCAAAAATGGACCACTGCTAGTCATCTGCTATATCTGGCCATCCTCTGTCTAGTACATAACTTTACTGGCTCCACATGGCCTACTACCTTCACAACACCGAACTTGCGCAGAACTGAGCTTCGCAACATCCTTCAAAACTTGGTATTGCGCACATCTTCGTGGCACTCCCGATACTTAGGAAAAATTCGATATTCTGAACTGCGCACAGCTCAGGTCGATTCAACATCAAAAATGTCCCCAAAAATGGCCCTATTGGGCTAGGCCTAACATGCCCCTAACACTTACCTGTGGCTCATCCCGGAGCCACTTTCAACGTCTAGTACTGTAGCCTACTCACTAGTCTGAGTGTTCAGCTTGGCTGCAAACTTATTATAAGTGTCTGTCAGTTCCTGTAAAATTAGTCACAGCAGATCTAATGAACAAGTAAATCAATCACAACAGATGAACATAGAAAATATGGTGCAAAACTGTGCAAAACATGCAGCAGTGCTCTCTATCCCAGAAAGGGTGAATGAATTACAATACAAACTGTCACAATGACTGAGCAATTCGAATTGACTAAGTAGGCCATTCGAATCACTGAAATGGAGTAGCTTGACTCTATCTAGGAGTCCTCATCAATCATCGGTGGTGCTCATCAATCACAACAACCAGTCATCCAGGTGTCAAACTGAGTCTAACTGAGTGTAATAAATGTAACTGAAGTGTGTAGCACTGATATAGGATCTGGAGGCTCAGTGGGGGCACATGGGAGGCTAACTGAAGTCAGAACAAGTCACCTAATCAAACTGGAGGTCAAACGGAAGTGATACAGTCAGTCGGGAGTGAAACTAGCCTCAAATCAGGGAGAATCGGAGCTAACTGAATGTAACTGAAGTGGAACTGCAGTGGTAGGTGAACAAGTGCGCCCTTCTCTGGCAGTAGGTGAGAAGTGGGCGCCTTTCAGCTTAGGAGGGCTAAAACTCTGTGGTAGGTGGCTCCCGGGTGCTAGAAGAAGGTGGATAAGGTGCTGGAGGCATCAAACTGGTGACTGGGATGCATGCCTGTGCATGCAGAATCCTGAAATAGATCATATCCTGAAATAGATCATTCAAGATCCTGAAATAGATGATGTATCCCGAAATAGATGATGTGGATATCCGAACACCCCCCCTCAAGCTAGACTATGATGTGCCAACTAAAATAATGTGGGGCCCTGGTAACTAAGACCAAAGGTCACCCCAATACAATAAAAATCCAAACTAATAACAGTAAATAAACCGAGGAAATGGGGAAAACCTCATGGGAAAAATACCCCCCCTCAAAATGAACTGTAACACACCAAAAGATTTAACTGCTCCAAACTGAAATAGATATGTCTGGAGGTATCTTACTCTTGGGAGTAAATGGATTATGCTCCAAAAACATGTGCTTGAATTCTCCATCAGTGGATGCAAGCGAATGTGGAGACTTTATGAACTTGCTCTTTATACCGAAAATGGTGAGAACAAATCTGAAAATATGAGGATGATCCTGGAACCTGTGATTCGAACCAAGTGAGGTAGGAATAGCTCCAATCGGATCAAATAGATCTTGAAACTTGAACTTCTTATCAATAGAAGTTAAATCAGCTCCAAAAATAGATGAATGGTTTCTTGAGATCTCCTTTGAACCAACAAGGGTGAGATCAAAACCAAAATCAGCAAAAAATGCATGAGATTTGAACTCAAGCGAATGGTAGTGCTCTTCATCTTCATTAAAAATCTGAGAAACTTTGCAAATGATAGAACATAAGTTTATAGAAGGCATGCAATCAATGAGGGCGAATGCTTCACCTCCAAAATCATATTTTACCTCCAAAACATCAAGTAGATCATTATTCTGCATGCCGACAAACTCATGTGAAGGAGAGGATTCAAAAACCTCTTCGGAATCTAGAGTATGAGCTTGTTTATCTTGCTCAGAATTCGAAATAGAAGACTTTGAGAGAATGAGTGTTGAATCTATAGTTTCTTCTTCATCTTGAACAATTGTTGAGGCCAACACATGATCGGAAAGAACACATAAGGAGATCTCACTGGGCTTGTCCTCCAAAAGGCTAGCATGATCCTCTTCTTCCTGCTTTCCAAATTCTCTGTCAAGTTGGACCCATAGATCACTTGGATTTTCAGCAGTCTTACTGAGGTAGCGCATACAAGGAGACATAGCAAGACATATTGC
Source organism: Larix kaempferi (assembly GCA_027924585.1). Classification (NCBI taxonomy): domain Eukaryota; kingdom Viridiplantae; phylum Streptophyta; class Pinopsida; order Pinales; family Pinaceae; genus Larix; species Larix kaempferi. The sequence continues at coordinate 1,018,428 of BSBM01000225.1, read as the reverse complement.
TCCAAAAGCTCTATCACAATCATTGAGCCAATCATTCTCCTCTTCATCGGAATCAAAAACTCTTGTATTACCAATGCACATATCAAAAAGACATTGTCTCTTCAAGAATGCAATCATCTTTGGTTTCCATTCATCATAGTTGAATGGAGTAAGAATATTTTGTGAAGAAGAAGTCTCCATCTTTGCATTAGCGAATGCACATGGAGGAAGTAAGAAACCTGCAAATCACACAAAAACAAACACTATGTTTTCAGCCTTGCATGCACATGAGCGAATGCACATGAGATTTTGCATGCCGCTGCTGAAATATATTTGTGAGCAAAGATTACTCTCTCTTCATGTAGAACACCTGTAGAAAAGAAATCTTGTCCCTGTCATGGCTCTGATACCATGTAAAATTAGTCACAGCAGATCTAATGAACAAGTAAATCAATCACAACAGATGAACATAGAAAATATGGTGCAAAATTGTGCAAAACATGCAGCAGTGCTCTCTATCCCAGAAAGGGTGAATGAATTACAATACAAACTGTCACAATGACTGAGCAATTCGAATTGACTAAGTAGGCCATTCGAATCACTGAAATGGAGTAGCTTGACTCTATCTAGGAGTCCTCATCAATCATCGGTGGTGCTCATCAATCACAACAACCAGTCATCCAGGTGTCAAACTGAGTCTAACTGAGTGTAATAAATGTAACTGAAGTGTGTAGCACTGATATAGGATCTGGAGGCTCAGTGGGGGCGCATGGGAGGCTAACTGAAGTCAGAACAAGTCACCTAATCAAACTGGAGGTCAAACGGAAGTGATACAGTCAGTCGGGAGTGAAACTAGCCTCAAATCAGGGAGAATCGGAGCTAACTGAATGTAACTGAAGTGGAACTGCAGTGGTAGGTGAACAAGTGCGCCCTTCTCTGGCAGTAGGTGAGAAGTGGGCGCCTTTCAGCTTAGGAGGGCTAAAACTCTGTGGTAGGTGGCTCCCGGGTGCTAGAAGAAGGTGGATAAGGTGCTGGAGGCATCAAACTGGTGACTGGGATGCATGCCTGTGCATGCAGAATCCTGAAATAGATCATATCCTGAAATAGATCATTCAAGATCCTTAAATAGATGATGTATCCCGAAATAGATGATGTGGATATCCGAACAGTTCCTCCATTGTTTCTTTGACCTCCTACTCCAATTGTTTTATGGTCCCAAGCTCTTGAGGTGTTGTCTCCTCGCCAATTTGTGCTTCCACCATTTCTTGGTTGGCTCGCACCTTTTTCAATTTATTTTCTATGCGTTACGACACCTCATAGGCATCTTCGAGGAGTGGTTGCGACTGATTGTCTGGCGCAATCTCCTTTTCTCTTAAGATCTGTAGTTCCTTCTTCAGGGCAGATATTTCTCTGAAATTCTGCAGTTTGTCTCGTGGTGGCAGAATCTTCACCTCTTCTTGCATGGCTTCCAATGCGGTCTATTTCTCCTTCACCGCAGTGTTTGTCTATTGCAGCCGTGGATTTTCCTCAAGGTCCGTGAACGCCTTCAAGGACTGATCAAGTAATTCCTGGCATTTCACAACCTCTGCTGCAATGATCTCTGTTGTGGTCCTTACTTCAGCTTCTTTCTGCTGCTTCTCAGTTAACTAATCCTGCAGTTTCAGTTTTTCCCTAAGCAGATTGATATCTGCCTCATATAGGACTACCTTGCCCTCCATTTCCAACTTTAGGGGCCGCACCCTATCTACTATTCTGTGGACAATATCCTCAGGATTATCTTGGATTTGCACTCCCTCGATCTCTATCGCAACAGAATTCATTGTAGCCTCCAGCTTCTATTAGCATTGTTGTTCATCTCCCATCATTAGCAAGGTGCGCATGCTCAACTCCTCGAGATGCCTGTTCGCGGCTTGCAACTGAGCTTCTGTTGTCATGGACTGTGCGGCTCTATCATGCATCTCCTCACCAACCTGCGTGTGCAAATAATACTGACCAGGTAGCAGAATCTTTACTGAGTCGACCTCAACCGCGTTGACTGTGTCCTCTGATGTAAGCAATGTGACTGTGATTGGGTCAAGACAGACATGTCTCATTTTAGGTGGTAGCACGATAGCGAGGGGAGATGGTGCTGCTGCAAAGCTTCTTCAGCCCCCGTGTCACTCGGCAAGGGCAGGCTCTTGTGGACATCCTCCATTTTCTTCATGAGCCCCTGCATTGCGACCCAGTTCCTCTGAAGGTCATCCTGGATGTCCTTATCATTTTTCTCCTTATCTGACATAAATTATTCAAGGGTCTCATTCAATTTATCCGCAATCATGTCAAAGTCGTCTTCTTTTAAAACCGTATCCGCGGGAGTTTTCGTCGCCTTTTGCTTCTTTCTTGCCTTCAGCTAGGATGGGCTTTCCAGCTCTTTTCTCTTGCCCTTCTCTGTCTCTTTCTCTTCAACAATGGGACATGGTGGAGGAATTGGCTCATCATCTTCTGAGTCTGTCAGGACGTCTAGAATTTCGATGAAGTAGTTGGCAGGCCAATCTTTCATAATGAGCTCTATATCTGCTTCTGTCATGTGGTAGCGCCTAGGGAACCATTGCAGCTTCTTCATCTTTTCCTTTAGGGAGATAAACACACAACACATATCAGCCATAAAATTGACAATGCCTATGTACTTTCTTTTTAGCTGCTTCATTATTCTTGGTGTGTGCGTGATCACCTCACGCAACTACATGTAATATTGATAGAAGACTTCTTGGGTAGCATGCTAGCATTATGGATTTATATTTTCCCATAGGTTCATGAACCTGATTCCTCTGGGTTCGGATCTATCAACACTGACACCAACAAAGTCCTTTGGCTCCTTCCATCCGATGAATGTGATGAGGACAATCAGCCATGTAATATGGAAGTCGCCCCTATTCCATTGAATATCGTTGAGTTCCTCCATGAACTCCTTCAGTAGGTATTGGCACCAGTTAAACTCTATGCCCTCTACTGTTGCGGCGCCAAGCAGCACTGCACCCGTAGGCACCTCGGTGGGTCTTGCTGTTTTCAATACCTTTGCTGTGAGCATTTGTGTAATGAACTTTGTTGCTTGATCGTCAATCTCGTCGATGGGAAAACCCCGTTTTCCCTTCACTAGCGCATGGCTCTTCTTCATCTTTGCCACGACGTCTTTTTCTTTGCCCTTCCCTTGGAAGAACTGCTTTGGATCCTCGTTGCGCTTACTTAATCCTGTAATGACATGGATTAGGTCGATACTAATGTCTATGGGACTTTCCATCCATAAATAACCTTTGTGGATTTGTGCCATCAAGGTGCGAACCACGATGTTTAGTTCGGTCGACCTTTCAAAATGGGGTAGTCGCAACAGGTTTAACAGTCCTGACTGCACCACCAGTGTTAACCAGATTTTGGCCACCAGATTCAACTCTCCTTTTGCATCCTTTTTCCAACACATATATTGATCTGGTTGAAAATCTGGGTACTTGGGATCATGTGGCTCGTCCTTCTTCACTCCCAAGAGGTCATAATCCTCCCATTTGCAGTCTGGGATCTTTCCCAACAGGTTTGTCGTAATTTTTACATGCTTAGACACTGGCGATAGAGGGATATCATACTTGGCATTCTTTATGAGCTTATACACAGGGGCATCTAGCGCCCGTGACAAGATATAATCTGGTGTCATCTTGAGTGAAATTTCCTTGGTGAATATGGGTTGCCTTGTGGCCATTGAACTTGGCTTGGAATGCTTTGTTCAAGGTCCAGTCAGTGTGTCCTTTCCCTTATCTTGCATTGTCGGATTAATCCTTGGCTATTTGTGGGATTCTTGACCTTGTTCTACGATAACCTTCTTAACTGGAGTTTTCATTAACTACTGAATCCCTTCGTGCTAAAATATTCTCAATGTTTCTTCAATAGTAAGCTCTTGCTCTATGTAGAAGGGTTTGGACATTCACTTAATGAGATAGCGGCTATGGTAAAGAGAATATAGATGGCTACTAGCTCAGAGAGGTTAATCACAGAAAAAAATTCTAAGTGCTTGGTAATGCCCGCGAGTCTCCAACCGGTGTTATTTATAGGCGTAGCAGGCCCCCTTCTACACCCTTCAATGACTAGATAGGCATTAAATGCGACCTTTGACGGCCGAATCCCTCGGATATTTCAGTCTTTTCATCTGTCAGTCTATCTAGAACAGCTATCTTCCCTTTAAATGCTGAAGCGGTTGCTGCAACGATCATCTTAACGACTATTTTCTCAAAAAGGCATGCAACGGCTATTTTTTTTCTTCTAAATGCTGTTCCAAACTGCGCGACGAACATTTCAACTCCTGTGCAGTTTCTTCGTGGTACTGATCTTTGAACTGGGAGGCTATTTTTCCACTGTTCTCTTCGTCATTCCTGTGCAGCTTCAGCAGTGCTGCACTGCTCATACATTGTTCCTTTATGATACACGTATAGACTCTATACATTTCTAGTGCCCAATTTCAACTGTACTTGGCACTTAGAAATTTCTCCCCATGTTCATCTTTCCGCATGCTGCGAAGCAGGACTATCACGGTACAACTTAAGTTTGCTTCCATTTATCATAGTGGGTAGGGTATCACCAACTAAAGTGGCTAACTAAACTGCTGTAGTGTTAGTGACATGCATAAAAATATATGGACCAAGCCAATGTATTTTAAATTTGCTAGGAAATTTCATGAACTTGTTATCATACAGGAGGACTAAGTCACCTACCTGAAAGCATATGTTCTTGATATGGTGATCATGCCATGCCTTTTCATGATCCTTCTGGACTTGCTATTGAAAGTCTGCAATGAACCGATCCTCTTTCAAACCGACTAAATGTAGCAGTCTTTCAACTAATGCTTCGCTATCTGCCATTCTGGTGAATGGAGGAATCCTCAGACTAGGGACAATGTACTTCATTGGCATTATGGCCTCCTGCCCATAAGCCAACCGAAAAGGTGTCTGTCTTGTTAATTTCTTACAAGTCGTCCTGTATGCCCAAAGCACAGACGAGATGCGCAGGTCCCAATCATCCTTGTTTACGTTGCACACCTTCGTCAGTACATTTTCGAGTATCTTGTTGAAAGCTTCAACAGTTCCATTCTCCTGTGGATGATATGGCATAATACGCTGATTCCGAATGTGGAACTCCTCTATGAGGGCTTCAATGGTCTTGTTCAGAAAGTGAGTGCCCTGATCACTCATCAAAATTTTCGGATAGCCAAATCGTGAAAAGATTTACTCAAAAATGAACTATGTGGTAGTACCTGCATTGTAGTCCTTCACTGGTTTAGCTTCTGCCCATCTGGTGAGGTAATCCATGGCAGTAATGATATACCTCACACAAGTTCTCTTTCTTGGTGGGTTTATAGGTCCCACGAAATCAATTTCCCACTTCTCAAAGGCCTGTAAAGTCAACTATAGGTTCAATGGCATTTCGTCTCTGCGCGATGGCTTCCCTGTCCTCTGACAGACATCGCAGTTCCTGCAGTATTCCTTAGAATCCTTGTGGATGGTAGGCCACCACAGCCTTGCACGCAATATCTTCTGCGCAGTAGCCTTTCCTGCGTGATAACCTCCAGCGATCCCTGAATGTGCATCTGCTAATATGTAAGGATTTTCGTGGTCAAGTACACATCTATGCAGGACTTCATCTGGTACGAGTTTATATAACTGTCCTGCAATGATAGTGAAATCCACAGCACAGACTACTAGCTACTTCTTCTGCTGAACAGAGAATTCTTGTGGTGTCATCCCTGTTGTCAGAAAATCAATGATATCCTTATAGTAATCATCTGCAACTGGTATAGAAAACAACTGCGCATCGGGAAGACTGTCTTCAATATTCGTTGGCTCCTCTCCTGACTCTATTCTAGACAGGTGGTTAGGTCCCAAGTTTAGCCTGCCGAGTTTAACAATGATCTCGAAGTCATACTTGTGGAAAAAAAATAGCCATCTGCATATACACCCCCCTAGCACTGGCTTATTGACCAAGTATTTCAATGCAGAATGATCAATGAACATAAGGAAGTGCGCACCAAGTAGATAATGTCTGAACTTTTGAAGGACATATACCATAGCAAGTCCTTCCCGCTCAATAGTGATATAGTTCTTCTCTATTGTCAATAGCTTCCTACTAGAAAATGCAATGGGGTGGTCAATACCCCCTTCTCCTAGTTGAGCTAACACAATGCCTAGGGAAATGCATGATGCATCCACGTGAACATGAAATGGCTTTGCCCAGTCTGGAAAGACTAGTATCGACGCGGTAACCATCTTTTCCTTAAGGGTGTAAAAACCTTGTTAGCATTCTTCGTTCCAAACGAACGACACATCCTTCTTCAATAGCTTCTCCATTGCTGCGGTGATCTGCGCGTAACATTTAATGAACTTCCTATAATAACCTGTATGACCCAAGGTAGATCGCAACATCTTAACTGAAGTTGGTGTAGGTAAATTCACAATAATGGCAATCTTCGCAAGGTCCACCATCAAGCCCTGCTTACAGACAATATGTCCCAGTAAGATTCCATATGGAACACAGAAGATGCACTTCTTCAGATTCAGCGAGATCTGATGCTATCTACATTTTTCAAGCATCATTCCCAAATTTGCACAATGGTTCTTCAGCAAACCAAAGATAATCCAGTCATCGAAATATGCTTCAAGAAACTTATGCATGAAATCTTTGAATGCCACGATGAAGACTCTGGAAAAGATGGCAAGCGCGTTCTTCAGACCAAACAGCATGACTGTATACTAGAACGACCCCCATTCTGTAGCAAATGTCGTCTTATCCCTATCCGTGAGATCAATTCTGATTTGATGATAACCGGAGAAACCATCGATAAAAGAGTAGGCCTCATTCCTTCCAACATTGTCAAGTACTTCATCCGTAAAAGGGGTAGGGAATGGGTTGTGCATTGATGCATCATTAAGTTTTCTGAGATCGACACATATCCTGATCTCACCCTTCGTCGTCTTGTCCTGGACAACCATAGGACTGATCCATTCAGATTCCTTGACAGGTTCAATGATTCCTGCCTCTAACATTTTCTCTAACTCTGCGTGGACTCTCTCTTTGTATCGTGGATTCAGTCTATACGGTCGCTGCTTCATAGGCTTAGTGCTTGGCTTCAAGGGGATTTTCATGACTCTTAAGTCACCCAATATTCCTTTCATTTCTATAAACTTGGTCGGAAATAGCTTCTGATATCCGTGCAAGGTGTCTGCAATCTCTGCGACAATCTAATCATCCAGTAGTCTCTGATAGATGCGAACTTTGGCTCTTCACTCATGCCAATGTTCACCTTCTATGTCTTGACCGGTCCACTTATGTCCAAGATTTCCAATGGCAGTCCTTCTATATCACGCGCACCTTCTGACTTTCGTATATTGATATTGTGCGGGTCATATTCATCTTCTTCTCTTCCATGGTCATCATTCTCAGCTAAATTATAATAGTCTATCAGATGTTCTTCATGTTCTTTCCATTCTAAGTGTATGTTCACAGGATTGTCATCTGTGTCGAAGAATTATTCCCATGACATATCTTCACGAGGAAAATATCCTCTGAATATACGTTCCTTGATTATCTATAGTTCCTCATGTATGAAAGGGTTCTCATCCTCGAAGCTGAAATCTCTCTAAAAGTTCACAGTTAACGTATCCCAATCTGTTGTCTCCCTGCATAACTCTAGGTCTAGATACCACTTCTTCGGAAAATCTTCTTCTAAATTATGCATGAACAAGTGCACCCACTCTTTAGGTGGCCTTTCTTCCCATGCCTGCGAACAGAGTTCCATATGCTGTCTGGGATTTGTCTGCTCGTTGAACTTCTGAAAGGGTAAGGTAACCCTTTCTGTGAATTGAATCTGCATCTTTGTTTTACATTGATCCCAAGTGATCAATATCTGCTTATGCAAAGCCCACCATCTGGAAGGTATGCCATGGAGTGCCATATCCAATGCTAGTAACTTGTGCTCTTCTGGAACTGCTATAGTATAGTCTTGAATAAAAGTATAAATGTTAGCAGAACCATCAAATGTAGGGATCAGACTTACCTCCTTTCCAATCCAACGCAGTGATTTCATGACCTACATGCACTTTCTAGCTGACACTTTGTGCATGCGATTCTGCCAGTTTTCCAATCCAGCGTCGGATTCAGACACGCAGGAGCTATCGCATCTCCAGCTGAGTACACCATCCACAGTAGGATTAATGTAATCCTCCTGGTTCGCAGTCATCTGGTAAAGTCGATCCAAATCCTAGGCCTTAGATTCCTCCTGAATTGGCTCGCTATATCTATCCCCATCTACAGGATCCAATGGTGCAATAACCCGCAAATGCTTTCCTTCGAATATCATCTTCTTTGTTTTCAAATTTATAATGGCTAAATTGTTAATAGCCCAGTCAATTCCTAATAGCACAAGAAAGGGTTGGCTATCGTCAACAATCTTGATGAATTCAAAGTCTGCATGGCTTTGTACTCCATCAATATCAACAACGACATTGGCTAAGCGGCCAAATGGTATAAATTTCTCTTGATTGGCCATTCTCAACTGGATAGGTGACCATGATAGCTTTGGTCAACCCATCTGCTGCCATGTCTGCTTGGTCAATACATTTACTTCTGATCCCAGATCAAGGATAACTTCATCCATCTCAAAGTCTCCTATCTATGCAGTGAGACTCATTTTGTGGACCATCCTCTTCTATTTATTTATATGATGTAGTGAACCATCAAAAGTTTCTGCCTCTGTCTGTGGTTCATATAGATTGATGAGCTTTTCCAGCTCTGCTGTTGCATTTTCATTTTTCAGCAACTTCATGCAGCTTCTTAGGAACTGCGCAATAGAGGTGCTAACATCCACTGTGTGTCTGGTCTTGTCATACGCAGCAGGTGTGTCTTCAACACATGGTACTTCGCTGGGTAGTGGGATCCTTGGTGATTTAGGTGTTGGTTCTCCAAAGGTATCCCGTGCGTCAACAAAAGCTTCTTTGTTCTTCTTCAGATCCAGAGCAGGCATCTTTCCTGGGGCTTTTCTTACCCATATTGTTTCAAGAGGGCCCTACTTCGCATGAGCCTCTCCTAAAGTGGAAGCCTCTACTCCTCTATCACGGCCTGTCTCTATGCCACTACGTGTGACTACTTTAATGCTAGGATCCGCAGGTTTGTTCTCTGCTGCAATCCACTAGATGTTCGATGCTGGCGTGTCTGTTCTTCTTCTTTTCTGCATCTTTACCTCTAGCACCGGGCAATCTTCTATCACATGCTCAAATGATTTACAATAATTACAAGTGGTGCAGGGGGTTACACAATCTTTGGATACGTGACCTGGTTGGCCACAGTTATAGAAGATGACCCCACCGTGGCCTCTTCCTTGTGCTGGGCCAGTATTTCTTCCTCTACCACGGTATCCACCACCATGGCCTCTATAGGTAGATTGATCATAACGCATGTTTTATTGCTTTGGCTAGTTATCTTCTTGCACTTTGTACAATCCAGTTCCTCTCATTGAATCCATGTCGTGCTTTCTTTCATTCATTAGTTCATAGGCGCGGCAATTGGATTCATCATGTCCAACTGATTTGCAGAAATTGCAATATAGATTCTTAGGCATCTTCACATATTTCTGTATTAGGTAACAATCTTCAGGTCTATGACCAGTAGTTCTGTAGATCTCACACCAGGGTGCCTGGTTCTGATTGATGGGGTTAGGCGCACCACTGCCGAGGTAGTCGCGGTATAGGGGACAATGCTCCCGATCATGATCTTCTCCTTTGCAACTCGTGCACCAGATCTTGTGACGAGGTTCATATTGGTGTTCTTTTCCATTCTTCATGCTCTATAGTTCCAGTGTCAGGGTGGTAAGCTGGTTCTGAATCTACGTCATCGCAGAACTAGACTCACCAATCGGTGAAGCCTCCAACTTCATCACGATTTCCAAGGCCTATGCCTGGGATGTAACCTTCTACTGCATAAATGGTAACCTGATGTGCGACAACAGTGCAACAATGAACCATTCTTTATGTTGTTCGGGTGCTATGACAAAGCTCACTTGGTCCAAGAGTGTCTTGAACTTCTGGTCAAATTACCAGACTGATTTTGTCGGTCTCTGCTTGATTTCCTTTAGCTCAGTTATAGACTGAGACTTAGACTTTGGTTTCTTGAACTCTGCTATCAGCATAGCTTTAATCTCTACCAGGGTCTTGGGCTGTGTGGTAGAATACTTCATGAACTAGTGCAGCGCTCTATCTCTGAATGTGGTAATAAGCTGGGCTTTCTTCTCATCATCATCTTGGATCTGTCTAACACTCTAGACAGCTTCACAAAGGAACCAATGATGGTCAGGATCTTTTAGACACGTCCCTTTGAATATAGGCAACTTCATATCCATATGGGCCATGGCTCTAGGGGGAGGTATAACACTCGAAGGGGCACCTTGAGGTGTGCCCTGAGGGGTGCTAGGCTATCATACAGGACTCTGCATAGTAAAAACAAATGGGTGTATAGGGGTAGATGTACTAGGCTGCGCGGGCTCTGCAAGTGGAGGTGTCTGAGGGGTAAATGGGGGTGTAGCTTTGTTTTCAATATCAGAAGGAATCTCAGTATCTACGTGGAGTCCAAAGCCTCCAGGATTCTTATTGAACTTGTATCTCTTCCCACTCCTTAAGTTGTGAGTCTATTCGTCGGAATCGCTATAAATGTTATTTACCATGAAAACTTGAAAAGATTACTGCATTCTTAAAACACCTTTCTTGGCTAACAACATCTTAATGTATAGACTAAGATTGTTTAGGAACTTACCTTGGAAACCTCCGAAAAATTGTGCCTCTACTTGGCTGTAGGATTTAAGCGTATCCACAACAAACTCTGTGACAAAGCCTTCTAGCATGTGATCGACCCAAAAGTCAACTATGCACATCAATGCATTGTCTATTGCTTTGAGCTGTGCTATGAGCTCAGGATTCCACTCTATAGGAATGTCTCCTTGAAAACAGGTTTTCTTTTTTGCGAGCTGCGAGATCCATGCATGCAGCTCATCCGAAAATCTGGCCCAGAAAATTTCGTGAATGTCGTCCAATAGATATCTATCCAACCACTGTGTGTTGCTTAGACGCGGTTGTCTGTTCTCTTGTCTTTTATAGTCTCTTATGGTCTTATCCCACCAAGCCTAGATTTCTGTCTTCTCAGGATGCCAGTTCAATGCACTCTCCAGAAGCTCAGACTCTTCGTCACTCATCACGACTGGAACTCATCACGGATTCTAGCATGGCAACGAAACCATTTGTTGGATATCAAATGCTGACCAGAGGTTTTATGAAGACCTAGGTTCTGTGTGGTTACCTTAAACCAACAAAACCCCTTCGCACCGGCCCTTTCGGCAACAGCCTGCGAGCAGGCTGAGGTCTCACCTAAGGTGTTTCCAATGGGGTACTGCGGACTTAGATGTCCATAGTGAGTGATGAGTTGATAACTGTGACAAGGTTCGCGGAAGCCCACCGACTGTGTGCTGCGTAGGTCAAACTACGTAGCAACGACCAACACCGCGGTCCACACCACTACCTTCTTCCTTACTATGGGACTCAATACAACACTACGAACTCTGCCACTTGACTTCCTAAAATTGGGCCAAGTGTAAAATGCTTAAGGCAGTGGGATAAATACTACTTATCCACCCAGTCATACACTTATCTAACTGATTATTTAATGCTCACAATACACACCTAGAATGTTACTAATTTAAGCATAACCCTCAGGTGCAAAATGACTGTTATACATTCATCAACTACATCCATTTAAACAAATAAACAAATTTCCCCATGCTCAAGCAGATGGTAGATTCACCATTCTTAGAAGCAAGGCTAACATTAGCCATACATCCATTCATCCAGGCCTAACATATCATTCCATACTCTCTTGATGGAAAATGCACATAAAAGCCTTCTCATAATAGACTGCAAGCTAATATTCAGACATCCAACTAAAGAAACAGATAGACATAAACACACATATAAACATTCAGTCACTCAACACACTATTTAAAGTGGCTCACTCCCCCAGGTGGGAAGCTATGTCCACAAGAACTATGTTTTATATTTCTTTTACGGAAGGGTTCACAGTTCTTAGCCACGCACTCAGCTGCAGCTCTCTTCCTACTCAGATAGGTCTCTGCGCACTCAGCTGCAGAGCCTTTACAATGTTTTCTTGACTTTAAAGATATTACAATACAAACATGGTCACAGTGACTAGCTTCTCTCGTCTTGAGAAACTAACTCAACCCAACCAACCCTTCCTATCCAAAATGGTCTTCGTCAAATAGATCACGCCCGAAGGTCGTGTCTTTACAACATTGAAGACCGAAACCCTTAGGGTTTCCAAACCACTACGGTCCCTTTGAACCATCATGTTGGATTTTGATAGCGATTCTGCTATCATGGTAGTCCTCCATGCCTTAGATCCATCGCTTTCAACCATCCTATTGCGTGCACTTCAACAGGTCATCCACTTCGAGTAGCCCTTCTACTGACTGACTCATGCAACTAGCTGAGCTCCCAGTCGCTTTCTCTGCAGGCCGTTTGTCGCTTAACGACCATGTACAATTGGCTCAGCTTTCAGTCACTTTCCTTCCACCGTTTTTCTCTTAATGGTCGCGTACCTTGCTGCATGAAAAACTGTCACTTTCCCGACCCGTCCTCTACTCAACGGACTCGTACAGTTGGCCGCCTTCCCGATCTACTCATGCCTGCAACTCGGCATCTTTTCAGCAGTCTTACCAAAAATAGACCACTGCTAGTCTATCTGCTATATCTGGCCATCCTCCGTCTAGTACATAACGTTACTATCTCCACGTGGCCTACTACCTTCGCAGCACTTAACCTGTGCAGTGCTGAGCTTCGCGGCATCCTTCAAAACTTGGTACTGCGCACATCTTCGCAGCACTCCTGATACTAAGGAAAAATTCGATATTCTGAACTACACACAGCTCAGGTCCATTCAACATAAAAAATGTCACCAAAAATGGCCCTGTTGGGCCAAGCCTAACACCCTTAGAAGACAAAAAGACACATCAGTTAAATTGTTCCTACCAAATGTCACATTTATTAATTACTGCTTTATTAATTATTATTATTTCCATATTTTACAAATATTAGCTTTTAATGGCGATTTAGAAATTTGTAAATTTTTATGAAAATATTGGGATGTTACATGTGGTATCAGAGCTCATGTTCGAACTCTAGGCCTAAAGACGGTCCAAGAAACACGCAAACATAAAATTTATGACTGTGAAATTTTTCGCCAACTTAAGTTTAAATTACCTTGTCGTATACAGAAAATTTTCTTTGATTTACAGATATGGAAGGATCAGCTGAACACATAAGGGGCAGATTTCCGCCAAATAGCCCGAGTATGGAACAACAATTCTAGGGCAATCAGGGTAACGATTCGTCAGAATTATTTCGTGCTTTTCAAGAATTAAATGCAGAAATCCAATCAGTAAAACAGTACAATGAAAGAATCCTGAGGACACAGGAGGAGTTGAAGCAAGTACTGTTCGACCAATATCCAAATTATAAACAGAACCTGGAACATACTTCTGAAACTAAAGAGCTATCCCATGAAGGAAAGGATAAACAAATAGAAACAGCTGAGGGAAACAGCAACTCAACATCATCAAGAGCTGCCAAACATCCACGTAAAAAGAAGCATAACTACTCTAGTGACAGGAGTGAAGGAGACTTTAGGCCAAAAAGAAAAAGGAATAAATAGTACGAACAGATATCTGGTGAATTCAAGAAAATCAAACCCCCAACTTTCAATGGCGAAACAGAGAAAGGAGAGACAGTGGAAGCATGGCTGTCCGGCATGAAAAAGTATTTTGAAATCTACGACTATTCCAAATCCTTAAAGGCAAAGATGGAAATTTATAATCTGACCAGGAAGGCAGATATTTGGTGGCAAGACCTTAAAAGGGTAAAAGGTATAAAAGACCGAGATGTGAGTTGGAGTACTTTTAAAAGACACTTCAAGAATAAATTCTTATCTGAGCAGTATTATGAAGAAAAATCCAAAGAATTTTATGATCTAAAACTGGGAACTGTGATGAACCTACAATAATTAATTAATACAAATACACTAGATATCAGAAATAATAAAACTTAGAATCACTTTTATATTGATCACGGGCCACTTCGATGGGGAAACCTCCTTTGAGCAAGCTCAATACAATTAACTTCATGGTGCCTTCAATGACCTCAACACAAACTTATATACTAAGTTTATGCCCAATACTATGGGTCAAAACCACGGGCCATATAATACTACGGGACAGCTTACAAAGCATATGCGTCCAATACTACGGGTCAATACTATGGGATAATATAAACTATGGATCAACAAATACTACGGGATGACTTACAAAGCATATGCGTCCAACAACAATATACTAACATAGTAAAGAGAAGAGTTGACACGGGTTCCTAACATCCCCTCTCCCTTAGAAAAAGATTTGTCCTCAAAGCTTTGGTTGGAGAAATTGCTGCAGAATCTGAAGGAGTGGTTCCCCAGTAGCATCCTCGGGTTTCATTTTGGGCCACTGACGCCTTTGGAGTTTCAGGGAGGATTGCTTGGAAGGATGTAGACGAAGAAGAACCCTATAAGCTACGTGGAAAATGGGCTCAGAATGGTGCTGATCGGCTTGTTGTTTCAGGTGAATTTTGGCCATGTGAAGATTGTCCTGCAGAATGAGAAGAATCTGATCGCGGTTGCAAAGAACTGAGTCAATTTCCTGAACTGGGGAGCTGCTAAGGGTGTATAGAAGAAGAACTGGTGGTGTCTGTCCATAGACTGTTTCATATGGTGTCCTTTGAGATGTGGTATTTTTTACCAGAGCGCTGCTAGGAAATCCATAGAAATAGTTGGACAAAGCTAAGTAGGGATGGGAAAGGGTTTGAGCAATCCCGAAAGGAGTGTTGTTTCACCCTTGTTAACCTGGAAAGTATCACAGTCAGCCACCATCTATTGAAATGTCATTTTTAGTCCTTGCCAAAAGAAGTTACATTGTTCCCGGTCATACATTTTGAAGAACCCAGAGTGCCCTAATGATGAAGAAGGATGGAGTTCATATAAGAGATAGCCCTATTGAACATATTGCAACCAATTTGGAACAAGCAGAGAAAGAGCTGTAAGAGAAACTAGGTCATCAATTGTGCGAGAAGGAGCATATGCCACCATATTGTCCTTACCCTTCTTGTAAGTGATCGCATAGGGATAACCCATGAGTTGGATAACCCATTTCAGGTGTGTTGGGTAGGAGACCCATTGTTCCAGAAAATTTTCCAGACTCTGGAGATCAGTCTTGATGCAGAAATAATTCCCTAATAGGTATGGTTGCCACTTCTGTACTGCATGCAAAATAGCCATCAGTTCCTGCTGAGAGGTAGATGCGACTAAATTCTTACTGGAAAGGTCTCTTGAAGGCGGTAAGCTCATTGGTTTAGCAAAGACACCTGCATATCTATCCAAGGAAGTAGTGGAGACCATTGATGGGTGCATCTGAATGGAATGGAGCTGAGCGATGACACCATGTGAATTCTTCTTAAGAATTTTTTCTAGGCGATATGAACTGATGATGCAGAGAGACCCTGGTTGTAAGCCCATTAATTTGTGTTGTGCTCCATTGGCTGAAAACTGCATCCAAAGTTCTGCAAAATCCCATAAGATGGGGACAAGTGTCCATAACCATTGAATACCCAAAACCACATCACATCCGCCTAAGGACAAGGAAAACATGTCAGAGCACAAGTTATAATCTTCCATAGAGATATGCACATTGTGACACTTCCCCTTGCAATGTAAGGTGCCCCCATTGGCAACCATGACTTCAAAGTTGGAGCAAGGATGGACAAAACAATCAGCCTGTTTGGCAATCCGAGGGTCAATGAAGTTATGAGTTCTACTAGAATCAATGAGTATGGTAAGAGGGAGATTCTTGAAGTATCCCCTGACTCGCATTGTTTGTGGGGTGGTGACGCCGGTTAGAGCATGGAGAGAGATTTTGGGTGGGTCATTCTGAGATGGGGTGTCAACAGGCGGGTGTTGAATGTCAACCTAATCATCTACTGTATCTGGAGATTCTTCATCAAGTTCTGAGGCAGGTGGAGAATCCACATCCAAGAGACAGAGCTTTTGTTGAACACATCTATTCCCCCGAGTGAATTTCTCGTCACAATTATAACAAATCCCTTTTTCTAGGCATGCCTGCATCTCTGTTTCAGACAAATGCTTGATAGGAGTAGGTTGAGGAGCAGGCGTGATGGGAGGTCGTTGGGAACCCATATTTATGAAGGGAACAATGGTGGGTTTGGAGCGTTGTTGAGCTGCGATATTGTCCTCTTCCAACTTAGCCAACCCTAGGACTTCCATCATTGTGTTGGGACAGAACATTTTGACCTCTGAGCATATTTCATCCTTGAGACCACTGATAAACAACTCCTATAGAATTCATCAGACAATCCTTCTGTGTGATTGGCCAGTTTCTCAAATTCTATCTGATACTCTCTCATTGTGCCAATTTGGTGAAGTTTAGTGAGTGTTCCTGTGAATTCAACAAAAGCACTAGGACCAAATCGTGGCAAAAGGAGTTGGAAAAAATCTATCCAGTTTGGTTCGGGATGAGCTTTGATGTACCAACAGTACCATTGAAGGGCTTCTTGTTCCAAATGAAAGGATGCAAGTGGAACTTTCTGGACATCAAAAGTATTATGCAGACTGAAATATTATTCTGCTCGATATACCCATCCAGTTGGATCAGTACCATTGAAGAGAGGAAAATGAAGCTTCGGCCCATGAAAATTGCTAGAAGAAAACAACCTGGTGGCTGCAAAAGATTCTGGCCGTCGGTTATTGTTCATGGCTGAATGCTGAAGATGGAGGTTGAGAATTTTTTCATCCAGATCTTGGAGTTTGGTTTGGATGGCTACAAGTGCTTCCTCCATGGTGTTTGCTCCTGCGCGGGTGACAACCACAACCAAGAGTTTTTTTTTTGTTTTTTTTTTGGTGGGGGGGGGCAATGGATAGAAAAACACAAACAAAAGCTTATTTAGTAAAGGAAGATTTGGATTTGGGAAAAACTCGGATGGGTAATTGGGGTATGACTAGGTTTTGGACACTTTCTGATGGACAGGGAAGCAAAAAATGGGGATTTCAGAAGCGAGGTGAAAGAATGAGAAAATTTGGTAGAGAGCCACAAAGAAGCAGAATTAGGAAAGGAAGATGGTGGCAAAATTTGAAGGCGTTTGGGTGAAAATTGAAGGATTTATAGCAAACCCTAAAAATAGAAAAATGTGGGATTTCTGGTCTTGGGAAGTGGAATTTGGGATAGGGTCTTTAGGAATGAAATATGCAGAATGGGATTGCAGGGATGTCAGTGAAGTTTCAGGGAAAATAGAGTTGAAACAAGGGAGATATGGCTGAAAAATAGTTTTTTTTTTTTCTAGAAATGGATCGACAACAGCGGTGCAGAAGGGATCTGCAATGGCGCGGAAGGGATAAAAAACGGATGGATATGAAATGGTGACTGGATCTGGAACGAATTTCAGAATAGATTTGAAATGGCTGGATCTGGAGCGGAAGTGATCGGCAACAGTTTAGCTGAAAATAGATATGGACCCCATGTATGTGCGACTTCCTATCAGTTCAGGGGATTCACTCGGCCACCAATGCTGTCTGACGACTTGCGTATTGGGGCAGTACCCCTCACTCCATGGCTCAGGTAAAAATGATAACCGCTTTGCCACAAATCACAGCTCTTGGTTTACCTCACGGGTGGGAACTAGTCAATCAGGTAGGGGTCGTTGCCCTTTTCGCTGGCAGGTCCTCTCAATGGGCGAGCTACTTTGGGGCTCCTGTGGTACTTCTCACAATGAGTTTTAGGGATTATTCCCAAGTACTTCCCACAGTTAAGCGGATAAGGATTATCCCCATATCCGAATTTGCAACAGATGCGAAAAAAAAATTTGGCAGAAATTCCACCCAACGAGCCCAAGAAAGTGCTCTGATACCAGATGTGATGAACCTGCAATAATTAATTAATGCAAATATAGGAGATATCAGAAATAATAGAACTCAGAATCACTTTTATATTGATCACGGGCCACTTCGAGGGGGTAACCTCCTTTGAACAATCTCAATACAATTAACTTCGCGGTGCCTTCAATGACCTCAACACACACTTATATACTAAATATATGCCCAATACTATGGGTCAAAACCATGGGACATATAATACTACGAGACGAATTACAAAGCATATGCGTCCAATACTATGGGTCAATACTATGGGCTAATATAAACTATGGATCAACAAATACTATGGGACGACTTACAAAGCATATGCGTCCAACAACAATATACTAACATAGTAAAGAGAAGGGTTGACGCGGGTTCCTAACAGGAATTATGAACATGAAAGAACTGAATAGCAAGTTTTTAAGTTTGCTAAGGTATGTGCCATATATGGTGGAAGAAAAATCGAAGGTCCAGAGGTACATAAGTTGTCTACCTTTCCACATCAAGGACATAATAGAGTACGATAACCCTAAGATACTAGAAGAAGCCATGACGAAAGCCACTTTTTGCTTTGACCATAATAAGAAAAGAGAAGGGGTACCTAGCTGGAAAAACCCAAAACCCAGTAATTTTGAACAGAAAAGGAAAAATTTTAGATATGGTGGCAATTCCAGTTTCCAGAAGAGAAATTTTCAGAATAAAATTTTTTAGCAGAATAGAAATAACCAACAGCAGAAATTTACAGCACCCAGGAATGTCCCCAATGTTGCCAGGACCAATGAACATAAACCACCTATAAAATTCTTTGAGTGCCAAGGGACCCATTATGCCTCAGCCTGTCCCCTCAAGAAACGGGTGGCCAACCATATTCACTTTAGACAGTCTGAAGCTACTATAGGAGATGTGGCAAGAGAAGTACCTATAATTAGTGCAGCATTAGACAACTGGCAAGTAGAACACCAAGTCTCAATGGTGGAGGTCGAAGGTATGCTGCAAAACCACCCAGTTTCTATTTTAATTGACCCCAGTGCTAGTCTAAGTTATATATCACCGGTTGTTGTAGAAAGACTCGATTTGAAAACAGAGAAATTCGATAAATCCTGGTTAGTTAGATTAGTGACAGGAAAAAAAATAAAGGTTTCTGATTTTGTGAAAAATTTTGTTTTATCAATGAATCAACTAACAACACGGGTTAAGTTAAATATTATGCCATTAGCGTCATATGACATCCTAATCGGTATGACCTGGTTAGAAACCCATCGCGTCATTTTGAATTGTTATGAAAAAAGGAATCCCTAGGAAAGACAGCAGATGTAAAAGGAATCCCTAGGAAAACATCCGTTCGGCAGATTTCAGCCATGCAAGTAAAAAGGGAAATCAGAAAAGGGTGTCAGATGTTTGTAGTAAATGTGGTGCATGATGAGATAAGTACTAAGGAGGAAAAACTGAAAATAGAGGACATACTTGTCTTAAAGGATTTCCAAGATATTTTTCCGGAAGAGATCCCAGAATTACCTCCCAAAAGGGACTTGGATTTTACTATTGAATTAATACCTGGTGCAGTGCCAAGTTCTAAAGCTCCATACCAGATGAACATACTAGAGCTGACTGAGTTAAAATCTCAGTTGAAGGAGCTGATCGATAAAAAATATATAAGACCCAGCGTGTCTCCTTGGGGAGCACCGGTCATTTTTGTTAAGAAGAAGGATGGTACTCTAAGACTTTGCATAGATTATTTTCAACTGAATAAAATGACAATCAAGAATAGGTACCCGCTACCCCGCATTGACGATCTTTTTGACCAGCTACGCGGAGCAATAGTATTCTCGAAGATCGATTTATGATCAGGATATCATCAGGTCTGTGTGAAGGATGAAGACATTTTCAAAACAACGTTTAGAACTCGTTATGGACACTATGAGTTCATTGTCATGCCGTTTGGATTAACTAATGCACCTGTTGTATTTATGTGTTTAATGAACAAAATTCTGCACAAGTACTTAGATAAGTTTGCAGTTGTGTTCATCGATGACATTTTGGTATATTCTAAGAACAAGGAGGAGCATGATGAGCATCTATGTATCATTCTGGAAGTTCTAAGGGAGCACTAGCTGTATGATAAGTTCAGCAAATGTGACTTTTACAAAGACAAGATTCAGAACTTAGGACACATAATCTCTAAGGAAGGGATTTCGGTTGACCCCGCCAAGATAAAGGCCATTAATGAATGGCCGGTTCCTAAAGATGTGACGGAAGTGAGATCGTTTATGGGGATCACTGGTTATTATAGAAAATTCTTTGAAGGGTTTTCCAGGATCACAAACCCCATAACGTAATTGCAGAAAAGGGAAAGAATTTTGTCTGGGATCAAAAGTGTGCGGACGGTTTTGTAAAGTTAAAAGAATTGCTGACTTCAACGCCTATTTTGAGGATTGCAGATCCCAATAAATATTTTGTAGTATGTACAGATGCATGCAATGATGGAATGGGAGGAGTCCTAATGCAGGAGGGACATGCTGTAGCATATGAATCAAGAAAACTAAAAATACATGGGAAGAACTATTCAACCTATGATCTAGAATTGTTAGCAGTGATTCGTGCCTTAAAAATGTGGCGTCACCACCTCATTGGAAAAAATTTTACCTTAATGATGGATAATATGGGGCTGAAATATTTGTTAGATCAAACAAATTTAAATGCCAGGCAAGCCAGATGGCTAACTTTTCTAAGTGAGTATGATTTTGAAATTCAACACATTAAGGGGGAGGAGAATAAAGTTGCTGACACGTTAAGTCGTAATGCAAGGATACCTTTTATTTCAGCCATCAACACATATGCAATAGATTTGGAGAAACCGATTTTTGAAGGAATTAAGGAGGATGAGGAATACAGAAAATTACAGGAAAGGAAAACAGAAAACAATTCTAAAAATTCTATGACAGATTTCAGTTTGAAAGAAAATGGCTTACTGCTGTACAAAAATAGATTGTACGTACCAAACGTACTAGCAGTAAAAATTTTGATTTTGAATGAGATGCACAAAAGCCACTATTCTTGCCATCTAGGTTACCAGAAAACCATCACAATGCTAAGGAAGGAGTACTATTGGTCTAGGATGAAGGATGAAGTAGCAGAATTTATAGCTAAGTGTTTTGACTGTCAAAAAGTAAAGGTGGAACATCAGCATCCTACTGGATTGCTGCAGCCCTTGCCTATACCTAGCTGGAAATGGGAAGTCATAAGTATAGATTTCATCACTGGGTTACCAAGGAATCAAAAACAGCACGACTCCATCATGGTGGTAGTAGACAAACTTAGCAAGGTAGCCCATTTTATCCCTATCAAAACTACCCATAAAGCTCCCGATATCGCAGAAATTTTTATGAAGCAGGTTTTTCAACTAGATGGGATACCCAAGGTAATAGTTTTAGAACGAGATTCAAAGTTCACAGGTAACTTTTGGAGGTCCTTGTTCAAGGGGTTAAACATCACCTTAAATTTCAGCACTACGCTTCATCCGCAAACAAACGGACAAACTAAAAGGGTGAACCAGATATTGGAAGATATGCTCAGAATGTATGTTAATGATCATCCTGGTAAGTGGGAAGACTACTTGCATTTAGTAGAGTTTGTGTATAACAATCACTACCATGCTTCAGCCAAACTTATCCCATTTGAGATCCTTTATGGTATAAAGTGTAACACACTAGTGTCATGGAGTGATCCGGTTAGCAAAGTCATCTTAGGGCCCGAATTGTTGTAGGAATTAGAACTAATTGTGAAGCAA
This sequence comes from Larix kaempferi, assembly GCA_027924585.1. Lineage (NCBI taxonomy): Eukaryota > Viridiplantae > Streptophyta > Pinopsida > Pinales > Pinaceae > Larix > Larix kaempferi. The sequence goes on along the minus strand of BSBM01000225.1, from coordinate 996,584 downwards.
GTACAAGGAAATCTTAAAGCTTCCCAGGATAGACAGAAAAGTCAAGGAGACCTTAAAAGAAATCATAAAGAGTTCTAGGTTGGTGAACATGTTTTTCTTAAGGTAAGGCCGAAAAAGAGTTCCTTAAAATTGGGAAGTTGTGCCAAACTGGCACCCAGGTATTGTGGCCCTTTCGAAATCTTATCCAGAGTTGGACCTATGGCATATCAATTAGCCTTACCTTCAAAACTCAAAGTCCATAATGTTTTTCACATTTCATTTTTAAAGAAATATGTGCATGATCCTACTCATGTTGTAAATTGGAATAATGTTCAGGTGGAACTAGGCAGCGATTTTCCGGTGGAACCGGACTGTATTCTCGCAAGGAAAGAAACTCCACTCCGGAACCGCATGGTTGGCCAAGTAAAAGTGCAATGGAAGCACTATAGCCCAGTAAAGGCTACCTGGGAGTTGGAGAGTAGTATGCAGGCTGCATACCCAACTCTGTTCCGGGAACACTCAAGGAGTGAATAAAGCAACATCGAGGATGATGTTGAGGCTTAAGGGAGGGTGTATGTCACCTACCCAATTTTTGAGAATAATTATTTTCTACTATTATCCTTTTTGCAAAAGTACTTTGTTGATCAATTATAATTACAAGTTTTGTAATTATGACCAATTAGGTCAAAGATGAATATAATGACTCATTATTATCATTTAATAAATAAAAATGGGAGACAAACACTCAAAAAAGCTGTTACAAGAGTGTCCACTGGCCCACTAGGAGGAATGGAAGCTGCTAGAAGGACTGGGACAGATGGAAGCATTTGCACTCTACCATTAGCTCTTGTTATGGAACAACTCCCCCTAATTTTGTGGCATTTCCCCCTCCAGGTGGAGGGAGGTGAGCAGGTAGCTCACTAATGACCAATTAATTACAAAAATACCTAGGCAGCCTATAAAATCCCATTCAAATTGAGCAAGGAGCTCTTACAATGTTTTCTGCATAAACATTTCCTTAGGGCATCAGGTGATGGTTGAGAGATTCGAATAGGGAGGCTATGGAGAGTGCATGTGTAAGAATGCAAATTTTATGAGAAGGACAGACTAGAGGTGTTGGTGCTGGTCCAATTGCTTACTAAGCCTGTAAGGCTGGATAAAATTTCTTGCTGCTGCACGTAGAGATCCTAAGCTTCAGAACTTTCTTCCTCCTGGTGGATCATTGGATAGGCTCGGGGTCCTAAAGCAGACATCTTGGCTACTTGGGAGCAGGTTGGGTGGAATAGGCTTCTTGAGTGATTTGTTCCTCCTATCACACTCAAGTTCTATTCTTTTATTTTTTGGGGGTTTCCAATCATATGAATGCTCTCATAAAATGGCTTAGTAATGTTATTAATGATCAATAGCAATAAAATGTTAGATCCTAATTAATTTAGATTTGTTGAACTGATAAAATGAATTTTTTTCATTTTTCCCCATGCGTGAAGTTGCATCGTACTCTAGTACAGAGAGGTAGCATTAAATCTGTTCATTTAAAAGTGAAACCTAACATGCATCTAAACACATAAACCCAAGAGACCACCCATGCACAGACTTATATTCCTATGCATCGTATATTTTAGCAGTTGTATATTAGATCTCTGCATGCATTGTTGCTACTATTCAAATCTGTATGCTGAAACCACATAACAGAAACTAGTTATAACAGTAGGTTCTTTTCTTTCTTCTGAAGGTGGACATGGTGTTAACATCTAGGGTTGACTGATCATCAGTTATTTCTTCAAAAGAAACCAATATCCTAGATTATGTTTAACCACATACTCATTCTTTTATTTTGAATATGACTAACCTTTATAGAAATTATTGTTATCACTATATTATTTTGTGCAAAAAAAGGAGAGTACTATTTTGTTCATTCATTTTCTCCAGAGGTCCAAATTTGACAAATACAGGGAGATAGAATTAAAATAGAAATTTTTTTATATTCATAAGCAATTAAATTAACTGACAAATGCAGTGTCATTTTCTTGTTTCTGTATTATTGTTGGAGCATAGGCCGCAGCTATGGCAAAGCTGCCAATTTTGGGGAAAAAGCACTAAGTTTTAAAGGAGAAGTGCTAATTTTGAGGAAAAGCACCATTTTTTACGGAAGTGAACAGTGCACGGTACGGTTCTAGATGGACGAGCTCACCACAGAGTGCGGGCCGAAAATCATGAAGCTCGCGCGCACAAGCCAAAGAAGAATAAATGTGGCCAAGTAGAAAGCTCAACCACCACAGTAAATGAAGGAAGCGACAGAATAGAGGGCTCAGCTACCCTCATTAAGGCTAAGTACAGAAGTTATGGTTGCTCGGACCAAGGAAGAGCAACGGGACGAAGCATTGAAGACAAAGGACAAGGAGCAGAGAACGATGAAGCAGCGCCCATACCCGTGATCTGCGCCGAAAATCACGGAGCCTGCAGGAAGTTGCGACGCGACTGCAAGAGGCATCTAAAGTACACCTAGCCATCACTGGTTAGGGTTTTTGGGGATCACTGTTGGGAAAGGCCCACAGTTTTGTAAAGGTGCGACCCTCAGGGCCACCTATATATATGTGTAATTGTAAAGGGAAAAGGGTTAGATGGGTCAGAGATAGATTGGTTAGAAGGTCAAGGAATTAGAGAGTTGGATAGCTGTAGAGCTAGTCACTGAGTTGCAGACAGTCTAAGTTGATGTCTGAGTCATTGTAATCTCTGTAGAAGAAGAGAGTAGGTCTAAGAGAAGGGCTCCCAGCTGTGTGCGTGGAGTTTCCCAAAAAGATCTAAGGCTGCAGCTGTGTGCGCAGCATAACTGTGTAATTCCCATTTCGAGCTAATATAAAATACAATTCCCGTGGAGGCGAACCACATGATTCTTGTTTTTATGGTGATGTTTACGTGAATGCATGTCTATGTTTTACTATCTATGTTTACATGAATGTTTCATTATCTTTGTGAATGAGTATGTAAAGTAAGTTCGTGAAGCTTCCTTAGAAGTTACAATCATGCACTATCGGAGGAGTCTGTAAGAACACTATCACCGCAGCAGTTAAGAAGTGTATTATTGCACTATGGCATGAGAGCGGAGATGATACATAGTGTATCAGACGTAGAGGGTAAACGCCTCGTGCACAGGTGCGGAGATACCACACATCTAGGCTAAGGCAAGTAAGCTCCAACGCTGTTGCGCTGTATGACCTGTGAAAGAATCAGACGCTCTATTCAGAAGTTACTGCGAAAGAGAGGAGGAGAGAAGACTGTGGATTCCACTCCACCCTGGTTAAGGAAACCTAATTCCTTAGCCCCCCATAGCCACTTCGGGTGAGACCTCGGGCTGCTGCGCAACCCGTTGCTGAAAGGGCCAGTGCGCCAAGGGGTGTTTGTTGCTGTGCCTCCTGAAAACCTGGGTCTTTCCAAAAGCAGCCAACAAATGGTTCTGTTGCCTTGAGACTTGTTAAGCCAACAAATGGTTCCGTTGCCTTGAGACTTGTTAAGCCAACAAATGGTTCCACCGCCAGCTTTAACCCTATTATTTTGAAGGCAATGTGGTGCTGGAATCCTACAGCTAAAGAAATTCAAGAGTGGTTTGATTCAAAGGCGAGAGAGTTCGCTGAACGTGAAAATAGAAGCTCTAGGCTTCAGACAGAAGACTGGTTGCAGAAGCATATTTATACTGACCTTCACGAAATCTTCTTTGTAACATTTGCAATCGAGTTGCATGGGTGGGTATCCAAGCTAGTAGATACTCAACCCACTGTGCATGTTGATCAACCTGTTGTTTGGTCGATTGAGCTAGTTAGCATTGTGAAGCGGGTCGATAATCTTGTATCCCGTGCAGTAGACTTTTGGTTGAACAGTCTGCTGGAAGGCTTCATCACTGAGTTTGAAATAGATACGAGAAAGAGCTTCAGCGAGGCTGAGAGGAGTTTCTTCAAAGCATACAGGGGTAAGTTCTTAAATTCTCTGAACCTGTCGATTAAAATGCTCTTATATGAAAAAGGAAAACTATGCATAACTTCCGATGAATAGCATAGACAAGTAATGTCCGCAGATTCTGATAGTGATCTTGAATCTATTGGTTGCACTCGTAGTGGAAAACGATATAAAGTAGGCCTCGACTAGCATTCTTTTGAGTCTAGCCCAGAAGATAGTCGAGCTCGTAGAGCGAGCCATATAGAGAGACAAGGGAGTGTTCATATCTGTTATCACCCTTTTACACCGCAAAAGCCAGACGGGGCTCAGCATAACCCCGCAGTAACACCCTCTAGTAGCCCGCACGGTACTTCTAGTACCTCAGCCCCACCTTTGTTTAACCATCCCAGAGGTAGTGCCACAGCACCTCCATGTCAACCTAGCGTAAGAAGGATGGGTGATGACATGAAGCTACCAACCTTTAGAGGAACAGGGCTAGAAGACCCTGAGCAGCACTGGTTTCTATGTGAAGCCATTTGGATGATTAAGCAAATTAATGATGATGATGTTAAGTTGGTTCAGTTAGCAACCACACTAAGAGAGAGAGCCTTAACCTAGTTTATGAAATACTCAATAGCACAGAATAGGATGCTTGCTGATGTAAGAAGTGCTATGCTTAAAGAATTCAAGAAACCTAAATTAGAGTCACAGTGTATAACAGAACTCAAAGACATAAAACAGTTACCTACAGAGTCAGTATGGGACTTTGACCAGAAGTTCAAAGCCTTGATAGATCAAGTAAGCTTTGAGTTTGCACCGCAGGAACATAAGGAATGGTTCATTGTTGCGCTGCTTCCTCACATTCGACTTCCTCTTATGAAACAGAATCTCACTACACAAGAACAATCTCTAGAGATGGCTATGAAACTAGAAGCTTCACCAATTGCTGGAACAAGCAACGATGTTGGGCAGTTGCAGAACCAAATAGCAAACCTAACCTTGCAAGTGCATGATATTAAGAAAGGAAAGGATGTCAAAGAAGAAATTTGGTGTACAAAGTGTAGAGCACAAGGACATTCAAAGGACCATTGTCCTGTTTTCATAGATTATATTGCAACTGGAGCACCTAACCCTTTACCATAGGCACAGGGGCCTTGGTGTGAAATTTGTAGAACTAGAGGCCACAGACCACAAGAGTGTCACTTGTTACAGAAATATGTACAAACTCCAAAGAATCTATATTGCAATTTCTGTAAATTAGTAGGCCATGATGAGAACAATTGTAGAGCATATGAGCTCATGATAGAAAGAAAACATGATGTTTATAGAGTACAGTCAGAACCACAGGGACCCACAGCAGGTCCGCAGTATGACCAAGCTCGCGAAGGCAGAGGAGGAAATTACAGGGGCCGTGGACGCGTAGCAGGTTTTGGTCGAGGAAGAGGACATATCACTTGTTACAACTGCGGAGCTCAAGGCCATTATGAAAGGGATTGCCAAAATCCTACAACCATCTGCAGATACTGTAAATCTTATGATCATGTCATTGAAGAATGCCCTCAGTTGACGGCCAAGATGCAAGAAAAGAAGCCACAGGTTAACCAGAATATCTAGTTGATTGGAGCAGACAAAAGAGAACTAGATCCTACAGTTAATATAGTGACGTGCAGTGGAGCAACCACTGGTGCGCCAGAGTTGGGAACTGGAAATCCAGCGACGCAATGGGTGCGCCGCACTAATATTAAACCGTCCCCTATTGACCTACAGAAGCAAAAAGAAGCATTCAATCAAGCTCAAGTGTATTTCTCAGATCCGCGAGCTTCAAGTTCTGTCACAATTCCGCATAATGATATCAGACCGCATGTGCCACATCAAGAGAAATGGGTACGAGAGCAGGCCACTACATCCGGAAGGCCTGATGAGGAGGATGCACTAGGCAGTGTTCATGCTTTCTTGAGAAACTGCTTAAAGTTGTTGCGCAATGAAAAAGCAACTATGGAACTCCAACACCTGTTGGATCAGTGTCAACAATCTGCTTTGATGAATACACCACAGCATGCTGTTCATCAGATTGGGAGTCATACTAGAACTGGAAGAGAGATGAGACTCACAGCGCAGATTGGAGCATTTGAAATGGACGAAGTCATTTTGGATTTAGGCTCAGAAGTTAATGTTCTCACCATGCAAACATGGGAACAGATGGGTAGCCCTCAGCTTACCAGATCTTCTGTCCAGTTAAGACTTGCAAATCAGCAACGAGTTTCTCCATTGGGCAGATTACCCAATGTACCCATTGACATTGAGGGAGTAAGAAGTTCTGCAGACTTCGAAGTAATAAAAATTCTGGATGACAGTACACCTTACCCAGCACTTTTAGGCATAGATTGGGCATTTGATAATTTGGATGTCATTAATTTGAAGAAAAGACAGATGACCTTTGAGGATGAGCAGATCAGTGTCATTGCACCGCTCGATCCCCTTCAAGGACCATGGTATATTAAACCCATTCGGGCAGAAGAAGAAGTGCGCCACATGGAATATTTGTACCAAATGACTACTAGTCATAATGATTATGTCAATCCCACAGTGGACGGCCATATCAGCTGGTGATGCGATAGTTCGTGCACATCAGATTCGGAAGCAGGATTGGAAAACTGGCAGAATCGCTTACATGAAGTTTCTGCAAGGCGTTGCACCAGGATGACTAAATCCATTCAATGGATTGGCACAGAATTGAATAACACCCCAATCTTCGATGGTTTAACTGGAGTAAGTAAATTCATACATGCATATGAACAAGAAATCCCAGATGAGAAACGCATACAAGCATTGGATGTAGCACTACGTGCTACACCCGCGAGATGGTGGGGTGCGCACAAAGAAAATATCGACACATGGCAAGACTGTCGCAGGTTGATACTGCGCAGATTTCAAGAGACTACAGTAGGAGTTTTGCTCAAATATGATGGATAGAGTGACCCCAGGTCACATGTTGAAGCATGTATTCAGCAATGGTCAGATATTCCAGAGGATGAGTGGGCTCACCTATTCATCCACACGTTGGATATAGTTCCAAGGAACTGGTACACTGAAGCAGAATTGCACAGAGGCACTATCACTTGGCCTCTCATGATTGAAAGTTTTGAACTCACCTTCAGCTTTGAGTCAGAACATCCACGCATTGATCAGGCTTTAAAGTGTATTAAAAAGAAGGTATTTGAGCAATGTCCGTTACCAGAGTATTCTCAACCAGACTGGGCTGTCCAGATGGAACATGCCCTAGAATGCTATAATTTCGCCACTGGAGAAGAGGATGATGATCCTCGCAACATCAATATTCCAGAGTCAGAAGGGACGCGCAAAGTCGAAGGCCCTCAGCTTGATATCCCTGCCATTACAGAACACATCAAGCTCAAGAAAATTAACATTGGTACAGAAGCCAAACCCAAGGTTGCCTCTATAGGAGCTTCTTGGGATGATGAAACTATTGACCACATTGCAGATTTACTGCATGAGTACCAGGACATCTTTCCTACCAAGTTTATAGAAATGAAAGGCATCCTAGGAGATTTAGGAGTTATGCGCATACCTTTGAAAGCGGATTCTAAGCCAGTAAAACAACTCCCATACAGGTTGAACCCGCGATATAAAGAAAAGGTCAGAGAAGAAATTGATAAGATGCTCGCAACTGGTATCATTGAGCCAGTAGAGGAAAGTGACCGGATTAGTCCTATGGTGGTACAAGAGAAAAAGGCAAAAGGTGAAATAAGAATCTACGTGGACCTGCGCAAGCTCAATGACGCATCAGCACACGATCCATTTCCTACGCCCTTTACAGACGAAGTGCTTGATAATGTTGGAGGACAAGAGGCTTACTCCTTCACTGATGGCTTTTCAGGATACCATCAGATCAGAATCCATCCGAAAGATTGCCATAAGACCACTTTTGCGACTGAATGGGGCTCATTCTAGTATACGGTAATGCCCTTTGGTCTTAAAAACGCTCCTGCTATCTTCTCTAGAGTCGTTGTTGCTGTTTTTAAAGAATTCATCCATAAGTTTCTAGAAGTCTATTTTGATGACTGGACTGTGTTTGGTTTACTAAAGAACCATATAGGGAATCTAAGGATGATGTTAGAAAAATGTAGACAGTATCAGATTTCCCTAAACTTGAAAAAATGTATCTTCTGTGCTCCTTTTGGTATTTTGTTGGGTCACATTGTATGCAGACAAGGACTCATGATGGATCCTGCGAAGGTTGCCATCATTGCTAACTTGCCTGCGCCCAACTCAGTCAAACAATTGCGCACTACATTGGGACATATAGGATACTACAGGAAATTTATCAAGGGTTATGCAAAGATTACTGTGCCTATGGAACGACTTCTGAAAAATGATTCAAAATTCCAATGGACAGAAGAATGCCAACAGAGCTTGGACACACTTAAAGAAAAGATGATCACAGCACCTATTCTAGTTTTCCCAGACTGGACAAAACCCTTTCATGTTCATGTAGATGCTTCTTCCATAGCATTGGGGCTTGTACTTACACAACCGGGAGAAGGAGGTATCGACCACCCCATTGCTTACTCTAGCAGAAAGCTGTCCACAGCTGAGAAGAACTACACCACTACAGAAAGAGAAGGACTACCTATGGTGTATGCCTTACAGAAGTTCAGACATTATCTATTGGGTGCTCATTTTAAAATGTATACTGACCATTCTGCTTTGAAGTACTTGGTCAATAAGCCAGTGTTAGGGGGAAGAATTTGCAGATGGCTACCCCTCTTCCAGGAGTATGATTTTGAGATTATTGTGAAGCCAAGTAGATTGAATGCAGAACCTAACCATTTACCTAGGATAGAGTTAGGGGAGGAACCTACAAATTTGGAGGACAATCTGCCTGATGCGCAACTATTCTCTATTCAAGCAGCAGATGGATATTATTCTGATATTCTTGAGTTTCTCACTACAGGGCAAGCACCGAACGGGTTGAAGTACCTGCCGATAGGCATACTGTTGTACATATCCCGCTTGCAAGCATGACACTCCCGGATCCTTTAGCTGCACTACAGGTAAGCGCGGTTGGCGCTGTTGAATTAAATTTGTCACTTATTCCGTTGGAAACTCTCCATTTGGTTCAGGAGCAGGTTTCTACTGAGCTGAGAGCTAGGGAGCTCTCCACATTCCATGCCAATCAAAGACTGTAGACACAGGAAGTAGATCTAAGGGCAGGCTACAAGGAGATCTTTGCGCAGCTTGAACTTCACGAAGCGCAAGACACTGGGTTAAGGAATGCTGTTGATGAAATCGCCCAGGAGTTTCCAGCCGGCCAGATTCAACCAGACCTCCCGTTAGTTGAGAAAGTGCAACGCATCGGCAGAAGGGCGCAAGCCCTAGAACAACAAGTAGTTGCTATGGTTGAGGACCATAGAAAGCAGCTCGTCGAGTTGGAAGCTCGTGTCGCAGCGCCTCCCGTGGATGAGATGCAAGAACGACTGGAAGCACTGCGCATAGCTTCCATCCAGATGCAGCACAAAATAGATAAAGCCCAGCAGCTAATGACGCAAGCTATGGAAGCTTGGGCGGAGCTTGAGAAGCTCCCTTCTAAATTTGCTCTTGTAGAACAGGTCGAAGCAGCAAAACAGTCCCTAACTGTTCTGAATGAAGAAGCTAAGTCATTGGAAGGCTTAGCGAAAATGCAGAAGATGAGCGAAGTCCGTAAAGTCCAGCAAGAACTGCACAGGCTCAGAAACAAAGATGCTACTCTCGCCAACAACATTCAGCCGTTTATGGATGAGTATGCTGAACTTGCTGCCCAAGCAGAGGACAAGGTCAAAGCATTTGTTGAGTCTCAAGAGTTGGTTGACGGCATAGAAGGAGAAGAAGCTACTGTAGACATGGTGCAGATAGCTGCGAAGTGCGTCGAAGACATGGACTCTGCTATTGCGCAGTGGAAGCAAGACTTTGCTGCGACTCAAGCCAAGTTAGATGCACAACTCAAGCAACCGCAAGCTAGTGCGGGTGGCTTGGGGACGAGCCACAAGTAAGTGTTAGGGGCCTATTGGAGCATAGGCCACAGCTATGGCAAAGCTGCCAATTTTGGGGAAAAAGCACTAAGTTTTGAAGGAGAAGTGCTAATTTTGAGGAAAAGCACCATTTTGATGGAAGTGAACAGTGCACGGTACGGTGCCAGATGGACGAGCTCACCACAGAGTGCGGGCCAGAAATCACGGAGCTCGCGCATAGAAGCCAAAGAAGAATAAATGTGGCCGAGTAGAAAGCTCAACCACCACAGTAAATGAAGGAAGCGATGGAATAGAGGGCTCAGCTACCCTCATTAAGGCTAAGTATAGAAGTTATCGTTGCTCGGACCAAGGAAGAGCAACGGGCCGAAGCATTGAAGACAAAGGACGAGGAGCAGAGAACGATGAAGCGGCGCCTATACCCGCGATCTGCGCCGAAAATCACGGAGCCTGCAGGAAGTTGCAACAGGACTGCAAGAGGCATCTAAAGTACACCTAGCCGTCAGTGGTTAGGGTTTTGGGGATCACTGTTGGGAAAGGCCCACAGTTTTGTAAAGGTGCGACCCTCAGGGCCACCTATATATATGTGTAATTGTAAAGGGAAAAGGGTTAGATGGGTCAGAGATAGATTGGTTAGAAGGTCAAGGTATTAGAGAGTTGGATAGCTGTAGAGCTAGTCATTGAGTTGCAGACAGTCTAAGTTGATGTCCGAGTCATTATAATCTCTGTAGAAGAAGAGAGTAGGTCTAAGAGAAGGGCTCCCAGCTGTGTGCATGGAGTTTCCCAGAAAGATCTAAGGCTACAGCTGTGTGCGCAGCGTAACTGTGTAATTCCCATTTCAAGCTAATATAAAATACAATTCCCGTGGATGTGATTTCCCCGTGGAGGAGAACGACATGATTCTTGTTGTTATCGTGATGTTTACGTGAATGCATGTCTATGTTTTACTATCTATGTTTACATGAATGTTTCGTTATCTTTGTGAATGAGTATGTAAAGTAAGTTCTTGAAGCTTCCTTAGAAGTTACACTCATGCATTGTTGGAGGAGTCTGTAAGAACACTATCTCCGCAGCGATTAAGGAGTGTATTACTGCGCTGTGGAACGAGAGCGGAGATGATACATAGTGTATCAGACGTAGAGGGTAAATGCCTCGTGCGCAGGTGCGGGGATACCGTGCAGCTAGGCTAAGGCGAGTAAGCTCCAGGGTTGTTGCGCTGTATGACCTGTGAAAGAATCAGACGCTCTGTTCAGAAGTTACTGCGAAAGAGAGGAGGAGAGAAGACTGTGGATTCCAATCCACCCTGGTTAAGGAAACCTAATTCCTTAGCCCCCCATAGCCACTTCGGGTGAGACCTCGGGCTGCTGCGTAGCCCGTTGCCGAAAGGGCCAGTGCGCCAAGGGGTGTTTGTTGCTGCGCCTCCTGAAAACCCGGGTCTGTCCAAAAGCAGCCAACAATTATCAACTATATGTGGCAGAATTTACATCACAGAGTATCATGTTATTAAAAGCAAAGAAAAGGATAGCATTATTGAATTGACACTACAAAATACAATATCTCTACACCCAAACTAGGGTTAACCTATTCTCATCATACTAATGTTTACAAACATTTAACAGCTGCCAAATCAAACGTGTCATTACCGCAGATATCCTAATTGTAGAATCAAGATCTATTATTCTTGTTTTCTTTAAACATCATTACAAACCAGCAGACTTCATTATCATCGACAAGCTAGGGTTTAGCATTATCACAGTTGTATTCAAACAAAACCAACACCTTTTTATTATCAGCTTATAGCCACTATTTAAATAAACAACTTAAACATGCCTTTCGTTCCTTGGAACAGAATTCAAAAATGAGAAGTTCAAAAACACCATACATAAACATTAAACCCTAAACATTTATCATTTCCATTTAAAATTACGATGGCAACAAGCTACAGATCGCCTCATTGTTTACTGAGGGTTCCATTCCAAAACCCATTCTTTTCACACTACTCAGTTATTGAAACAAAACCATAGTCAACATTTCTTTTCCACACTTGTTCTTCCATTGACTCAGAAGTGCAAAACGATAGACATCAGACATTAAATGCTGTGAAATTCTTTGCAAAACAAGGGTTCAAACCCTATCAAGTTCGCTAAGACAAAGGATGGCCGGACATACATTTAAGAAATATTCACATCATCTACACTAAACAAACAAAACAAAAACTGTAATGTTTTCCCAATGCTGCAGGCAAGACAAAAGCCACTGCCGAGAAGGCATGCTACCAACACCTTGCTCGTCAAGTCCAATTCCAGGAGAACCACTAGGGAGGGATACCACTGAATCTTACCGGTGGGTTTTCCATATTTCTTCTCCCCATCAACTTTCTCGGCACCCTGCTGTTCGCCAAAGAGCTACCTGCCAAACGACCCTGCTCTGAGTTAAATATCAATCATGAAATAATGATGCATGCAACAAGAAAACTTTAAACCCTTGCAATCTTTACTATACCTGAGTCGTGACAGAATCTTGATGAAGCCATCCATCCATCCACTACAAAGGAGAAGTACTCAACTCAAAGGCCACACTGTGTGATACCTTTGAAACTTACAACCCGATCAAAACCCCAGACTTGCAAGTCACTACAACGCCACAACAGACACACTCATCCAACCTATGGATTGCCACACCTTTCAAATCCAGACTCGGCCTCCATTGTTAGCATTCACATACAGTTTGAGGATTGTTGCTGGTCTTAGGATCGAGCCTGAGGAAGGCTAGAAAAACATCAAAACCCTAAGTGCCTCTCGACTGGTTGGCCTCACCCCAAACCCTACCACTGAAACAATGACCAAGAAAATGTTACAAGATCCTATAAGTTACGTTCGGGTTCATCACAATCCCAACGCACAACAATCAATGACGGAGATCTAATTTCCTTAAGCCACGATGGAGGGTGGTAGATGCGACATTAACTCACCCCTCCATCTCCCAAGCCATGAAGTTTCCAACTCTGTTGACACTAGGGCAGGAGGCCCGTTACAACTCAGCATTGCCAAACCTTATCACATGCCGAACATACATCATGACATGCACGTAATATTACCCTTAAAACGGTGGCCAGGTGGATTGATTTCAAACCCAATCATTTACTACACCGTTGAATTCATACACACGCTTTATATAGTGCCATCATTCCACCTGCCAACCATATGGATCAACGTTTAATAGCGTCGACTTTATAAACTATACGAAGGCTAAACATTCATCAGTAGCATGTATTAAAGACTTTGTATGTTCCATGAAAATCGATATAAGTATGCTCATAGTATAGAACATCCACCTAGGTTGCATTCGATCCTAAGGTATGGATTGACTCCGCCCCAATTAATATAAAATTCATTATAAAGTTCATCATATTGTTCATCAAGATTTGCCCATTGCATAGTTTCACAAGGTTACACCCTTAGGGTATAGTTGCCACCCCTGGAACCATCATATAGATTGCATGGTAGGGTATTATTGCATAATGCATCACTATTATAAATGCTTAGGAAATAGAGAACTTAGAATCACCTTATTACCCGCTCTATGGTATGCTTAGGACCACGTGTCCTTGTCTTAGATTTTGTCACAATCAAAATTTTAAAAGAGTTGTTTTAACAGCCGCAAGTCATTCATGGAATGACAATAAGTGAAGTCATAAACGCCTAATGAAAACATTCATAACAATCACACTCTGATATTGACGATATCTACAGTTTTGAGCTAGTCAAATTCATCTTACAAATTGGAAGGAAACCATACCTATAGCGTCGAAATTATAAGCAATTTTTATTTATATCACTGTTATTAAATACTCTGAATTTTATCACTATCTGTTACCTGCGAATCTACGCATGAAGGAGGAGTACAATGCTTTAGCCGAGTAGCTAAGTAAGCTTCGGGGGCACCTTGTGGGACCCCTTTTATCATCATCCAGAAAAAATAAACTGTTAGTACTTGTCGGGAAGAATTTTGTTTTCCAAATGCATCACAATTTTCAATCATTCCAACATATAAATAAAGGACATAATCATTAATTGGATTCATGACATGTCGCCGACACGATACACTCTCAGAAGACAAAAAGACACAACAATTAAATTGTTCCTACCAAATGTCTCTTTTATTAATTATTGCTTTATTAATTATTATTATTTCTGCATTTTACAAATATTATCTTTTAATGGCGATTTAGAAATTTTAAATTTTTATGAAAATATCGGGATGTTACAGGGTTGGGAAACAGAAGAAGAATGAAAAGTTAGAGCTAGTGCATATAGATGTATGGGTACCGGCTCAGGTACAATCTCTTGGTGGCTCTCATTATTATGTTACATTTATTGATGATGCAACTAGAAAAACTTGGGTTTATTGCATTAGACAGAAATCTGATGTGTTTGCTACTTTTAAGAAGTGGAAAGCTTTGGTTGAGAATGAGACGGTGAAAATTTTGAAGTGTCTTAGATCTCATAATGGAGGTGAGTACTGCGGCAAGGAGTTTGATAGTTATTGTTCATACCATGAGATTCGTAGAGAGAAGACACTCCCAGGAACACCACAAGAAAATGGTGTGTCAGAAAGGATGAACAGAACAATCATGGAGCGTGCAAGGTGTATGAGACTGCATGCAGGGTTGCCCTTACAGTTTTGGGTGTATGCTATAAATACTGCTGCTTATTTAATAAACAGAGGACCTTCAAGTGCTTTGGATGGTGGTATTCTAGAGGAGGCATGGACAGATAAAAAGGTAAACTACTCATTTTTGAGAACATTTAGTTGTGAAGCATTTGTACATATTGATAAAGAAAATAGAACAAAGCTTGAAGCTAAATCCAAGAAATGTACCTTTATTGGATCTGGGGTTGATGATTTTGGTTATCGTTTATGGGATTATGAAAATCACAAAATCATTAGAAGTAGAGATGTCATATTCAATGAAAAGGTCATGTATAAAGATTAGTTGTAGGGAAAGAAACAGGAAAAGGAAAATACAGAGTACACAGTACTTGATGAAGTTACAGAAAATGAAGTTCCAAAGGTGCTAGAAAATCAAGAACAGCAACAAGTGCCTGAAACTCCTGCAACTATAAGAAGATCTACCAGGTTAAGTAGACTCCTTGAACGATACTCTCCTTCAATGTATTATTTGTTGATGACGGATGCTGGTGAACCAGAGTGTTATGAAGAAGCAATGCAGGTGGAAACTAGAAAGAAGTGGGAGCAAGGCATGAATGAGGAGATGGACTCATTGGTAGGAAACTAGACTTGGGATTTGGTTCAGTTGCTTGCTGGTAAAAGAGCATTGCAGAACAAATGGATTTATAGGTTGAAGGAAGAAGAAGGAGGCAAGAAACGGTACAAGGCCAGACTTGTTGTAAAGGGGTTTGCACAGAAGAAAGGTATTGATTTTGATGAAATATTTTCTCTTGTTGTTAAGATGACTTCAATTGGGACTATCTTAAGTCTAGTGGCGGTAGAATATTTGCATCTTGAACAGTTAGATGTAAAAACAGCCTTTCTCCATGGGGATTTGGAGGAAGAGATATATATGCAGCAGCCATAAGGGTATGAGGTCAAAGGTAAGGAGAACTTGGTATGTAGGTTGGAAAAGAGTTTGTATGGCTTGAAGCAAGCTCCAAGGCAGTGGTATTTAAAATTTGATAGGTTTATGACAGAACAAGGTTATAGTAGATGTCATCCTGACCACTGTGTTTATTTCAAGAAGCTAGACAATGAAAGATATATTATCTTGTTATTGTATGTGGATGAAATGCTTGTTGCAGGGTCTGACATGCAGGATATAAATGTACTCAAAAGGAATCTAGCTAATTCATTTGTGATGAAGGATTTGAGTGCTGCAAAGCAAATCCTTGGTACGAGAATAACAAGAGATAGGAAAAATCGCAAATTGACATTGTCTCAGAGTGAGTACCTACAAAAGGTGTTGGAAAGGTTCAGAATGCATAATGCAAAACCAGTAAGTACACCTTTTGGCCAGCCATTTCAGTCTAAGTAAGGAAATGTGTCCCAAGACACAGGAAGAGATAGATTACATGTCCAAGATTCCCTATCAATCAACAGTTGGCAGCTTGATGTATGCCATGGTGTGCACAAGACTAGATATTGCACAAGCAGTGGGAGTTGTGAGCAAATATATGAACAATCCAGGTAAAGAACATTGGAAGGCAGTACAGTGGATTCTTAGGTATTTGAGAGGTACCACCACTCAGGCATTATGTTTTGGAGGTTCATACACTATTCTATAGGGATATGTTGATGCAGATATGGTAGGTGATAAGGATAGCAAGAGGAGCACCACAGGGTATGTGTTTACTGTAGGTGGAACAATAGTAAGTTGGATTGCGAAACTACAGAAGGTTGTTGCACTTTCAACAATGGAAGTAGAGTATGTTGCTATTACAGAGGCTAGTAAAGAGATGATTTGGTTGCAAAGGATTATGGAGGAATTGGGTAAGAAGAAAAAGGATAGCAGGTTGTATAGTGATAGCCAGAGTGCCATTCATCTTGCAAAGAACTCAACATTCCATTCTAGAACTAAACATATACAACTCAAGTACCATTTCATACGCTCTGTTCTGGAAGATGAACTGTTGAAGCTGGAAAAGATACATACTAGCCAGAATCCTGCAGACATGTTCACAAAGGTAGTGACCAGAGAGAAACTAAGTTCCAGCTCGGTTTTAGTTGGCCTTCTAGCATGAAGGTGAAGATGAGAAATTTTCCAAGTCCAAGGTCCAGCAAGTACAGCAGCAGTGGAGTTGTTGTGATCAGTCTCCAAGTGGGAGATTGTTGGTTGTGGAGCCTGATCTCTAGATTCAGAGATATTATTATTCAGCCATGTTAGTACCCCAGATTGGGTTATGATCTCGGCACAATGCTTAGGGGGTCCGAGGTGTGTGGGGGCCAGCGCCCTCGAGAAAGGGGGTTTGGGGGAAACACCTCTGAGAAAAAATTTTGGGGCTATTTTCGCGATCAGTTTTCAAGCCCATGGTTTTGGGTAACCCGTGGTATTTTCCCATTGTATTTCCCTTATAAAAGAAATACATTGTAACATGGATAGGGTTGATGTATTAGGTTTTATGTGTTGTAAAGATCTCTGAGATCAGAAGAGAGACTGTGAGATAGTGAAGAGGAAGTGTAGCGCTTGTGCTGCGGGTTGTATCCCTTCACTTTCCTGGATGGAATAATAATAAGGACTGGAAACTTCAATGTGGACGTAGCCCAATTTGGGGTGAACCACGATATATCTATGTATCTCTTGTAATGTGTATGTGTGATTATATTTGCATTTATGTTTATTGTTATTTCTCTGCGATCCTGTTTTTCTAACAGTTAAGATGCCAAATATTTCATGCCACAATCTACTCTCTTCATTGGCATGAGTGTGAAGAGCAGATTGCTTTGAGAGAGGTAAGAAGTGGGAGAACTCATACAGTTTTGACTTATGATTTGCAACACCTTTTGCAATGGTAGAACCTGATACCATGTCCTGAATTTCAACCTCATCTGGAGAGAATATCATCTTCTTGGTCTCTCCAGTATGGGTCATCTAATATACTGGAAGTAGATTAGCAGTGAGGGTGGGAACATAGAGTACATCCGAGAAGTATCCATGATCTAGTTTGATTCTTCCCATCCCCTCAGAGGAGGCCTCTGAATCATTCCCCAACATAATGGATGGTCAAACAATAGCTTTGAATACAGTGAAGAGATTCTTGGAGGAAGACATATGCCTTGATGCTCCAGAATCTATGATGAAGGAGGATTGAGTTGATGCACCTGCCATGAGGGAATGACATCTCTCTTTGTTCTCAGATCCATATGGTTCACTCTCTTTCTTTCTAGCACATGCAGGTGCTGGAAGATTATTTTTTTCAAGAAGTGAAGCCATGAGATCTATGGTCTTCTTCATACATGAGCTCTTAGGGTGATATCTTCGATTTCAGTATGTGCACTTGGATTTTCCCTTCTGAGTGTGCTTGTCCTTCTTAGGATTCGAGGCTCCATCTGATTGTATGTGAGCCTCCTTCTACTTTGTATCATTCGAATTTCTATCATAAATTTTTTTTTTTCCTTTGCCTTTTGCTCCCCTTGAATTAGTGGCTGCAAGAGCTAAATCCAACTTGGCTTTTATCACTCCCATGTGCACTAGCTTCTCCTCCTCAAGAGTTAGAGATTGGATGAAGTCTTCAAGCGAAGGGAATTTCCATTTTGGAATGGACAACTTTTCTGAATAGAAGGTATAAACAAACATTGAATAATCAGGGCCTAGCTTCGACAGGATGGAAAGGATGATTTTTTTTTCTTCCTTCTCAATCCCATACCTCTTCAACTGTGAAATCAAGTTCTTGAATTTGTTGAGAAACTCAATGATAGTTTCAAAACTGATTGGGATCAAGGAGATGAGCTCATTTTCTAGTTTATGCCCCTTCAAATCATCTTTATGGCCAAGGAGGGATTCGAGCTTGTCCCAAAATTCCTTTGGAGTCTTCAAATCAATAACATGAAAGTGAAAATCTTCAGAAATGCTAAGTAGCAGCAGTCCTACTGGTTCATCAAGCTTGTCTAAGTACTTGTATTTCTCTACTGCACCAGTGGGATCAACTACAAAGCCATTCACCACTCTGGAAATACTCTTCAGCTTGAAGAAGCTGTCCATTTTAGCCTTCCATTCAATGTAGTTGAATGAGTTTAACTTGATATCCATGATATTGAAGAATTAGAAGCTGAGAGAGGGAGATTCCTGCAAAACAAATGAGAATTATGAAAATAAGATCTGCTGTAATTCGAATTGAACACTTTGTTAGGACACTGAGTGCATGTGACTAAGTCCTTCACACATGGCTAGACCTCACTGGATTTATCCAGTGAATTCAAGGCAATAGCACTAGAATTTGATGTGGAAACTCAGAGGCTTTTGGTGCTCAATGAAAGATAGTTGCTCAAGGAATTGACGCAACTGCTGCAATTCGAATAGCTACTGTCAGCTCTGATACCATGTGATATTTCAGAAGTAGGATCAATCAGAAACAGTAGACCTCACTATAATTTACTCATGTAGTGCAGAAAGAAGAAGAAGAAATGTTGAATCAATAATCACTCATTACACAAAAAATGGAGAAAAAATGTTGTATCATACATCAGCTATAAGCTGGCACTCTTTAATGTGAATAATAACTGAATACAATCAATGAGATTCGAATGCCTCTAAGGTCATTCGAATTCTCCTCAATGTGTAGTTTGGATAGCATTGGAGACATCATCCAAACCAGTGGCAGTGGTCATAAGAGTCAACTAGTCAATCAAATGAGTCTAATTGAGTCTAATTGAGTGCATGGGCACTGATGTAGGTAAGGAGACTCCAATGTGGGTGCATGAGGAGTTGTCATTAGTCAATAGAGATCAACTAGCTCTCAATAGGTGCCTATCTAAGTGTGTCTGTCAGTTAACTGATCAATCATCCCCTGAATCAAGGAACTAAGTCGTCAACCAACTAACTAACTGAAGTAACTCCTAAATAGGTGGAATAAGGTGCACTTGTGCTCCAGTGATGAAAAAAGGGTGCATCTGTGGCTAGGAGGGATAAAACAGAGCAGAAATAGGCTCCTGGGGGCTGCAAAATAAGGACTAGGTTCTAGGAGACTACCATACTGATGATTGGATGCATGCAAATGAATGGATGCATGCAAAATTGCATGCAGGCATGCAAAATATAAAAATTATGGTGAGAATATTCCAACAGAACATAGTGCAGATATTATGTAATGCCATTGCTACTTGTGATGAAGCCCTGGATGCCACATTGCGAGGGAACAACATGATCAATATAGACTTCAACATGTTCCTGATGGTGATGTTTCATAGAGCTCATAATGCAACAAGTGATGAAATCGGTGAACGAGAAGCCACAACGCACTATCGAGTGGTTAAGTTCAAACGACAAGTGCAGAGCATTGAGGTGGATATTTGATGCCTCCAAGAGAAAAAATAAATGCCTATGAAGGACACAACAAAGGCCATTGAAGACAGAAAGATATTAGAGCATGCCATCTCCATTGCATGCGAAGAAGCACCAGACGTTGACAAGGACATACAGGAAGAGGCAAAAAAGCAAGGCTAGGCACAGTCATTGAAGACCTGCGAAGAGAATGAAGATCTACAAGCAAGGACAGTGCCAAGAACACCGCTAGAGAAAATTGAGGAAAGGAAGAATGTGATTGAAGAAGTTGCTATAGAGATCACAACATTGGAAAAATTGGCACAGACAATCGCGGTAGATGTCACACAATCTTTGGGAATATTGGTACAGGATGAGCAGTTGCATCAACTAAACGTACAACTTAGAGAAGCAAAAACACATCTGGAGGTATTGAGGGGATATCTTAAGGAAATTCCCCTATTTGTGCAGATGCCAAAGGAAACCAAGCTAAAAGAGCTACATGATCGGGTCAACAAAGCACACACAAGACAACAAAGAAGAACAACGCACTTAGATGAGCTACAGACAAAATATGAGCAGTTGGGATTCAAGGCAATGGATGTAATGAACAAGATCAAAGAAGAGTTGCAGAAAGCGCAGCAGATGGATTGCGAACACCCAACAGACTAGGAAGTAGCAGATTGTGCATCTCTCAACGAATTGGACAAGGAAGCGGTCGACCAAGTCATGACATCTTATGACGAGTTCAAAAAGTACGTAAATGGACCAACAATATCCAGTTGAGGTGGCTCAAGGGTGAGCCACAATTTTGTGTTGGGGGCTTGTTGGCATGGGTTCGGAGTGCACAAGTGTGGAACCCCAAGCGGCCGAAGGGTCAAGGAAAAGAACAAAGGACTGGTTGCAAAGCCGAGATATGTGAATGTGTTTGGTTAAGTTAGTTAGCGATGGGTCATTAGGACCATTTTGTAAATGTCCATGTGAACCTATAAATAGAAGTATGATTATTACAACGTAATTTTCCACCAGGTGAGTATCAACATTCTTTGGTCGACAGGATCCATTTCACTGACTCATATCCACTTTATATCCTTCAAACACTATTTTTCCCTATTTTTTCCTTTGTATGCTAGCTGCATCATTACAGTGGGCATAGCCGCGATTTGCATCACTATAGCCCGCAGGAGCATCTAAAATGGTAAAAATCACTAGCTTATTACTTTTTACTCCCAAAAAGTAGTTATTGGGTTTGACCCTCCATCCGCCCAAGAAACGCCTCGATGTGTACTTTCACTTACCTTTGAGAGGACTATATATTGAGCACATATGGCTTATGGACGGGAAGAGAAAGAAGAGCAAGAGAAATCTAGTGGATTTTTGTCATATCTTGAGTCTAGTACACTTATTGATCCTTATAGTTGTGAACCATTATGCTCACCTTCCAAACTCCTTTCATAGTTTGAGTTTTCCATTCATGGAGGATTGAAGTGGTGGAGGCACAAGTGGATTGATCCAGATCTTGGTTCAGATTGGTTGCCGATAAGAGGTCGTATCATATTGTACTTCTTCTTGTTTATTAATAAAAATACTCATATTTTCGTCCATTAATGTTGTGAATGTTGTTTACTCTACATTGGGTTGCATTCACTTATAATATCATGAACCATTGCTATTGATGATGTTGATGTCGTTTATATATATTATGTACTTGTTGTATATTGGCTGTCAAGACTAATTTGTAGATTCAAGTGCATGGATTGAAATCTCTAACGGGGATCTACATCAAACATTTGGATCGAGGTTGGTTACATTCTTCATTGTCTTAGCATTGTCATTTATATAGCATAATACTGAGAATATAGTTAATTTCTGGTAGTCAGCTATCTGTTGTGGTCTACCCCAAGCCATAGTGAGTTTTCTCCAATAAAGAAATGGCGACTCCGCTGAGGAAAACATCCATGTTTGGGGATTTTTTGAGCATTAGTCCTTAATTAGAGTTGTTGTTTCTTGAATCTTTGTGTCACTGATTGGCCATTGAGATACAGTATTGTTAACACCTAAAAAGTGCTCACTAGCTCATTCCCTTACTCACATGACCCATTTGTCCCCTTTTCCACCATCTGAGCCTCTGAAACCAACAAAAGGTCACCAAAAGACCTTAGTACACCCCTTTTTCCATTAAAAAATATTATTTTTCCAAGAAAATCATAAAAAACCCTCAAAAAGGGTCCAAATTCCCAAAAATATTAAAAAGGGAATTAAAATATTATTTTTATTCAAAAAAGGAAAAAGGAGGGAAAAGTACCTAAACCATGTTGGTCAATACCATTCGGTTTCCACAAAACCACAAATGGTATTCCTCACCACCAAAAGCTATAAAAAGGTGGTAGGGGCTCCTCATTTCACATCCTTCCATTATCTCATCCTTATGCTGCTGAAATCTCCCTTGAGCACTTTTAGCCATTGAAGCAACCTTGGAGAAAGAGACCTATTGGAGTTTGGAGCTACTCATCTTGGGAGTTGCTCAACATCAACCTTCACCATTGAAGGTAATATCGCAAGCACTTGCTTGCCCCCCACTTTTCAATACAAAAATTATTTCTTATGTTTCTTGTTCTTGATTTTTGAAATATTTAAATTATTTGCTTAGATTCTTGCTTAGATCCATGAAAAGTATTGTTTATTTAGTTTATTGTTTTTATTTCTATTGAAACTGCTGCTACTAGTTAGCAGGTGCCCATAGCACTAAGCTTGGTTGCAAAACCGAGCCAACAGTTTTGGCGACTCCGCTTTGGTTTGAACTTTAGATCTCTAGCTTTGCCATTAAATCTTAGTTTTTATAAGTTTTTAACCATTAGATCCATAGATCTGCCATCTTAGACAGCAGATCCATTGCTGTTCTGAGATTTGGCCGCAAAAAACAGCCCTAAATTTTAAATTTTCGAGTTCGTTTCTCGTTTTCCGTGCACGGCTTCCGCCTCACGGCTTTTTGCCAGACAGTCGCGCGGTCCATCGCGACTTTTCTGCATTTTTCCGCGCGGTCCATCGCGGCCTTTTTCCAGACAGTCGCGCGGTCCATCGCGACTTTTCTGTGTTTTTCCGCGCTGCACACCGCGGCTTCGCGGCCTTTTTCCGCGCTGTCCATCGCGACTGTGCGCCCAAAACCTGCGCGGTCCATCGCGACTGTGCGCCCAAAACCTGCGCGGTCCATCGCGACTGTGCGCCCAAAACCTGCGCGGCCCATCGCGACTGTTCGGCCAAAACCCGCGCGGCCCATCGCGGCTGTTCGTCCAAAACCCGCGCGGCTGAATTTTTTCATTCGGCCATCCCGATTTTGAAAAATATTTTTTACTGTACTTTCTGCCCATAGCACATTTTTTACAGTATCAAAATTCTGCATATTTTCCAGATTTAGAAAAAAATTTTACTATTTAAAAGTGCATACATAGAAATCTTTTTAAAAATTTTCAAGAAAGTGAAAGAAAGATTCATTTTGCATTCTTTATCTAGATTCAAATTTTTTCTTGTTTACTTCTTTAGAATCTTGCCCTTAGCAAATTTTATTGAAACGAAGAAATCCATTTATTTCTTTTAGAAGTTTATTATTTGCTTTCATAAATCCAAAAAATCCATTATTTTTTGAGTTATTTTTGAAAAAGCAAATTAATTTCTTTTAGTGAAAAAAGTCTTAAATATTTGCTTATTATTTTTCGAAAAGTCCTTTATTTTTTTTGAAAAATTTCCCTTAAAGCATTTAATTTTTTCAAGTTCAGTTTACAACACCTCACGTGCACTCACACGATCACTTAATTGAACTAAGACTTAAAACTTACCCTAATTTGAACACACTCTTAACCCCACTTGGGGAACACGAAAAGAATTCTTGTAGCTAGGTAGTATTGGGGGGATAGGTGTTCCAATAACACCCCTCAGTTCATACATCTGAGACATAGAAGTTGTCCAATTAGGGAGCTAAAATCTCTTAGTACTTTTTGGCGCGGTCACAACCGGTTTGTGGGAAGGCCTCTCCCCTAGGAGGGTTGAAGTCGCGAGGATGGTTCCGGAAGCCTGAGTGGGATACCGAAACCCATTCAGTAACCGAAGGGCTACCATTCGCAGTTCTCGGGATATCCCTGTATTGGGATATTGCGATCAAAGGACCAAACGGCAGATTTACCTTTTCTCGACGCGTCATGAACGGAGTATCCTAGTAGCCTGTCTTTTTAGGATTGATTACCCGGTGTCCCTCCCGGTAGGGGGATATCTAGCCGTTGTCTCTACATTCATATTGCCTGACTTGGATTTCATCACCTTGCAGGGGATATCGTCTGTTTGAGTCACAATACTTTTAGATTAGGTGTTTGCATGATCTTTACCACCTTTTGAGTCTAGTTACACCTATTTTTTCTAGGAGCCGCTTGCATGTTGGTATTCTGACCGGTTGTTGCATTCCTCCACTTATTGTAGCACAACTGCTAGAATAAGTGCATTTTTTGAGGATCGATTTTTTGGCCTGTGAGCCTTCTTTTTTCACTCCCCTTTTTGCACCCTTGGTTGCATTAGGGTTTTGAGTCTTTTACATCCATATATCACCACCTGATACTTAAAACAAATTTTTACATAAAAAACATATTCTCACCATTGAGAATTCTAGACGTTCTCGTCGTCTACAGGGCGAACTCCCAGAGTTTAGTCCACTTGGCTCTCCACGTCACGGACGCAGAGCATTATCCCTTGATTCGACACATCGTCGATCATCTAGACGGTCATCCGATTCTGACATACCCCACTTCACCTTTGATTTGGAGGTAGAATCCGAAAACCCCACAGAGTTACCACCGACCACAATTATGTCTGGAACGCCAGATGATCCACAATTTACATTAACCATAGGTCAGACATCCGCAAACCCTTCTGCGGGAGTACCATCCATGGCAACATCCACCCCCTTGGGTATGCCCAATATGGGTACCACTCCACATTCAGGAATGCCTAACACAGGACCACCACCTGTCATGGGCATGCCCAACATGGGGGTCATACCCCCTTCGGTTTCCACAAACCCTATCCCAGGAATCCCTAGTACGATTCCTAACCCAAGTGTCACTCCTGTTGCACTTGGGAATGCTATCCCAGGAATCCCTAGTGCGATTCCTAACCCAAGTGTAACCCATGTTGCACTCGGTAGTGCTATACCAGGAATCCCTAGTGCGATTCCTAACCCAAGTGTAACCCAGGTTGCACTTGGGAGTGCTAACCCATATCAGGCCACACCTTTCGGAGGGCACATACCCTCCATACCTAGCATACCTATAGGCGCTACTAGACCCCTACACCATACCACAATGGCTAGGCAGGTCCCGGTTCCGGTCACTACATCCGCTAGTCTACCATACATGGCAAGTCTCAACCTGCCAGATTTAGCTAGGCTCACAAATGACCCCATCAGGCATGACCCTGCTTGGCCCCACATGCCCACTAAGCTTCCCTCTGACATCCCTAAGTTTGAGGGAAAGGCCGGAGAAGACCCCCAGAACCACATCATGTCTTTCCACTTATGGTGTTCCTCCAACTCCATAGTGGACGACTCTATCCGCCTCCGTTTATTACAGCGCACCTTCATTGGCTCTGCAGCCAAATGGTATATCGAGCAACCCCATGGGACGCATTCCTCATTTACCTCCCTTGCCTCGACCTTCCTGCAGTTCTTTCAGCTACCGGTCCGCTATGATGCGGGCGTCGAGATCCTACTGTCTTGCAGACAGAACACAGCCACGCACATCACTGACCATATTCATGATTGGCGTCGGCGCCGAAGCCTATGCAAAATCAAATTAGACGATCGAATCTTTTTAGACTGGTTCCTTAAATCCCTCCTTCCCCTCATTGCGAAGGATGTAGCTTCTGAAAGACCCCAGTCTGAAGAAGAGGCCATCCTTAAGGCCCAACAGTTTGACCTTATCTATGCCCAGTCAGGTTACCTATACACCATCATACCTGACGCCCCACGAGGTGACTCTGCACGCGGTGACACACCGGGGGCATCCCATGCCGCCGATGGCATTATTGGCCAAATTACACCGCAAGCAAAACCTTTCAGTATGGTGAGCACCATGCCCGCCCCAGACCTTTCTAGGGCTACATCCAGTTCCGGAGCGACAACTTCTTATGCTCCAACAAACCAGACCCATCATGTTCATGGACCCTCTTGTCCACAACATTGTTATGGCCAAGCGCCATCAGCATATGTACCTCCTACATACTATGCTCAACCTACGGTACAAAACCCCATGCAGTTTCCACAACAGCCCATGCATTACCCACAACCGGTTGCACCGGCTAACCTCACACCTCCACCAGCGCAGGGGTACCAACAACCCCAACAGGCAACTGGACCACCTCCAGCTCCACCTGCATACTATCCACCGCAACCTGCTCCCGCACCTGCGGCTCCTCAGAATCCCCCCAATGCTCAAGGGCATGTGTACGCACAACAACAGCAGCCCCAATATCAAAATAACCAATGCAACCAGGGTGGACAACCCAACCGCGGAAGAGGACGCAACCGTGGAAACAATCAAAACCGTAACCAAGCTCCACAGCCTACCCAGCCCCCGCAAAACAATAACGCGGCGCCCGCTCATCAGAATCCTGATCGGCCACCTAAGCAACCTAAAAATGCTAATTTACGGACAAACCATCCTTGTTCCATTTGCGGTGTCTATGGCCACTATACCCACGCTTGCCCACATCTCGAGCGAGCTCGACAACTATGGACAAATGACGCCCATCGTCAAGGGCAGGCGGCTCCTCAGCCACCACCCAACCCCCCACCACCTCCACAACAACCTCTGGTTCTCCAAAACCCCTTTCCAACACAGGGGGTGGTAAACACCCAGCCGTTAGCCCCCCAACAGGGCAACGTGCAACCACAACAAATTACTTACACAGCTCCTGATCAACCCATGTTTGATTCAGGCACCCACCACTTATTGATGATGTCCACCGCTGACGTCAATATCCAAACCCGTCGGAATCAATACGGACCGACTTCTGAAGCCCCCCCCGCCGAAAAAGATACCACTACTAATCCCACTGATCAGACATTGCGTATACCTCAGGTTCCACTTGATGGCGCTTCTAAAGCACCTCGCTTCCCCCTTCGCCGAATCAACAACAACCCCAATGCACGAGCTGCGTCCAATTACAACATCGTAGATGACTTAGCTCAATCTCCCGCAGCCATGTCTGCGTTAGAAGTCTTAAAAACCTGTCCTACTCAGCGCAAGACTTTACTTTCCGCCATTGGGGCGATTGACCCAAATGATTCGAACTTGATGACCTTTGATTTAGACCAATCTGAACCACGACTGCCTTCTACCATAGCAGTCCAAGTTTCCGTTTCTATTCGGAATCTTGTCATTCATCGATGTATCATCGACGAAGGTGCATCCACATGCGTCATGTCCACTTTTGTTTGGCAGAAGTTGGGCTCCCCTGCTCTCCAGCAATCCACCACTGCATTGCGGGCCTACGACGGCCGGTCAGCTCAACCTCAAGGTTTATTACCCAAGGTACCCGTCCAATTAGGTGGGAAGACTGTGCTCATCGACATAGAGGTCATTAACGCCCAGCTTGACTATAACCTTTTACTTGGCCGCAGTTACATGTACGCCATGAAAGCGGTCGCCTCCTCCGTCTTCCGCACCATGATGTTCCCCCATGAGGGCCGTGTGGTCAAAATTGACCAACTCACCTACTATGACCCCAACGCCCCTGCAGCACCGGAGAATGTTCTCCCCATGATTGAACAACCCGCTTCTAGTGCGGTTACCTCCTTTGTGTCTTCTGTGGCACCCGGACTGTATTCGGATACACCAATGACCTCTACATTCCAGGCCATCCCACCACCGACACCGGAGACACAGGTCGCAAATCTCTGTACTGTTTCGCAGAATACGCAAACAGCCGGCGGTCAACCACCATTGATCCCCAGTCACATTGGTGTTACACCCATCCACACCATCCCCTTCCTATTTCCTCCTTCGGGTGTAGTAAGCGCCCCGGTTATGGCTACCCTTAGCCTACCCGGGCTAACATTGGGATTACCCGTGTGGTATATTCCGCCTCCCGTTCGATTACCGACACCAGACGTCATCCTCCAACCGGTACAACCTATTGTTACCACAAATCAACCTCCTCCTGGCGTCGCGATCCCTTCGTCGGCAACGACACCTCCTCCTAACCTCAATATTCCTTCATCGTCAATGAAACCTCCTCCGGGTCTCACGATTGCATCGACGTCAAAGGATCCCCCTCTCCTTGCTAAGCCCACTGGGGGCAGAGGTCCACAACCCTACACTGCCATACCACCTCCTAAGGCAGCCAAACCCCCACCGGTGTTTCGAGCTCCCCCCAAATGTTCATTATGCGATGAAATTGGCCATCCAACTCATCAATGCCCACATTTACCGGCACTCCAAGAACATATGAATATGTTGGACGATGACATCGGCATCCCAGTAGTCAAATTAGAGCCACCTCTACAGCCTCGCGACAAATCACTGCGCACTAACCATCCTTGTGCTATATGCAGTGTCTACGGCCACTACTCACACCATTGCCCTGATCTACCAGACTATAGAGTAGCGCTGTACGAGTTAAACAATGCCGATTTAGAGATATCTCCTCCCCTCATCGAGGAGATTCACCCTCCACCATCATCCTCGTCAGAAGAAGTCAATACGATATATATGATTTCGACAACCTTCAAACCAGAACCCCTTGATTTATGGTCTGACTACTTCAATACTGACGAGCAGATTTTGGAAACACTCACTGCACCCGACTACCCTTGGGATGATATGCATCATCGCTCGTACTTCCTCCCGGAAGCATCTACCTCCACCGCATCCAACCAGCTATCAGTCGAGTCGAAAGACTTCATACCTGCTAAGGTCGATTGGTTAAAGGACCCCATCCCAGCACCGGATTCCTTTGAAGAAGGGAACATGTCCAACATTTCCCCCACCATACAGATAGACATTTCCATAACACCAGGGAAACCTGAGCTTATCTCGCTGGGCGCATCTTGCACTCAAGCAGAAACCCAGGCATACAAAAAACTCTTTCAAGAGTTCCGAGACGTCTTCGCCTGGTCCTATACCGAGATGCCTGGTCTCGACCCCGCCATTATTGAACACCACATCGATACATGGCCGGAAGTACCCCCTGTTCGTCAGAAACAGCGACCTATTCACCCTGCCAAGCTCCCCGCTGTCAAGGCTGAAGTCGAGAAACTTCGAACAGCAGGTTTCATCTACCCTATTCCATACACCACATGGGTGTCGAACCCCGTCCCTGTCAACAAAAAGCAAGGCACCCTTAGAGTATGCACTGATTTCCGCGACCTAAACCATGCTTGTCCAAAAGACAATTTCCCCACGCCATTCATTGACCAACTCATTGATGAGTGCGCGGGCCATGAAGTCCTATCCTTCATGGACGGGTTTTCCGGATACAACCAGATTCACATCCGCAAGGAGGATCAGTACAAGACTGCCTTTACCACCCCATGGGGCACCTTTGCCTATCGAGTCATGCCCTTTGGCCTTAAAAATGCTGGTGCCACGTTCCAGCGAGCCATGACCTACTGCTTTCACGACTTGGTCCATATCCTGCGGGTCTATCTTGACGACCTCACAGCGCGTTCCCGAAAACGATCAGACCACCTTAACGACCTCCGGCAAGTTTTCCTGCGTTGTCGTAAATATAAAATCCGCTTGAACCCACACAAGTGTGTCTTTTGCGTCCCGGCAGGCCGGTTGTTGGGTTTCATTGTTTCCCAAGACGGGATCACCGTTGATCCCCTGAAAGTCAAAGCCATCTTAGAACTTCCCCCTCCTCGCACGCTTCGCCAGCTTCAGAGCTTGCAAGGTCGGTCCAATTTTCTTAGGCGCTTTGTTCCTGATTACGCCACCAAAGTCCATGGATTCTTACGCTTACTTCGTACCCACATACCCTTTGTCTGGGACGAACAAGCAGACACGGCATTCGAAGCCCTCAAGAAGGCTCTCACACAAGCCCCCTTGATATCCCCACCGGATTTCTCCCAAGACTTCACCCTTTACGTCTCGGCATCCGAACATGCCGTATCCGGAGTTTTGGTCCAGGAAGATGCTTCCCACAAAGAGCATGTAATTTATTACGTCAGCCAGACCTTGTCTGGCCCACCTCTACGTTACCCATACGAGGAAAGATTAGCCCTAGCTGTAGTCTTTTCCGTACAAAAACTACGACACTACATTTTGCTTAGTCATACCACGGTCATGGCCGACTCCAACCCCATGGTCTACCTCCTCACCAGGAGACTCCTTCAGGGTCGTGTCGCTAAATGGGTCATTATCCTCCAGGAATATGACCTTACTTTCAAGACTCCCAAAAGCACCAAAGCCCTCGCGCTTGCTCACTTAATTACAGATCTCCCGTCCTCTTCGACATCACCCGTTATCCATACGGACCTGATTGACGAGCAGATCTTCGTCATTTCGTCGGACGACCCTTGGTACGGAGACATTTTGACTTACCTCCGTACACAAAAATTCCGACCACACATCGATCGTGATGGACGCCGTCGCATACGACACCACGCACCCCGATACCTACTTATTGGAGATGTACTTTACCGACGCGGCGTTGATACTATTTTACGCCGCTGCCTATCCCATAGTGAGGCAGAACAAGTCCTCAATGATTGTCATAGCGGTGCCTGTGGAGGCCATTTCTCCGGCATGGCTACCGCCCAGAAAATCATTCGGGCAGGTTATTTTTGGCCATCGTTGTTTACTGATTGCATCACCGCAGTCAAGCATTGCCAGAACTGCCAGCTCTTTGCCCCCAAAGCAAGAACCCCCCCTGCCCCCCTTCATCCAGTCATCACTGTTGGACCATTCTGCAAATGGGCCATAGACTTCCTCGACTGCAACCCCCCGTCAGCCGGCGGTCACAAACACATCATTGTGGCCGTAGATTATTTCACCAAGTGGGCAGAAGCCATGCCGACCTATAACTGCAAAGCCGACACCCGCGGCGCGGTTTTTCTTCAACCACGTCATCGCTCGTTTCGGAGTACCACAACAGCTAGTCTCTGACCACGGCTCTCACTTCGAAGATGCCGTCTGGAAAGAATTATCAACCATGTTGAAATTCGAACACCATTTCTCTTCCGCTTACTACCCCCAAGGAAACGGCCAAGTCGAAGCGATCAATAAAATCTTGAAGACCATTCTCCAACGCACTGTAGACAAGCACAAGTCCAATTGGCATCACATGCTTTTCCCAGCACTCTGGGCTTACCGCACATCAACCAAAACCGCCACCGGTTTTACCCCTTTCCATTTAGTTCACGGTGTAGAATCTGTCCTCCCTATTGAGTGCCAGATCCCAGCTTTACACATCGCCGTTGAGCTCCTACCGGATACTTCCCCGATCGAGCAACGTTTACTGCTCCTAGAGCAGGCCGATGAAGATCGGCGCACAGCCATTCAAAACATGGAAGCCGCTAAACAAAGATCGAAACTAAGTTACGACAAACGCGTCCACCCAAGAACCTTTTCGGAGGGAGACCTTGTCCTCGCTTACGATCAAGCTCATGATAAAACCGGAAAGGGGAAGTTCGTGTCTATGTGGCAAGGCCCCTACATCATACACACCTGCCTCGGGCAGGGGGCATACATTCTGACCGATTCAGAAGGTAACACCTTACGCAACCCACGCAACGGGTTGTACCTTAAAAGATTTTACCCATAGAAAATCTCATGGACACCATCGTCCATTTTTTAGTATAGGCATACGTTTTTCGTTCACAAAAAATTTTCAAAAAACCTAAATATTTGTTTTCCCTGCATGATCACAGATGGAGCCTCTTCCACTCTGCCATATCGGTTTCGCTGATGGTGCAAGCCGTTGGTCTCCCAATCTCGCCTCCGCAGCTTGGGTAATATACTCCCCTTCACACGAGTTAATTCACATTGATGGAGTATGTTTAGGTGCCACCACCAATAATCAAGCTGAGTACGATGCCGTGACCGGTCTCCTGGCCGCTGCTCTCCAGATGAGCATACGTCACCTCAACGTTTTCTTGGACTCACAGCTCCTAGTTTCCCAGCTCAACAATGATTACCAGGTACGCGATCCCTGTCTGTTCAGAAAATTCCTGCGCACTAAACAAATGGTTAGACAGTTTGAATCCATTACATTCACACATGTCCCAAGACACCTCAATAGTGTAGCAGATAATATGGCCAACAGTGTCCTCGACTGGCACACCAATCACATCATGTCATATCCATAAACAAACATGCATCCAGGTGCAAAACATGTGCCTCCACGGGCATATACAAAAAACCAATATTGCATCCACGTGCATAACATGTGCCTCCACGGGCATAAAAACAAACAAACCAAAATGATGAACCATGTGCATAGCATGTGCCTCCACGGGCATATATAAATCTACAAACACACTGCATCCACGTGCATAACATGTGCCTCCATGGGCATATACAAAAGACAAAGTGCATCCACGTGCATACACAACAAAATATCCAAAATATATATCCACATATATATACGAACCAAATAGTCCACATGTCATAAGTGCCCTCAGCACTCGATATACACAAAATACATCTGTCATACAAAAAATGCTTCCCCATATGCTCATGAGCATTTGGGGGCAAGTACAATGACGTCTAAACATCAGGATCCTCCGGATCCTCAGGCTCCTCCTCCGGCTCCTCCTCCGCTGGACCAGCCGGGTCAAGACGACCCCGAACTCGCCGCTCGGCTGGCCCTGCTGGGTCGTCCCTCAGACGTATCCTCCCCGGTGCCGGCTCTGCCGGAGCATCTCCTCCACCACCCCCGTGTCTCGCAGCAAGCACCGCTGCCCTCAACAACAGTGACTGCCACTCAGGCGGTGCACCGAGACATCCCTGCAAAATCTCCCGATCAAGGTCCCTCCAGCCATCCTCCGGAAGTCTAGCTACGATCCGGGCTAAAGTCCGTCGAACACCATCTATAGCATCGTCCTGAGGGCCAACCCCTCGCCCACGGGCTCCATATCCTCCACCACGAGGAGGACGTACAGGTACTGGGGGACGAGCAACCACCATCGCCCGCCCCTGCCGAGCCACATAATCAGGTGGTGGTACCGGACCAATATCTGCACAAAGCAAGTAGAACCATCAGATACTATACAACAGACATCATCATGATCAATCATAATACATATGGTATAAACATCACATAAGACACAAAAACATACCATCTAAGCTCCAGGCCTGTCCTGGGGCACGTGGCATCTCTGGGTCTCCCCGGTAGTCCATACCAGCGTATGGATAGTCCTCGATCACTAGTGGCATCTGCTCCCACTGCTGGAAAAAATCCTCTGTAAAGAAGCCACGGATACCACCGCCAGCACGAGGCATCATCTGCCCCCACCTCATCATACGAGGCTCGCTAGGAAGACCAGCACGAACCGGTACGTGTGGCCGTAGGGTCGGCACCCGCTCAAAGAAAAAACAACATAAAAATGAGGCGTAACAGAACTCACCTCCCTCTCTCACGGCCTTGTCCAGATCTCTCCGGACACCGGCCAAGAACATCTGAGCCCAAGCATAGTAAGTACCCCGGAGAACGGAGTCCACCAACACCGTCTGCCCCCCAGACATACGATGTGGTGCAGCAGCACCCAAAACCCTCAGAACACAGGCACCAACGGCCCGCATATCCCACTCACGTAGGAACTTCAAACTGATAGAGCTGTTTACCAAAACAGCGTCATCCCCACAAAAGGTCTGTAAGAGGTCCTCCATGTCCACGCCTGGAGGCAACCTCGGAGAGATATCGCCCACCTCACCCAAGCGAGGCAAACCCGTCAAAAAATATACATCAGTGAGAGTAATCTCCAACCTCTCACCACCAATAATAAAGGCACCCTCTACCGGCACCCACCACTGCACGAGCTTGTTCAGGAGTCTCCTCACTGAACGGATATAAGGTATCTGAGCGAACTTCAAGAGTCCGCTCATGGCTAGGGCCTGTCTCACCCCCCCATCATTCTCGATCCTCGCCACAATCTCGGCATCAATATCTCTCTCCCGCCATACGGACTGAGCCCTCCGCAACATCCTGCCAAGAAAACACAGAAAATTTTAGCCCCAGCATAAAAATTTTTAGAAAAAATCCCATCGCGGCTTTTTCACAAAAAGCCGCGATGACCATCGCGGATTTTCCACAAAAGCCGCGATGACCATCGCGGGTTCCATGAAAAAACTCGCGATGAACATCGCGAGTTTCGTCCAGACAGTCGCGATGAACATCGCGACTGTCACCCATGAACACGCGATGAACATCGCGGGTTCCGACCTCACAGTCGCGATGAACATCGCGACTGTGGGTCTAAAACCCGCGCGGTTCATCGCGGGTTCCGCCCCGAAACCCGCGCGGTTCCATGTTGGAAAGTCAACGTGGACTTTCGCGGCCTTCGGGGGCCCACCGCCAAATAAAAAAGACATAATTGACTAGGTTAAGGCGAATAGAGTTACCTGCAACTCGCTAAATCGAAAACCAACGGTGAAATCTCCCAGAAATCGAGAAAAAGCTCTGACTGCTCTATCAAACTCGCACGTGACAATGACAAGTCATATTGGACCCCACGTCCTATTTATAGAAATTCCACAAATTTCAAACAACCATTGCGGTGTCATACGAAGTCCATTTATCAAACCGTTGGCACCGTTGGGATCAGCACAGCGAGAACTTCATAAAGGTTCCTCCCGTTTCCCGTTTTTCCCGGGGTCCATTTTTGACCATTTTTAGCCCCTCTCGTGGCCTCGGTTTGCGTGCCACATCGGCCGTTCTCCGTTTTCGATGTGCCTTATATGGCCGGATTCAGTTTTCCGCGCTCGTGATGATGCTTGAGACCATTTCTCGCTCTCACCTTTAGATTTTCCGGGCATTTTTTCCACACCCCCTCGTCGCCTCGGTTTGCGTGCCACATCGGCCGTTCTCCGTTTTCGATGTGTCTTATATGGCCGAATTCAGTTTTCCGCGCCCTTGATGATGCTAGAGACCATTTCTCGCTCTCACCTTTAGATTTTCTGGGCATTTTTTCCACGCCCCCTCGTCGCCTCGGTTTGCGTGCCACATCGGCCGTTCTCCGTTTTCGATGTGTCTTATATGGCCGGATTCAGTTTTCCGCGCCCTTGATGATGCTAGAGACCATTTCTCGCTCTCACCTTTAGATTTTCCGGGCATTTTTTCCACGCCCCCTCGTCGCCTCGGTTTGCGTGCCACATCGGCCGTTCTCCGTTTTCGATGTGTCTTATACGGCCGGATTCAGTTTTCCGCGCTTGTGATGATACTTGAGACCATTTCTCGCTCTCACCTTTAGAATTTCCGGGCATCTTTTCCACGCCCCCTCGTCACCTCGGTTTGCGTGCCACATCGGCCGTTCTTCGTTTTCGACAATCCTTATGTCACCGGATCCAGTTTTCCGCACAGATGACGATGCTTGAGACCTTTTCTCGCCCTCGTCATTCCTTTATTGTTCGGTATAATTTTATCCCTTTTTCGGGCCGAGCAACCCCTTTTACGAAAAAGGCACTTAGGGAGTTTCTGTTAAGCTCTTTTCTGACTCCTAAAACAATGAAAAGATCGCCGAGCAATCTTGCTTCCTTTCATGCTCGATAAACGTATCTGAAAGGGCGTCTACCTGGTATAAGTTTACCCCTTTTCCGGACCTCGTAGACTAATTACGAAAAAGGTATACTCTAGTCACATCGGCTAGAAGAGTTCTCCATCCGCATCAGTTTATGCTTTTTCGGGCCTTGGAGACTAAACTACGAAAAAGAACACCGACAGAGTCCACTTACCGTTTTCAGACTCTCTAAACATGAAAGCAACCATGAGCATCAGCCGTCCTGGGCTCACAAAATCCACAGGACCGTACCATTTCAGAGCACACTGTTATCCCTTCTTGGAGCTCATTAAAACTACGAAGAAGGAATCAATGGTGCCTCTTGGCTACTCGCATATCAGCTTCCCCATTTTTTGGTCGCCTTTGTTCAGAGTATTCTGCAGTATGTCACCCTGAAACTCCCTAGACAGCTACCATCAGCTGGTCCTCCCCCCCCCCAGAGTCAATATATACCATTCAGTCAAAGATGATCCCTGCACCTACAAGTCAGTTCCCTACACTGCCAGGTCAACCATGTCATCATGCTCTGAACAAAGGAAGTTTGAGTCTACCCATTTTTTGACCCAGTTATTTCCCATCCCCACAAGTATGTCAGTCCTACCAACAGTACTACATCACTTCCATTTACACCTCGCGCTCCTAGCAAGGAAACATCATTGCCTTGTTAGTTGCTGGTCTCCCTCTGTCGACGACAACCACATTTATTCCAGAGGATAGACCTAGAGGCCCCTGTGTCTTGGACTCATTACCATTTATAATGAGTGCCTACGAATCATTTCGAGAGGAATCCTCAGTGCCTCTCCCAATGGTTGTTTCTCACATGCTCGACCTCAACACCTTGATCGCATCGTTGAGACTCGCACAGGGTATTGGTCCGTTCAGTTATTAGTCGAAGACCCCGGATACCTCCTGACTCCTCCACATTTGAGAGTCTTCCTATGGATAATATCAGTTACACTTTTCCTATAGTTATCCGGGCTGCGCATGGCGACAATATTCAGATTCACACCTGTTTCATACTCCCTTGAGTATACAGTTACATTTATTCCCAGATTTGACTCATAGTCTTTGAGTCCCTACAGATGTTGGACACCTTCAGTTTCAGCAGTTCCACAGTTGATCCAGTGTATCAGTTATTGAGATCATTCTTATTGAGATCATTCATGATCATGAGTATATCCCACAATCATGTCCCCTCTGGACCATTATGATGTACCAGTATATTTCTTCACGTATTAGATCCCCCTTCTTGGGACTAATTGTTTTGCCTATGTCTTGATACGAGCATGGGAATGCCCGCCTCGTCCTTTATCAGAGATTATACCTCATTCATATTGAGGCCATGTAATATTTTTTGTTTTTGCAGCTTCCAAGGGCCGTGGCTCCAGTCTCCAAACGGTCTCTCCTCTCCCCTAAAAACCCAGAAAAAGGACAAAAGAACTATGATGTCTATCGGCCATACGATGAGCTCCTGCCCTCACACATCAGGGGGCAATCTGTTAACACCTAAAAAGTGCTCACTAGCTCATTCCCTTACTCACATGACCCATTTGTCCCCTTTTCCACCATCTGAGCCTCTGAAACCAACAAAAGGTCACCAAAAGACCTTAGTACACCCCTTTTTCCATTAAAAAAGATTATTTTTCCAAGAAAATCATAAAAAACCCTCAAAAAGGGTCCAAATTCCCAAAAATATTAAAAAGGGAATTAAAATATTATTTTTATTCAAAAAAGGAAAAAGGAGGGAAAAGTACCTAAACCATGTTGGTCAATACCATTCGGTTTCCACAAAACCACAAATGGTATTCCTCACCACCAGAAGCTATAAAAAGGTGGTAGGGGCTCCTCATTTCACATCCTTCCATTATCTCATCCTTATGCTGCTGAAATCTCCCTTGAGCACTTTTAGCCATTGAAGCAACCTTGGAGAAAGAGACCTATTGGAGTTTGGAGCTACTCATCTTGGGAGTTGCTCAACATCAACCTTCACCATTGAAGGTAATATCGCAAGCACTTGCTTGCCCCCCACTTTTCAATACAAAAATTATTTCTTATGTTTCTTGTTCTTGATTTTTGAAATATTTAAATTATTTGCTTAGATTCTTGCTTAGATCCATGAAAAGTATTGTTTATTTAGTTTATTGTTTTTATTTCTATTGAAACTGCTGCTACTAGTTAGCAGGTGCCCATAGCACTAAGCTTGGTTGCAAAACCGAGCCAACAAGTATAGAAAACTTTCTTTTTTTGAGCCATTGGACTCTTTATTTGCCCATTTTCCTTTCCTTACCGGTGGGCTAGCTTAGCTCTGCCCGCGTACACCCACCTCTGTTTACTCTACTTCTCACAGGTACCCACAGGTTTTCCTTCAACAGTAGCGTACAACTCCGGCTTTGGTTGATTTATGACTTTTGGTTGTTGCTGGGTTGGCTTTGGATGATCCTAAGTCTTTGTTGGCCTGTTTTTTAACTGTTCCATGCCTTGGTTGTGACCAGAACTCTTATTCTCTCTTGGTTGAGCCTTGTTGGTTTTTTACCCATCTTTGGATTTAGCCTTG
The DNA here is from genome assembly GCA_027924585.1 of Larix kaempferi. Taxonomy (NCBI): domain Eukaryota; kingdom Viridiplantae; phylum Streptophyta; class Pinopsida; order Pinales; family Pinaceae; genus Larix; species Larix kaempferi. Next base: position 958,341 of record BSBM01000225.1, on the reverse strand, counting down.
TTGGTTTTTTCCTTTTGAGCTCATTCCTTTGGTTGAGTCTTCTTGTTTGGTGTATGCCAAGTTGTCTTAGTGATCTCCTTGGCATATCAGTGACTAGATAGTAGAATTTTGCTTGCATTTTTCATTTCCTTATATTGAAACATACAAAAAAATACATATAGTTTTGCATTTTCCTTTTTCTTATAAGAGAAAATACAAAAAAAAAATTGCTTTCATGTAGTACATCTTGCATTGAGTGCTTGTTGCTTTCATTTAGGTTCTGCTTGTGCATCGAAAATTTAAAAGGATTGCATTTTTATTTTGAAACCATTGGGTTGATTTTGCATGTAAGTGACATTGTTTTATTGGATAGATGAGTCTAGGATTTGGCAATTTTGCATACTATTGAGTCATACACATCACTAGTTTCACGACCATATCCCTTAAGTAACCACAACCACTAAAATTAACGCTTAATATTAAAATTGATTAGACCAATTTTATTTATAGGGTACACCAACTAGCATAGGTTTAGAGTCTTGGAATAGATCATTGTGAGTTAACAATCCAAGAATATGAGACGAAACATTAGGTGTCTGACCAGGGAGTGGAGGAATCCATGGTATATATCGGTGTTCTCAGGAAGCTCTACTCAAACCAGAGATAAGCACGAGGTCACGCGAGGTTGGTTGAGGAGATATCCCTCTCATACCAGTTGAACGTGGGAGATATTTCCAAGATTTGTTTGTATCTGGGGACTCTTGGGGGATTTGACGCTCATTGAGTTTTGGGCTCAGCTACTATGCCCATATGACGGATCCCACATGTGACTATCCCCCTAAGCATTGGTTATATTGCGGTGACCATAGTTTCCTTACCTAGGTATCACATAGGCTACTTGCAGTGGTTATGATGTTTGTGTCCTGAGTTACGGCCCTTTGCACGCAGTGACGCCTAGGTGTCTCTAAAACTAATTTTTTTACCTCTAGCTATAGTTTGGGAGTCTGAAGTCTCTCCTAGGCGAGACATAGTGGCTCTAGTGTTGGGAGCTCATTTAGCCACTCTGTTTGTCTGCTCTTGGCTATAGTTTCTCTAGAGGTGTGATTTTGATTTACTGTTTTTGATCGATATTTGGTCGTAGGAGACATTGATATTTGATATTCTCTCCAGAAATATCATGGTGTGGAGTCCTACTCTCTGCCAATCCCGTCGGTTAGCTGGTTTAGAACAAGCCAAAATTTCACGTCGTGTTGCTAGGGGACGTCGGCGGGCTCCCTCTGAGTCTTCAGATTCTTACGAGACATATGTAGCCAACTTTATGACGGCTTCACATTCCGACATGGAGGAAATCCCCATGATTCCATCGGGTGGATTCAAACACACTTCAAACACCCCCACACCTCGAGAGGCCTGGGGGGGTGATCCACCTAAGACTCAACCTGGTTCAATTTGGCCGAATCCACTTAAGAACGATCTGTTCGATCCTTTGAATTCGGATAATTATCTTTATGGGATGCCAACCTTACCTGAAGACAAAGATCATGCGATCAACGTTAACCTGTTCTCATATAGTATGCCTGGTTTCAGCATAGTTGATCCTCCCACTGCTTTTGGTAGTCATGTTGGCACTAGTCATGGTGTTAGCAACACTGCACCCACTGGGGGAAATACCCTCTCCGGGGGTACCACGTTGTCCACTCACACACATAATATGAGGACTGTTCATAATCCTCCTAACAATGCTAATGTTGGAAGAAGACCACCTCCTAGGACTGCCCAACCTAATAGGAACATTGTTCGAAACACGGCTCGCCATCCACCACCTAACACACATATCGTTACTCGTCGACCTAGGACCACTTATGCGAATGTTAATGCTACTCCTAACCACGGGATTGGACATATACCACACACTTTTGCATCCACCACCGCTACTAGTAATGCTAATGTAGGAGGTGGGAATATATCTTATCTCGATGGTCATAACGCCACCATTCCTACTACTAGTAACACTAATGTTGGGGTTGGGAACACTTCTCATGCTCATAGTCACCACATGACTACTCATTCTAATCCTAATGTTGGGGGTGGTAACATATCTCACCATTATGATCATTACAACTCGGTTCCCACTATGAATAGTACGTATATGCCCCATACTTATGGTGTCAACCCTTACTACAACACAGTCGGTGTTGGCCACCAGTTCAACCCACCTCAGTATGGTTCCCAAAATACTTATATACCTACTTACTCTCATATGGGTTAGGTCGGAGGAGGTTATCAAACCTATGGCCATGGTCAAGCTTATGGTTGGCTCAGTCCTTATTATCAGCAATTTAATGCTCATGGTCAAGCTTTTGGTCCACCTTGCAATTCGGTTCCATTCAACCAACCTTTTATGGGAGCTTATAATCAAGCTTTCCAGCCGCAGCTCCTGTTCCTTGCATGCTTGAATCTTTTGAATATTTCAAAGCTCACGAATGATCTGGTGTGTCATGACCCTAATTGGCCCCCGGTCCCTACCAATCTCCCTTCCGATATTCCTAAGTTTGAGGGGAAGGGTGGTGAGGATCCGGGTGATCATGTCACAACGTTTCACCTTTGGTGCTCTTCCAACTTGTTGAATCATGATTCCATTAGATTACGACTATTTCAATGCACCCTCATGGCGGTAGCCGCGAAGTGGTATGTTGAGTTGCCTAGAAACACCTATAGGGGATTCAATGAGATCGCTTTGGTTTTCTTAGACCATTTCCAGTTGCCGGTCCACAAAGATACTAGTTATGAACTTTTGTCTACCTTCCGTCAAAATAAATCCACACGTATTTCTGACCACGTTCAAGAGTGGCATTGGCAGAAGAGATTAGTGAAAGCCAACATTCCTCCAGAATTTCCATTGGAATGGTTCCTCAAGTCCTTACTCCCATACATTGCTAAGGATGTTCTGATGTCCAGCATTGTGACTGAGGAACAAGCCATCTTGAAAGTACAGTAGTTAGACCTACTATACTCTTAGTCTAGCATTTTATATGACATTATTCCTGACACATCGAGAACGCACCATGAGCCCAAGACAGTTCCTGGACCACATGCCGATGGCATCGTGGGATCTGCAAGTACTCGCCCTATAGATTTGGTGGCTAATCAAATGCAAAATTTGTCACTGAAGCAGTCCACTCCTAGACAGTTTCACACCTTGTCCACTTCCACTCCGTCGTCTGATGTACACAATGTGCAATCAATGAAACCGTTAGGAAACCAACAACCTGGTGGTAAGAAAAAGGGGAGAAACAATCATAGGGATGGAAATGATGGGAATAACAATAATAGCAATCGTAATGCTCCATATAAAGAGAATTCCAACCCTCCTCGGGAAGGCAGAAATGTTGGTGAGGACCGTAAACCTAGGCGTAAGGTGAAGTTTCCTTGCAAGCTCTGTAGGGAAGACCATCTTACTCACTTATATCCTCGAATTGAAGAAGCATCGAAGCATTTGGCACAGAGCCCAGCTGTGTTGAAGGATCCCCTTCCTCATCATCAAAACATGGCTTCGCATGCTCCCACCAATGGTTATGGATCTACTGAGACGACAACGTCTTCTTCCAATACTAGTGGTTATGGATGTGTGAATATGGTTCAATCGGAGGTTAGTGTTGCCACTCGTCAACACAATTATGCTGCACCACAACCTAATATGGGGAGTGAGCCTCCCCCTCCTCCTGACAATTCCTTGCATATCGAGAATCCCTCTAATATGTCGTAGATACCGAAAGATGTTCTTAAGCGCTCTACACATAATCCTAATGCTCAAGCCTCCCATAACTACTCAATTGTGGAAGATTTGGGCCAAAATCTATGTGCCATGTCGGCTCTTGAAGTCCTACAGGCCTGTCCTTCTCAAAAGCATGCCCTTTTGCATGCGTTAGGTGTTCAGGATGAGGGAAGTCCCAGTGTTATCAAGTTCGACACTACTGATGTTCAACCTTGCTTACCTTACCATGTGGCTTTTCAAATCCAGGTGGAGTGCCTTCAGAATTTTGTCAAATGTACTATGGTTGACGAAGGTGCCTCCACGTCAGTAATGTCGCTAACTTGTTGGAAAGCTCTTGGCTCTCCTCCTCTACTCACGTCTAGAACCACGCTCAATGCATTTGATGGTCAGTCATTTAAGCCGCATAAAATTATCCCTTCCCTTGTTGTCTGCTTGGGAAGTAAGTCTGTGCCTATTGAAGCCGAGGTGGTTGATGCGCCTATCAACTACAACCTTTTACTGGGTCGGAATTGGATGTATGCTATGAAGGCTATCGCGTCCACTGTGTTCAGAGTTATCTGCTTTCCTCATGAAGGCAAGATAGTGACCATCGATCAGCTATATTTCGTTAACACTCCTTCCACAGCATCTGCAGGATACATAGTCCCACAAGTTACTGATTCTCAGCCGAAAATTGGGAACATAGGTGTTGGTATGTATCCTTCATTGATGGGAACTTATAGTTTTCCTACACCTGTGAATTTCATCGAAACCATTTCTGACGATGTGTCTCCTCCTTTACATAGTATGCCATTTCGGACTTCCTATTTTAATGATCCATGGACTTTATTGTCCATGAGTTCTACGTCTAGAGATTTTATGCACGTTGAGATGTCTAGGCCACTGTCTGTAGTTGAGATTTCCCACCAGCATATTCAACAAGCCATTGCAAAACTAGATATCTCTTCTTCCCTGACAGTTGAAGAAGATCCCGTTACGCTGCTAGTTTGGGCAGCCAACTCATCTTGTTCACACGAATTCCTTGATGATACGTTGCCTTCTGATGAAGCTATTATGAAGGCCATGTGTGGTTGTGAAAATCCTTGGGAGGATATGCACCATTGCTCTTATTTCCTTCCCAACCTCGAGCTCGCCGAACAGGAAGAGGTTAGGATGACTCTAGCAGAGATGGTTGGTCACCCTGTGGCTCTTTTAGGGTCACATGATGTTTCTATGGAGGGGAATATGGCCAATATTTCCCCAACTATGTTGAGAAACATCTCTCGTACTCCCAAAAAGGTGGAGAATGTCTACATTGGTGCTGATTGCACTCCTGAGGAGATTTCTATTTACATTGATTTGTTTACAGAAATTTGGGAGGCTAGGAATAGACCCTCGCATTGTTGAACATGAGATTAGAACATATCCCAATGCTAAACCAGTTCGACAATGCCTATGTGCTGTGAACCCTAGGAAGGCAGCCGCTATCAAGGCAGAGGTGGAGAAACCGCTCAAAGCTGGTTTCATCTACCCCGTTCCCCTTACCGAATGGGTGTCAAATTCCATTCCTGTGGATAAGAAGTAGGGAACGATCTGCGTATGCACTGATTTTAGATATTTGAACCGTGCATGTCCGAAAGAAAACTTCCCCATGCCATTCATCGATCATATCTTGGATGCTTGTGAGGGAAGTGAGATTTTTTCATTTATGGATGGATTTTCAGGATATAATCAGATTCAAATCAAACCCGAGGACTAGCATAAGATAGCTTTCATTTGTACTTAGGGGATGTTTTCATATCGGAAAATTCCCTTCAGCCTTAAAAACACCAGAGCTACGTTTCAGCGTGCCATGGCCTACGCCTTTCACGATCTTAAAAAGATTATGGAGGTTTTCTTGGATGATCTTGCTGGCCATTCTCGCAAGAAAGTGGACCACCCCAAGAACCTCCTCCTAATTCTTGAACGATGTATATGATACAAGATTCGATTGAATCCTAATAAATGCATCTTTGCTATAAGGACTGGTCGCCTTCTGGGATTTATAGTTTTGAAAGAGGGTATTAGAGTCGATCCTCTCAAAGTTGAGGCAATACTTCGGTTTCCTCCTCTGCGCAATTTGTTACAAATTCAGAGCCTCCAAGGGAGAGGTACTTTTCTATGTTGATCTGTAGTCAATTATGCTAATCTTACCAAAGGTTTCATGCGCTTATTGAAGAAAGACACACCTTTTATCTGGGATGAGTGAGCCCAATAGCCTTTCGACACCCTTAAGAAAGCTTTGGTATCAACCCCTGTGCTTAGTCCACCAGACTTCACGTAAGATTTTATCCTTTATGTGGCTATGTCTCAAGAGATGATTGGCATGGTCTTAGTTCAAGTTGATGACGTGCTCGTCGAGCATGTTATCTATTACCTTAGTCGAAATCTAGTAGATGTTGAACTGAGATATACTCACGTAGAAAAACTGGCACTTGTGACTGTCCATGCAGTCCAGTGATTATGACATTACATTTTGCTTAGAACTACCACAGTTGTAGCGCATATCAATCCATTTCAGTTCGTGCTATCACGACGCCTTATAGGGGGGAAGTACAATAAATGGATTGTTATCCTTTAGGAGTTCGATCTCGATTTTGCTTCAGTGAAATCGATGAAATCATTGGTGTTTGCTGAGCTTATGTCGGACCTTCCAAGACTTGATGAGGATATCATTCATGAAGATTCCTTTGTGGATGAGCACTTTTTTCTTATCTTGTCTGAGGACCCTTGGTATGAGGATGTCATTGTATATCTCCAAACTTTGAAGTTTCCTCCGCATTATTCACGAGATGAGCGACGGTGTGTGAAACATCACGCTAAATATTATACTATCATTGGTGACACTTTGTATCGCTGAGGAAAGGATTCTATCCTCCGTCGTTGCTTAATGATTTCCATGTAGGGGCGTGTGGCAGTCACTTATCCGGGCTTGCTACATCCCAACGTATTATGCGAGCCGGTTACTTTTGGCCTTCAATCTTTAAAGATTGTATTAATGTTGTGAAGAGATGCCACCCTTGCCAATTGTTCTCTTGGATATACACTTGCATCCAGCGCCCCTTCATCCGGTCGTCACCGTCGGTACCTTCACCAAGTGGGGGGTAGATTTCATGGATTGCGAACCAGCTTCATTGGGGGGCATCACCATATCATAGTGGCCCTGGACTACTTTTCCAAATGGGCTAAGGTCATGCCTACCATAAAAGCTGATGGTGCTACAGTAGCCCATTTCATGTTCAAGCAAATTATCACTTAGTTCGGTATCCCGAAAGAGATTGTCACTAACCATGGTAGTCACTTTCAAAACAAAATGATGGAGGATTTGTCTTTCAAGCTTGGGTTTCGTCAAGAATACTCATCTTCTTATTATCCCCAAGCAAATGGTCAAGTTGAAGCAGTTAATAATACTTTTAAGACCATTCTCCAATGTACCATCCAACAAAGCAAGAACAACTGGCACATCATGTTATATCCTACTTTGTGGGCATATCAAACCGTAATCAAGACTACCACTGGGTTCTCACCATTTCAATTAGTACATGGTATGGAGTCGATTTTACCAATCGAATGCGAAATCCCTTCCCTCAAATTGGCCATAGAGCTCCTCCTTGATAAGATAAGTATTGAGCAATAGTTGATCCACCTTGAGCAGCTTGACGAGCAACGTCGAGATGCCACTGTGGCTATAGATGCCAACAAACGTCGTGTCAAGGTTCATATGATAGGTCTGTCCATCCCCGGCAGTATGATGAAGGTGACTTGGTCCTCTTATATGACCAAGCTAAAGAACCCCTGGGGGCAGGCAAGTTTAACCCCATATGGCACGGTCCTTACATTGTGAGGCGTGTCCTGGAAAAAGAAGCCTATGAGTTTGAAAGACTATGAGGGGACTGTCTTGAAGGAGCCTAGAAATGGGCTCTACCTCAAGCGGTATTACGCTTGAACCTCTGGTTCAGGCTAGTACTTTTGTATACTACTGTATAGTTACTTCTGTACATAGTTTAGCTTTCTTTTGGTTTTCGGGTCTGCTGATTAGCTTCCGTTTGATTGGAACGACATTTTGTTTCAATTACATACATACATGTTCCAAGAAGTGTTAATCATATATCTGATGCATACGCTAACTATGTATTAGATTGGCATTTGTCACATTCACCATGAAGCACACAAATAAAAGAAGACATTCACACATTTGTACATACACACATATAGTAGAACCGGACAACCAAAGTTTTTTATAAATAATATGTCCAAAATGGTGTATTGTGATACAAAATTGGAGCCCATATCCCTAAAAATATATACATATCGCTACAAAAATGAGATCCTGAGATATGTACTCCCTACAAGGAGGCATAACTACTGCCCCGACAGGATGTGTCTCATATAAGTACTGCACTACATTTGCTATCCGCTGTAGCAATCGTACCTAGTTACTCGGTACCCCCCCACTACCTGGCATTGCATAGCCTCTGGCAGTTGCACCACCTCTTCCTGTGGTACCCTGGCAGTCATCCGTGATATGTTGGACCGCAGAGTCTGTAGTGTCCACTCTGCTGTAGCACCTGCCATCTCATCACCCCTGCCCCGACGATGATGTCTTGGGAAGCCATCGGGTCTCACTGGGCCCTTGTCTGCGAGCAAACAGTTAAAAATCAATACATGATACTACCCCCAAAAAGATTTTTTCATTTTCAAAAATCCATAAAAATTTAATATACACAAAAACCTAAAAAGAGTACTCACCGATATCTCCGAACACTACATCTAGTGGGAGCGGCATGTCCCAGTCCTGCCGGAAGTCTATCCCTGCATAAGGGTAGTCATCTATCACTATGACCTGTCGATCCCACCAGTGAAAGAACTCCTCTGTATACGGTGATTCCTGACCATCACCACCCTGTCGTGTCAAGACCTCATCCCACCAGGTCATGGCTGGGTCGCAGAGACTATGAGGAGGGACCTCAACCCTCGGACTGAGCCTCGGAACTCGCTCAAAGAAGAAGCTGCATAAAATACTACCATACCCAAATTTTTTCGCATCCCCCTGCTTGCACTCTGTCATCTATGTCTTCATAGACCCCAATAGCGTAGTACACCAATCAAATATTATAGGCTGCATGCATTGTGATGTGTAGAACATAACTGGCCTCGATGCCTGGTGAATAGCTTTGGGTCGACTGATCTGCACTAAAGTTGCCACAATAACCTTCATACTTAGGTTGACTATGGCTCGGATGGGCACTTGACTTCCCACTGCCTGAGTATTTGGAACACAATATCTCTCTAGGTAGTTGGGGATAGTGATCCCACCACCCATAGTCCATGATCGAAGGCTAGCCACCTCACCTCGGCGGGACAAACCTGTGATAAAATAGATATCTTCCACCTTCTGTGAAAGTATTTTCCCGTCTAGGTTGATGTTCTGTGCATCAACATCCCAATAGTCTATCAAACGACGGAGCAATAGGTTTCGGGCCCTCAAACCCCCCTATGCTCCAAAATTTGTATAAGTCGCATGCTTGTAGCGCTTATTGTGCACACACATCGTTTCGAACGCCCTCATCAACTAGGTCATGTTCTCTTTCCCTCCACTCGAGAACCATCCTAGAGTGAGAAAAAACAAATATTTTGGTCAATTTCCTTTGTAAAATCAACTTCATGGCTGTACCCGCGGGCAAATTTGCACACAGTTGTGGGTACCTGCGGTCAACCTGTACTATGACTATGAGTATGATGCCCTACTCGTGACCCACATAGTAGTAGCCTGCGGGTAGTGCCGAAGCCATTTAGGGCTTGGCCAAACAAAATTTTTAACCACTAAAATTTGAAATAAAAACATTGAAAAGGAAGATGGGGATGAGATTACTAACTTGCTACAGACGGTTTGATGATCGGACGCCTATAGCTCCCAGAATCAACAACTGAACTTTGAGGTGAAAACTAACCACAAAATTTCAAATGGGTGAATAGTAAAAATGAATTGTAAATTGTAAATTTTTCTTACTATTTATAATTTTCAAGACCCACTTGTCTATAGTTTTCACCATTTAATGTTGTATGGACTAATATAACGTCTTGGAGTAGCATTTTTTACAAGATTTCTTCGGTGGAAGTTGTTTCCGAGTATTTCACACCTATGGCAGGTACGTTTCACACCTAGCATATAGGTTAGATGTCATTTTCACATGCATTATGCATTTGACCTTTTGACCACTTTCATAAACCCTAGGTGCGACCCCGCTTCTTAACTGACACAGAACTTTCACACTGCTATAGAAGTGTCGTTATGTGGTGGTAGGGCTTTTTTGAACATGGGTACCCTAGTTAGAACCCCTTTGTGCATTCTAGTGCCCATGCTGTTGTTTATCCTTAGGATTGGGAGTCCTTTGTAGTCACGCCATGACGTTGCGATAAAGACTCATACTCTACTTTGTCTTATGCTGGCCATCTCCTATCGACTCCAACCCATTTATTCCGGGACTTGAGGCTTAGAGTTCGGTTGAGTACCTTGAGGCTTGCAGTCATTAGTGGCAAGTTCTCTCGCCATCGACAGTCTTGGGAATACATCATTGTTCCCTGATCAATGGATTCATCCTAGTGTTCGACTTCAACACATCTATTCACACTCCGATGATTGTGCTCTATGCCTTGATACCCATTTTCATTATTGGTGGGTTATCTCGCATCTATTAATGGTATACATTAATGACTGGTAATCAGACGATATCACATTAAGTTCGACCCCAACTCCTTTATTCACTTGGTGGGACTTGCACCATTGAAGACTTGTGTAGAAGACCCCAGGCGATAGTGGCATTCAGTATGCTACTTATGATTATAACTTTACATCTGAGATATCACCTCTCAGATATCAACAGTTTGTACCTCCAGTTTGCACTAGTTGTTTCCTTTTCATCAGGAGACCATATCTTACTATAAAGGGATCATGGCTATGATCACTTATAACATGTATTCATTATGTACTGCCTATTCATGGCCATTGTATCAGATTGTTGTACTATACCGACATGTATTCAGGGATACTATTGTATTATAATGAGTGAGATGCTCCTTCCACTTGTGTCTCCATCACTCCACTTCTGAGATTTATAATGTATTTCGGCCATCGTAGCATCAGTCTCTGACCTCACACATTAGGGGGCATCTGTTACCACATAATTTTCCACCTGGTGAGTATCAACATTCTTTGGCCTACAAGATCCATTTCACTGACTCAGATCCACTTTATATCCCTCAGACACTATTTTTCCCTATTTTTTCCTTTGTACACTAGCTGTATCATTACAGTAAGCGTACCCGTGAGTTGCATCAATATAGCCCGTGGGTAGCATGTAAAATGGTACAAATCACTAGTTTATTACTTTTTACTCCCAAAAAGCGGTTATTGGGTGAGCTTTGACCCTCCATCTTCCCAAGAAACACCTCGATGTGTCCGTTCACTTACCTTTGAGAGGATTATATATTGAGCACATATGGCTTATGGATGAGAGGAGAAAGAAGAGCAATAGAACTCTAGTGGATTTTTTCCCTATCTTGAGTCTACACTCATTGATCCTTGTAGTTGTGAACCATTATGTTCACCTTCCAAACTCCTTTCATAGTTTGAGTTTGCCATTCATGGAGGATTGAAGTGGTCGAGGAACAAGTGGATTGATCCAAATCTTGGTTCAGATTGGTTGCCGGAAATAGGTCGTATCACATTGTACTTCTTGTTGTTTATTAATAGAAATACTCATATTCTCATCCATTAATGTTGTGAATGTTGTTTATTCTACATTGGGTTTCATTTACTTATAATATCATGGACCATTGCTATTGATGATGTTAATGTCATTTATATATATTATTTACTTGTTGTATATTGGCTGTCAAGACTAATTTGCAGATTCAAGTGCACAGATTGAAAGCTCCAACAGGGATCTACATCAAACGTTTGGATCGAGGTTGGTTACATTCTTCATTATCTTAGCATTGTCATTTATATAGCATAATACTGAGAATAGAGTTAATTTTTGGTAGTCAGCTGTCTGTTGTGGTCTAACCCAAGCCATAGTGAGTTTTCTCCAATACAATGATTGTAAGCATAAGATAATCCTTTTTACGATTCTAAGCCTCAGGGCACCTTTTTGGCACTGAATTGCGCATTATCAGATCATACCTTCACATCTATCTATGTTTTGTCTTTTGGATCGATATATGGAAGTATTTATCTGGTTTTGGTCTGTTAGATCGCAACAATTGCTCTGAGTTTATAGTGGTTCTGCAATATTAGGAATGATTGATGTAAATCTCTTTCTTTTCATCCATCTCAATGTCTGATGTTTTTCTGAGATCCTAGTAAATTGTTTCACAATTATGTTATGTACCGCAGATTCCTTGAACATGATTTGTTAATTTGTCTAATTCATTAATTATGAGCTGGAAATCTAGTTAAAGTGAAGAAGGATAATGGTTAATAGGGTGATGGTATGATATCATGATATGGATTCAATAATATGGCTTATGTTGCGAATGAGAGTGAGGTAGCGCATGTCTTCTCATAAATACGGAAACTTGGTTCCTACAGCCCCCCTTAGACATCTCGGGTGAGACTTCACTCGCTCTGCGAGTGTTACTGGGAAGGGTAAAACCTTTCTGGGAGAGTGTTTAAGGGTGTCTGGTCGATGTTTCCTGACAATAGTGCCAAGTGAACCCCTGTCGACAGAATTGTGTCAACAAAAGGGAATCATCAGGATCTGTCTCATGAGCATATGATATTCTTATATGAACTAGAGTAAAATTATCAGTCTCAAAACCTTTTGGGTCATCCATTATTTTGACCCTAATCCCGAGTTTCAGATCATTCATTCCTTTGGCTAACAAATGGGAAAGAGGAGCATTCTAAATTACTAAATTACCTACAAATAGAGGAAAATTTTTCCATGCACCCCTCTTCCGAGAATCAAATAGGCTATGCACTCTATCGGTGACTATTTGATAGGACACTTGTACAATAACCAATCTTTCGGGGACAAACCTTGGCAACAAATTTACTTACCTGCTACCCTATAGCCTGAAGTAAGATAAAAATTCACAAAAATTCTAGTCACCCATTATTTATACCAGTGATATAGCTTATTTAGAGAGTCAGGGATCGTATTTCTTAAAAATGATTAAATAAACAACACTCAAAAAATTGTCACATATGTCATAAAGGTGTGGCTTGTAATTATCTTCCCACAAAATATAACAATAAATATGCATAGGACGGTTTTGTGGAGTCCAATGCCAGTTCATTGAAGGAAATGCAAATGAAGAACAAATAACATGTACCAAATATGTAGATAGAAAAAAAATGGGTTTCTTAGTGGATGGAACTTTCAAATCCTAAGCAATTTCATCCTTGATTGTAGTAAAGAAAATATTGGCCCAGTTGAAAAATTTCCATGTGGTTTCTACATGATGATCCAAATGAGTCCTTTCTAACCTAGAATATGGACAACTATCAACACCATAAAATATATAGATCATAGAAGAAATAATATTGTATGGTTCCCTAAGTAAACATATAGGGTATTGTATTGTTGTCTTACCATATGCTGACCCAGAGGGTTTTCAATAAAGACCCAAGTTCTTCGCGGTTTCCCCTTGACCAACAAAACCCCTTTGCACCGGCCCTTTTGGCAACAACCTGTGAGCAGGTTGAGGTCTCACCCAAGGTGTATCTATGGGGTGTTGCGGAATCAGGTTTCCATAGTAGGTGATGAGTTGTTTAGTCTGACATACTGTGTAGCGTGACACGAGACGTGTGCTGAGGGGTAAGACTGCGCAGAGATAGACGACACCATGGTCCGCACCTCTGAATTCTACTTCCACATAATTTCTTTGTGACTGCGATCGATGCAGCTCACACTAAGACTGGAAATACATGCAGTTAAGTAGAGTACTTAAGTTATTAACACTCAATCATTCATCCATTCATTCGGGGTGTTCACTGCTCAACCATGTGATGTGGAGATGGTCCAACTACCATGCATTCTTCCTACTATGTAATGTGAAAGTGCTTAAACAATATCTAACACTTAGCCGAATAACTGATTCATTACTGCCTCATAAGTAGAGGCCAAACATTCACCATTCATCTATTCATGCAGAACTTGACATATTATTTCCATATTCTCCTGATGGAAAATACATATACAAGTCCTATCATAACAGTATGCAAGGGAAAATTCAGACATTCATTCACAGGAAGTAGATAAATGCACAATACACAACACAATCACACTGCACAGTATTTAACGTGGTTCACTCCCCTGGGTGGGAAGCTACGTCCACAAGAAATGTTGTTATATATATCTTTTGGGAAGGGAACAATAGTTCTTAGTCTGCACGCTCAGCTGCAGACTCTCTTCTCTCTCAGATAGGTCTCTGCGCACTCGGCTGCATAGCCTTTACAATATCTTTACTCAGAAAGATTTTACAATGCTCAGTACTAAACTTCTAACAACCCTTTCCCATACAAAAATGCCTCCTTTTATAGATCATGCCCATAGGTCATGTCATCCTGTTGTTATCGGCCTTTTTGTTGTGCGCACGCCAACAGGTCACTTTCCTCGAACTGCTCTTTCTCTAATGGCCTCGTACAACTGGCTCAACTCCCATTCGCTTTCATCAAGTCATTCTTCCTCTAATGACCTCATGCACCTAGCCTCCTTCTTGATTTGCTCATGGCCATCGCTCGGCCTCCCTGGAGCATCTTTTCCAGAACTAGACCGCCGACGGTCTAACTGGTACCCGTGCCCATCCTCCGTCCAACACTCGGCTTTGCTGGCTCCACGTGGATTGGTCACTTTGCAGCACTGCTTCCTCGCAGCACTGATCTTCGCAGCACCCTTCAAAGTACTGCCAAAATTTGGTTGATGCGCTCAACTTCGCAGCATCCCTAACACTTGCACAAAATTGTATTGTTGTTGAGTTGCACTCAGCTCCGTAGCTAAAACTCCTTCTGCTATCAAAATTTTCCCCAACTTGGGCCAGACCAACATGCCCCTAACAATTACATGTGGCTCATCCCCGAGCCACCTTCAGCTTCTACCTTTTTTATCTGCTCCACGACCTACGGAGCTAGCTTTGCCGCGAATTCATTGAATGTGCCGACCAGCTGCTCCACTGTTTCCTTCGTACCGTGCTTGACTTGCCTGACTATGTCGAGCATCTCCATAGTTATTTCTTGTCCAATCTGTCCTTCCACATTCTCCTGGTTCTCGCGTAGGTCCTTGATTTTGTCTTCAATCTGCTCTGATATTGCAATGGAATCTTGCATTAGTGGTTGGGACTAATCTTCCATCGCAATCTCTTTCTCCCTTAATGCTTGTACCTCCTTTTTCAAGTTGGTTATTTCCCTGTATTTTGGAGGCCTGTCTTTGGCTGGCAGGGTCTTGACTTCTATATCCAGCTTCTCCAGTGCGGCCTATTTTTCTTTGATTGCAGTCTTTACTTGTAGTAGCCCTGGATCCTCTTCGAGGGCAGTGAATTCCCTTGAAGCTGCAGTCAATAAATCTTGGCAGTTAGCCACGTCCATTGCAATATTCCACGCTACGGCCTTTACTGCTTGCTCCCTTAACTGCTACTCAATTAATGGTATCTTCATATTGATTTTTGCCTTCAGGGCAGTAATATCATCCTTGTGAAGATTATCCTTGTCATGTATTTCTATCTTCAGAGATTTCACCATATCTGTTGGCTATACAATGCTGACCAGAGGTTTTATGAAGACCCAGGTTCTGCACGGTTACCTTAAACCAACAAAACCCTTCGCACCGGCCCTTTCGGCAACAGCCTGCAAGCAAGCTGAGGTCTCACCTGAGGTGTTTCTAATGGGGCACTGCGGACTCAGATGTCCACAGTGAGTGATGATTTGATGACTGTGATGAAGTTCGTAGCAGCACACCGGCTATGTGCTGCGAGGGTCGGACTACGCGGCGATGGCCAACACTGCGGTCCGCACCACTACCTTCTCCCTTACTGTGGGGATTAATACTACACTGCGAACACGGTCACTTGACTTCCTATACTCGGACTAAGTGCAAAATGCTTAAGTAAATGAGTTGAATACCACTTATCCACTTAGTCATTCACGTGACTATCTTACTACTTGATGCTCATAACACACACTTATAATGTTACTATTCTAAGCATAACCCTTAGGTGCGAAATAACTATTATACATTCATCGACTGCATCCATTCAAACACGTAAACAACTTTCTCCATACTCAAGCAAATGATAGATTCACTGTCCTTAGAAGCAAACCTAATACTAACCATACATCCATTCATGCAGACTTAACATATCATTCCATACTCTCTTGATGCCGAATGCATATAAAAGCCTTCTCATAATAGACTGCAAGTCAATATTCAATCATCCAACTACAGAAACATATAAATATAAACACACATATAAACATTCAGTCACTCGACACACTATTTAACATGGTTCACTCCCCCAGATGGGAAGCTATGTCAACAAGAACTGTGTTTGATTTTTCTTTTAAGGAAGGGTTCACAGTTCTTAGCCACGCACTCAGCTGCGGCTATCTTCTTGCTCAGCTAGGTCTCTGTGCACTTAGCTGCAGAGCCTTTACAATATTTTCTTGACTCAAAAGATATTACAATACAATATGGTCACAATGACCAGTCTTTCTTGTCTTGAGCAACTAACCAAAAACTCAACAACCCCTAACTTACAACAACAACCCTTCACCAACCCTTCCTATACAAAATTGTCTTCTTAGTATAGATCACCCCCGAAGGTCGTGTCTTTACAACATTGAAGACCGAAACCCTTAGGGTTTCCAAACCACTATGGTCCCTCTGAACCATCATGTAGGATTCTGCTACAGATTCTACTATCGTGGCAGTCCTCCATGCCTTAGATCCATCGCTTTCAGCCTTCCTGTTGTGTGCACACCAACATGTCATCCATTTCGAGCCACCATTCCACTAACAGACTCTTGGACTGGCTCAGCTCCTAGTCCCTTTCCCTATAGGTCGTCTATCCTCTAACAGCCGCATACAACTGGCTCAGCTCCAATCATTGTCCATCCGTCGTTTTCCTCTTAATGGTAACGTACTTTGCTGTACGTTGAACTATCACTTTCCCGACCCGTCCTCTACTTAACGGACTCGTACAGTCGGTCGCCTTCCTGATCTACTTATGCCCTCAACTTGGCATCTTTCCAGCAGTCTTACCAAAATTAGACCATCGCCAGTCTATCCACTATATCTGGCCATCTTCCATCCAGTACACAACTTTATTGGTTCCACGTGGCCTACTACCTTTGCAGCACTGAACCTGTTCAGCGCTAATCTTCGCAGCATCCTTCAAAACTTGGTACTGCGCACATCTTTGTAGTACCCCCCAATACTTAGCCAAAATTTACTTATTTTCTGAGCTGCGCTCAGCTCAACTCCATCTAGCCTCAAAAATGTTATAAAAAATGGCCCTATTGGGCTAGGCCCAACATGCCCCTAACACTTACATGTGGCTCGCCCTCGAGCCACTCGCTGCTGTAGTTGTCTCACTCTGCTCCGCGGCCGGTTGAACCTATTTGGCCGTGAACTCATTATATACACCAAGCAACTATTCCATTGATTGTTTGGTATCCTACTCAACTTGCTGAATAGTTTCGAGTAGCACTGGGGTTATCTCTGCTCTAATCTGTTCCTGTACCTACTCTTGGCTGTCACATATTTCTGCTAGCTTGTCTTCTATCTGCTACGACACTGATGTAGCATCCTCCATGAGTTGCTATGACTGATTGTCCATTTCAGTCTCCTTCTCTCTTAATTCCTGGACTTGCTTCTTCAAGCCTGATACTTCCTTATACCTAGCGAGCCTCTCCCTTGGTGGCAGAGCTTTTACCTCTATGTCCAATTTATCCAGGGCGGTCTGTTTTTCCTTTACCGCGGTCTTCATGTGCTTCAGTGCTTGATCCTCTTCAAGAGTAGTGAATGCCTTGGAATCTTGTTCCAACAGCTCTTGGCACTGAGTGATGCCGCTCATCATGTTCTACGCAACGGTACCGACGGCTTGTTCTCTCAGCTATTGCTCAGTTAATGGTGTCCACTTATGCAGCTTATCCTTCAATGTGGCAATATCGACCTCATAATAAATCTCTTTATCCTGCATCTACGACTGCAAGGATCTCACCTTATCTCCGATCCTCAGAAATGTGTCTACAGGATCATCCTATATTTCTATACCTTCAATATCCTTCGCAACATTAGATATGGTAGTCTCCAAGTTCCGTCGGTGGTCCTGTTCATTTCGTAGCTACATGTCTGTGCACAACTCAAGCTATCTGTTTGCTATGGTGAGCTCTGCTTGTGACTTCATCGACTCTACTGTTCATTCATGCATCTCCTCGACGATCTGCAGGTGGATGAAGTGCAATCCTGGTAAGGGAATTTTTGCTAAGTCGAGCTCTACCTGCTCAACTCCCTTTGTGTCTAAGACCAACTACTCTGTCATTAGCAGTGCAACTACCAATGGGTCGATGTGGACAATTCTAGTCTTCAACGGTAGCGTTATTGCTAGCTGTGGCGATTCTTGCTATGAGGTCCTTGCCAACCTCCCTTCGGCTCCTGCTTCTCGTGGCAAGGTAAGGCTTTTCTGGACATGTCCATTTTCTTCATCAGGCCTTGCATTGTGAGCCGCGTCTTCTGTAGTTCATCTTGAATGACCTTATCCTTCTTATCTTTAGTCGCCATAAGCTCCTTCATTTGTTCTGAAATTGTTTTGGCTATCATCTCATAATCATCTTCATTCATGACTGCCTCAGATTGAGTCTTTTTAGCCTTCACCTTCTTTCTTTCCTTCGGCTTCTGCGGAGTATTTGGCTCTTTGCGCTTGCCAGTTTCTTCAACAATCGGGCATGCCAGTGGGATTGGCTCATCCTCTTCAGAGTCTGTCTCAACATCCATGACTTCCACATGGAAGTCAGTGGGCCTATCCTTCATGAGGGCTTCAATGTCCTCCTCATACATGTCGTAGTTACCTGGGAACTACTCTGGGTTCTTCATTTTTGCCTTTGGTGCGATGAAGATACATCACATGTCCGCGTTGAAGTCCATAATGCAAATGTACTTGGATGTTATCTGCTTTGTGATGCGGGGTGTATGGACAATTGCATCGTGTAGCTGAGTATAATATTGGTAGAACACCTCAGCTGTTGCTCTGTGATGACATTTTCCCAGAGGTTGGCATACCGAAATCCTCTAAGATCGTTGGTTTCTATGTTAATCCCCACATAGCCCCTTGGCTCCTTCCATCCACAAAAGGTGATGAGGATGATGAGCCATGTGAAGTGGAACTGTCCACCATTTTCCTGGGTATCATTGAGTTCATCCAATAACTCATTCAGAAGGAATTGACACCAATTGAACTCGGTGCCATCAGCTGGTGCGGCACCAAGTAATACTACGCCCGTAGGCACCTCCGGAGGCCTAGCCGTTCTGACGATTTTTCCTATGAGTAACTGGGTCACAAATTTTGTCGTTCTGTCCTCAATGTCTTCTGTGGGAAAACCTCTTTTCCCCTTTGTCAATGGATAACTTTTCTTCATTTTCTCAAAAGCTTCTTTTTCTTTTCTCTTCCCTTGGAGGAACTGCTTAGGATCTTTACCACACTTACTGAGACCTGTTATGCGGTGGATCAAGGCAATACTAACATCAATGTTTTTATCTAGACACACGTATCCCTAGTGGATTCGTGCCATCAGTGTGTGAACCACCACATTAACTTCCACTTATTGGTCAAAATGTGGCAGTCTGAGGAGGTTTAACAAGCCTGATGGAACTACCGGCATCAGCCAGCTTTCGACAACCAGGTTAGGTGTACCCTTGGCTTCTTTCTTCCAGCACATGTACTGGTCAGGTTGGAATTGTGGGTACTTAGGTGCATGGGGCTCTTCCTTTTGTACGCCTAAGAGGTCAAAATATTCCCACTTGAAATCCAGAATTTTTCCAAGCAAGTTCTTGGCAATGTCTACATGCTTTGAGATCAGTGACAATGGGATCTCATACTTAACACTCTTGACCAATTTGAAGACTGGGGTGTCCAATGCCCGAGGTGATATGTATTCTTGTTTGAGTTTCAGTGGTTCTTTCTGAAGGACTAGCAATTTTTGTGCCGACGAGCCCATATTTATGATCTTGCTTCGAGGTGCAGTTATGTCTTTTTCTTTATCTTTCCCTTTTTCCTGCATGATCGGATTATGACGAGGTGATCTTCGGGATGCTTGACCTAGCTCAATTACAACCTTCTTGGAAGGGGTTTTCATTAACTCTATAATTCCACCATACTGAAAGACCTCAAGTGCTTCTTCAATGGTCAGCTCTTCTTCTCTATAGGAGGGTTCGGACATTCACTGGTTAGCTAAAGGCTATGATAATCAGATGATAGAATAATACTAGCTCAGGGAGTGATCGCAAGAAAATTCTAACTACTGAGTAACGCCTGCGAGTCCTATAGCGGTGTTATTTATAGGCGCAACTAGGTCCTCCTCGTGCCTCCCAACAACTATATCTACATTTAATGATTTGTCCATTGGCCAATTCGAACAGATCCTCCCGTCTCTTCTATCGTCAGTGTGTGTAGAATGGCTATCTTTCCTTTAAATGCTCGAGCAGTTGCTGCAACAGTCATTTCAATGGTTATTTTCTCAAAATCCATGCAACGGCTATTTCTCTCTAAATGCTATGTCGATCTGCGCAGAAAACCATTTCGACTCCTACGCAGTTTCTTCGCGGTACTGATCTTTGAACTGCGCGTCTATTTTTCCATTGTTCTCTTCCTCATTCCTGCGCCGCTTCAGTAGTGCTGCGTTGCTCATACATTCTTCCTTTATGATACATGTATAGACTCTATACATTTCTAGTGTCCAATTTTAACTATACTTGACACTTAGAAATTTTACTTCACATTTATCTTTCCATGTGCTGTGAAGTAGGACTATTGCGGTATAATTTAAGTCTGCTTCCATTTATCAGAGTGGGTAGAGTATCACCAGCCAAAGTGGCTAACTTGACTGCACCACTGTTAGTGACATCCATAACAATATATGGACCAAGCCAATGCATTTTAAACTTGCCAGGAAATTTCATGAACTTGCTATCATAGAGGAGGACTAAGTCACCTACCTGAAAGCATTTGTTCTTGATATGGCGATCATGCCATTCCTTTTCATGATCCTTTTGGACTTGCTATTGAAATCCGCAATGAAATGATCCTCCTCCAAGCCGACTAAATGCAACAGTATTTCATCTAATGCTTTGCGATCTACGATTCTGGTGAATGCAGCAATCCTTAGATTGGGGACAATGTACTCCATTGGCATTATGGCCTCCTGCCCATAAGCCAACCGAAAGGGCGTCTGTCCCTTCAACTTCTTACAAGTTGTTCTATATGCCCATAGTATAGACGATATGCGCAGGTCCCAATCATCCCTGTTTACGTTGCACAGCTTCGTCAGCACGTTTTCCAGTATCTTATTGAAAGATTCAATAGTTCCATTCACCTGTGGATGATATGGTGTACTGCGGTGATGCTAAATGTGGAACTCCTCTATGAGGACTTCAATGGTCTTATTCAGAAAGTGAGTTCCCTGATCACTCATCAAAATTTTCGGACAGCCGAATCTTGACAAAATTTTCTCAAAAATGAACTACGCGGCAGTTCCTATGCTGCAGTCCTTTACTGGTTTAGATTCTTCCCATCTGGTGAAGTAATCCATGACAGTAATGATATACCTCGCACCAGTTCTCTTCCCTGGTGGGTTTATAGGTCCCACAAAATCAATTGCCCACTTTTCAAAATCCTGTAAGGTCAACTGCGGGTTTAATGGCATTTCATTTCTCCATGACGGCTTCCCTGTCCTCTGACAGACATTGCAGTTCCTGCAATATTCCTTAGAATCTTTATGGATGGTAGGCCACCATAGCCCTGCACGCAATATCTTCTACGTAGTAGCCCTTCCTACATAATGACCTCCCACGATCCCTGAATGTGCATCTGCTAGTATATATGGTTTCTTATGGTCGAGTACACATCTGCGCGGGACTTCATCTAGTCCAAGTTTGTATAAATGACCTGCAATGATAATGAAATCCGTTGTGCGGACTACTAGTTGCTTCTTCTGCTGAACAGAAACTTCTTGCGGCGTCAGCCCTGTTGTCAAAAAATCAATCATATCCTTATAGTAATCATCTGCAACCTGTATAGAAAACATCTGCGCATTAGGCAGACTGTCTTCAATGTTCGTCGGCTCCTCTCCTGACTCAATTCAAGACAAATGGTTAGGTCCCAAATTCAGCCTGCCAGGTTTAAAAACAATCTCGAAGTTGTACTCCTGAAATAGAAACAACCATCTACATATATGCCCCCCTAACACTGGCTTATTGACCAAGTATTTCAATGTAGAATGATTGGTGAACATAAGGAAGTGCGCACCAAGTAGATAGTGTCTAAACTTCTGAAGGGCATATACCATCGCAAGTCCTTCTCGCTCAGTAGTGGTATAGTTCTTTTCTGCTGTCGATAGCTTTCTACTAGAAAATGCGATGGGGTGGTCAATACCCCCTTCTCCTGGCTGAGCTAACACAATATCGAGGGAAATGCATGATGCATCTACATGAACATGAAACGGCTTTTCCCAGTCTGGAAAGACTAGTATCGGCGCGATAACCATCTTTTCTTTAAGGGTGTCAAAACCCTGTTCGCATTCTTCATTCCAAACGAACGGCATGTCCTTCTTCAGTAGCTTCTCCATTGCTGCGGTGATCTGCGCGTAACCTTTAATGAACTTCTTGTAATAGCCTGTATGGCCCAAGGTAGAGCACAGCATTTTAACTGAAGTTGGTGTAGGCAAATTTACAATGATGGCAATCTTCGCAGGGTCCACCATCAATACCTATTTGCAAACAATATGTCCTAGTAAAATTCCATAGGGCACACAGAAGATGCACTTCTTTAAATTCAATGATATTTTATATTGGTGGCACTTGTCAAGCATCATCTTCAGGTTCGCGCAATGGTTCTTCAACAAACCAAAGACATTCCAGTCATCAAAATATGCTTCCAGAAACATATGCATGAAATATTTGAATGACGCGATGAAAACCCTAGAGAAGAAGGCAGGCACGTTCTTTAGACCAAACGACATGATTGTATACTGGAACGACCCCATTTCTGTAGAAAATGTCATCTTATGCCTGTCTACGGGATCGATCCTGATCTGATGGTAACTAGAGAAACCATCAGTAAATGAATAGGCCTCATTCCCTCCAACATTGTCAAGTACCTCTTGATCTCTCCCTTCGTCTTCTTGTCCTGGACAACCATAGGATTGATCCATTCAGATTCCTCGACAAGTTCAATGATTCCTGCCTCTAACATTTTGTCCAACTCTGTGTGGACTCTCTCTTTATACCGTGGATTCAGTCTATACAGTCACTACTTCACAGGTTTAGCACTTGGCTTCAAAGGGATTTTCATGACTCCTAAGTCACCCAATATTCCTTTCATCTCTATAAACTTGGTTGGAAATAGCTCCTAATATTCGTGTAAAGTGTCTGCAATCTCCGCGATAGTCTGATCATCCTAGTAGTCCCTGATAGATGTGAACTTCGACTCTTCACTCGTGTCGATGTTCACCTTCTGTGTATTAATTGATCCACTCATGCTCGGGATTTCCAATGGCGGTCCTTCTATATCATGCACACCTTCTGATTCTGGTATATTGATATTGCACGGATCATCTTCAGCTAGATTATAACACTCTATCAGATGTTCTTCATGTTCTTTCCATTCCGAGTGTATGTTCACAGGACTGTCATTTGTGCCGAAGAATTATTCCCATGACATGTCTTCGCGAGGAAAATCTTGTCTGAACACACGTTCTTTGATTATCTATAGTGCCTCGTGTATTAAAGGGTTCTCATCATCAAAACTGAAATCTCTCTGGAAGTTCACAGTTAATGTATCCCAATCTGTGGTCTCCCTACGTAACTCCCGATCTAGATACCATTTCTTCAGAATATCCTCTTCCAAAGTATGCACGAACAGGTAAACCCACTCTTCAGGTGACCTTTCTTCTCATGCCTGCAAACAGGCTTCCAAATGCTGACTAGGATCTGTCTTCCCGTTGAACTTCTCAAAGGGTAAGGTAACCCTTGTTGTGAACTGAATCTGCATCTTTGTTCTGCATTGATCCCAAGTGATCAATATCAGCTTGTGGAAGCCCACTATCTGGCAGGTATGCCACGCAGTGCCATATCCAATGCTGGAAACCTGTGCTCTTCTGGAACTACTGCAGTATAGTCTTGAATAAAAGTATAAACGTTAACAGAAGCATCAAATGTAGGGATCGAGCTTACCTCCTTTCCAATCCAGTGCAGTGATTTCATGACCCATGCGCACCTTCTAGCTGACACTTTGTGCATGTGATTCTGCCAGTTTTCCAGTCCAGTGTCCGATTCAGAAATACAGGAGCTATTGCATCTCTAGCTGAGTGCACCGTCCATATTAGGAATAATGTAATCCTCCTGGTTCACAATAATCTGTTACAGCTGGTCCAAGTCCCGAGCATTAGATTCTTCCTGAATCGGCTCACTATATCTATCCCCATCTGTAGGATCCAATGGTGCGATAACTCGCAGATGCTTGCCTTTGAATATCATCTTCTTTGTTTTCAAATTTATAATGGCCAAATTGTCAATAGCCCAGTCAATTCCTAGCAGTGCAGGAAAGGGCTGGCTATCGTCAACAATCTTGATGACTTCAAAGTCCGCATGGCTTTGTACTCCATCAATATAAACCACAACATTGGCTAAGCGGCCAAATGGTATAACTTTCTCTTGGTTGGCCATTCTCAGCTGGATAGGTGACCACGACAGCTTTGGTCGACCCATTTGCTGCCATGTCTACTTGGTTAAGACATTTACTTCTAATACCAGATCAAGGATAACTTCATCCATCTCAAAGTCTCCTATCTGCGCAGTGAGCCTCATCTCTCGGCCTGACCTCTTCTGTTTCTTTATATGATGTAATGCGCCATCAGAAGTTTCTGCTTCTGTCTGTGGTTCGTATAGATTTATTAGCTTCTCCAGCTCTGCTATCGCGTTTTCATTTTTCAGCAGCTTCATGCAGCTTCTTAGGAATTGCGCAATAGAGGTGCTAACATCCGTTGTGTGTCTTGTCTTGTCATACGTAGCAGTTGTGTCTTCAACACATGGTACTTCGTTGTGTAGTGGGATCCTTGGTGATTTAGGTTCTGGTTCTCCTAAAGTATCCCGCGCGTCAACAAAAGCTTCTTTGTTTTTCTTCAGATCTAGAGCAGGCATCTTTCCTAGGGCTTTTCTTACCCATATTGTCTCAAGAGGGCCCTGCTTCGCATGAGCCTCTCCTGAAGTGGAAGCCTCTGCTCCCCTATCACAACCTGTCTCCATGCCACTGCGTGTGACTACTTTAATGCTAGGATCCACACGTCTGTTCTCTGCTGTGATCCACTGGATGTTCGAGGCTGGCGTGTCTGTCCTTCTTCTTTTCTGCATCTCTACCTCTAGCACTGGGAAATCTTCTATCACGTGCTCAAATGATTTACAATAATTACAGGTGGTGCATGGATTTACACAGTCTCTGGATACGTGACCTGGCTGGCCACAGTTATAGTAGATGATCCCGTCGCAGCCTCTTCCTTGTGCCGGGCCAGAATTTCTTCCTCTATTG
The DNA here is from genome assembly GCA_027924585.1 of Larix kaempferi. NCBI lineage: Eukaryota > Viridiplantae > Streptophyta > Pinopsida > Pinales > Pinaceae > Larix > Larix kaempferi. The sequence continues at coordinate 932,771 of BSBM01000225.1, read as the reverse complement.
CGGTATCCACCACCACGGCCTCTATAGGCAGATTGATCATAGTGTGTTTTTTATTGCTTTGGATGGTTATCTTCTTGCACTCTGTACAAGCTAGCGCCTCTCATTGAATCCATGTTGTACTTTCTTTCATTTATTAGTTCATAGGCACGGCAGTTGGATTCATCATGTCCAACTGATTTACAGAAATTACAATATAGATTCTTAGGCATCTTCACATATTTCTGTATTAGGTAACAATCTTGAGGTCTATGAACGGTAGTTCTGCAGATCTCACACCAAGGTGCCTAGTTCTGATTGATGGGGTTAGGCACACCACTGCTGAGATAGTCGTGGTATAGGGAACAATGTTCGCGGTCATGCCCTTCTCCTTTGCAACTCGTGCACCAGATCTCATGATGAGGTTCATATCGCTACTCTTTTCCATTCTTCATGCTCTGTAGCTCCAGTGTCAGGGTGGTAAGTTGGTTCTGAATCTGCATCATCCCAGAACTAGACTCACCGATTGGTGAAGATTCCAACTTCATTGCAATCTCTAAGGCCTCTGCCTGCGATGTAACCTTCTACTCCATTAATGGTAATCTAATGTGGGGTAACAGTGCAGCAATGAATCATTCCTTATGCTGATTCAGGGCTATAACAAAGCTTACTTGGTCTAATAGGGTCTTGAACTTCTGATCAAACTCCCAGACCGATTCAGTCGGTCTCTGCTTGATTTCCTTCAGCTCAGTTATACACTAAGATTTAGACTTTCGTTTCTTGAACTCTGCTATCAGCGCAGCTTTAATCTCTGATAGGGTTCTGGGCTGCATGGTAGAATACTTCATGAACCAGTGAAGCGCTCTATCTCTGAATGTGGTAATACAATGGGATTTCTTCTCATCATCATCCCGGATCTATCTGACACTCCAAACAGCTTCACAAAGGAACCAGTGCTGATCAGGGTCTTCTAGACCTATCCCTTTGAATATAGGCAGCTTCATGTTTGTATGGGCCATGGCTCTAGGGGGCGGTGTAGCACTCGAGGGGGCACCTTGAGGTTTGCCCTGAGGGGTGCTAGGGTGTCATAAAGGACTCTGTGCAGTGAAAAAAAATGGGCATATAGGGGTAGACGTACTAGGCGGTATATTCGGTGGGGTTGGCTCTACAAGTGGAGGACTCTGAGGGGTAAATGGGGGTGCAGCTTTGTTTTCACTATCAGAAGGAATCTCAGTATCTACCTGGAGTCCAGAGCCTCCAGGATTCTTATTGAACTTGTATCTTTTCCCACTTCTTAAGTTGTGAGTATCTTTATCGGAATCGCTATAAATGTTATTTACCATGACAACTTGAAAAAATTACTGCATTCTTAAAACGCCTTTCTCAGCTAACAGCATATTAATGTATAGACTGATATTGTTCAGGAATTTACCTTGGAAACCTCCGAAAAAGTGTGCCTCTGCTTGGCTATAGGATTTGAGCGTATCCACAGCAAACTCTGTGACAAATCCTTCTAGCATATGATCGACCCAAAATTCCACTGCGCATGTCAATGCGTTGTCTATTGCTTTGAGATGTGATATGAGCTCAGGATTCCACTATGTAGGAATGCCTCCTTGAAAATAGGTTTTATTTTCTGTGAGCTGTGAGATCCATGCATGCAGCTCATTCGGAAATGTAGCATAGAAAATATCATGAATTTCGTCCAACATATATTTATCTGACCACTGTGTGTCGCTTAGAGGCGGATGTCTGTTCTCTTGTCTTTTAAAGTCTCTTATGGTCTTATCCCACGAAGCCTGTATTTATGTCTTCTTAGGATGCAAATTCAATGAACCTTCTGGGAACTCATACTCTTCGTCTCTCATCATGAATGGAACTCATCACAGATTCTAACACGACAATGGAACCATTTGTTGGCTATACAATGCTGACCATAGGTTTTATGAAGACCCAGGTTCTATGCGGTTACCTTAAACCATCAAAACCCCTTAGCACCGGCGCTTTTGGCAACATCCCGCAAGCAGGATGAGGTCTCACCCGAGGTGTTTCTAATGGGGCAATGCAGACTCAGATGTCCACAGTGAGTGATGAGTTGATGACTATGATGAAATTCGAGGCAGCACACCGGCTGTGTGCTGTGAGGGTCGGACTACACAACAATGCCAAACACCGCGGTCCGCACCACTACCTTCTTCCTTACTGTGGGGCTTAATACTACACTGAGAACATGGTCACTTGACTTCCTATACTCGGACTAAGTGCAAAATTCTTAAGGCAGTGATCTGAATACCACTTATCCACTTAGTCAATCACGTGACTATCTTACTACTTGATTCTCATAACACACACTTATAATGTTACTATTTTAAGCATAACCCTCAGGTGCGAAATAACTATTATACATTCATCGACTGCATCCATTCAAACACGTAAAAAACTTACTCCATACTCAAGAAAATGATAGATTCACTGTCCTTAGAAGCAAACCTAATACTAACCATACATTGTGAGGCACCTGCAACAATTAATTAACAAGAATACGCGAAATAGCAGAAATGACAGAACTCAGAATCACTTTTATATTGATCACAAGCCACTTCGAGGGGGCAACCTCCTTTGAGCAAGCTCAATACAAATAACTTCACGGTGCCTTCATAGGTCTCAACACACACTTATATACTAATTCTAGGTGCCAATACTATGGGTCGAAACCATGGGTCGTTACAAACTATGGATCAACAATACTACGGGCGACTTACAAAGCATATGCGCCAACAACAATAACACAAACTATTGACCAACAAATACTACGGGATGACTTACAAAGCATATGCGTCCAACAGCAACATACTAACAAAGTAAAGACATGGGTTCCTAACATCCCCTCCCCCTTAAAAAAAGCTTTGTCCTCAAAGCTTTAGAAGTGGAAATTGTTGTTGAATCTGAAGAAGTGGTTCCCATGTAGCATCCTCTGGTTGCATGCCGTGCCACTGAATTAAGACCTCTATGATAGAGCGAGAGCGAAGCTGACACGTGCGCCAATTGAGGATGGCCTCTGGCTCCAAAAGGATGGATCCTTCATTCTCCAGTTCGGGTAAAATCGTTTGGCCGCTGATGTTGGTGCCAAGAACTTTCTTTAGACAAGAGACATGAAAGACTGGATGAATGCGGGAAGAAGGAGGAAGTTCCAATTTATAAGCAACGGACCCAATCTTCTGAAGAATCCGATATGGCCCATAGAACTTTGGAGCGAGCTTATGATGCCCTTTGAGTTTCAAGGAGGATTGTTTGTACGGTTGGAGACGACGAAAAACCATATCGCCGACTTGAAAAGTGTGCTTTGAATGGTGCTGATCAGCTTGTTGCTTCATGTGATTTCTTGCCATGTGAAGATTGTCCCGCAAAATGCGAAGAATCTGATCGCGGTTGCGAAGGACCGTGTCAACTTCCTGAACTAGTGAACTGGTGGGGGTGTATGGAAGAAGAGCTGGAGGTGCCTGACCATAGACTGCTTCATATGGGGTCATTTTAGAGGCAGTGTGGTAAGAGTTATTGTACCACCATTCAGCGAGAGGGAGCCACTTTGCCCACTGATGTTGTTGTTCCGAGGTGAAGCAACGAAGATAAGTTTCCAAGCATTTATTGACAATTTCAGTCTGACCATCTATTTGTGGGTGATACCCTAAACTCATCTTCAGTTTGGTGCCAGTGTGGCGAAATAGTTCTGTCCAAAAATGACTAGTGAAAGTCGCATCACGATCCGAGACAATGGAAGAAGGGATGCCATGAAGACGAAAGATCTGGTCCATAAAAATTTGAGCGACGGAGGAGGCTATATAGGGATGGCTGAGAGCACAAAAATGACTATATTTGGAGAGACGATCAACCACAACGAGAATCACTGTCTTCCCACCAGATTTAGGGAGCCCTTCAATGAAATCCATAGAAATATCTGTCCAAATCCTTGTAGGTATGGGCAAGGGTTCAAGCAATCCTGGAAGGAGTGTTGTTTCACCCTTATTGCGCTGGCAGGTATCACATTCGGCCACCATCTGTTGAATTGTCCTTTTCATGCCCTTCCAAAAGAAGTTACGCCGTGCTCGTTCATATGTTTTGAGGAACCCAGAGTGCCCGGCCGATGGAGAAGCATGGAGTTCATAGAAGATAGCCTATTGAAGATCTGTGCTCTGGGGAAGCACCAGATGACCCTTGTATCACAGAGAAGCCCCATCCCAAGAGTAATGTGGGACAGCAGAAGGATTTTTGTTCAAGCGTTGGATGATCTGAGATAAGGAAGAGTCATTGACATAACCCTGTTGAACAGATTGCAACCAATTTGGAACAGGCATAGAAATAGCTGAAAGAGAACCTTGGGCATCAAATGTGCGAGAAAGAGCATCTACCACAATATTGTCTTTACCCTTCTTGTACGTGATCTCATAGTCATAACCCATGAGTTTGCTAACCCATTTCTGTTGTGCCGGGGAGGAGACACGTTGGTCCAAGAAATATTTCAGACTCTGGTGATCAGTCTTGATGCAGAAATGATTCCCTAATAGGTATGGACGCCACTTCTGTACTGCATGCAAAATAGCCATCATTTCCTTCTCATAGGTAGAGGCAGCTAAATTCTTACCTGAAAGGGATTTGCTGGTGAATGCAATGGGGTGTTCATCTTGAAGGAGAACAGCACCAAGTCCATTGCCGCAAGCATCACTCTCAATAGTGAAGGGCTTGGAAAAATCGGGCATAGCTAGCACCGGTGTAGTACACATAACTTGTTTTAGTTTGTCAAATGCACACTGAGCAGCAGGTGTCCATGTAAAAGCATTTTTTTCAATAGATTAGTTAATGGAGCTGCAATCTTCCCATAATCCTTGACAAACTTGCGGTAGTAGCCAGTCAACCCCAAAAAACCATGAAGGCTCTTGAGTGTCTGAGGATGTGGCCAATTGTTCATGGCCTCTATTTTGGCAGGATCCACGCGAACCCCTTGTGCTGAGATAATGTGCCCGAGATACTCAACTTCCTTTTGTCCAAAAACACATTTAGACTGCTTGGCATGGAGATGATGGTCAGAGAAAAATTGCATGACAAGATCCAGATGCTGGAGATGTTCAGCCCATGTTTTACTATAGATGAGGATATCATCAAAGAATACCAGAATGAATTTCCGCAAGTAGGGTCGAAATATTTTATTCATTAAGGCCTGGAATGTGGAAGGAGCATTAGTGAGGCCAAAGGGCATGACCAAAAACTCATAATGGCCATCATGTGTGCGAAAAGCTGTTTTAGGAATATCATCCTCATGAACCCGAATTTGATGATACCCAGAACGAAGATCCAACTTGGAGAAAAAGTGAGCCCCATGAAGCTCATCAAGAAGCTCATCAACAACAGGAATTGGAAACTTATCCTTGATGGTGAGGTGATTAAGTGCTCGGAAGTCAATGCAGAGGCGCCATGACCCATCTTTTTTGTGGACAAGAATAACTGGAGAAGAAAAGGAACTAGTGCTTGGGCGAATAATACCTTGCTTCAATAAGTCCCGAACGAGCATTTCAATCTCCGTTTTTTGGTGAAATGGGTAGCGGTAGGGCCTGATGTTGGGACAAACGCTACCAGGAAGGAGATGAATACGATGGTCTTCTGGCCTGGAAGGTGGTAATCCCACTGGTTCAACAAAGACACTTGTATATCGATCCAGAATTTGTTGTAGATCCAAAGGAGTAGTGGAGACCGCTGATGGTTGCATCTGGATGGAATGGATCTGAGCGATGACACCATGTGAATTCTTCTTGAGGAGTTTTTCCATGCGATGTGAACTGATGATGCTGAGAGAACCTGGTTGTAATCCTATCAATGTGTGTTTGTGTCCATTCTCGGAAAACTACATCCAAAGTTCGGCAAAATCCCATAAGATAGGGCCGAGTGTGCATAGCCATTGAGCGCCCAAAACCACATCACATCCGCCTAAGGGCAAGGCAAACATGTCAGAGCGCAAGGTATAATCTCCCATAGAGATACGCACATTTTGACACTTCCCTTTGCAAGGTAAGGTGCCCCCATTGGAAATCATGACTTCAAAGTTGGAGCAAGGATGGATAAAATAATCAGCTTGTTTGGCGATCCGAGGGTCAATGAAATTATGAGTGCTACCAGAATCAATGAGGATTGTAAGAGGAATATTCTTGAAGTAACCCCTGACCCGTATTGTTTGGGGGGTGGTGATTCCAGCTAAAGCATGGAGAGATATCTCTGGCTGGTCATCATGAGACGGAGGGTCAATAGGCGGTTCCTGAGTGTCGACTGGAGCATCCAGTGTTTCTGGATCTTCATCACCCATTTCAGAGGCAGGAGGAGACTCCACATCCAGGAGATAGAGCTTTTGCTGAACACATCTATGTCCCCGAGTGAATTTCTCATCACAATTATAGCAAAGCCCCTTTTCTCTGCGTGCTTGCATCTCTGTTTCAGACAAACGCTTGATAGGAGTCGGTCGAGGAGCCTGCGGTATAGGTGGTCGCTGAGAACCCATATTTCGGAAGGGAACAAAAGTGGGCTTGGAGCGTTGTTGGGATGCAATCTTATCTTGTGCCAACTTAGCCAACCCGAGTGCTTCCATCATTGTGTTGGGAGAGAACATTTTGACCTCAGAGCGAATGGCATCCTTTAGACCACTGATAAAACAACTCCGATAAAATTCATCAGACAATCCTTCGGTGTGGTTGGCTAGATTCTCAAATTCGGTTTGATACTCTCTCATAGTGCCAATTTGGCAAAGTTTAGTGAGGGCTCCTGTGAAGTCATCAAAAGCACTAGGACCAAATCGTTGCAAAAGGAGCTAGCAAAAGTCTGGCCAATTGGGCTCTGGATGAGCCTTGATGTACCAACGGTACCATTGAAGAGCTTCCTGTTCCAAATGAAAGGATGCCAATGGAACTTTGTTGACATCAAAAGTATTATGCAGACAGAAATACTGTTCTGCACGATAGATCCATCCAGTTGGATCAGTACCATTGAAGCGAGGAAAATCAAGTTTTGGACCACGAAAATTGCTAGAAGAAGAGAACCCATTGTCTACTGAAGACTCAGACTGCCGTTTGTTGTTCATAGCTGAATGTTCAAGATGGAGACCGAGAAATTTTTCATCCAGATCCTGTAGTTTGGCTTGGATGGTTGCAAGTGCTTCCTCCATGGTTTTTGCTCCTTCACAGGTGACAACCATAACCAGGATTTTTTTTTTTTGACTGGGTAGGAAAACAAAAACATGAACTACTTCAGTAAGGGAAAATTTGGATTTGGTAAAAAATCAGAAGGGTAATTGGGGTTTGACTAGGTTTTGGACACTTGGATAGACAGGGAAGCAAAAATGAGGATTTCAGAAGCGGGGTGAAAGAATGGGAAAATTTGGCAGAGGGGAACAAAGAAGCAGAATTCAGAAAGGAACTCTGTGGTAAAATTTGAAGGTGATTGGGTGAAATCTGAGGAAGTTATGGCAAACCCTAAGAATAGACAAATGTGGGATTTTGGGCTTTGGGAAGGGGAATTGGGGATAGGGTCCTCGGGACTGAAATATGCAGAATGGGATGACAGGGGTTCCCCAAAAATTTCAAGGGAAACAGAGTGAAAATAAGGGAGATATGGAGAAAAAACTGAATTTTATACTTTTTTTTTTTTTTCTTCCGACTGGAGCGGCTACGGCTCGAAAGAGATCTGGAACAGCGCCGAATGGATTGAAAACGGCTGAATCTGGAATGGCTTGCAAAATAGATCTGAAACGGTGCAGCAGTGATCGACAATAGTTCAGCTGAAAGTAGATATGGACCCCAGGTATGTGCGGCTTCCTAATAGTTCAGGGGTTTCACTCGGCCACCAATGCTGTCTGACGGATTGCGTATTGGGACAATACCCCTCACTCCATGGCTCAGGTAAAACTGATAACCGCTTTGCCACAAACAACAACTCTTGGTTTACCTCACGGGTGGGAACTAGTCAATCAGGTAGGGGTCGTTGCCCTTTTCGCCGGCAGGTCCTCTCAATGGGCCAGCTACTTCGGGGTTCCTGTGGTACTCCTCACAATGAGTTTTAGGGATTATTCCCAAGTACTTCCCATAGTTAAGCGGATAGGGATTATTCCCAAATCCGAACCTGCAACAGATGCGAAAAAAAATTTGGCAGAAATTTCACCCAGCGAGCCCAAGAAAGTGCTCTGATACCAGATGTGAGGCACCTGCAACAATTAATTAACAAGAATACGCGAAATAGCAGAAATGACAGAACTCAGAATCACTTTTATATTGATCACAAGCCACTTCGAGGGGGCAACCTCCTTTGAGCAAGCTCAATACAAATAACTTCACGGTGCCTTCATAGGTCTCAACACACACTTATATACTAATTCTAGGCGCCAATACTATGGGTCAAAACCATGGGCCGTTACAAACTATGGATCAACAATACTACGGGCGACTTACAAAGCATATGCACCAACAACAATAACACAAACTATTGATCAACAAATACTACGGGATGACTTACAAAGCATATGCGTCCAACAACAACATACTAACAAAGTAAAGACATGGGTTCCTAACATACATCCATTCATCCAAACTTAACATATCATTCCATGCTCTCTTGATGGCGAATGCATATAAAAGCCTTCTCATAACAGACTACAAGTCAATATCCAGACATCCAACTACAGAAACAGATAAATATAAACACACATATAAACATTCAGTCACTCGACACACTATTTAACGTGGTTCACTCCCCAATATGGGAAGCTATGTCCACAAGAACTGTGTTTGATATTTCTTTTAAGGAAGGGTTCACAGTTCTTAGCCATGCACTCAGCTGCAGCTCTCTTCTTGCTCAGCTAGGTCTCTGCGCACTCAGCTACAAAGCCTTTACAATATTTTCTTGACTCAAAAGATATTACAATACAATATGGTCACAATGACCAATCTTTCTTGTCTTGAGCAACTAACCAAAAACTCAACAACCCCTAACTTACAACAGCAACCCTTCACCAACCCTTCCTATACAAAATTGTCTTCTTAATATAGATCACGCCCAAAGGTCTTGTCTTTACAACATTGAAGACCGAAACCCTTAGGGCTCCCAAACCACTACGGTCCCTCTGAATCGTCATGTAGGCTTTTGGTAGCGATTCTGCTGCCATGGCAGTCCTCCACTCCTTAGATCCATCATTTTCAGCCTTCCTGTTGTGCACACACCAACAGGTCATCCCTTTCAAGCCGCCCTTCCACTAACGGACTCATGTGACTAGCTCAGCTCCCAGTCACTTTCCCTTCAGGTCGTCCGTCCCCTAACGGCCGCGTACAACTGGCTCATCTCCAGTCATTGTCCATCCACCATTTTCCTCTTAACGGTCATGTACTCTGTTGTACGCCAAACTATCACATTCCCGACCCGTCCTCTGCTTAACGGACTCGTACAGTCGGACGCCTTCCTGATCTGCTTATGCCCTCAAGTCGGCATCTTTCCAGCAATCTTACCAAAAGTAGACCATCGCCGGTCTATCCACTCTATCTTTCCATCCTCTGTCCAGTACACAACTTTACTGGCTCCACGTGGCCTCCTACCTTTGCAGCACTGAACCTGTTCAGCATTGATCTTCACAGCATCCTTCAAAACTCGGTACTGTGCACATCTTCGTAGTACCCCCAATACTTAGCCAAACTTTACTTATTTTCTGAGCTATGCTCAACTCAGCTCCATCTAGCCTCAAAATTTTTATAAAAAATGGCCTTGTTGGGCCAAGCCCAACATGCCCCTAACACTTACATGTGGCTCGCCCCCGAGCCACTCACTGCTGCAGTTGTCTCACTCTGCTCCATAGCCGGTGGAACTAGTTTGGCCGCGAACTCATTATATACATCGAGCAACTGTTCCACTGATTGTTTGGTATCCTGCTCAACATCCTGAACTATTTCAAGCAGTGCTGGGGTTATCTCTGCTCCAATCTGTCCCTGTACCTACTCCTGGTTGTCACGTATTTATGCCAGCTTGTCTTCTATCTGTTGCGACACTACTGTAGCATCCTCCATGAGTTGTTGTGACTGATTTTCCATTTCAGTCTCCTTCTCTCTTAATGCCTAGACTTGATTCTTCAATCCTGATACTTCCTTATACCTAGCCATCCTCTCCCTTGGTGGCAGAGCTTTGACCTCTGTGTCCAATTTATCCAGGGCGATTTGTTTTTCCTTTACCGCGGTCTTCCGGTCTTCTTCTAAATCGTTCGGAACATCCATGACCTCGACATGGAACTCTACCGGCTAGTCCCTCATGAGGATGTCGATGTCTTCCTCGTACATATTGTAATTACCCGCATACCATTCTAGCTCCTTCATCTTTGCTTTGGGTGAAATAAAAATACAACGCATGTCCGCCTAAAAATCGATAATGCGAATGTATTTTGATGTTACCTGCTTTGTAATGCGCGATGTACGGGTGATCGACTCGCGTAGCTAGGTGTAATACTGGTAGAAGACTTCAGCTGTTGTGTGTTGTCGCTCTGCATTCAAATTTCCCCAAAGGTTGGCATATCGAACTCCTCTGGGATCATTGGTGTCTACAATTACGCTGACATAGTCCTTCAGTTCCTTCCATCCGACAAAGGCGATCAGGATAATTAGCCATGTGATGTGGAATTGACCTCCATTCTCCTAGGTGTCATTGAGTTCATCCAGGAACTCATTGAGAAGGTATTGACACCAATTGAACTCGGTTCCTTCAGCTATGGCGGAAACAAGTAGTAATGTGCCTACAGGCACCTCCGGAGGCCTGGTTGTTCTTAGGATTTTTCAGGCCAGCAACTGTGTAACAAACTTTGTCGCTCTATCTTCAATTTCTTCTTTCGAAAAACCTCTTTTTCCTTTCATTAATGCATGGATTTTCTTCATCTTCGTGACAACTTCTTTTTCCTTACTCTTCCCTTCGAAGAACTGCTTGGGGTCCTTGCCGCGCTTGCTTAGTCCTATGAGACGGTGGATTAAGTCGATGGTCAAATCAACATTTCTGTCTAGCCATAGGTATCCCTGATGAATTCGCACCATCAAAGTGCGAACCACCACATTAACTTTTGCTGAGCGATCAAAATGGGGTAATCTCAGTAGGTTTAGCAATCCTGACTGGACTACTGGTGTCAACCAGCTTTCGGCGACCAAGTTAAGTATGCCCTTGGCATCTTTCTTCCAACACATGTACTGGTCAGGATGGAATTGTGTGAACTTGGGATCATGGGGTTCTTCCTACTGCACTCCCAGGAGGTCATAGTCTTCCCACTTATAGTCTGGGATCTTTCCTAGCAAGTTTTGGGCAATGTCTTTGTACTTAGAGATTGGCGACAAGGGGATTTCATAATGGGCATTCTTGACCAGTTTATAGACTGGGGAATCCCACGCCCATGGTGATATCTACTCTAGTGTAAGCTTTAAAGGTATCTCCTTCTGAAATACTAGTGACCGTGATATCGCCAAAATTGGCCTGGTGTTCTTTGTTCGTGGCCCAACTGTATCTTTCCCCCTATCCTACATGTTTGGGTTGTGTCTAGGTGACCTTCAAGATGCTTGACCTGGTTCCAATGTAACCTTCTTGGCAGGGGTTTTCATTAACTCTTCAATCCCTCTGTGCTGAAAGACTCTTACCACTTCTTGGATTGTAAGATCTTCTTCTCTGTACGACCACTCGGACATTCAGGGGCGATAGTAGGCAATTGTCTCAGATATGTTACTAATGATTGCTAACACAGGAGTGAGCGCATAAAAATTCTAAGTGTTTGGTAGTGCCTGTGATTCCTTATGCAACATTACTTACAGGCACAGGTGAGTCCTCCCACGCCTTCCAACGGCTAGATGAGCATTAAATGTAGTGTCCGTTGGCTAAATTGAGCAGATCCGTAAGTCCCTTTCTTCGTCAGTGTGTTCAGAACGGCTATCTTTGCGTTAAATGCTCAAGCGGTTGTTGGTAACGGTCATATAATGACTATTTTTCTCACGGCCATTGGAATGGATATTTTTGTGAGAGCTGCACCGATCTACGCGGCAAGGCATCTCGGATCCTTCGCAGTTACTTCGCAGTGTCGATGATTCAGCTGCGTGGCTCCCTTTTATTTTCTTTCTTCTTCTTTTTTTATGTGTGCAGCTTCAGCAGTGCTGCGCGGGACATGCATTGTCCTACTTATCATACATGTACAGAATCCTTTTCATTTCCAGTGTCCAATTCCAACTGTACTTGACACTTAGAAATTTCTCCCTCTGTTTATCATTCAAGATTCTGCAAAGCAGGACTATCATGGTACAGCTTTAGTCTGCTCCCATTTATCAAACTTGGTAAAGTGTCACCAGCTAAGGTGGCTAACTGGGCTGCGCCAGTGTTAGTAACATGTATCATAGTATATGGACCAAGCCAATGCATATTAAATTTACCAGGAAACTTAATAAATTTGCTATCATACAAGAGGACTAGGTCACCTACCTGAAAGGATTTGTTCTTTATATGGCGATCATGCCATGCTTTCTCGCAGTCTTTTTGCACTTGTTGGTGAAAGTCTGTGATGAAGTGATCTTCCTCCAATCCAACCAAGTGAAGCAATCTTTCTTCTAGCACTATGCAATCTGCCATCCCTGTAAATGCAGTTATTCTCAAGCTAGGGACAATATATTCCATTGGAATTATAGCCTCCTATCCATAAGCCAACCGAAAAGGTGTGTGTCCTGTCAATTTCTTGCAAGTGGTCCTATATGCCCATAACACATATGAAATGTGTAGATCCCAGTCATCTCTATTCACATTGTAGATCTTAGTGAGCTCGTTATCGAGTATTTTATTGAAAGCCTCAATAGTGCCATTCTCATGTGGATGATATGGGGTACTGTGCTGATGATGGATGTAGAATTCCTCTGTGAGAGCTTCGATAGTTCTGTTCAAAAAGTGAGTGCCTTGATTGCTCATCAAAATCTTCGGACATCCAAATCGTGAAAGTATATCTTCAAAAATGAACTACGCAGCAGTACCGGCGCTGTAGTCCTTTACTGGTTTTGCTTCCGCCCATCTGGTGAGGTAATCAGTGGCAGTAATGATCTACCTCGCACTAGTTCTTTTTCCTCGTGGATTTATGGGACCCACGAAATCAATGGCCCACTTTTCAAATGCCTGTAAGGTCAACTGTGGATTCAGCAGCATTTCATCTCTATGCGAAGGTTTTCCTGTCCTCTGACAGACATCACAGTTTTGGCAGTATTCGTTGGAGTCTTTATGGATTGTTGGACACCATAGCCTTACACGTAGTATCTTTTGTGTAGTAGCCCTTCCTGCATAGTGGCCTCCTGCGATCTCTGAATGCACATCTGCTAAGATTAATGGATTCTCATGGTTTAGTATGCATCTACGCAGGACTTCATCCGGTCCGAGTTTGTATAGCTGACCTACAATAATAGTGAAGTTTGCGGTGCGCACTACCAGTTGCTTCTTCTGCTGGATGGAAAAGTTTTGAGGTGCTAATCCTGTTGTTAAGAAATAAAAAATATTTGATAAAAATCATTAGAAACCTATATAGCAAATAACTGTGCATTAGGAAGACTGTCTTCAATGTTTGTCAGCTCTTCTCCTGATTCAATCCTAGAGAGGTGATCAAGTGCCAAGTTCAGCCTGTCTGGCTTAACCACAATCTCAAAATCATATTCCTGGAATAGAAACAACCATCTGCATATGCGCCCCCCTAACACTAGATTATTGACCATGTATTTCAAAGTGGAATGGTCAGTAAACATGAGGAAGTGTGCACCAAGAAAGTAGTGTCTAAATTTCTGCAGCGCATATACCATCGCAAGACCTTCCCTCTCAGTAGTACTGTAATTTTTTTTCGCTGTTGAGAGCTTCCTGCATGAGAATGCAATGGGATGGTCAATACCTCCTTCTCCTAGATGATCTAATACAACTCCAAGGGCAATGCATGATGCATCAATATGTACATGGAATGGCTTCTCCCAGTCTAGGAAGACTAGGATTAGCATAGTAACCATCTTCTCCTTTAATGTATCAAAACCCTGCCCGCACTTTGCGTTCCAAATGAATGGTGCATCTTTCTTTAGCAACTTCTCCATTGTTGCAGTTATCTGCACGTTACCCTTTATGAATTTCCTGTAATATCTGATATGGCCTAAGGTAGAGTGCAACATCTTGATTGAATTTGGTGTTGGTAAATTTATAATGATTGCAATCTTCGTAGGATCCACCATCAATCCTTGATTACAGACAATGTGGCCAAGTAGAATCCCATAAGGAACACAGAAAATACACTTCTTCAGATTTAAGGAGATCTGATGCTATCTACACTTCTCAAGCATCATTCTGAGATTCATGCAGTGATTCTTCAATAGTCCAATCATCAAAATAGGCTTCTAGAAACTTGTGCATAAAGTATTTAAAGGCTGCGACAACAACTCTCGAAAAGACGATAGGTGTGTTCTTCAGACCAAAAGGCATTACTGTGTACTGGAACGACCCCCATTCTGTAGCAAAAGTCATCTTATGCCTGTCCACGGGATCAATCTTGATCTGATGATACCCGAAGAAACCATCAGTAAAAGAGTAGGCCTCATTCCCTCTAAGATTATCAAGTACTTCGTCCGTGAAAGGAGTAAGGAATGGGCCATGCATAGAAGCATCATTCAGTTTTTTGAGATCCACACAAATCCTGATCTCACCTTTCGTTTTCTTGTCTTGAAACACCATGGGGATAATCCACTTGGATTCTTCAACAAGTTCAATGATTCCTACTTCGAGCATCTTATCTAGCTCTGTGTAGACTCTTTATTTGTACCACGGGTTTAGTTTGTATGGCCTCTGCTTCACAGGCTTGGTGCCTGGCTTCAAAGGTATTTTCATGACCCCTAGGTCTCCCAGAATGCCTTTCATTTCTGTGAATTTTTTCGGGAACAGCTCCTGATACTCATGTAAGATGTCTGCGATATTTGCAATAGTCTGATCATCCCAATAGTCTCCAATTGATGCGAACTTTGGCTTTTCACTTGTGCCAATGTTCACCTTCTGCGTCTTTACTGGTCCACTCATGTCTGGGATTTCCAACAGAGGTCCCTCTATGTCACGCACACCCTCCGATTCTAGTATGTTTATGTTGCGTGGATTGTCCTCATTGTCTTCTTGTCTATCATCAGGTACTTCATCTAGGTTATAACACTCGATGGGATGTTTTCCGTGTTCCTTCCCTTCTGATTGTAGGTTCACGGGAATGCCATCTACCCCGAAAAATACTTCCCACGTTATATTTTTGTGAGGACAGCCTTACCGGAATATACGTTCCTTAATTATTTGCAACGCGTCATGGATTAGTGGGTTGTCGTCGTCAAAGCTGAAGTCCTTTTGGAAGTTCGCAGTCAACATATCCCTATCAGTGGTTTCCTTGCGCAACTCCAGGTCTAGGTACCGTTTCTTTGGAATATCATCGTCAAGTGTATGTACAAATAGATGCAACCATTCTATTTGTGGCCTTTCCACCCATGCTTGTGAACAAACTTCAATATGTTGGATAGGGTCTGTCTATCCATTAAAATTTTCAGAAGGTAAAGTAACCCTGTCAGCAAACCGAATTTGCATCTTAATCCTGCATTGATCCCGAGTAGTCAATGTCTGCTTGTGTGCAGCCCACCATCTGGCTGGTGTGTCGCACAGTTCCATATCCAATGCTAGTAATCTATGCTCATCTGCAATAGCTGTAGTATATTCTTGGATGAAAGTGTAAACATTAGCAGAACCATCATACACAGGAATAGGACTCACCTCCTTTTCGATCTAGCGCAGTGATTTCATAACCTGTGCACACCTTCTCGCCGATACTTCATGCATGTGGCTTTGCCAATTTTCTAGTCCTGTCTCCGAGTCAGAGACACAAGAGCTGTCACATCTCCAGCTGAGTGTACCATCCGTAGTTGGATTAATGTAATCATCCTAGTTCACGGTGATCCGGCATAGTTTATCCAAGTCTTGAGCCTTGGATTCTTCCTAAATCGGCTCACTATATCTGTCCCCATCTTTAGGATCCAATGGTGCGATGACCCTAAGATGATTTACTTCAAATGTCATCTTCTTTGTCTTTAGGTTTATGATATCCAGGTTATCCATGGCCCAGTCAATTCCTAACAGTGTAGGAAAAGGTTGACTGTCATCCACAATCTCGATAACTTCAAATTCTGCATGACTCTGGACTCCATCGATGTCAACTACCACATCAGCTAACCGGCCAAAAGGTATGACTTTCTCTTGGTTAGCCATTCTCAATTGGATAGGTGACCATAACAACTTTGTTCGACCCATCTACTTCCATGTATGCGTAGTCAAGACATTGACTTCAAATCCTAGATCAAGGATGACTTCATCCATTTCAAAATCTCCTATCTGCACGGTAAGCCTCATTTCTCGACCTGTTCTTTTATGCTTCCTTATGTGATGTATGACACTATCAAAAGTTTATGTTCCCTTCTGTGGTTCATATTGGTTTATGAGCTTCTGTAGCTCTGCTATGGCATTTTCAATTTTTAGTAGCTTCATGCAGCTTCGTAGGAACTGCTCAACGGAAGTGCTGACATCCATTGTGGTACTTGTTTTGTCATAATCAGTGGGAATGTCTTCAACATGCGGTTTTTTACTACGCAACGGGATCCTCACTGACTTAGTTTCCAATTCTGTAAAGGTATCTCACGCATCGATAAAGACCTCCTTGTTCTCTTTTAGGTCGAGAGTAGGTGTTTTTCTTGGAGCTTTCCTTATCCATACTGTCTCAAGAGGCGTCTACTTTGTGTGAGCCTCCCCTGACGTTGAAGCTTCTACTCCCCTATCACTGCCTGTCTCAACACCACTGCGCATGAACACGTTGATGCTCGGGTCCACTGGTCTATTCTCTGCTGCGATCCACTGGATGTTTCGAGTTGGTGCCTCCATCCGTCTTCTTTTCTGCATTTCCACCTCTAGCACTGGGCAATCTTCAATAACATGCTCAAATGATTTACAGTAGTTTCATGTAGTGCATGGGTTAACAAAATCTCTAGACACGTGACCTGGCTAACCACAATTATAACAAATGACCGGGCTGCAACCTCTTCCCTATGCCGGGCCAACATTTCTTCCTCTACCGCGGTATCCACCACCATGGCCTCTGTATCCTTCTTGATCATATTGCACATTTTCTTGTTTGGGATGGTTTTATTCTTGTATGCAGTACAAGCTAGCGCCTCTCATTGTGTCCATATCTCGTTTTCTTTCGTTCATTAGCACATATGCGCGGAAGTTGGATTCATCATGTCCAACTGATTTAAAGAAAGTGTAGTATAAATTTTTGGGTGTTTTGACATATTTCTATATGAGATAACAGTCTTTAGGTCTGTGTCCTGTAGTTCTACAAATTTCACACCATGGGGCCTGATTCTGATTTATCGGGTTGGGCACACCATTGTTAAAATAGTTGTGGAATAAAGGGCAGTGCTCATGCCTAGGTTCATACCTTTGTTCTTTGCCATTCTTCATGCTTTGTAGTTCTAGTGTCAGGGTGGTCAACTGGTTCTAGATCTGAGACATCCCAGAACTAGTCTCACCAATCGACGAAGCCTCTAGCTTCATTGCAATCTCCAAGGCCTCTTCCTGCGATGCAACCTTTTGCTGCATCAATGGTAATCTAATGTGGGCCAATAGCGCAACAATATACCATTCCTTGTGTTGTTATGGAGCTATAACAAAGCTCACTTGGTCCAATAAGTTCTTGAACTTTTGATCAAACTTCTAAATCATTTCATTCGGTCTCTACTTTATTTCTTTCAACTCGGTTATACACTGAGATTCAGATTTGGGTTTCTTCAACTCTGCCACAAGCGCAGCTTTAATTTCTGCGAGGGTTCTCGGCTGTGTCTGAGAGTACTTCATAAACCAATGTAAAGTTTTGTCTCTGAGGGTGGAAATGAGTTGTGCTCTGTTCACAGCATCATCGTGGATTTTTCTTACACGCCATATGGCTTCGCAAAGAAACCAATGCTGGTCAAGGTCTTCTAGACCAGTTCCTTTAAATATCGGTAGCTTCATATCAGTGTTTTCCATTGTCCTATTAGTAGGGGCACCCGGATTTGTGCATGGCTATTGTGATGGGCTCTGTGCAGTGAAAGTAAATGGGAGTATCCGAGTAGATGTACTCGGCTAAGTATCCTGCGGGGTGGGCTGTGTAATGGGTGGGATATGAGATAAGGGAGGCACAGTCCCTACAACTGGCAGATTTTGAGGGGTGTACGGTGGCACGGATTCATTATTAAGGTCACAAGGAATCTTAGTATCTATGTGGAGTCTAGTGCCTCCAAGACTCTTATTCAATTTATATCTCTTCCCGCTTCTAATATTATGGGTCTCTTCATCAGAATCACTCTATATACTGTTTACCATGAGAGACTTGAAAATATTACTGCATTCTTAAAACACCTTTCTTAGCTAGCAGCATCTTAATGTATAGACTAAGATTGTTCAGGTACTTACCTTGCAATCCATCGAAAAATTATGCTTCTGCTTGGCTGTAGGATTTGAGTGTGTCTACAACAAATTCCATTACGAAGCCTTCTAGCATGTGATCGAACCAGAAGTCAACTGCGCGTGCCAATGGGCTGTCTATTGCTTTGAGCTGCGTTATGAGCTTTGGAGTCCACTCTATAGTAAATCCTCCTTGAAAACTAGTTTTCTTCTCTAAGAGCCGCGAGATCCACTCATGCAGCTCGTTTGGAAATGATGCCCAGAAAATATCGTGAATATCTTTCCACAGATATACTCAACCACTGTTCGTCAGATAAATGCAAGTGTCTATTCTCTTTCCTTGCAAAGTTTCTTAGGGTCTTGTAATACCAAGCCCGGATCTCTATCTTTTCAGGATGCCAATTGTCGAAGCCTGCCGGGAACTGATTTTATTCATCACACATTACGGCTGCAACTCATCACGGATTTTGTCCCAAAAACGGAACCATTTGTTGGCTTACCATATGTTGACCCAGAGGGTTTTCAATAAAGACCCAGGTTCTTCACAGTTTCCCCTTGACCAACAAAACCCCTTCGCACTGGCCCTTTCGGCAACAACCTACGAGCAGGTTGAGCAATCACCTGAGGTGTATCTATGGGGTACTACAGAATCAGGTTTTCATAGTAGGTGATGAGTTGTTTAGCCTGACGTACTGCACAGTGTGACACAAGAAGTGTGCTGTGGGGTAAGACTACACGGCGATAGACGACACTATGGTCCGCACCTCTGAATTCTACTTCCATGGAATTTATTTGTGACTGTGGCCGATGCAGCTCACACTAAGACTAGAAATACTTGCAGTTAACTAGAGTACTGAATTTATTAATACTCAATCATTCATCCATTCATTCAGGGTGTTCACTACTCAACCATGTGTTGCGGAGATGGTCCAACTACCATGCATTCTTCCTACTATGTAATGTGAAAGTGCTTCAAAAGTAGAGGCCAAACATTCACCGTTCATTTGTTCATGCAGAACTTAACATATTATTTACATATTCTCCTGATGGAAAATACATATAAAAGTCCTATCATAACAGTATGCAAGGGAAAATTCAGACATTCATTCACAGGAAGTAGATAAATGCACAATACACAACACAATCACATTGCACAGTATTTAACGTGGTTCACTCCCGTGGGTGGGAAGCTACGTTCACAAGAATTGTTGTTATATATATATTTTGGGAAGGGCACAACAGTTCTTAGTATGCACACTCAACTACAGACTCTCTTCTCTCTCAGATAGGTCTCTGCGCACTCGGATGCAGAGCCTTTACAATATCGTTACTCAGAAATTTTTTACAATGCTCAGTACTAAACTTCTAACAACCCTTTCCCATACAAAAATGCCTCCTTTTATAGATCATGCCCGTAGGTCATGTCTTTACAATGCTAAAGGCCGAAACCCTTAGGGTTTCCAAAACTGCTACGGTTTCTCTAAATCGAACTGCTGGACTCTGTTAGCGAGTGCTCCATCGTGGCTGTCATCCACGCCTTCATCCCGTCGCTATCGGCCTTTCTGTTGTGCGCACGCCAACAGGTCACTTTCCTCGAACCGCTCTTCCTCTAACGGCCTCGTACAGCTGGCTCAGCTCCCAGTCACTTTCATCAAGTCATTCTTCCTCTAACAACCTCGTGCACCTGGCCGCCTTCCTGATTTTCTCATGGCCACCGCTCGGCCTCCCTGGAGCATCTCTTCCAAAACTAGACCGTCGACAGTCTAACCGTTACCCGTGCCCATCTTCCATCCAGCACTCTACTTTTTCGGCTCCACGTGGACTGGTCACTTCGCAACACTGCTTCCTCGCAGCATTGATCTTTGCAGCACCCTTCGAAGTACTGGTAAAATTTGGTTGTTGTGCGCAACTTCGCAGCATCCCCAACACTTGCACAAAATTATATTTTTGTTGAGCTGCGCTCAGCTCCGCTGCTAAAACTCCTTCTACTATCAAAATTTGCCCCAACTTGGGCCAGGCCCAACATGTATGTTAGTTCAAAGTACAAAGTTGTCAAGGTCGTCCATCCAAGTTTTAAGAAGTATGTTTTGTTCGTACTTCTACTCCAAGGATGTTAATGTATTTCTAACTCCGGAATGTATTCACTTGTATATTTTATATTGTATTTGTATTTTATTATTGTATGTCCGACGAAGATGCTTATTTCTCCGGTCAAAGAAGTCATTATTGTACTTGAGTCATGTAAATTCATTGAGGTCAATCCTCCTATGTAAGTTGGGGCATTAGTCCCCTAGAGTCATTTGTATTGGGGTGTTTAAGTCCCCTAAAGGAGTCGGCCTAGTCAACTTTAGTTGAGCCCAACTTGTCAAGTGGTAATGGTAAAGTGAAAGGTAAAGTATAAATACAAAGCTAGGATCTCTATTTATTCACTCACTCATCATTCACACATTCACTCACTTCGCATTAGTGAGAGAGAGGAGGAGTTCACACAAGTGGAGGAGGAGGAAGTTGCTGGAGACCATCTATTTGTTTTGGGGTTTTGTACTATTGTTCATTCTATCTCTGAGGAAGTTGCAGGGTTTTCTCCTTATGGTTTCCCCGGTGAAATGCTTTGTGTATCTTGTCTCTTGTGTTTGTTTTTCTATGCATGTTATTCTCTCAGTTAAGATCCTATATCATATTGAATTAAATGATGAAAAACTAACACAAGGACCTTAGAAATTCCTATGTAAGGAGCTGTTGTGGAGTATTGAGAGTGTATATCCTTTAAAATGTTTCCATTTGAAGGTGGAATAGGGCATCTCATTGTATTCCCTAAAATTTACCATATGAATGCGTGCATGATGCCCCATCCCCTTCACCAAGCTAGTGAATGACATGATAGAAATGCGGGTGACAATGGCACACAGATTTGACTTGCATATGTTCTGGTACAATGGGGATTCTTCACCAAATTCTAAGAAATCATAATTGTAAAAAATGCCCTAAATCCTATCCCAATCCAGACATAGAGTATCAGAAACCCTGGAATCAATGTCTGAATAAAAACCTAGGTTAGGTTCTTTTAACTTAAATTCCTCTAGCAAAACTTTGGATATGGTTTTCTCATCCATGGTGGTTGAGCATAGCTATCCAATTCAAAATATAGGATATATAAGGAAATTGATATTTAAAAAAAGTAACAAAAGCAGAACAAAATGCAGAGTACCTGAAAAAATCTCAACTAATCATGCAAAAGGAAAATTATGAAAACTAGGAAGGTGTAGCTCTAATAGCCCTACAATTCAAAATTCAGCCCCAAGGTAGCAATAGAATTTTAAAAATTGGGTAAAAACAAATATAATTTCCACTAATTTCATTTCTTACTGGCTATAAATGGGTTGGTTGATGATTGGCAGCTAGACACGATAAACCATTATTATTATTAGACTTCAAATGACTTTCTGGACCAATTCTTGACTCGCACATGTGAATATTTATTCTGACATCAAAAGCATGACCTCGACGTAGGCCCACCGAACTTGGAGGAATAGTTGAAAGTCAGGATTTAGGGTGACAATGCAGTGGGAAAAGTGTGGTGTTCCAAATTCTTCCTAGATAAAGGTCATGGGATAAAGAATCAGTGTCGACATGTTGGGGATAGGCTTAAAAAAAGTGGAAGGAGTGTTGACTCCTGAGGTTGCGAAAAATATCGGTGTTGGGATAGAGGGAAGAGATACATCACAACATGAATATCCTACCGAATTCCATAGTAAGTAGGGACCATGACATAAGAATCGAAACGTCAAGAGTGAAACATCGGGATTTGATCAATTTTAAAATCAAAATAACTCATCGACTCCTGAAGTCCATAGTTCATAGGTTTAAAATGTTGGGGTCGGCACTTCAGCACCATTACTTCGAGACCAAAATGTTGTCACTTAACTATTAAAAATAAAACCTCTTGATTCCTGAGGTTTGTGATTTACCTACAAATAAGATAATTAAAACATCAGAAACATCGGAAATGGAATAAATTTAAAATGTTTAAATTGGTGTCCAAATATCTATCATAGGGAATATCTAAAGAGCTACTTCAAAACACTAAATGGAAATACCTGATAAAAGATCTTGGAAAAAAAAAATACAAAACTTAAAAGGGGATCCCATCCTTTTAATGAAGAGATGGGATCTATTATGGCTACAACACCACATCACAATCCCATCAATGCGATTGCACCACTCAGTCACTCATCATTTCCCAACCCTCACATGCTTTCTTCTAGTGTTATATATCCCAAATCGTTACACTCAGACTACAATGTATCTGTTAGGACTTGTGTTGCTGCAATCATCATGATTTACACCTATCACCAGATATCCAATGCATTATTTCTCTATACAATCCACACACCATGAAACACCACCCTACAATTATTCCATGTCTTTATATAGGAACACATCTCCTTGATATCCCATCATCCTCTTGTGATAAGTTCTGAACTTGCATCCCACCATGTCATATCCATGTACATAGTCCCACTAGCCCCTTTGCTTATCCATATACTACTATATGAAACATCTTATCCCACAAGGAAATTCCCTTTCATTCCTATGAATGACACCTCCTTGGCAGTGACTCCCACTATAGTTTCATCCTAGAAAAATATTTTCATGAATAAAGATAGGTAAGAATTTCTAGCCTTACCATGCAGACACCCAAGTAGATTCAGCTTGGAAATTATGTCTCCCGTCTACACTAGTGTTCATGCCCCATATCACTCTTTTAGGACCTCTACTACTACCGCTAACTAGCATAGTAATCTGGCCCCTTGTGGAAAAAACATTTATTGGTTTTCTAATAATAATGACATTGAACATGGTGTTCTAAGATATGAAAATTTTGAATACCAAGTCACCCCAATTGGATCTGTTGTCACTAGTGCATATGCTACATCCTCATTTCTTAGTCTCCTTGTTTCCATGGATGATTGGAAGACCTTCTCAAGGATTTTGGTATCTTGTTGAAAGAGTAACCATTGGTTTTCCAAACACGATGATGCTTATAAAAATTCTATCCAAGACGATCTTTTTGAAGAAAAAAAAAACAATAGTCTATTTTTCTCTCTATAATTCCATAACCAAGGGACAAATAATGTTTGTTGAGTGCATGAAACATAATTCAAACATACAATAATTTTATTCATCCTCCCACATATAGATGCTAAATATCGATGTTGTTCAGTACCATATGTGGTACATCGATGTTGTTAAGTACCAGATTTTTCTCCTTCATTTGAAGATCCGAAAACAAATGATGTACAAGGTTTAGGAACATAGAGGATTTGAATGAAGGGAGATTCAACAATTTGTTGGCTCTAGATTAGTTCTTTAAGTTTCCATAAGTTATACCCAGGTTCTGTGTGGTTCAGGGAACCAACAAAACCCCTTTTCACTGGCCCTTTCGGCAACAGTCTGCGAGCAAATTGAGGTCTCACCCGTGTTAATTTTTCAAAATTTACTTCAATCTAATCTAGGATCTTAACTGAGAGAACAACATGTATAGCATATCTACAACATATCAATCATGGACACAATAAGGCAAGCACACAAGAGACACAGAGTTTACTTGGGGAAAACCATAAAGGTGAAAAACCCAAATAACTTCCTGAGAGATAGATAGAGCAATGATACAACCCAAGCATAAGAGATAGACATCTCCTAGCAGTAGCTTCTCCTCCTCTACAAGTGCTCCACTCTCCCGAGAGTGTGATAGAGAATAGAATGATGAAATAGAGTGCCTCCCGTACTCTATTTATACTTGACTTGACTTGCCTAATAACCTTTACTAGGTCGGCCTTAACTTAACCACATAACATAATGCTAACTGGGCCAACACCGAATAGGGTGGTCTAATAGCCCTTTGACCCACATGGTCGACCCCCAATAGGGTGGTCTAATAACCCTTCAATCCACATGACTTATACAGGGCTGACCCCAACAATGTGGTCTAATAACCCATCAAGTATAAGTTACGACACTTACAATATAAATGACGACAGTTCCATATAGAGGAATAATAACATCCCTATAGGAATACAAACATTTTCGTATAGAGGAATAATACCATCTCTATAGGAGTACAATATACATATATGAAATACTTTCCGAATTTACATATACATCAACACTCCCTCTTAACTAGGAAGGTATTTCTCGACACAGGTCTTCTAGCACAAGTCTTCTTCTTGGGATCATCATCAGTGGATAATCATCATCGAGTCATCGTCATTGTTGGGTATAGGAAATGCCCCTTTTTGGCCATCCTGATTATGTCATTTTGCCCGGATTTCATCCTACTTTTATAAGCTATATCCATGTCTTTCTCCAGACCAATCAATAATATTGACAGGTATAATTTGTTATTGCTTTATTTATTTTATGCCTAAGATTGTTAAATATTATCGATCTTAGTCCTTGGTTTATACTGATCTGTGTGATTTCATTTAGCCAAGGTCTAAAGCGCAGGTGTATCAGCCAAGTGGCACCAGTTGTTACTCTTCAAAGCACCAGCTCTTCATACCCCCAGGAACAACGCATCTTCCGTGTGAGCTGTAACAGATCCTCACTGTAACAGATTCCACTGAAACAGAGCCTAGCTACAACAGACAGGTTGCATTCTAGTTGTTGAGTCTATTGATCCATTAATTATTAGAGCAACAACATCCTTCACAATTAACAACCTTGTTTAATACGGCTGTATCAGTTAGCTGTAACTCCGCAGCAGGAAGATCATAGATCTTTATTGCTACACGAATATAGTGGATCTAGAAACTGTATTTTCCTTGTATAAATTCCAGAAGGCTCTCGTAGCCTGGGGTTGGACAATTACCATTTTACATAAGCTGTAACAGAGCACTGATACTAACAATTTTCCATCATTAATATGAGAGCAGAGTTCTTCATTTATGTGTCTTAATTTGTTGTGAATCTCGGCATCTCTGTTAGAAGGCCAGGGCCCGCCTTCTCACAGAGATAGCCGATTTAAGTAGGTAGAGTAGTTTAGTTTTACTTCTTTTGTGTGGTGTGGAATTATTGCAGATGTTATTGGTAGCTGCAACAAAGAATTAGCTTTCCTTTTGGTAGTTTATAATTGCATCTCGAATAGCTGTAGCACATTGGTGTGATAGTCGACTGTGTAGGATAATTTATTTAATTGCATGTGTGTTTAAATCAGCTGTGATAGCCAAGCTCAATTCCAATATCTTTCAGTTGTTTATGCTTTCTAGGATTTCCAGTAATTATCAGTTTAGAGTTTAAGCTTGTATTTTAATTATGGTTGCTGTTGTATCTTCAATTGCATTCATAGATTAGACAGATAATGGTAGGGTTACAGTAGCCACTGGATAGATAATTTTGGTAAAGATTGAATACTGTAGTTTGATAATTATAGGATTTAACTTCTTGCAAAAGTAATCTAGTTCCATTTCATTATTAGATCATTAACTTGCTAGGTTGATTTTTGTAGGAAGGTTGTTTCACTTTGGATTCTTAGATGTATGAATCAGATTAGTTTTCTTATGGAATGAGTTGGCTGCGCATATAGTTAGGGTCATTATCTACATTTAGTAAATCAACTGCTTGATCTGTTTATGCATAGATTATGCTTATTGCCTTTGAAATAAAATACCTTCCTGGGTTTGACAAATTATATTGACCATCCTGTGTGTTAACTTTAATTAATTGACATATAGGGTGACCAACATTTTGGCACTATTGCTGGGGAAGGTAATAGATAGATAGAGTTAGTAGTTGGTTTCATTTGATTTTATTTTAATTCAATTATTTACAGCATGCATGAATACAAGAAAAACAAATCGGGAACCCCCTTTGAATACTAAAATTGCAGGCGGAAGAGGTCGAGGTCGTAATGCAGGTCAGGAAAGACACACATACATTGATGAAATAATTTCTAGAGCTGATTCTTCCACTAGACCATTGCGAAACTCTACAGGCAGGGGAAATTTTGTTCCTCCCAATCTTGAACATTCAGCATCCACGGTGGAGAATACAACGGAACCTTCAACTCCTGTTGTAGAAAGTAAACCTCTTGAAGATAAGGGAAGCGTTGTAGATGCACCAGATAGAGAGGAGATTTATCATATCGACAAAACCAGAGTTACTAAAGAGGTGTGGTTGGAGACTCGCCGAATAACAGAGGAAGAAAGAAGGCGAGAATAAGAGAGGAGAAGAAAGGAAGAATCTAAAGCAGAAGAAGAACGCATAAAGGAAGCTATTGAATTTTGGACTAGAACCATGGCTGGTAGAGAATAGGAGGGTGAGAAAGAACATGGGAATAACCGGGAGGAAGAAGGAGAAAATAATCATCCTTGTAATACTATGGCTATGTTATAATTCCCTATCCTACAGATACCTGGAGCAGCTCCTATAAAGAATATGTTAGGATATTTAGACACTTAGGAGTTAGTTAAGATCAACTTGTGTAATATATTTGTTAGAGATAGTTTGTTTCTTTAGTATGCATTAGTATGCATTTGTAAATACTTAATCCGATGGTCACAATATGTTCCCGACATAGAGTGATTCAACGGCTCAACTTCTCTTAGATCATACCTATCCTTGATCTGTGGCTTAACACCCAATTGGTCCATGATCTCTATTTAAAGAGCATGGAGGGTCATTGTTTAGTTGATCGATTATGAGAAGCTCATTTGTAACTTTCTTTCTTTGCATAATAAATTGTCCCATAGAAGCTATTTAGCCGGGGCTATGGAGTGTTTCCCTCAAGAGGGTTTAGACCACGTCAAAACATCAGTGTGTTGATCTGTGATCTATTTGTGTGAAGTGGTTACTCCTGGTGTTCGGTATTTTGGTAGTACCTTGTGTACTCGAACATGGTATCAGAGCTTTTATGAAGAGTCGCTTCCGATTATGATCTAGATCTTGAACTGTTGTTTCTGAAACTCGAAAGGGTTTATGGTTCTGGTATTTTTTTGCATTTCTGGGCTATGGGAGGTGTTCCATTGCGTCTGCAGCGTCGTTTCCATTGGGAAATAGTTTTTGTTTGATCAAAAATGGTTCCCGGTTGCTCCAGAAATGCGTATTTCATCAGATCTGAAGGTATAATGTTACAGTGACGCATTTTTTTATTTTCTCTTTTTAAAAGAAAAAATCTCATATTTTATCATTTTTTACTGTTAGATTTTTTTGGGTTCGGATTGTTGCTTTCCCGTCTGCGTATGCTCTTTTCTGTGCACCTTAAGTGATCTCGACAAATCAGAAATAGAAAGGGAAAGGGTTTTTCTCGGCTACGTATGCTCTTTGCCGTCCACCTTGCGCGATCTCGACAAACTAGAAACAGAGAGAAAACGTAGACTTTCCGGGCAAGCTAACGAGATCTAACTCCAGAAGTGTGGAGAAGTTTTTTTTGTTTCGATTTGTGGTGTGTTTTGCAGGAAAAAGAGAAAGCACGCAAACCGAGCAAGAAGAGTAAAAAAAAAAAAAGCCCCCTTCCTCATTCCCATATTTTACATACCTTTTAATCTAGCTCACATGCAATTTCTATTTTCAAGTTACTTTATTGTAAAACTGCATCTCACTTAAATAATAAAAAATAAAAATACAAGTGAGTCACTTAAGTTTTTTTTTATTGTTGCACTATTTAAAAGTAATATCATTGTGAAAGTGAAATCACTTATTTTACAAAAGTGGTTCACTTAAAGCAACTTTCTTGTAAAGTGATTGTCAAAAGGTTCATCTTGGGAAGAGGGGCGTTCTTTTTTTTGCTGGACATTCTCTAGCTGCCACGTCATTATTGGGGACATCTTCAACAATTTCTTTATTCAAGCATAACTTCATCATACAGAATCAGTTTTCAGTGTCGTTTTTTTTAAACCACCTATTTTTTTGAGCTCTTCACATCCAGACTATTGGTTTCTGCTTTTACAACCATTAATTTACAAATATGGCCGCCCCTTGTGATATTCTACTTAACAGTTCCAACTATTTCTCATGGAAATATCGTATGGAGGATGTTCTACGAAGTAGGGGACTTTTTAAAATTACCTCAGGGAAAGAAACATAATCCACTGATGATGATAAGAAAATAAAATGGGAAAATAGATGTGACGAAGCTCGTGGATTGATTGGGATGTCAATCTCTACTGATTTGCGATTCCATATATCTAGAATTGATGAACTTGATACTACTTGGGACAAATTGGAATCTGTGTTTGGTAAACACAATGAAATTCAAGGTCACCAACTCGAAAATGAGTTGCTTTCTTTAAATCCAAGTGACTTTTCATGCATTCAATATTATTTATCTAAGTACAAAACTCTTAAATTCTTATGTGTAGAATGTAAGATTAAGAGGGAAGATAAACAATGCATTTATCATATTCTTTCCAAAATTGGACCTGCATATTCTGTTTTTGTATCTACATTTTACTCCATGAAAGAATCCTTGAATGCAACTAGCTATCAAGAGCCTTGTCTTGAATCCTTTTTTGATTCCTTGATTAGAGAGCAAGATAAACTCATTCCTCTTGTAATAATCAACAATGCAAGTACATATGGGAAAGTCTTATTGTCCCAACAGAAAGAAAAGTCCAAGCCTTCCAAGAAACAAAATTTTCGCAATAATAAGTCAAACAAGGGTCCAAAACCCTCTCAGTCAGCTCCTTCTTTAAAAAATGACAAAGGATCCAAGCCAAAAGGCAAGAAGACTGAGTGTCATTGCAACTATTACATGAAATATAATCATAATGAATCTAAGTGTTTCAAGAAGATGGTAGCCTTGGAAGCAGCAATGAAGAAGCACCACATTAGCCTAGATTCGCCTTCATAATCTGCCTCTCATGGACATGCACTTTGTGCTTCTGGTTATTTTTATAATGCATCTTCTTCCTCTACTTCAAATGAATGGCTCATTGATTATGGAGCATCTTATCATATGGCTAAGGATCAAGCCATCTTTTCTACTATGCATGAATGTAACACCAAACAAATATTTGTTGGTGATGATAGATCTCTAAGTGTTGTAGGAGCTGGAATAATTCCAGTAGATAATGGTCATTTTAGTGATGTACTATGTGTTCAAAGAATTTCTTGTAATTTTTTATCAGTCTATCAAATCACTCATTCTGGTGAAGGTAAAATTGTGACCTTTACACCTCACCAAGTTGTAATCAAGGATTTTAAAGATCCTCAACAGGTCCTAGCTACCAGAATTGTTGATGATATTACCAGGTTGTACAAGTTTAACAACTTTGGGTCATCACCTTTCCCTTCAGTTTTTGTTGCTCATAGTGATAACTTCAGCAAACTTTGGCATGAGCGATTTGGTCACTTAAATTATCGCTCATTTCAACAACTATGTAAAGACAATATGGTGACAGGTCTTCTGATGGTATCTTGCAGGGATCGTGTTTGTTCCGGTTGTGTACTTGGAAAACATCATTGGGACAGTTTTGACAAATGTGCCTCTTGGCACGCCTCGGTTCCCTTGGAGCTTGTGCATAGTGACTTGTGTGGTCCTCTTCCATCTGCTTCCTTTTCTGGTTTCAAATATTTCTTAACTTTCATTGATGATTACACCAGACGCACTTGGGTGTATTTCCTAAAACTTAAGAGCAAAGTATTTAACATGTTCTTGGCCTACAAGGCCCTTGTTGAAAAACAATCTGGTCATCAAATTATTAAGTTAAGATCTGAGAATGGAGGAGAATATGTTAACAAAAAGTTCACTACTTTCTGCACTGAATAAGGCATCCAACAACAACACACTATTCCATATACACCATAACAAAATGGTGTAGCTAAGCAGAAGAACCGCACTTTAAAAGAAATGGCTAATTGTATGATCCAATCTAAGGGACTAAGTCTTCAATTTTGGGCTGAAGCCATTAATTGTGCAAATTACATAGTTAATCGCACCCCCACGAAAGCATTACAAGGTATAACACCGGAAGAAGCATGGAGTAAAACTAAACCTGATGTAAGTCACTTCCATGTGTTTGGTAGTGAAGCATGGGCTCACGTCCTGGATGAAAAACAAAAATCATTGCGGCCTAAAAGTGAAAAGTGCATATTTATTGGATATTCTGAAGATGTAAAAGGTTATAGACTTCTTCAACCACATTCTCATGATATAATCATTAGAAGAGATGTTAAATTTGATGAAAATCTCTTGGCCTGCGAGCCTAACTCGGCGATTGTGCCATCTTTGGCCTGCGAGCCTGATTCGGCATTTGTGCCTTCTTCTTCTTCTTCCAACTTCCTTGACAGGTTTCCAACTCCAGTTTCTGATGATGACAGTGAGGATGAAAATCCACCTCCACCTGGTCATGTTCCTCTAGTTGCACCAGCACAAGTGTTTCCTCAATGGGTCCATTCAACATGTGAAGCAACTGGTGATCTTGCCGGTGTTCCTAGAGATCAACGTCGAACACGTTCTCAGTTTCAGCGAGCCTCTTCTTTTTTGGCTCAAGTTTCCGAGAATCATGATCCAGAAACTTTTGCAGAAGCTTCAGGGAATTCATATTGCGATGTATCCATGGATGAAGAATATCATTCCTTAATGGTGAATGATACTTGGGATCTTGAACCTCTTCCAAAAGGAAGAAAAATTGTCAAACGTAAATGGGTCTACAGAACTAAGTATGCATCAGATGGAAGTGTTGAAAGACTTAAGGCAAGGTGAGTTGCCAAAGGTTTTTTCCAGGTTGAAGGGATTGACTACAATGAAACCTTTGCTCCCATCGCAAAAATGAACTACATCCGCCTTGTTCTTTCTTTTGCAGCCTTACATAACTAGGAAGTCCATCAAATGGATGTCAAGTCTACCTTCTTACATGGTGATTTACAGAAGGAAATTTACATGGCACAACCTCCTGGATATGTTTAGAATAACTCTAGCCTTGTCTGCCACCTTAAGAAATCCTTATATGGCCTTAAGCAAGCTCCTAGAGCTTGGTATGCCAAAATGGATAACTTTCTCCTTGACACTGATTTTTCTAGATGCCATTCTGACCCCAATGTCTATACAAAGAAAGTAGGAAACCATCTCATCATACTTGTTCTATATGTTGATGACCTTATTCTTATTGGTAGTGACCCTAAGCTTATAACCCATGTGAAATCCAGTCTTAAACAAAATTTTGAAATGTTAGACTTAGGACATTTGCATTATTTTCTTGGTCTCCAAGTCCTGCAAACCAAAGAAGGAATCTTTCTTTCTCAGTCTAAGTATGCTTGTGACCTTCTTCGTCGCTTTCACATGGAAGATTGTACACCAGCCCCTTCTCCCTTCTAATCTGGAGTCAAAATTTCTGCCACTTGTACTTCACCTGAAGTCGATGCCACCTTGTATCGTCAGCTTGTTGGTGGTCTCTTATACTTGACTCATTCCCATCCTGACCTTTCCTTTTCCATTGGTCATGTTGCCTATTATATGCAGGCACCTCATGAAAGTCACTGGAAAGCAGCTAAAAGAATACTTCGATATATTCGAGGTATAGTTCAGTTTGGGATTCATTACAGTACAGGGGGTAAACCTTTGTTGGTTGGTTTCACTAATTCAGATTGGGCCGGCGATCTTGATGATCGAAAGTCTACTGCAGGTTATGTTTTCAGTCTGGGATCTGGACCTATCACTTGGGCTTGTAAGAAACAACAAGCTCTTAGTATTTCTTTAGCAGAAGCAGAATATCGAGCTGTAGTTAATGCCAGTCAGGAAGCTTTATGGCTTCGACAGATCCTTTCAGAGTTTGAATTCGAGCAGCAGCAGCCTACTCCACTTTGGTGCGACAATCAAAGTGCCATCAATCTTGCCAAAGATCCAGTTCTACATCAACACAACAAACACATTGAGCTACATATGCACTTCATCAAAAATCTTGTTCATGATTGTGTTCTTGAAGTGCTCTTTTGCCCTACAGATGATCAAGTTGCAGACATATTCACCAAGTCTCTTACAAAAGCGAAGTTTTCTAAACTTCGATCTATGTTAGGATTTCATGAACTTGTCATTAAGGGGGGATAGGCTCTAATGACTCCTTCCTTGTCCTAATAGTGTCACTTTTGTAAATCCTTCAATCCTATCCCAAGTTGTTCTTAAGGGGGAATGTTAGGATATTTAGACACTTAGGAGTTAGTTAAGATCAACTTGTGTAATATATCCGTTAGGGATAGTGTGTTTCTTTAGTATGCATTATTATGCATTTGTAAATACTTAATCCGATGGTCACGATATGTTCCCTACATAGAGTGATTCGATGGCTCAATTTCTCTTAGATCATACCTAACCTTGATTCGTGGCTTAACACCCGATTGGTCCATGATATCTATTTAAAGAGCACGGAGGTTCATTGTTTAGTTGATCGATTATGAGAAGCTCATTTGTAACTTTCTTTCATTGCATAATAAATTGTCCCGTAGAAGCTATTTGGCCAGGGCCATGGAGTGTTTCCCTCAAGAGGGTTTAAACCACGTCAAAACATCAGTGTGTTGATATGTGATCTGTTTGTGTGAAGTGGTTGCTCCTAGTGTTCGGTCCTTTGGTAGTACCCTGTGTACCCGAACAGAATATATCACCATCAGTTCTCCCAAATTTTCATGGTAAGTCCTCTGAGGATCCTGATGAGTTCCTTTTTGAGTTTTATATCCTCTGTCGCAGCTATGATTACACCTCTAGTGCTCAGAAGCTGAAGTTATTCCCATCCACCTTGAAGGGAAATGCTCTGCGCTGGTTCATGAGTCTGGGTCGTGACACTATTACTACTTGGGACCAAATGAAAAACACCTTCCTTTCTAAGTACCAAGAATATTGTAGAACTAGGGACAGAAAAGAGGAGTTGTTTAAAATGGTTCAGAAGGATGAAGAAAGTTTGAAGGACTTTGTGGAAAGATTGTTGTACAATTTACAAAGATCTGGTCATGTTGAGATTGGCAAGGATGTGCTCAAGATTATCTTACTAAGAGTAATTAGAGAAGATTTACTTGATATGTTAAATCTGCTGGGAAAAGGGGATATTTCGAAAGAACCTTTTGAAAAGATTGTTGAATTATGTCAAAGGTACTCCAGGGAATCCTCTAGAACCAGCAATCGAGACAAATACAGAGACCAAGATGTCTTCACTAGGACTCAAAAGTTAGCTAGTGGAGGAGCCACTCGAGAAGAAATAGGAAACTTACTGGATAATTTTAAAAAATACATGATGAGCTCCATTTCCTCAGAGTTAGATGTCATGAGAGCAAAGCATAAGCAAGTGGTAGAAGATCTTACACTTGGTGTATTCTACCCTAGATGTAGGAAAAGGAACCCACTGAAGGAATGCCCATTGGACAAGGCATAGGTATGTAGGATAGGTGAACTCGAGCATGATACTAAGGAATGTCCTTACTTACCTAAGGTCAAAGAAGTCCTCCAGGCATCTATTCCAGATGTGGAGCCAACATAATTCATGGCACAAAAGAAACCATGGCAGCCTCGAAATCAAGGTATGAATCTAGACCCAGCATTTTTTCTGAATAATATGAATGGAATGAACATTATGCATAATATGAATACACAATTCCCTTCACATTATTCTAACAACCAGTGACATCCATCTTAGAACCCAATGCAAAATCCTAACTCATGGACACCATGGTCACAGCAATCAAACCATGCTCCTTGGAATTACAACTGGAGAAGTTCTTACCAAGGAAATAACTTTCCCCATCACTAGACTCAGTATCAACAGTATCCTCCTCAACAGTATTTGCATCAGTAGTATCAGCAACCACAACTCCCTTTCCAAAACAATGTCGCACCTATGATTGCACCACTTCGACCACATCTACCTGCACAACCTAACCCGAACCCAAACAATAAAGCAGTCCATAAATTTGAGACTGCCAACATTTCTACGTATTCCATCACTTAGATTCCCTGCAATGATATACAATTATGACCAGGGAGGGTGGTGGAACCTATTATCGCTGAGGATGTTTCATCCCTAGTGATTGAAACTGGAGTAAATCAACACTATGAGAACATGGTTAATTCATCAAGCCCCATCATTGAGGATGCTGATACTCCTACTGAAACAATAGCTGAAACTCAAAAAGTAACACACGATGTGTCACAGCCTACACAGTTGAATAAAGAATCACCACACTCGGAACGATTGGCCCTGTAGAAAGTATTGGAACAACCCCGATTTGATCTTGTGGGAGAACTGAAAAATTTGTATGTTAAAATTCCACTATTACAGGCCCTTCATGATGTGCCCATTTATGCCAAGACTGTTAAATATTTATGTGTCAAAAAACTAGGAAGAAGGCCCGAGGATCCCCCCACTATCCACGTGTTGGGAAAGCTTTCAGAATTAATAATGGGGAAGGCCCCGATGGAAAAATACGATGACCCTGGGAAATTGACTGTTACAGTTCACATAGGGAACACACAAATTCCAAATGTCTTGGTGGATTTAGGCACAGCTATTAACGTTGTGACCATAAAAACTGTGAAGAAATTGGGACTCGCTAATCTTTGGCCAACCCCTACCATTGTGGAAATTGCTGATAGATCAACGATCAAGCTTGAAGGGATCCTAGATGACCTTGTGGTCTCAGTCGATTCGTGGGAATACCCTATGGATTTCTTGGTGTTACAGCCGAAATCCCAGTTGGGGGGACACCCACTGATCCTGGGAAGATCGTGGTTGGCCACAACAGATGCCGGTATCAGCTGTTAGTCAGGATCTATGACCATTTCATATGAAACTGATATCAAGACCCTAACCCTGTACCCTCCAGATCGACCAAGCACAGAAGATGAGACTCCATTATGGGAATATTTGGAGGAGGAAGAGGGTGTGCAACCACTACTAACCATAGGGAGATCCTTAACGTTTAAAGATGAAACAGAGGATGATGCCATTAATAGTTTCATCAGTGAGCCCACGTCAGTCAATCAAAGTATCAATCAGATCTTGTACAGTACTCTAGCTGCAACATAACAAGAAAAGATTACAGAAGAAACTCTAATCGGTGATGACAGTATAATTCCAATTCTTAAGAATTCGAAGAGTGTTCCAGTAGAAATTGGGCTAGGAAAAACATTGAATATCAATCCTAATGTGGCACCTAGCAAGCTGGAACAGCTAGTCACTATGTTGAAACAACGTAGGGGAGCTTTCGCTTGGGAGTACACATACATGAAAGGATTCCCTTCTCATCTGTGCACCCATCACATTTATATTAAAAGCTACTCCAGGATGTTATGTCAGCCACAACGAAGGATGAAACCGAACCTAAGAGACATAGTGGAAGAAGAAATCCAAAAAATTTTGGAAGCAGAATTCATATACCCAATTTCAGACAGTGAGTGGGTTTCTCCACTTGTGATTGTGCCAAAGAAGAATGGGAAATGGATGGTCTGCGTGGATTACAGATAATTGAATAAAGCAATGCAGAAGGACCATTTCCCCTTACCTTTCATTGATCAGGTCCTTGATACCTTGTCTAGGAAAAATTATTTCTCCTTTCTGGATGGCTTTAGTGGCTATAACCAGATTCAGATTGCTCCAGAAGATCAGGACAAAACCACTTTCACCTGCCCCTGGGGAACTTTTGACTACCGAGTACTTCCTTTTGGGTTTTGTAACGCACCAGCTACATTTTAGAGGGTAGTGATT
The DNA here is from genome assembly GCA_027924585.1 of Larix kaempferi. Taxonomy (NCBI): domain Eukaryota; kingdom Viridiplantae; phylum Streptophyta; class Pinopsida; order Pinales; family Pinaceae; genus Larix; species Larix kaempferi. The sequence continues at coordinate 896,556 of BSBM01000225.1, read as the reverse complement.
GGAATCTTTTTGGAAATGGTGAATGATTGCATGGAAATTTTTATGGATGACTTTACTCCATATGGTGATAGTTATAAAGAAGCACTGAAAAATTTAGAAAAGGTTTTGAAACGCTATGAACAAAGCCATCTCTCTTTAAGCACTGAAAAATGCCACATGATGATGAGTGAAGGCATAGTGCTAGGGCACTTCATCTCTTCTGATGGTATCCAGGTAGATCCATCCAAAATCAAGGTAATTGAAAATATACCAACTCCTGGAACACAGAAGGATGTACTTAGCTTCTTGGGGCATGTTGGCTATTATAGAAGGTTCATAGAAAAATTTTCCAAACTAGCTTCTCCTTTGTTCACTCTGTTGATGAAGGATGCACAGTTTGTCTGGAATGATGCATGCCAAACGGTGTTTAGTGAGCTAAAGAAAAGGCTGTCTACAACACCCATCTTAAGAGGGCCCAATTGGGCTCTTCCTTTTCACATTACTTCAGATGCTTCAGATACTACCATTGGAGCAATTTTGGGACAGCAGGAAGGTAGTGCTCCTTATGCCATTTACTACATTAGTAAAAATTTGTCTCCTGTTGAACTAAATTATATTTTCACAGAAAAAGAATTTCTTGCCATTGTTTATGCCATCAACAAATTTAGACATTATATTATTGGATATTCTACTTTTGTGCACACTGATCATTCTTCTATCAAGTATTTACTGAATAAACCAATCACAAATGCTAGAGTTATTACATGGTTATTACTGTTACAGGAATTTGATATCACAATTATTGATAGACCAGGAAAGGAAAATGTTGTTGCAGATTTTTTATCTCGACTTACTAACAGTGATGACAATTTACCAGTCGAAGATTCCTTCCCTAACGAACATTTGTTTGCAGTATCAGCTCATTCCCCATGGTATGCAGATATTGCTAACTTTTTGGTTGCAAGTAAGCTTCCGGCACATCTATCAAAGAGAGAGAAATGGAAGATCATACAACAGAGTGCTAGGTACTGCAGGATTGATGGCCATATTTTATACATAGGGCTTGATTTAGAGATCAAAAGATGTGTTAGAGAAGATGAAATCTTTAGCATTCTTAAAGCTTGCCATGATGAGCCCTGTGGGGGACATTTTGCTTACAAAAGAAAAGGTCATAAAGTTTTGAGAATGGGCTATTTCTGGCCTACATTGTTCAGGGATGCGAAGAAGTAAGCATGCGATAGCTGCCAAAGGATGGGCCAACCCAACAAATTAGATGAGATGCCTTTGTAGCCACAACTTGTGGTTGAACCGTTTGATAGGTGGTCCCTAGATTTTGTAGGGCCTATCAACCCTCCCTCAAAGTAGAAAGTTCACATCATGGTTTGCACAGATTACATGACCAAATGGGTAGAAGCTGTAGCCTTGGTCAAGGCCAATGATCATGCTATGATTGATTTCCTGTATGAATAGATTTTTACTCGGTTCGGAGTACCTAAGGAGATCATTACAAACAGTAGACCACAGTTCATGTCTCACAAGCGGGAATCATTGTTACAAAAATTTCATATTTAACACAGAATAACCTCGCCATATCATCCACAGGCCAATCCCCAAGTGGAGAGCACAAACAAGGTTATCAAAGCCATTCTGACAAAAACAGTGAAGAGACATCGTAAAGATTGGGATGAAAGGATTCCAGAGGCACTATGGGCCTATCGTACTACATGGCGTAACAGCAATGGTTTTTCCCCATATGAGATAGTGTATGGAAAGAACGTTGTTTTTCCAATTGAATTTGAAATTAGAACCTTGAAAACAGTTGTGGAAGCAAACCTGGATTTATCAGAGGCATAGAGGAATCGACTGAATCAGCTCAATGAATTGGATGAGAAGCGCACAACTGCAGTACATCATACAGCTTTAATCCAACAACAGCGCTCTAAGTGGCATGATCGATTTATTAAGAAGAAAGCCTTCCAAGAAGGGGACTGGGCCCTGTTGTATGATTCACGGTTTAAGAGGTATTTTAAAGGCAAATTGCGCACCCGTTGGTTGAGACCCTATCAGATAGATCGGGTATTCAATAATGGAATAGTCCGATTGATCACCATTGATGAAAACAAAGTACCAGTATTCGCAAATGGTCATCAGCTGTGACTGTATCACAAGACGATCTCAAGGGAAGCTTTTGTTTCACACGTTACAGGTGATCCAGACTATCATTTAATGCTAGGGAAGGGATCTTTCTCAAACCCTGTGAATTCCTAAAAGATGCAATTTCCATACATATTTTGTACATAAATAATTGGTTTTTCTTTCATTCTGTATTTTATCTATTTTTATTTTTGCACTTGATCGGTTTGTTTTAAAGAACTCTGTGCATGAACTAATTGGAGGAGCAGCAGCCGTGACTGGGCCAGATGATTGCCAATACTCCACATATGTTCGTGATCTAATAAAGCTCTTTCTAAGAAGATGGATGATTTATTGTCTTTCAGCAGTCAGCTGAAAAATTGCTTGTTACTTCATTCTGACATAGCTGCGATTCCTTGCCTTGCTATTCTTCCTATTTTTGCAGCTGTGACTCTACCACTTTTGCCCGTTCTGCCAAATTCTGCAGCTGCGACTCTGCTACCTTTGTCCATTCCTCTAATCCCAGCAGCTGTGACTCCACAATTTTCCCTCTACTTCACTTTTCCGCGATTGCGACTCCGCCACTTTTGCCCGTTCTGCCAAATTCCGCAGCCGCGACTCCGTTATTTTCACTCACCTTTCTAAGTTTGGCAGCTGGTACTCTGCTATTTATGTTTAATTTTGACCCCTTTCCAGCAGCTGCGACTCCGCTACCTTTTTTCATTCCGCTAAATTTAGCAGCTGCGACTCCGCTATCCTTGATTATTTTTCTAAGTCTAGCAGCTGCGACTCCGTTCTTTCCACTTCATTTCCGCACCTTCTGTACAGCTGCGACTCTTCCATTTTTTGTTTATTTTGCTAAGTCTAGCAGCTGAGACTCTGCCAATTTGTCTGCTTTCTGATTGATGATGCCAATAATGATGTGATTAGGCATCAGTTTTGTCACTCGCTCCACAAGATCCAATCATGGTTTGCCATGAAGGAAAATTTTGAGTGCTTTGAGTAGCTATCAGCCCAAGTGGCAATGGCCACATCATTTCAGCACATGTGCATTCATACCCACGAGGATGACGACCGGCTGTAATGATTAATCCATGGCTCAAACTCATAAACGAAAAGGTACAGATCGCATCTTTTACATGATTTGGCAGAAAATTAAATATGGTAATAATGATTATGTACTGTCGCAACCTCGATTAACGAACCCATGTGAATTAACCTCTATGGACTATGTAAAGGTCATAGTTGTAATTATTTTCCGTCACCTTACCCGATTTTGCACCTGTTACTCCTATTCTCCCAATTTCATTGTTTCAATGGAATGTTCATACTGGTGCAGACTTGCCTAAGACCTGATTTTTGAACCCCAACGACCCTTTGCATGTTCATAAAGCTTCAACTTCCATGTCCAGACTGGAGATTGTTGTGTTTGTTCTGAACTTTGAGGGAGGATTAAAATGGGAAACCCAATACGACATGAGCCAGTAAATACAGAAGTTGTACGTGCCAATGCAGCAGTCCTTAATATTTTTACAGCAGCAGGTTGGATGGCATACTTTGAATGGCTGAATGGTTTCCACACAGAAACCACATTACAATTTGCCCTCAACCTGACTGATACTCACTTTGAGGTCAGGGGACTGCGTGTGGATGTTATAGAAGAAATCATAGTCTAGGTTACTGGCTTACCCCTGGTTGGCAAGAAGTTATTTGGACGGAAGGCACATAATGCAAATGCTATATGGGAATTTATGGCAGTTGGAGAGCAAGTTATTCCAAAGCGTCGTGGGCTGGAATTGGCATCTTTACCACCACCCTAGAATCAAGTGGCAATATTTGTGAAAAGATACATATCTTGTGGAGGTAGGTACCAAATTGTTTCCTTCTCTGAACTTCCCTTATTGTCTCATCTACGCCATGGCAATTTGGTGAATATACCATTTTATCTACTTAAAGCCCTACCAACTATGGCTGGATATGCAAGAACCTCCCAACACCCAGTTTCCTCCATTACTAATCATGGCCTAATTAGATTACTAGTCCTAAGAGCCATTACAATTCATAATTTAACCTGGGAACAATTTCTGGCTGGAGATAGGCCAATCATACAGCTTGTATTGGAAATGGAGGGTGTTGGTGAAGATAGTGAGAACCAACACTCCTCAAATCTGGTTGGGGGGGAGGTTAGAGCATTAGAAAACCAGATCAGTGACTAAGAGGAAGTAAACAAGGGCGAAGTAGCATTAACAGAAAACCCTATTTCTGAGGAAATTGTGATGAAAACCATGGAGCAGGAGGCAGAAAAATTAGAAGTTGTAACTGCAGAAGAAGATACTCAAATAAAAGAAGCTGAAACTGGAGCAGCTGTTGAAGCTGCGATAGTAGAAGTTGCAATTGCAAAAAAAGGAACTCAAGAGGAAGGATATTAGACAGGAATAGTAGAATAAAGTATTGTGGAAATTTTGGAGGTTGTGTCCTCTCTGGAGATAAGGGGTACCATTATTGAAGAAGAGAATACCGAGGAAAAGACCCCTATGTCAAAGAAACGAAGAGTAGGATCAGGAAACAAGGGTCAGACACCCATTGCAGCAAAGAAAAGCAGGATCAGAACTATCAAAGCATCAATAGTAGTAAGTAGTGAGGAACACCCAGTGGGAATGGTGAGGAAAATAAGGACTCGATCAGCAGCAGCAGCAAAAGGAGCTATGACAGTAGTAGCAGCAGAAGTAGCTGCAATAGCAGCAGTGGTAGCAGAGACAGTAGAAGAAGCTGAGACAGTGGATTCAATTGGGCGTAATATTGAAGCACCCTTAGTAGAGACAGCAGGAGCAGTTAGAGAGAATAGGGAGTCACTTGTGTTAGAGAAAGCACCTGTAACAAGGGTAGATATAGAGATTCCCATTTTGAACCCCAAATCATCTGCTGCTATGTAGGAACCTTCCAAAGAAGAACCTCAAATAAAAAATCTCCTACTTCAAAATGAATTATTAAGGGAGGAGGTGCAGATATTGCAAAATGAGCTAGAAAGATGGAAGGGGGTAGTTGGAAAACAAGCACAGAAAAATTTGAACACATTAGCAAATGCTGCAAACTTATTGGAAAATCCATCTTTTGCATTTGAAAATGAGAAGTATGGGGAGACTATTTGTCCAGAGTGTGGAGATATATTTTCTGCATGTTAACACCCAAAAAGTGTTCACTACCTCATCTACCACATTATATGGCTCATTTGTCCATTTTCCTACCATATTTCCCTTAAACACCCCAAAAATCCCACTAAAAAGCCTCCAAAAGGCCTAAAATGCCTCCAAAAGGCCACAAAACCCTCAAAATAGCCTTAAAAAGGCTAAAAAACCCCCTTTTTCCTCCAAAAATAGCAAAAATCCCCTAAAAAGGGAATAAAAAATATAAAATAATGAGGAAAAGGAGGAAAAAACCCTATACAGCTGCCCAAAACCATGTGTTACCCAAAACCATGGGTCAGCACTCCACCACCCAAAAAATATAAATAGGTGATGGAGATCCCTTATTCCATATCCACAATCACAAGCACCCTTACTCTGCCAAAATCTCTCTAGAAACCCTAGTTCACCATTGAACTATTTTCACCTTGAGAGCCACTTTTGGCCCATTCCCACCATTGGAGAAAGAGAAGGAGCATATTGGATCTTGGAGCATCCTCTTGGACATTGCAAAGGGCTTCATCAAACCTTCACATTGAAGGTAATATCAATAAAAAAAAACCATTCTTTAAATTTGTTGTTTATGTTTCATGCATGTTTTAGAAGTAATTTAATTTCTGTTTTAGCTTAGTTATTTACATTTACTGAACTGCTACTAAGGAGTCCATTCTCCTTAGTAGGTGCTCATTCGCACAAGCTAGGGGTAAAACCCTAGCTACAGTTTTGGCGACTCCCCTAGATTTTGAATTTCTGGTTTCAGTTTAGAAAAAATTTTCCTTTCGACCGTCCCTTTCGGACGCCGCATACTGCGTTTTTTCCCTCTGCAGTCGCGTCCCGACCGCGTCTTTCAGGCCTTTACCGGCGACCCGACCGCGGCTCTCAGTCTGTTTTCGGTGCCCTGCCAGCAGATTCAAATCTGTTACCTGCGATCCGACCGCGGCTAATCAGCCTGTTTGCTGCGATCTGACCGTGCCTGTCGGCCATTTTCCTGCGTCCCGACCGCGGCTTTCAGCCCCTTTCCCGCGGCCCGACTGCATCTGTTAGCCTTGTTGCCGTGACCCGACTGCGTCTTTTTCCATATTTCCTGCGTCCCGACCGCATCTGTTGGTCCGAAAGCTGCGACCTGACCGCGTCTGTTTCCCTCAAACCCGCGGTCTGCCTGTTCCGATTCGCCACCGACCCGCGGTCTGATCTCTGCACTTTTTCCCTAATTTGAGCCCAGCCCCTTTTGCTGCAATATTTTCTGCATCTGAACAGCCCTCTATCCTACCTGCAGCCTCACTTCCCTATAGCCTTTCTGCAACATAATTTCTGTTCCCTTTATAGAATTCTTTTAAAATTTCAGTCTTTTTAATTCAGAAAATTTTGCAAGTTAAAGTTTCAATTTCAATATTATTGATAGTTAGAAGTTGTCCCCCTTGTGGCACTTCTATTTTGGGTTCATCACCTCACGAGCACACACTCTGTCACATAATTCAAGTGAGCCTTAAAAAGTACCTAACTAAACCAACATTCTAACCCCACTTGGGGAACACAAAAGAATCTTTGTAGTTAGGTAGGGTCGGGGGGATAGGCTTCCAATAACACCCCTCGGTCACTTTCACTTGAGACATAGTTGTTGTCCAAATAGGGAACCAAAATCCCCTAGTACTTTTTGGCACGATCACGACCAGTTTGTCAGAGGGCCTCTCCCTTAGGAGGGTTGAAGTCGGGAGACTGGTTCCAGAGGCCTGAGTGGAATACCGCACTCCATTCAGTAACCGAAGGGCTACCTTTCGCAGTTCGCGGGATATCCCTGTATAGGGGTATTGCGGTCAACGGACTAAACGGCAGATTCACCTTTCTGGACGTGTCATGAACGGGGTATCTTAGTTGCCATTCTTCTAGGATTGACTACCCGGTGTCCCTCCCGGTAGGGGGATATCATAGCCACTTCGCTTTCCTACTCATATTGTCTGACTTGGATTTCATCACCTTGCAGAGGATATGTTTAGTTGAGTCAGAATACTTTTAGTTAGGTGTTTGCATGCTCCTTTACCTCCCTTTGGTCTAGTGAGTCCACCATTTTATGTTTCTAGGAAACCTGCTGCTTGTTGGTATTCTGACCATCTTTGTTGATACTCCACCTATTGTAGCACAGCTGTTGCAGTGGGTGTTTTGAGTTGGTTGTTGGCCTGAGTGCCTTGTTTTTGAGCTCTCCTTCTGCACACTCGGTTGCATTAGGATTTTTTGAGTTGTTTTTATAACTCACCTCAACCCACATAGATTTGACACCATCTGTCACCATTGAGTCCCTGAGACATTCTCGGCGCCTCAGGGGCGAGCCCCCACAGCACGGTTCTCTTGACACCACCCGTCATCGATTCCGATCATCATCCGTTGATACCACTCATCACAGATCTAGAGCCTTGTCACTTGACTCCACTCGTCAGCGACATAGGACTCCGTCACCAGATATTGACGCTCCTTACTTTACCTCCGATTCTGACGAAGAGTCTGAGAACCCTATTTACACTGCCCCTACTAGCCCCATGGCTGGCACGACTTCCACTCCTTTTGTTATAGGGACCATTGGTGGCACATCCACCACTACACCAGTTACTACACCTGTTTTGGGTATGCCCTCCATGGGGCCCTCATCTACCGTTCCCCTCACGGTACCTATTCCCGCAGCGGGAATCCCTATCCCCACTACATCAGTGGCTCACACTACCCATGGTGGTGCTGGACCATCCTCCACCACCTTAGTTCCCCCACTAGGGGGCACCCTCCCAAATCCTGTCCCTCCACTTAGGGGCATTGGCCCCAACTTGGTCCAACCCACTACTGTGTCACATCCTCTTTCCAGTTTGCCATTCATGGATAGCCTTAACCTACCTGACCTGGCCAGATTGACCAACTATCCTATTCTACAAAACCCTACATGGCCTCATATGCCTACCAAGCTTCCCTCGGACATCCCTAAGTTCGAGGGTAAGGCAGGTGAGGACCCACAAAACCATATCATGTCTTTCCACCTATGGTGTTCCTCTAACTCCATAGTGGATGACTCTGTTCGCCTCCGTCTCTTACAGCGTACCTTCACTGGCTCTGCAGCCAAGTGGTATATCAAGCAACCTCATGGGACCCATGCCACCTTTGCTTCCCTTGCCTCGACCTTCCTGCAGTTCTTCCAGCTGCCTGTCCGCTATGACGCAGGCGTTGAGATCCTCTTATCCTGCAGACAGAACACGGCTACCCATATCACGGACCACATCCATGAGTGGCGTCGACGCCGTAGCTTATGCAAGATCAAACTAGACGACCGTATCTTCCTAGATTGGTTCCTTAAATCCCTTCTCCCTATTATTGCTAAGGATGTAGCATCAGAAAGACCCCAGTCTGAAGAAGAGGCCATCCTTAAGGCTCAACAGTTCGACCTCATTTACACCCAGTCGGGTTACCTTTATACCATTATACCTGACGCCCCTCGCGGTGAGTCCTCCCAGCATGATGCGCCGGGGGCATCCCACGCTGCAGACGGTATCATTGGCCGTGTTTCTTCGCATCCCCAACCATTTTCCATAGCACGTCCTACCCCTGGCCCCGACCTTTCACAGGCTACCTCACAGTCTGGAGCAACCAACTCGTATGCTCCCATGACACATCACCACCACCATGGACCCTCATGTCCTCCTCAGTGCTTCGGTTATGCGACTCCTGCTTATGCTCCCCCAGTCGCACCTCATCCTTACTACCATCAGCCGGCTGTCCCAACTCCTGCGCCTTCACAAGCCCAACCCGCTTATTATCCGCCCCAGGCAGCACCTGCGGCAAACCCACAATCTGCTCCGCAGCCATATCAGCAACCCCCTCAAGTTGCTGCACCTGCTCAGCCTCACCCTGCATATCATCCACCGCAGCCTGCTCCCGCACTTGCGCAACCTCAGAATCCACCTGCTGCCCAAGGGCAAGTTTACGCCCAACAAAACCCGCAGCAAAATCAGAACAACCAAAGCAACCAGGGCCAACAGAACCGCGGCAAGGGCCGTAATCGTGGGAACAACCAACCGGCAGACCAAGCCGGTCAACCGGCTAATCCCCTTGACAATAATAATGCAGCCCCTGCTAACCAAAACCCTGATCGCCCGCCCAAGCAGGCTAAAAACCCCAATTTGCGAACAAACCATCCTTGTTCTATTTGCGGGGTCTATGGCCACTACACACATGCTTTCCCACACTTAGAGCGAGCTCGGCAACTCTGGGTTGATGAGGCCCATCGCCAAGGGCATGCAGCTCCCCCAGCACCGCCCAACCCCCCCAACCTCAACAACCCCCTTTGGTGCTGCAAAACCCATTACCAACCCAAGGCATAGTGAACACTCAGCCGTTGGCTCCCCCTCAAGCCAACGGGCCCCAACAACAACAGATCACTTACGCTGCCCCTGATCAACCCATGTTTGACTCAGGTACCCACCACTTGCTGATGATGTCATCTGCTGACGTCAATCTCCAGACCCGTCGGAATCAATACGGCTCCACCTCTGAAGCCCATCCCACGGATAAAACTACTAATGCTCATCCCACAGATCAAGCGTTACGTATTCCTCCACCTCCACTAGATGGCGCTCCCAAAGCCCCTCGTTTCCCACTTCGCCGTATCAACAATAACCCCAATGCGCGCGCTGCGTCAAACTACAACATTGTAGACGACCTAGCCCAATCTCCCGCAGCCATGTCTGCATTAGAGGTCTTAAAGAACTTCCCTTCCCAGCGCAAGACCTTACTCTCCGCCATTGGGGGGATTGACCCAAATGATTCGAATTTGATGGCATTTGATCTAGACCAGTCTGAACCTCGCCTGCCTTCCACCCTAGCATTCCAAGTTTCTGTTTCCATTCGGAATCTTGTCATCCATCGGTGCATCATCAATGAAGGTGCCTCCACATGCGTCATGTCTACATTCGTGTGGTAGAAGTTGGGATCCCTCACTCTCCAGCAGTCCACCACTGCATTACGCGCCTACGACGGTCGTTCGGCTCAGCCCCAAGGCCTCCTAGCCAATGTCCCCGTCCAGTTAGGTGGCAAAACTGTCCTCATCGACATTGAGGTAATCAATGCCCAATTGGATTATAACCTTTTACTTGGCCGTAGCTACATGTATGCCATGCGGGCGGTTGCCTCTTCCGTCTTTCGCACCATGATGTTCCCCCATGAGGGACGTGTGGTTAAGGTTGACCAGCTCACCTACTATGATCCCAGTGCTCCTGCGGCACCTGAAAATGTTCTCCCCATGGTTGAACAACCTGTTTCTCGTGCCACCACCTCGTTTGTTTCCTCTACAGGGCCAGGAGTCTACTCAGACACGCCGATGACCGCCACCTTTCAATCCATTCCTCCGCCGTCATCTACGCCGGAAGTGTCTGACTTATGTACCTTGTCCCACGACAACCTACCACCTAATAATCAACCACCCTTGTTGCCTAAACCACCATTGGTACCTAGCCACATTGGTGTTACACCGATCCATACGATCCCCTTCCTAGTCCCTCCATCGGGAGTAGTGAGCGCTCCGGTCATGGCTACCCTTAGTCTCCCTGGGTTAACTTTGGGATTACCTGTATGGTATCTTTCGCCTCCCGTTCGCCCGCCAACACCAGATGTCGTCCTCCAACCGGTGCAACCCATGGCTACTACCTCTCAGCCACCTCCTGGTGTCTCTACCCCTTCGTCCTCCACAACTCCCCCTCCTACTCCCAAACCCACTGGGGGCAGAGGTCCACAACCTTACACCGCTGTACCACCTCCCAAGACAGTAAAAAACCCTCCAACATTTCGTGCTCCTCCCAAATGCTCGCTGTGCGACGAGTTGGGCCATGCAACCCACCAATGCCCACAGTTACCAGCATTACAGAAGCACATGCAAATGCTCGACGATGACCCTAACATCCCAACTGTCGAACTAAACCCCACTCCCAAGCCTAAAGATAAGTCCCTACGTACCAACCACTCCTGCGCCATATGCGGTATTTACGGGCATTATTCACATCATTGTCCCGATCTCCCGGATTATAGAGCGGCTCTTTATGAGATGAACAATCTGGATCTTGAGACGGCACCACCTACCATTGAGGAGATCTACCCCCCAGACTCTTCACCTTCTGGAGAGATTAATACCATCTATATGATTTCTTCCACCACTTCCCCCTCGTCAACCGATTTGACGACGCAAACTTTCCGTACCGATGAGGAGATTCTTGAGGCCCTTACTGCACCGGATTATCCCTGGGATGATATGCATCATCGTTCCTATTTCATCCCAGAAGAATCCTCCTCTAGCACAGCTAACCAATTCACAGTTGAATCCAAAGACTTCCTCCCCACCAAGGTCGACTGGTTCAAGGACCCTATTCCTGCTCCTGACGCCTTCGAGGAGGGTAACATGGCCAACATCTCACCTATCATCCAAGTTGATATCGCTGCCCCAGGACGTGCCCCTGAACTCATCACTTTAGGAGCATTCTGCAGTAAACAAGAGATTGAGGACTACATAAACCTTTTCAGAGAATTCCGTGATGTCTTTGCCTGGTCCTACACTGAAATGCCTGGTCTTGACCCCGCCATTATCGAACACCACATTGACACATGGCCTGATGTACCCCTCGTTCGTCAGAAACAACACCACCATGACACCTCTGAGTCAAGGAGCATAATAGATTCCCTCGACCCTGGGATAGGGGGCATGATCAATCATTTTGAACCTTCCCCATCACATCTATCTCAGCACGTCAATGAACCCATTGTTCAAACCCACACATATGTGATCCATAATCACATACCCCATGCACATAGCATGGGGGCAGGTCATTAACCCTGCCCATTTTTTCACATTGGTGATCTCAACCATTTTTGAGGTCACATCTCACTTGTATATTTCATTTTTTCCTTTGACCATTCCGGAGTCCTTATGACCTCCATTTTTCGCACCATTTGCATTGTCGGATTCATATTTCCGAGCTGGTGATGATGCTTGAGATCATTTCTCGCTCTCACCCCCTGATTTTTCGGGTAGTTTCCCAAAATGCCCTCGTCGCCTCGGTTTGCGTGCCACATCGACCGTTATCCATTTTTGACACCCTTTATATCGCCGGATTCATTTTTCCGAGCTCGTGATGATGCTTGAGATCATTTCTCGCTCTCACTTGGTACAATTTCAACATTGTGTCCCAACACCTTGCTGCCTCGGTTTGCGCACCCCATCGACCGCTATCGGTTTGTTCCACATTTTTACATGAGCCATTCACTCCTGTCATACTGCAAATATTTCGTTATTTTGCCACCATTTCATCTACCCCGCAAGGAGGCCCACTAGTGTTCCCCCGTACCCTCGCTCTTGGTCATCATTATTGATCCTTGATTGAACACTTCCTCCTTGCCTGGCCATTCCTTTTGTTCGGTATAATTTTATCCCTTTGTCGGGCCGGACAAGTCCTTTACGAAAAAGGCACTTAGGGAGTTTCTGTTAAGCTCTTTTCTGACTCCTAAAAGAATGAAAAGATCACCGAGCAATCTTGCTTCCTTTCATGCTCGCTAAAGTACCTGAAAGGGCGTCTATCTGGTATAAGTTTACCCCTTTTCCGGACCTGGTAGACTAATTACGAAAAAGGAATACTCTAGTCACACCGGCTAGAAGAGTTCTTCATCGCATCCTTTTATGCTTCTTTGGGCCTTGGAGACTAAATCTACGAAAAAGCAACCCCCTGGAGTCTTCTTACTTGCTTTCAGACTCTCTAAAATTGAAAGCAACCACGAGCATGAACTATCCTGGGCTCGTAAAATCCACACGACAGTACCATTCCATTACTTCAGAGTCTTCTTATCGCTTTCAGACTCCTTAAAATTGAAAGCAACCACGAGCATGAACTGTCCTGGGCTCGTAAAATCCACACGACAGTATCATTGTACACACACTTCTTCTAGTTCCTTAACCCATGAAGAAGTCCCCTCCCGTGCCTCCTGGCACTTTGATCAATCATCTCGGCAGCACCCCCAATAAGGTCGCCTTTGTTTAGAGTATTCTGCAGTCTCCTGCCATGTTACACCAGCTTGAGTCTCCCTCAGCCCAGTTACCCTCCCAAATCCATTACAGCTATGATCCCTTTCCCCTCAGTCAATTTCATATGCTGCCAGATCATTCCCATTATCATACTCTGAACAAAGGAAGTTTGAGTCCACCCACTCTACTTGCCCAGTTATCCCCCTACAGTTCGGTCAGTCCTGCCATCAGTACTATCACATTTCGGTTCTTCACCTCGCGCTCCTGTCAAGGAAACATCATTGCCTTGATAGTTGCAGGTCTCCCTCTGTCGACGACAGCTCCTCTATTCCAGAGGATAGGCCCAGAGGTCCCTACGCCTTGGACTTATCACCATTTGTGGTAAGTGCCTACGGATCATTCTGAGAGGAGTCATCATTGCCTCTCCGAGTGGTTGTTCCTCACATGCTCGACTTCAGCACCTTGATCGCATCGTTGAGGATCGCGTAGGATTACATCCCATCAGTTTTTAGTCGAAGACCCCGAATTTCCCTCGACTCTAGCACATTGGTGAGTCACTTCGGAACATCCAGTTATATGTTCCCGTGGATGTCCGGGCTGCGTTGGCGTTTGTATTCGGAAGCCATCCAGTTACATGCTTCCTTGAGTACCCAGTTTCAGTTCCAGATCAGTTCCAGTTCAGTGTACCATTGTGAGTGTACCTCTTGTCACTCTGATCCAGTAGCTCATCAGCCCCTTTGGTACCACACTTAGTAGTACTGTTGATTGTTCCAGTGCACTAGTTCTGCAGTTCACACATGATCCTCTCAACAGTATGTCCCAGCTTTGTGTCCCCTCTGGACTCTTATGATGTACACAGTGGTCATGTATCTTACAGGTCCCCCTTGTCGGGCCTCACAGTTCTGTTTATGTATCTTGATACGAGCATGGGTATGCTCGCCTCGTCCATATATTGAGATTATTCCTCATTCAGTATTTGAGGTCATGTATATTTCAGGTCCCCATTTTTTGGACCCCGTTATTATTATGTTATATCCTGATACGAGCATGGGAATGCCCGCCTCGTCCATATGATCAGATGATTCCTCATCCATTATTGAGGTTATGTACTTTCAGTTCTTGCAGTTGTTCGGGATCGTTGTTCCGAGCTTCAGTTTTTTTCTTCTCTTCTCTCCACATCCCAGGAAAACCATTCATGACTTATGATGTCCATCGGCCATACGATGAGCTCCTGCCCTCGCACATCAGGGGGCAATCTGTTAACACCCAAAAAGTGTTCACTACCTCATCTACCACATTATATGGCTCATTTGTCCATTTTCCTACCATATTTCCCTTAAAAACCCCAAAAATCCCACTAAAAAGCCTCCAAAAGGCCTAAAATGCCTCCAAAAGGCCACAAAACCCTCAAAATAGCCTTAAAAAGGCTAAAAAACCCCCTTTTTTCCTCCAAAAATAGCAAAAATCCCCTAAAAAGGGAATAAAAAATATAAAATAATGAGGAAAAGGAGGAAAAAACCCTATACAGCTGCCCAAAATCATGTGTTACCCAAAACCATGGGTCAGCACTCCACCACCAAAAAACTATAAATAGGTGATGGAGATCCCTTATTCCACATCCACAATCACAAGCACCCTTACTCTGCCAAAATCTCTCTCGAAACCCTAGTTCACCATTGAACTATTTTCACCTTGAGAGCCACTTTTGGCCCATTCCCACCATTGGAGAAAGAGAAGGAGCATATTGGAGCTTGGAGCATCCTCTTGGACATTGCAAAGGGCTTCATCAAACCTTCACATTGAAGGTAATATCAATAAAAAAAAACCATTCTTTAAATTTGTTGTTTATGTTTCATGCATGTTTTAGAAGTAATTTAATTTCTGTTTTAACTTAGTTATTTACATTTACTGAACTGCTACTAAGGAGTCCATTCTCCTTAGTAGGTGCTCATTCGCACAAGCTAGGGGTAAAACCCTAGCTACACTGCAGCAGGACATAGAGTTGTTGTGTTGGGAATTGCATCACAAAAGCATGTACAGATAGAGGAGGTGGAAGAAGGAATGCTAGAAATCGAATTGATGGGGGAAAATGAGCCAAGAATTGAAGAGATCCCTGATTTGAATTTAGGAGATGAAACAGTATAGTCCCATCCATCAGGGGATATCGAGCTTCTTCAGGACCAGTCTCATCAGACAGAAAAACCTGATATAACCCAGAAACAATCTCAGCAGTTCAAAGAAATTGAGGAACAGGGAACTGTTACACAAGAACTAGTACCCTTGAAAATGTTTAGTGAAGCTGCAACTCACACAACAACATTTGATATCAAGGACTAGGAAGAAAACACTATTACATAAGAACCAGTGTTTCCAAAATCATTTGCTACAGTTGCAACACAAACTGAGATGGTTGAGATTGAAATGGAGAAGGAGGATGCTGTCACACAAGAACCAACAGTCCTAAGAATATTGGTTGATACTGTAACACAGATCGAGGAGGCTAAGGTGGATATGGAAATAAAGAATGTTTTTACACAAGCACCAGCATCCCTAAAACCCATGGCTGAGACTACACTACATGCACAGACCACTGCAACCCCAATAGAGGATGAAACTGTCACAGTGCCAAAGCAAGATAAGGAAGTCATTTATCTGGATTCTGATGATGAGAAGGAGGTAGAAGACAGAAGAATTCAACGACTGGAGAAGAAGATTCTCTGGTTAAATCTCGAGCTGGATAAATGGCTCAAGTGGATTGAACAATTCAGAACAGGTATGATCTCTCTCCAGGAACATAGGAATGTCATTAAGGGACTGAGAGAAAAGTTGGTTGAGGAGTTATTCTTCCAGAAACTTCGGTGGGAGAAACTTCAAGAAAAATTGGAAGGATTGAAGAAACTTAAGTCCCTGCAACAAGAGAAAGACGAAATGTACACTCTTTCTATAGAATTGTTGACTTGCAGGGCTCCATCCCCCTCTTACCCTATCTTTCTCCATGAGCAGACAACTTTATTTCAATTAAGAGCTCTCAAGGAAGGGAGATCATTTGATTTGGCAACAACTACCCAGTTTTTGGAGACTTTTCTGAAGAGTGATTTCGAGGATCAACATTTGTTATGTGAATTGTATTTACATGACAGGGCTTTTTATATTGACTTTCCATCTAATCCTTTACCTTTTCTAGGGGATGTTCAACTGAGGGCATTTTCCTCTTTTTTCATTAACCATGTAAGATGGTGAGATGCTTTCCAAACCATCCTCAAGAATGAGGAGAATTCTAATCTCTGGATTAGGGGGGAACCTCAAAACCCACTAGCATTCATAGAAAATCATGCTAAATCTCTCAAGGTTCCTTCAATTGCCCGATATTTTGAGAGCCTACGAGATAAGCTCCTTACCACATGTGTCCCAATGATTCTTAATATTGAGCAGGATGCCCTTGAAGGTAGTGAATACAGATGGGTGTAAACTTCCTCATCTCTGAAGGAAATGGATCCATATGGATTTGAAAATTTTAGGCAAGCTTTGACAAGGATTCCTAGATATGTGTAGTGCATGAAAAGGTGTGGGTCTTGGTGGATCAATTTAAGATTCAAATTCCCTCTCATTTGGTTTCCTATGAGCAATTCTTACAGAAACAGCTATGCTTTGACATTAGAAGAAGAACAGTTGTGGTGGGAGCACCAGATATCCTGCTATGGGTTTGTTCCTCGAGGGGAGACACCAGAACGTGCCTATAATCTTACAAATCTCCACAGATTCAACTCACTCAGATTCGGACTAGGGGAGGCTGTTGCATGAGGACATGCAATCGAATAGTTGGGGGGAGATGTTGGGTCTAGGAAATGCCCCTTTCTAGCTATCCTGATTATGTCATTTTGCCCTAATTGCATCCTACTTTTATAAGCTATATCCATGTCTTTCTCCAGACCAATCAATAATATTGACAGGTATAATTTGTTATTGCTTTATTTATTTTATGCCTAAGATTGTTAAAGATTAGGGATCTTAGTCCTTGGTTTATATTGATCTATGTGATTTCATTTAGCCAAGGTCTAAAGCATAGGTGTATCATCCAAGTGGCACCAGTTGTTACTCTTCAAAGCACCAGCTTTTCATACAAGAAGGAACAATGCATCTTCCATGTGAGCTGTAACAGATCCTCACTGTAATAGATTCCACTAAAATAGAGCCTAGCTGCGATAAATAGGTTGCATTCTAGTTGCTAAGTCTTTTGATCCATTAATTATCAGAGCAACAGCATCCTTCACAATTAACAACCTTGTTTAATACGGCTGTATCAGTTAGCTGTAACTCCGCAACATGAAGATCATAGATCTTTATTGCTGCACGAATATAGTGGATCTAGAAACTGTATTTTTCTTGTATAAATTCGAGAAGGCTCTCGTAGCCTGGGGTTGGACAATTACCATTTTACATAAGTTGTAACAGAGCACTGATACTGACGATTTTCCATCATTAATATGAGAGCAGAGTTCTTCATTTATGTGTCTTAATTTGTTGTGAATCTCAGCATCTCTGTTAGAAGGCCAGGGCCTGCCTTCTCACAGAGATAGGTTTAAGTAGGTAGATTAATTTAGTTTTACTTCTACTGTGTGGTGTGGAATTATTGTAGATGTTATTGGTAGCTGTAACAGAGAATTATCTTTCCTTTTGGTAGTTTATAATTGCATCTCGAATAGTTGTAGCAGATTGGTGTGACAGTCGACTGTGTAGGATAATTTATTTAATTGCATGTGCATTTTAATCATCTGTGACAGCCAAGCTCAATTCCAATATTTTTCAATTGTTTATGCTTTCTAGGATTTCCAGTAATTATCAGTTTAGAGTTCAAGCTTGTATTTTAATTCTGGTTGTTGTTCTATCTTCAATTGCATTCATAGATTAAACAGATAATGGTAGGGTTACAGTAGCCACTCGATAGATAATTTTGGTAAAGATTGAATACTGTAGTTTGATAATTATAGGATTTAACTTCTTGCAAAAGTAATCTAGTTCCATTTCATTATTAGATCATTAACTTGCTAGGTTGATTTCTGTAGGAAGGTTGTTGCACTTTGGATTCTTAGATGTATGAATTAGATTAGTTTTCTTATGGAATGAGTTGGCTGAGCATATAGGTAGGGTCATTATCTACATTTAGTAAATCAACTGCTTGATATGTTTATGCATAGATTGTGCTTATTTTCTTTGAAATAAAATACCTTCCTGGGTTTGACAATTTATATTGACCATCCTGTGTGTTATCTTTAATTAATTGACATATAAGGTGACCAACAGTCATCGTCATTGCTACTGCTATCTCAATCAATCTCAGAATCTACTCGTCATAGGAAGTTCTACAGAGCCAGTCCTTTTTCATACTGGATGTAGGCCCACCACCTATAGGTCTTCATTATTAGTGGCCATACTGTGGAACCTAGGACTGATTACGTGCATCAACAAAACCTAGTGCAGACTATAGGTTCTTTTACATGTTGACCTTCACAAAACCTACTCAGAGCATCCCAGGATGTTATGAGCAAACCTCTCTACCTGTCTGTATCTCGATAGAGCATCCCAAGATGTTACGATCACACCACTCTACCTGTCGGGATTTTAAAGGATCTTTTCTATGTGAACTTTAGCAAAACCTACTCAGAGAATCCCAAGATATTATGAGCAAAATGCTCTACCTATCTGGATCTCGATAGAGCATCCCAGGATGTTACGAGCACACCGCTCTACCTGTCCGGATTTTAAAGGATCTTTTCTATGCAAAACTGTAGCAAAACCTACTCAAAGCATCCCAGGATGTTACGAGCACACTGCTCTACCTGTCTGTATCTCGATAGAGCATCCCAGGATGTTACAAGCACACCACTCTACCTGTACGGTTTTTAAAGGGTCCTTTCTATGCTACCTATAGCAAAACCTACTCAGAGAATCCCAGGATGTTACGAGCACACCGCTCTACCTGTCTGGATCTCGATAGAGCATCCCAGGATGTTATGAGCACACTGCTATACTTGTTCGAATTTTAAAGGATCTTTTCTATGCTACCTGCACAACCTTTCCACGGCCACATAGTATCAAACCAATACTCACCATACATCATCCTAATGTAGATCATCATATGATCAATCTAATCATCATCATAGCATCAACCTGATGCATATTATCTGGAGCAACATCCTGAAGCTCGTCATCTGTGATCATCCTAATCATACAATGCATCTGCCTGATGCATACACAGTATCTGCCTGATACATATCATCATACATGATCTACCTGATCATATAATGTATCTACATGATACACATACAAATACATGATCCACTTGATCATACCTAATACATATCAACACACATGATCTACCTGATCATACAAGTATCCACCTGATACATATACAAATACATACACATGATCCAACTGATCATATCCAGTATCAACATGATGCATACATACATAAATGATCCAACTGATCATATCCAGCATCAACATGATGCATACAAATGCAAAGCAGTAATTGGAGCATCACCCTGATGCTTATCATCCAGCGCTTACATCCACAGCCATGTGAAGGATCCTCCTTCCAACATGATTGGAATGGCTTCAACAAATGTGTCCATCACTTATTCCTCAAAGTTTCATCAATCTGAAGAATGCCAAACCTCTCTCTGAAGTACTCGAACTTCACTTTGGCTAGTGGCTTCGTCAGCACATCTGCAACTTGCTCATCCGTTGCAACGTACAAGAGCTTCACTACTCCTCTCTGCACCATATCCCTGATATAGTGATATTTCATCTCAATGTGCTTCGACCTATCATGGAACACTGGGTTATTATACAACTTCAAACAACTCTGGTTATCACAAAAGATACCAGTAGTCTCTAGCGGGAGATCAAATAACTCTGACAGTAGCTTCCGAAGCCATACTGCCTCACAACTAGCCGAACATGCTGCAAAATACTCTACCTCAGCTATACTCAGTGCTACGCAGGACTGCTTCCTGCTAAACCAAGAGATCACACCTGATTCCATACTGAAGTAGCACCCATATGTGCTCTTCCTATCTGCAGCACTGCCTACCTAATATGAATCAACATAACCCTGCAGGTTAAGCTTTTGATTCGCTTCATACTTGAGCCCATAATCAGATGTACCCTTCAGGTACCTCAGAATATGCTTTACAGCAACCAGGTGAACACTCCTTGGATCTGTCAGGAACTGGCTCAATGTGTTCACTGCAAAGAAAATATCTAGTCTAGTGTTCGTCAGGTACATCAAGGACCCAATCATTTGACAATACATAGAGACATCAACTGGCTCAGATGAAGCATCACATAGAAGCTTCAGGTTCGATGCTATAGGTGTGGCCATGGCCTTGCAATCCATCATCCCGAACCTCTTCAGTATCTCTAATACATACATCCCTTGTCCAAGGAATATACCATCTGCACTCTGCCACACCTCCATGCCTAGAAAATAGTGCATCATCCCCAAGTTCTTCATCTCAAACTCAGCAACAAGCTTCCACTATGTGTGGCAATAAATCTATCTTCACCTGTAATAAATAGGTCATCCATATACAAAAGTAGTATCACTAGATTGCCTTCCTCAACCTTGTAGTAAAGGTTGGAATCCACTTTACCCTTGGTAAAGCCCAAACTAGATAGAAAGTTGTCTATCCTACCATACCAATTTTTGCACATATATGACTCCTTGTCATGTGTCTCAGAACCAAGTGGTTTCTCCACATACACTTCTTCTTAAACTACAACATTCAAGAAAGCTGTCTTGAAATCCATCTGGTGTATCTTCCATTTCATCACTGCAGCCAGAGCAAGTACGGAAGTGTATCTAGCTACAGGAGCAAAAGTCTCTATGCTACCACCTGTAGCATGCTTGATCTTGTAGATCCTCTTGGAAGTCACTACAGACTCCCCTTCAGGTCTTGGGACTACATCCCAAACATCTTCATGATCGACTGGTACTCCTCGATCATGGCATTCTTCCTAGATCCTGGGAACTTCAATATCTTCAATATTTTCCATAGATAACTTTGTTGCTGAACAAATGTTGTAGTCCTTCTTTTGTAGGTGATGGTATACGATCTTTCCTACACAACAAGTTAAAATGCATGATTAGAAAACATCTCATAGTTTTCAGAACAAATTCTTACACATAAAGAAATATGCCATATAGTCATGCAATTATCATAGCCAATGCTTCAATACAACATTTATCCATATCCCGTAACTTTCTAGATGCCTTCTAGTCTCTACCAGAACATTCTTAAGAGTGTGCACAACTCCCAACATGTCAGCAAAGAGGTTTCATTCTAGATAAGTAGCAATGGAATGTTGTACAGTGCCATAGGCCACTTACCCATGTATATTAGTAGTATATTGTTCATCAATGCAACTATGCATAATACACAACCTAATTATAGGAACATGAGTATATACATTATTGAATAGTATTATTTAAACAATAAAATATGCAAGGAATGATAATTCAAATACTTATCTTTGTTTTTTTGTTGGGTTGACTCCCTCTCAATCATTGCTTCTTTTCTGCAACTCCATTCTGATGTGGATTGTGAGAAGTGGTCAACTGCCTTTGAATATCTGCATCCTTGTAGAAACTACTGAAGTGTGCTCCTTCTTGATCTTTGCTTCTTTGCAGGAAACAACTAGAGTGTGCTCCCTCTTGATCTTTGCTTCCTATATTACCTGTCCTTGAACTTATATCCATCACTATGCATGCTTATTAGTATCATGATTGTGTTGTCCTTGAGGTCTCATACATAATCACACATTCATTAGTATAATCTTAATACTATCAAAACACAATAATCTTAAACATGTATAGTCATGATCATTCAAACACAGATAATAAACATTAGTATTCAAGGTTTTAGGAAAGTCTTCTTTTACTCATGCATATTCTTATTTGAACATAGGACTCTTTTGGTTAGTTAAATCATCAATCAAGATAAGAGACATAAAATGCATAAACCCTTGATTACTTACATTTCTAACTTTATGAATAAACATAACCAATCATACCAAGTATACTTATATAAGGGATCCTAACACAAGGTAGGATTCTAACTTGATATAGGAAAAACATACCTAGATTGGTATGTTAGCTAGTTATGTCTAACATACCCACATGATGTCTTCTTGTACTCTTCAATGACTTGTGCTAGTAACATGCATATCTCATAGGTTAACCATTATAGAACCAAGTTATACATACCTCGCAAATAGATCTTCTAAGTGATTCATGACAATGGATGAATCTTTGTCCTCATGTCATCATGATCATATGTTCTTGAACTAGAACATGATTTGTCTTTCTTGGTGTACCTTTCATGTTAGCGAACAACATAAAAATCATACAACACCATAATGCATTAGTGCAATCATAAGTGTCAACACCCTAATCAATGAATATCTTCTATCATGCATTAATAATTTTACTAAGGTGATACAACAAGTCAAGATTGTACTAACCATAATAACATGAAGACAAACATACCATAAACTTAATCATGAAGAAATATCGAAACATAGATGGATGAGTCATACCTGTCGATATTGCTTGTAATCTTCTTATGTAAGGCCTTAGCCTCATCTCCCTTTGAAACAGGAACTTCTTTACTTATGCAGGTGACCAATCCATTCTCTTCTAGGATTAACCCAATCCACTTGATTTGCAGGAACTAGATCTAGAGCTGGATTAGGGTTTGTTAGAGAAACCCTAAAAATTCAAACTTTGAATTTCAAACTTCTGAAAGGATATAAATATGCACCTTGATGAGCTGATCAAGCTGGTATACTCATAATTTGAAAACTACAAAGTTTCACCCCTCAAATTTTCCTTTGAAACTTCCGGATTCACTAGACATCACCCCAAACTAGGGTTTGATAAAGCCCACCCTTCTGTCCAATCAAAAGGTTTTATCCAAATCTCTAAGCTTCTATTTTTCTGAGGAGTTTCTAGCCGTGGTCACAGATTTCAAAAATTTCCATTTTTGCACAAGCCCTAATTTTCCGCTTTTCCAATCAAAGTCCTGAACTAGGGTCTGTTCAAGCCCAGCATTTTTCCCAACCAAAAATTCTGATCTTGGTCTCTAAATTTCGATTTTGATGAGTAGCATTCAGCCGTAGTCTCCTATTACAAAAATTCCAACTTCCTCCAAAGCCATAAATTCCGGAAGCCATGAATGAAGGTGCTAAAAAATAATTATGTTTTGACAGAAATATGTACCTGATTGTTTCTGGTGTAACTTCAAACTTTTAGATCCATAGGGTCTGAAAATTTTTCTTGTGATATCCCAACCTATCATCTTTCCAACCCCATAGGTCTAATCTCAAATGGATTCTCTGAGAGATATTTATGCCAAGCGTCGCAACGTGACCTGTTTATGGGATAAAACAGGAGAGCGAACTTGTATGGCATGCCACGTGTCACTGGTTCAGTTTCGGTCTCTGTAAAATTTACCTAAGAAAGTAACATTTGTGCACTACCTGTAAATTTTTATGAAATTTCATTTGGAGCTTCCTATCCCAAGTTATGACCTTTTTTCCAAGGTCACCTGTTTATGATGGAGATCTGGAAGAGGCAGAAACCCTATATTGAACAGATCATAAATTACAAAGTACAACGAATTAGAGGTTTTCCTTTGGACACAAGGTACATGGGGAGCGTATATTCACCCTGTATGATTTTCAGACCCTGAAACCTCCCTGAAATATATTTATAGCGAATGTTCTACGATGACTAGTTTTTTCTATATCAAGCCCTAGCTTCGCAATTGCAACAAGTGTCATACATGCCATACCATGCCTTCTTTCATGCTAGCTCTGATACCATGTTAATTTTTCAGAATTTACTTCAATATGATCTATGATCTTAACTAAGATAACAACATGTATAGCATATCTATAGCATATCAATCATGGACACAATAATGCAAGCACATAAGAGACATAGAGTTTACTTGGGGAAAACCATAAAGGTGAAAAACCCCAATAACTTCCTCAGAGATAGATAGAGCAATGATACAACCCAAGCATAAGAGATAGATGTCTCCTAGTAGCAGCTTCCCCTCCTCCACAAGCGCACCACTCTCCCGAGAGTGTGAAAGAGAATGGAATGATGAAATAGAGGGCCTCCCGCACTCTATTTATACTTGACTTGACTTGCCTAATAACCTTTACTAGGTGGGCCTGAACTTAACCACATAACATAGTGCTGACTGGGCTGACACCCAATAGGGTGGTCTAATAACCCATCAAGTATAAGTTACGACACTTACAATATAAATGACGACAGTTCCATATAGAGGAATAATAACATCTCTATAGGAATACAAACACTTCCGTATAGAGGAATAATACCATCTCTATAGGAGTACAATATACATATATGAAATACATTCCAAAGTTACATATACATCAACAACCCGCAGCGAAGTTATGGAGAGGTTGCAGAATCAGGTTTCCACAACCGGGTGATGCATGCTTCAACGGAATGGGGGACTGTGCAAAGTTCACCTACTTCGCAGTTAACACTTAGGCTATCGTGCATCCAAGTATTTCGCGATAGGGGATGCTATTCGACAATAGGACAACGCAACCGAGGACTGTGCTTCCTCTTCAATGGTTACACAACTTTTACAAAATTTACTTAGTGTAAGTTTATGCACTCATCCAGCATCTTAAACCGTAAGTTTGCAAGCTTATACAACATGATGAAGTACAATGCCACTACGCACATCCGGTGTTGTGTTAAGGGAATTGCACTATACAGACTTACCTGACTCAAGTTTTACCCATTTACTCATGCATTCATCGTGTCAGAAATACTTCCGCATTCAACATTCATTCATATATATTTAACACTTAGCGCATTATTCCTGTCATACATTCTTCTGGAAAATACACATGAAAGTAAAGATACAGATACTCATAAGCAAGAAATTAACCATTCATCAAGTAAGCACACATTCAGTTACACAGCATAAGGATTTAACGTGGTTCACCCCTAGAATGGAAGCTACATCCACAAGAGCTGTTGTTATATTATCAATGGGAAGGGTACAAAAATTCCAGTCTGTGCACTCAGCTGCAGACTCTCTTCTCTCTTCAGTAGGTCTCTACGCACGTAGCTGCAGAGCCTTTTTATAATGTCCAGTCTCTCAACAGAGATCGATATTCAACAATAATCTCAATCAACATCTTACCCTTTGCCTTACAAAAGTGCCCCTTTATATAGATCGTGCCCTTAGGTCATGTCTATTACAATGTATGAGGGCCAAAAACCGTAATGTTGTTACCCAAAACTGGTGCAGTTACCCACCACCCTGCCTGTCTCCGTCGACAGCTTGCTCCACTTGCTTCCAGCCACCTTATTGGGACACTCATGGCTTACACGCCCTTCTGACAACCGCAGTCATCATAAAAATTGTTACAACCGCATCGTGGCCTATGGATTTTCTTCCCTTTAGACTTGTTGTCGCTGTCTACACGTGGCTTAGCCTCTAACGGTTTTTTGACACTCCAACTGACAGGTCACTTTCCTCTATCTCCACTCTACTCCTTACCCACCTTCCAGGAATCCTAGAGTCGCTTACCCAAAACAGGTCACTTTCAAAAGCTTGACCTTCCCTTAGACTCTTTACCCAAAATAGTTGTTGTGCTGGCACTGCACATCAACATGCCTGCGCAGTGCCTCGACTTCGCACTGCTTGCTGCGCATCTCTGACTTCGCACTTTGGGCTGTGCTATCGACAAAACTGTGCCATATGAGCTTTGTAGTCTGAACTGCACAACTTTCCAAAACTGTACTTCTCCAAAAGTGTGCCAACTTGTGCCATGCCCAACATGCCCCTAACACTTTCTTGTGGATCGTCCCCGATCCGCTTCCACTGGCCGACTTGGGCTATGCTTCTTCGGCGGTACTTAAATTGGCATTGAAGCTATGCAAAGTAACGGTGACCTCCGCAACTATTTCCTTTTCCTTGTTCTCAAATTCTTTAATGGTCTCCAGCATTGCCTGCGAGACCTGCTCCTGGGCTTGTTCTTTCACTGTGCCCTCCGTAGTTTGAAGTTCTACAAACTTCTCATCAATCTGCTGCATTAGTGCAATCCCTTCATCCTCTATGGGCTACAACTTCCCAGAAGTGACAACCTCTCTTTCCCTTAACACCATGATCTCTTTTTGCATCTCTTTTACCTCTGTGAACTTTTGCATCTTTTGCCTTGCCGGCAAAGTCTTCATTTCTGCGTTTGCGGCATCTAGTTGTTACTTCCTTTGCTCCATATCACCTTTCAAATTTTGTAGGTCTGGATATTCATTTATTCCAGCTAACACTGTGTTGGCTTCTTCTAGCAAATTTTGACACCTCGCCACTTCAGTCGAGATGCTATCTATAGTGGCCTTCACTTCTTCAGTTGGAGCTATGCATTTATCTGGTGGGGTGCTGGGTCGCTAAGCTTCCAAGTTTGCGATATTTCCCTTGTAGGAGATCTCCATGTTCATCATTTCCATCGTAAGGTTTTCCACTTTGGCCCCAATATTAATGATGGTATCCTCGACGTGTGTCTCTTATTTGCATTTGTTGAGTTTGGCGAAGACTTCCAATACTATTTATTTCAGACTGCGGTTCCTCTCTTGAATGTCAAACAATTCCCTGTTGCTTCTTTCTGCTTCGATTTTTAGCTCGTCGAAGCTATTTTGTAACTTGACATTCTGATCATACAATGTAGTGCCTCTTTGTTTAATTTCTTCCACGACTTGCATGTGTAGATTGTGCAAGTCTTCTATTGGAAACATGCTAATGTTGATGCCAAAATGTTCCAAGTTCCTAGGTGCTTCGACTACCTGATCATTGGGATAAATGAGGTACGCTGGCTTAATGTGTACTAGCTGAGGGTTCAATTTTAGAGCATGGGGTTCTCTCTTTTTCCTGGTTGATCCACCTAACTTGCACTCAGAGTCTGAGTCTCGGACCAAGTCCTACGGAGCTTGTGCGATCTTCTCAACCATCATCTTGATTTCTTCGACAGTTTGTAGGAGGCTTACTTATGCCTCTTCTTGCTTGGTTTGCTTCGCAGCAAGCATGTCTTCCTAGTACTCATGGAACTCAATAGCAAGGCTTTCACAGTCGTCCTCATGCAGTGTTGGCTTTAGCTTTAGCTTAGTGCATTTCTGCTTTTTTTGGTGTACCTTCACTAATCCGAGACTTTGTGTCACTTTTCTTTTTCCTTTATCCTGGCCTTTAGCCGAATCTGGCAGAGTCCTTTCTTCCTCATCAATCATTGTTCCCTTATCTTTTTCTATGTGTAACTAGGGTTTTCACCCTAGCTTGTGCAAATGAGCACCTACTAAGGAGAAGGGACTCCTTAGTAGCAGTTCAATAAACAATAAATAAAAACAGTAAAACAGTATGAAATTTAACCTAGCATGAGCATTAACATAAATAATAAAACATGAAAATATGGCAAAAGATTTCTCTTTTTGTATTAAAGATTATACCTCCAATGTGAAGGTTGGTGAAGCTCTTGCAGCAGTCCAGGAGGGTTGCTTCCAAGCTTCCAGTTTTTCTCCTTTCTCTTTCTCCAAAGGGTTGGAAATGGGCCAAAGGGGCACTCAAGTGTGAAAGTAGCTCAAGGGTGAGCTAGGGTTTCAAGAGTGATTTTGGTAGAGTAAGGGTGTATTTGACTGTGGATATGAAATGAGGGGCCTCCATCACCTATTTATAGGTTTTTAGTGGTGGAGTGCTGGCCCATGGTTTTTGGCACCATATGGTTTAGGTCAGCTGTATAGGGTTTTTGCTTCCTTTTTCCCTCTTTTTCCTCTTTTTCCTCTTTTTTTGAATTTTTTATTCCCTTTTTAGAGGGTTTTTTCTATTTTGGAGGAATTTTGGATTATTTTGGGGGGGAAAGGGGTTTTTTTTGGCCTTTTGGAGGCTTTTTTAATGGTTTTGTGGCCTTTTGGAGGCTTTTTAATGGGATTTTAAGGTTTTGGAGGCAAATATGGTAGGAAATATGGACAAATGAGTCATGTAGTGGGGTAGATGAGGTAGTGAGCACTTTTTGGGTGTTAATAGATTGCCCCCTGATGTGTGAGGGAAGGAGCTCATCGTATGGCCGACAGACATCATAAGTCTTTTATGGTTTTCCTGGGGTGTGGAGAAGAGAAGAAACAAACTAGAGCTCGGAACAACGGTCCTGAACAAACTGTAAAAACTGAAAGTACATGACATCAATAACGAATGAGGAATAATCTGAACATATGGACGAGGCGGGCATTCCCATGCTCGTATCAAGATATAGAACAACAATAATAATGGGGTCCAAAATATGGGAACCTGACATATACATGGCCTCAAATAATGAATGAGGAAGAATATCAATATATGGACGAGGCGGGCATACCCATGCTCGTATCAAGATACATAAAATATAATAGTGAGGCCCAAAAAGGGGGACCTGTAGGATACATAGAGAACCACTGTGCACATCATAAGGGTCCAGAGGGGACACAAATATGGGACATACTGTTGGGCTGACCATGTCTGAGCTGAAGAAATGATACACTGGAATAACTACAGTGCTGCTGAGTGTGGTAGCAGAGGAACTGATGAGCTGCTGGATCATAGTGATGGGGAGTCATACCCTCAATGGTACACTTGAACTGGAACTGAACTGGGTACTCACGGAAGCATATAACTAGATGGATTCTGAATACAATCGCCAACACAACCCAGACATCCATGGGAACATATAACTGGGCATTCCAAAGTGACTCACCAATGTGCTAGAGTTGAGGGAAATCCAAGGTCTTCGACCAATAACTGAAGGGATATAAACCTTGCACGATTCTCGACGATGCGATCAAGGTGTTCAAGTCGAGCATGTGAGAAACAACCACTCGGAGAGGCAATGATGACTCCTCTCAAAAGGGTCCGTAGGCACTCACCACAGATGGTGATGGGTCCAAGGCACAGGGACCTCTGGTTCTATCCTCTAGAATAGAGGGGCTGTCATCGATAGAGAGAGACCTGCAACTAGTAAGGCAATGATGTTTCCTTGATAGGAGTGCGAGGTGGAGAACCAAAGTGTGAGAGTACTGATCGTAGGACTGACATACTATGGGGGATAACTGGGCAAGTAGAGTGGGTGGACTCAAACTTCCTTTGTTCAGAGTATGATGGAGGGGACGATCAGGCAGCATATGAAATTGACTGGTGGGAAAGGGATCATAGTTGTAATGGATCAAGGATAGGGACTGGGATGAGTGATACTGAAGTTGGTGTAAAATGGTAGGAGACTGCAGACTACTCTGAACAAAGGCGACCTAATTGGGGGTGCTGCCGAGATGATCGATCATAGTGCCAAGAGGCACGAGAGGACTTCTTCATGGGTTAAGGAACTAGAAGAAGTGTGTGTAAAATGGTACTATCGTGTGGATTTATACGAGCCTAGGACAGTTCATGCTTGTGATTGCTTTCAATTTTAAGGAATCTGAAAGCGATAAGAAGACTCTGAAATAATGGAATGGTACCGTCATGTGGATTTGTACGAGCCCAGGACGATGCATGCTCATGGTTGCTTTCAATTTTAGAGAGTCTGAAAGCGATAAGAAGACTCCAGGGGGGTGCTTTTTCGTGTGTTAGTCTCCAAGGCCCGAAGAAGCATAAAAGGATGCAATGAAGAACTCTTCTAGCTGGTGTGACTAGAGTATTCCTTTTCCGTAATTAGTCTACCAAGTCTGGAAAAGGGTTAAACTTATACCAGATAGATGCCCTTTCAGGTACTTTAACGAGCATGAAAGGAAGCAAGATTGCTCGGTGATCTTTTCATTGTTTTTAGGAGTCAGAAAGAGCTTAACAGAAACTCCCTAATTGCCTTTTTTGTAAAGGACTTGTCCGGCCTGAAAAAGGGATAAAATTACACCGAACAAAAGGAATGGCCAGGAAAGGAGGAAGTGCTCAATCAAGGAACATTGATGATGACCAAGAATGAGGGAGGGGGGGAACACTAGTGGGCCTCCTTGCGGGATAATGAATGGTGGAAAAATAATGAAATAATTGCAGTATGATAGGAGTGAAGGGCTCATGTAAAAATGTGGAACAATCCGATGGTGGCCGATGTGGTGCGCAAACTGAGACAGCAAGGTGTCGGGACACAATGTTGAAACTGTACCTGGTGAGAGCGAGAAATGATCTCAAGCATCATTACGAGCTTGGAAAAATGAATCCGGTGATATAAAAAGTGTAAAAAATGGAGAAAGACTGAAGTGGCATGCAAATCAAGGCGACGGGGCGTGTTTTGGAAAAATACCTGAAAAATATGGGGGTGAGAGCGAGAAATGATCTCAAGCATCATCACGGGCACGGAAAAATGAATTCAATGATATAAAATATATCAAAAATGGAGAGCATCCGAAGTGGCACGCAAATCGAGGCGACTAGTGGTGTCTAAAAAATGCTCAAAAACTGATGTGGAAAAAATAAGAAAAAAAGTTGACCATCATGACGGTCTCGTCATGCTGGTTCCAGTAGTGGAAACGGTTCGAAAAATGGACTCTGTATGGGTTCAGAATGGCCAAAACAAGAAAAAGTCAACGGACTATAAATAGTAAGTGGGTCCAACATGACAAGTTTCATTTGGACTGGTTGACTTTGACTAGTGATCAGAATGGACCAGAGCTGAGTTGGTGTTTCTGGATGATCTGACCTACCGTTTTCTGATCCGGGAGTTACAGGTATTCCGACAAACTCATACTTGCATTTTCATTGGGTTTGGGGGGAGGGTGGTGTTTCCCAGGGGATGTTTTGTACAGTCCACATGGGGTGGACCGCGGGTTTGTGGGGTGGAATCGCAGTCGGGGACCATGGATTCCAGGGCAGATCACATGGATGGGGACCGCGAGGTTCGTGTCGAAATACGCGGTCTGGTACCGCATGTTCCAGTGCTGGATACGCAGTTCGGGACCACGAGTTCAGCTCCTACAGGCGTGGTTCCAGACCGCGACTGTAGCCCTGACAGCCGCGGTCGAAAACCACGGCAATGGGCCCTAATCAGGAATGAAGCATGAATGGTGGTGGCATAATCAGGAACGAAGCGACGAAGGAAATTAGATTGCCCCTGCAGACTCTGGAGCTGCCGAAGCATGCGTGGAGAGGGAAGGTCTATGATGGCTTGGACTTTCAGGGGATCAATAGCATTTCCTTTCTAGGAAACAATGAAACCCAACAACCGGCCTGCCGGAATGCAAAAGACACACTTGTGTGGGTTCAAGAAGATTTTATATTTGCGACAACGCAGAAATACTTGCCGGAGGTCATTAAGGTGGTCTGATCGTTTCCGGGAACGAGCTGTGAGGTCGTAAGGGTAGACTAGCAGGATATGGACCAAGTCATGAAAACAGTAGGTCATGGCCCACTGGAAGGTGGCACCAGCATTTTTGAGGCCGAAAGGCATGACGCGATAGGAAAAGGTGCCCCATGGGGTGGTAAAGGCAATCTTGTACTGATCCTCCTTACGGGTCTGAATCTGGTTGTATCCGAAAAAATCATCCATGAAAGATAGGACTTCATGCCCTGCACACGCATCGATGAGTTGGTCGATAAATGGCGTGGGGAAGTTGTCTTTGGGATAGGCTCGATTTAAATCGTGGAAGTCAGTACATACTCTGATGGTGCCTTGTTTTTTGTTAACATGGACAAGGTTTGAAACCCAGGTGGTATATGCAATAGGATAAATGAATCCTACTTTGCAAAGTTTTTCAATCTCTGCTTTAACAGTAGGGAGCTTTGAAGAATGAATGGGGCACTGTTTTTGGCGAACGGGGGGTACATCTAGCCATGTGTCAATATGGTGCTCTATAATAGTGGGGTCGAGACCAGGCATCTCGGTGTAGGACCAGGCAAAGACATCACGGAACTCTTGGAAAAAAAATTTGTACTCTTCGATCTCATACTCACTACAGGAGGCTCCTAATGTAATGATTTCAAGAGCCCCAGGTGGGTCAGAGATATCGACGTGGATGACGGGTGAGATGTTGGCCATGTTACCCTCCTCAAAGGCATCAGGAGCGGGGATGGGATCTTTAAACCAGTCGACTTTGGCGGGAAGGAAATCTTTGGATTCAACCACAAATTGGGTAGCTGTGGTAGAGGAGGATTCTTCTGGGAGGAAATAGGAACGATGGTGCATGTCGTCCCAGGGATAATTCGGTGCAGTGAGAGCCTCTAGAATCTCCTCATCTTTGCGGAAACTTTGAGTTGTCAAATCGGTTGATGAGGGAATGGTAGTCGAAGAGATCATATAAATGGTGTTAATCTCTCCGGATGAGGGTGATACTGGGGGGTGGATCTCCTCAATTGTGGGGGGTGCCGTCTCAAGGTCCAAATTATTCATCTCATAGAGAGCTGCTCTATAATCTGGGAGATCAGGACAGTGATGTGAGTAATGGCCGTAAATACCTCATATTGCACAAGGGTGGTTGGTACGCAGTGATTTATCATGAGGCTTAGGGGTTGGGTTGAGTTTGACAACCGGGATGTTGGGGTCATCGTCAAGCATTTGCATGTGTTCCTGTAATGCAGGTAATTGTGGACATTGATGAGTCGGATGGCCTAACTCATCACACAATGAGCATTTGGGGGGAGCACGAAACATGGGGGGGTTTTAACTATTGTGGGCGGGGGTACAATAGTGTATGGTTGTGGGCCCCTGCCCCCAGTGTGCTTGATAAGAGGGGGGGGATTCGTAGATGATGAAGGGGTAGTGACACTGGGAGATGGTTGACTATTAGCCCCAGCGGAGTCGCCAAAACTGTAGCTAGTGTTTTCACCCTAGCTTGTGCAAATGAGCACCTACTAAGGAGAAGGGACTCCTTAGTAGCAGTTCAATAAACAGTAAATAAAAATAGTAAAACAGTATGAAATTTAATGTAGCATGAGCATTAACATAAATAATAAAACATGAAAATATGGCCAAAGATTTCTCTTTTTGTATTAAAGATTATACCTCCAATGTGAAGGTTAGTGAAGCTCTTACAGTAGTCCAGGAGGGCTGCTTCCAAGCTCCCAGTTTTTCTCATTTCTCTTTCTCCAAAGGGTTGGAAATGGGCCAAAGGGGCACTCAAGTGTGAAAGTAGCTCAAGGGTGAGCTAGGGTTTCAAGAGTGATTTTGGCAGAGTAAGGGTGTATTTGACTGTGGATATGAAATGAGGGGCCTCCATCACATATTTATAGGTTTTTAGTGGTGGAGTGCTAGCCCATGGTTTTGGGAACCATATGGTTTAGGTCAGCTGTATAGGGTTTTTGCTTACTTTTTCCCTCTTTTTCCTCTTTTTTTGTATTTTTTATTCCCTTTTTAGAGGGTTTTTGCTATTTTGGAGGAATTTTGGATTATTTTGGGGGAAAAAAGGGGTTTTTTTTGGCCTTTTGGAGGCTCTTTAATGGGATTTTAAGGTTTTGGAGGCAAATATGGTAGGAAATATGGACAAATGAGTCATCTAGTGAGGTAGATGAGGTAGTGAGCACTTTTTGGGTGTTAACACTATGTGTTCATATTTGTCTTCTTCAGAAGTGGACTTGACCTCGACTGGTTGGTCCACCTTCCATTCTGCTGGCCATTCTTCCATCATCTTCTCTATTTTCTCAGCATCCAGCTGATAGAATCATGGATACCATAGGTTGGTGTTTGTATCAGCCCCTTGGTTGAATGTAGGTAGCATGCATATCGACCCTGAATCTCAGCTTTCCTTTGTATGCATTTGTCATCTGCTATGAGATTCATGGTGTTCGTTGAATCACATCACACAATTCCTCGTAATATGTATAAAATAACTCATTAATTTTATGTTTCTTGGAGGACTTCGTGTTTTCCCATATGTTAGAAAAGCGTGTTCCCCGGCATTTCCCTACGAAACTG
Source organism: Larix kaempferi (assembly GCA_027924585.1). Taxonomy (NCBI): domain Eukaryota; kingdom Viridiplantae; phylum Streptophyta; class Pinopsida; order Pinales; family Pinaceae; genus Larix; species Larix kaempferi. The sequence goes on along the minus strand of BSBM01000225.1, from coordinate 862,260 downwards.
GAAAGCCTTGGTATCCAGCTGGCTCTTTCCAGTCGACGAAGGCAATTAGCACTAATATCCAACTGTAATGAAATGGACTTCCCTTGTCCCGAGTTTCTTGGACATCGTCCAAGAACTCGTTCAGCAAGTACTCCACCTAGTTGTAAGGGGTGTCGTTCTTTGCTTGTGACGTGAGGAGCACTACCGTGGTCGGCACCTCTGCTGGTCGGAATTTCGTCAGCAAATTCCCTGCTAAGAGTTGAGTTGTGAATTGCATGGCGTCCTCCTTACTCACCTTACTCACCGATGCCCTGCCATTCCAGAGGTACGAAGAGTGTGGTCCATGTCTGAAGGAATCTCTATTCCTGAGTTGTCTATTGATTCCCTACAGTCAGATCAACCTTTGGTTGATCAAGTGGTTTAACCAATGCAATCTTTGGCCAACCCCACTCTTCCTTCGGAGAGTGAAGTGATAGAATCAATGCAATCTTCTACTGATCCCATCAGTCCTTCAGAGATTGATGCACCTACTGCTGAATTCTTCTGCATTACCAGTTTGGATGTTCCTAAAAAAGGGGACACTTCGTCTGTGCCATGTGAACCCCTACCAATCCCTAGGACATTTCCTTTGATTGGAATAGTCAAGTCGAGCCTCGTCTTCCTTCTTTGACACCTTTCCAGATAAAGGTTGATATCGAGAACCATATGGTTGATCGATGCATTGTAGATGAAGGAGCTTTTGTTAGTATCTTATCCACTTATGCTTGGAGAGATTTGGGTTTCCCTAATGTTATTCCAGCTGTTAATTGGCCATTGACCTTCGATAGAAGACCTAGTGAACTGATCGGATTCCTCCGTCAGTCACCTATTACCTTGGGTGGAAAAACAGTCTTAGTTGATTTTATGGTTTTAAAGGACCCTATGGACTTTGATATGATCCTCGAGCGTGATTACGTTTATGCTATGCATGCTGTATTGTCTACGCTTTTTCGTGTGATGCATGTCCCTCATAACGAAAGCATCATCACTACCGACCAACTTGCATTCGTTGATCCTCCTTATTACCCAACTGTAGACCAGTCAGATCCCTCGTCATTAGGCACTACTATGTCACATGGGACTTATGTGGCATATTGTTCCTTGAGTTCAACTGCTACTGAGAAGAATTCTCTGAGTTCATGCTTACCTTCTTGGGACTTGGTCCCAGCTTTTGACCAGGTAACACCTCCATCTGAATGTTCAGATATGTATTCTATCTGGGATGATATGCTTCCTTCTGATGAACTTTTCCTAGAGTCTATAGTACAGTCTGCCATTCATTTGGATGTTGATCTAGTCACAGTTATGTCCAGCCCCGGTTTGACGTTAAAGTTTGATCTTCCTACTGTTGAGTCTTTGGACTCTCCTATAGATCCACAAATCGGTGTTCCTGCTAAGTTTGATTCTGCTTCTAGAATTTTCAACTCCTGTGATGGTGAATTTGTTTTTACAAACTCCATCATGTCCTTCAACTTTGATCTTCATCCTGAAGTTGATCTTGTTGATTCTAAGCCCTCGGGCTTGGGTACCATAGAGTCTTCAATTGAAAACTCTACCTTGTTTATGCCTATTGTTGATGATAGTGAAGTTGAAAGTATTTCTACCACAGTGACTTGTATCGGGTCTTTCCTTACATATATTTTAGATATGATCCTGGTACTAATGTTTCTTGGAGACAGGATTCTTAGCTGGATTTATACTCGCTTACTGGTCCTTTTCGACACCTTGTGCGACCATGTCAGGTATATTCGGAACCTTGTATATAGGTTTAGGCTTCCCCACTGTTATGTTGCATTTGAACCTTTTGCCATCCGAATTTGCCATAGGGTCAAACCTGTTGGATATTGGTGTGTTAGCCATCTCTTTATGCATTGTGCACCAGTCCAACAACAGAACCTACCTAACATGGGTCACCCTAGTCAGCACCCTTATGCCATTATGGTGCCCATGCTGAGTTTTTCTCATAGGCTCGGGAGCCTTTTTAGATTTACCATGACTTTTAGAAGAAGCCTCATATCTTTCTTCCTCATATATTTATGGCCATCCTTGATAAGGCTCCCATCTTTGTGTTTAAGTTGCATATGCATCTGTTATGGTCCCGCTTGCGCTAATGAGCTTGATGCTAGCTTCCACGATTTTAGCTCGTTCTATAAGCCTCCATCTCTGATCTCATTTCCGCTAAGCCCTGTATCATTTTTCCTTCGCAGTTTGACACCTTTTACCTGGAGGAGACACACCCTAAGTGTCCTTATATTGCTTATGTTCCTTGCATTAGGCATAGCTTTGTTCCATGCACTATGATATAGATTTCAGAGGTTTAATGCATAATTATGTCGTAGTATATCTATATGACATCACTATATTCGAAGAAACGACATGAACATTTATCTTCTTTGAAACAGGTTTTTGAACGCTACAGGAAGTACGGAATTTCTCTGAACCCCAAGAAGTCCATCTTTGTAGTGACAGAATGTAAGCTCCTAGGTTTCATTGTTTCCAAGGAAGGTATGATAATTGGTCATGAACACACTAATGTTATTTCAAAGATCGGTTTTCCTAGTTCGCGCAAAGCCATGCAATCCTTGCTTGGTAAGATCAATTTTTTACGTAGGTTTGTTCCCAACTTTGCACAATTTGTTAAGCCTTTGCAGTAGTTAGTTGAAAAAGATGTACAGTTTAGTTGGTCACAGGAACAGAAAGATGCATTTGTTGAAATTCGAAGGGCCATTGCAGAAGCTCCTGCTCTGATGTCCCCATATTTCGACAAGGATTTTTCTTATGTAGCTATTTTGACATAGAAGCATGACAATGGTATTGAGATTCCAATTTTGTTCATGAGCTCAATGTTTAAGGGAGTAGAACTTAATTACTACCAAATTTACAAACAGGCCTATCCAGTTTACAAGTTCGTGAAACATTACAGGCCATACTTATTGAAGTCTCGAACCAAGGTGATTGTGCTATACACAGCCATCAGAAATGTGCTTGTCCAGAAGGAACTAGGCGAGAAAAGAGCCCATTGGATGACAACCTTGTGGGAATATGACCTGAAAATCAGGCCAGCGAAGATTGTAAAAGGGAAAGGTTTGTGTTTTCTTACTACTTAGTCGAATGATCATGTTCAGCAGCAAACTGAATGGGAGTAGGAAGAAAACGTTCCTATAGGTTCTGTCAATGCCATAGATACTCCAGCATCTCACTGGTATGATCATATCAAGTTTTTTCTGAACCATGGGTTTGCTCCTAAAATGCTAGACTTCAAAAAACGCAGAGCTCTAAGATTAAAATATACTCCTTATCAATTTATTAATGGAGTTCTGTTTAGAAAAAAATATGATGGAGTTTTCCTTAGGTGTTTGGAGAAAAATGAGACTGATGACATTCTTTTTCAATTTCATGTAGGACCTACTAGAGGCCATTGTTAAGGTGAAACTACAGCACACAAGATTCTTAGAGATGGATATTATTGGCCTATCATGTTTAAGGATGCCCATGCTCATGTTAGAAGGTGTGAACCATGTCAAAAATGTGTAGGGAAATTAAAAAAAACTGCTTTTCCTCTGCAACCAGTAACAATTCAGTTTCCATTTCAGCAATGGGGATTGGATTTTGTTGGACCAATTAATCCCACCTCCTCCCTTCAACATAGGTATATCCTCATAGAAACTGACTACTTTACCAGATGTGTAGAGGCAACTCCCCTTAGGCAGTGTAACACAAACCAAGTAATTTCTTTCCTTGATAGTCAGATAGTTACAAGGTTTGGTTCTCCAAAGTATCTTGTCTTTGATAATGCATCCTACTTTTCTTCGATTGATTTCTGTTAAAATTCAATATGCTAAGACATAAAATAGCAGCATTACATTCCATTTCACAATAATAGCATATACAGGATCACTGAAGAAACAACAAGCATAGCATAAACACAAGAGACACAAATTTATCCTGGGAAACCCTCATGGGGTAGAAAACCCAGTAAAGCTTCCTCAATATAGATGACCAGCAATATACAAAGATGCAAACCAAAGACATGATCTCCTACTCCACCATAGCAGACCTCTCCTCCACAAGTGCGCCTCTCTTAAGTGAGTGAGTGTATCAAATGAGGAACATACCTCCTCTATTTATACACTACACTGACATCTATTTTACACAAGTACATGTAGGCTTGTATTTAACCATTAGGTTAAATACCCTATTATAACTGACTAGGCCGACCCCCACATGGTGGGTCTAATAACCCTAGTTACCACAACCAATTCGGAGGAATAAACATCTCCGGAATAAATAATATACAAATATAATATTCTTAGAAGTTACAATATTCAACACTCCCCCTTAACGTGAAGGATATTATAACAACATCCACAGGAGCAACGAGTCATACATCATACATGATACATCTATAAATCATTGGAAGCTTTCTCAACATCATCAGTAACTCAACCAGTTACTGGAACATCTTCAATACTGGAACATCAACATCTTCAGTACTGAGTCTTTATCTTCTGCAGTACTCAAACAGCTACAGCAACATCAATATCTGAATCCTCACGATCGTCAGCATCGTCATCACACGATCATCAGCATCGTCATCACACGATCATCAGCATCGTCATCACACGATCATCAGCATCGTCATCACATGATCGGCATCGTCATCACACGATCATCAGCATCGACATCACACGATCAGCATCGTCATCACACGATCATCAGCATCGATCATCAGCATCGTCATCACACGATCATCAGCATCGACATCACACGATCAGCATCATCATCACACGATCATCAACATCGATCATCAGCATCGTCATCACACGATCATATTACAAGTTGATCAATCCTACTCTCTTTAGGACATAGGTCCATGGATGATACAATCCAAATCAAGTTCCAGGATGATCAATCCTTATCTCTTTAAGACAAGTCTCATGTCTAGGGACGATCTAATCCCAACCACAGTGCCAGTCCTTTTTCATACTGGATGTGACCTAGATCAGATCTAGGATTTACCGCCACAGAGCCAGTCCTCTTTCATATTGGATGTGTCATGTCTACAGAGCCAGCCCTGTTTCATGCTGGATGTATCACATCTACAGAGCCAGCCCTGTTTCATGCTGGATGTATCACATCTACAGAGCCAGCCCTGTTTCATGCTGGATGTATCACATCTACAGAGCCAACCCTGTTTCATGCTGGATGTATCACATCTACAGAGCCAGCCCTGTTTCATGTTGGATGTATCACATCTATAGAGCCAGCCCTGTTTCATGCTGGATGTAACCTAGAACAATTCTAGGATTTGTCACGTACATTTTGAACCGAGGTCCAGGAACGATCCAGTCCTATCATGTACCTTTTGAACCGAAGTCCAGGGACGATCCAGTCCTATCATGTACCTTTTGAACCGAAGCTCAGGGACGATCCAGTCCTATCATGTACCTTTTGAACCGAAGTTCAGGGACAATCCAGTCCTATCATTCAATTCTCGGAGACCTCATGTCTACGGCTCAATTCAAAGGACCATAGTCCGAGGATGATCCAATCCCCTTACCTGTTCATTCAGTATTTAGTTCTCGGAGACATCATGTCTATGGCTCAATTCAAAGGACTAATAGTCCGAGGACGATCCAATCCCCTTACCTGTTCATTCAGGATTTTGTTCTCGGAGACATCATGTCTACGGCTCTCTTTAGGACTGAAGTCCACGGATGATCCAATCCCCTCAAGTCCACCAAGGACTTCATTCTCGAAGACATACGTCTACGGCTCTTTTTAGGACTGAAGTCCAGGGATGATCCAATCCCCTCAAGTCCACCAAGGACTTCATTCTCGAAGACATACGTCTACAGCTCTCTTTAGGACTGAAGTCCAGGGATGATCCAATCCCCTCAAGTCCACCAAGGACTTCATTCTCGAATACATACGTCTACGGCTCTCTTTAGGACTGAAGTCCAGGGATGATCCAATCCCCTCAAGTCCACCAAGGACTTCATTCTCGAAGACATACGTCTACGGCTCTCTTTAGGACTAAAGTCCAGGGATGATCCAATCCCCTCACATGTTCACCGAGAACTTCATTCTCGAAGACAAACATCTACGGCTCTTCTTTCGGACTGAAGTCCAGGGATGATCCAATCCCCTCACATGTTCACCAAGAACTTCATTCTCGAAGACATACGTCTACGGCTCTTCTTTCAGACTGAAGTCCAGGGATGATCCAATCCCCTCACATGTTCACCAAGAACTTCATCAAAACATGTGTCAATCATGTATCCTCATCATCAAAACATGTATAACAAAACATGTATCCTCATCATCAAAACATGTATAACAAAACATGTATCCTCATCATCAAAACATGCATAACATCTATCATCAAAAGCATGTATACATCTATCATCAAAAGCATGTATATCTAACATCAAAAGCATGTATACATCTATCATCAAAAGCATGTATACATCTATCATCAAAAGAAAAAATATAAGATTCCTAAATCTAAATAATTCTAAGTAACTAGGTGCAGTAAAAAGGTAACCTCATCATTGATGAGACAGACTTGTTATCAGATACTATGCTACTCCCCCTTTCAAGGAGGGTCCTTCTGGACTATACCAAGCTTGTCTCGGAACTATTCAAACTTTACTCGAGACAGAGGTTTAGTCAATATATCAGCAATCTGATCCTCAGTGATTATATACTCGAGCTTGATAGCTCCTCTCTGCACCATATCTCGTATATAGAAGTATCGGATCTCTATGTGTTTTTGACTTATCATGGAATACAAGATTTTCTATCTTGATGCAGTTTTGAATGTCACACATAATCATAGTGGAATTCATTTCTAAGTCAAACACTCCATATAAAAGCTTATGAAGCCACACTGCTTCACAGCTGGCAGAGCAGACAGCTATATATATATTCTTCTTCAGCAGTATTGAGAGCCACACTAGATTGTTCCTTGCTGAACCATGAGATCATGGCAGATTCAAGACTATAACATCCACCTGATGTACTCTTTCTGTCTCAGACACTTCCTGCCCAATCAGAATCTGAGTAACCATGTAAACGGAGTTCATGACCTCCAAGATAATATAGACCAAAAATCTAAAGTACCTTTTAGGTACCTCACTACATGCTTTGTAGCTATTAAGTGAACCTTTCTAGGTTCTACTAGATACTGACTTAGGGTATTTACAACAAAGCATATATCTGGCCTAGTATTTGTTAAATACATCAATGACCCAATGATTTGTCTATATAGGGTTAGGTCCACTAAATATGATGAGTCATTAACTAATAACTTCAAGTTGGAGTCCATAGGAGTGGCCATGGCTTTATACTCCAACATATCAAATCTTTTTAGAAACTTCACAGCATACTTACCTTGATTTAAAAGATTCCTTTTGGATCTTGCCATACTTCTAGACCTAAGAAGTAGTGCATTAATCCGAGATCTTTCATTTTCATTTCTGCAGCCATTTTCATGACCTGTTTCTCATTCCTTGTCAGAAAGAGATCATCATCATACAATAATAGTATGATAGGTTCATCATCCACAACCTTAAGGTAAAGGTTAGGAACAACTTTGCTTCTGGTAAAGCCCAAGCTTTGTCATGAAGCTATCAATTGTCCATTATTCACACTCTGCATTGAGTGATCTTCTGCATATCTATATGTGCCATCTCTCGTCAGATGGGTCTACTAATATGAGCCTCAAAATCATTCGAACTCTGTGGTGAGTTCCTTCTTGCATCCATGTCATATGTGTATAGAAGCCATATTCAACCTTGTAGAAAAGGTTGAGATCCACATCATCCATGATGATCATTAAGCTCATCAATTGACTACCGATCCTGGGTACCCATACAAAACCTGATTCACACTTCTTCTTTAATTACATCATTAAGAGAATGGTCTTATCTAGTCCCTTGGAGCAAAACATCTCATCATGATTCTCTTCCTACAAATCAAAATTAAGTACATGATCAGTAATACTTCATAATCATCAAATCTTATTGACATGATAACCTATTATGCATACAGATATCATTTACATAGTTATGCAACTATTTTGACCAATACTTTGGCACAACACTTTCCCATATCCTGTATGCATACAGTGGCTATCTAGATTCATTCCATCTTTACCAGAACATACTATCGAGAGTGTGCACAGCTCTCAGCATGTCAGTAAAGAGGTTTCATTCTAGATAAGCAACAATGGAATGTTTGTCCAACTTACCAATCATATGCATATTAGTAGTATACTGTTCAATGCTTTATGAATGTTTACACTCAGCATGATATATTCTAGGAATACAAATATGCATACAAGCAATATCATTTACTATTTCTAATAACAACTCAAATACTTATCTTTTATGTTTGTGTGGTTGCCTCCCGCTTGATCTTCTATATATCTCCTGAACTTCTATTCATTCTGTACCACTGTGCATGCTCAAGTGTACACTAGTGTCATCCTCATGATCTCATACACAAACATACATTCATTAGTATATTCTCAATATTATCAAAACATTCTAATTCTAAATAATCTTGAATATATACAGTCATGATCATTAGTATTCAGGGTTTCAAGGAAGTCTTCTTTTACTCATGCATATTCTTGTTTGATCTAGTTAGTTAAATCATCAACCAAGATAAGAGACATAATATGCATAAACCCTTGATTACTAACCAATCATACCAAGTATACTTACATAAGGGATCCTAACACAAGGTAAGATTCTAACATGACATAGGAAAACATACCTGGATTAGTATACCTGCTTAGTTATGTACAACATACCTAAACAATCTCTTCAATGATTTAGAGATCCTGAGCTAGAACCTGCATGTCTCATAGGTTAATAATAATATAACAAAGTCATACATACCTCGTGAGTCTTTGTCTTCATGTTGTCATGGTCATGGAACTTGAATTGTCTTTTGTGATGTACCTGTATCTTGTTAGCAGACAACATCAACCTCACACAACACCATAATGCATTAGTACAATCATATAGCCTTAATCAATGAATGTCTTCATGCATTCATACTGTTACTAGGGTGATAAGAGAATTCTAACATTAATCAAGATTGTACTAATAAATAATATGAAGACAAACACAACATGAACTTAATCAAGAATAAGATTTCAAGACATACCTGAACCTCCTTAAGTCATACCTGTCGAGACTTCTTGTAGTCTTCTTATGTAAGGCCTTAGCCTCAACTCCCCCTGAAACTTGATATGGAGCTTGATTAGGGTTTGCTAGAGAAACCCTAAAAATTCAATCTTTGACTTTCACACTTCCGAATGAATGGAAGGATGTGTCTTGCTGAGCTGATCAAACTAGCATACTTCAATTCCAAAATTTGACCCCTCAAAATTGCCTTTGAAACTTCTGGATCTTCTGGATAGGATCCCGAACTAGGGTTTGATCAAGCCCGGTCTTCTACCCAACCAAAAAATTTGATCTTGGTCTCTAAATTTTGATTTTTCTGAGTAGCATTCAGCCGTGGATTCCGATTCCAAAAATTCTAACTTTCTCCGAAACCCTAAATTCCGGAAGCCATGAATAAAGGTGCTCCAAAAATAATTATGTTTTGACAGAAATATGTACCTGATTGTTTCTACTATAACTCCAAAATTTTTGCTCCACAGGGTCTGAAAATTTTTTCTGCAGTATCCTGACCTATCATCTTTCCATCCTGACAGGTCTGACCTCAATTGGATTTTCTGAGAGAGAGTTATGCCAAATGTCGCAACGTGGCCTGTTTTGGGATAATACAGGAGAGAGAACTTGTACGGCATGCCACGTGTCACTGTTTGAACTCCAGCCTCTGAAAACTTTTCCTTAGATAGCTAGACCTGTTATCATTCCATCCTGATAGGTCTGACCTCAATTGGATTTTCTGAGAGAGAGTTATGCCAAGTGTCGCAACGTGACCTGTTTATGGGATAAAATAGGAGAGCGAACTTGTACGGCGTGCCACGTGTCACTGGTTCATCTTCCGCCTCTGAAAAAGTTTCCTAAGATAGTACCGTCTGTGTACTACCTGTCAATTTTTACTAAATTTCATTTGGAGCTTCCTATCCCAAGTTATGACCTTTTCTCCAAGGTCACCTGATTTTGACTGAGATCTAGAAGAGGCAGAAACCCTAACTTGTACTGATCATAACTCATAAAGTAAAACGAATCTGAGGGTTCCCTTTGGACACAAGGTACCTGGGGATGTTAGCTACGACCTGGAAACTTTTCAGATCCTGAAACTTCGCATAAATGTATTTATAGCGAAAGTTCCACGATGACTGGTTTTTGCTATATAAAACCCTAACCTTCAAATTGTTGCAAGAGAAGCAAGTGTCGTAAGCGCCATACATTGCCTTCCTTCAGGTTAGCTTTGATACCATGTTAAAATTCAATATTCTAAGACATAAAATAGCAGCATTACATTCCATTTCACAATAATAGCATATACAGGATCACTGAAGAAACAACAAGCAGAGCATAAACACAAGAGACACAGATTTATCCTGGGAAACCCTCATGGGGTAGAAAACCCAGTAAAGCTTCCTCAATATAGATGACCAGCAATATACAAAGATGCAAACCAAAGACATGATCTCCTACTCCACCATATCAGACCTCTCCTCCACAAGTGCGCCTCTCTTAAGTGAGTGAGTGTATCAAATGAGGAACATACCTCCTCTATTTATACACTACACTGACATGTATTTTACACAAGTACATGTAGGCTTGTATTTAACCATTAGGTTAAATACCCTATTATAACTGACTGGGCTGACCCCCACATGGTGGGTCTAATAACCCTAGTTACCACAACCAATTTGGAGGAATAAACATCTCCGGATTCATAGTATAATCACATCGGAGGTATGGAACATCTCCGGAATAAATAATATACAAATATAATATTCTTAGAAGTTACAATATTCAACAATTTCACACAGTATGCCCTTGAAAAAGGGATCAAATTAAAATTTTCTGCCAATTATTATCCACAGGGTAATGGGCTTGCTGAATCTTCTAACAAGAACCTTATAAATATTTTGAAAAAGACAATAGCATCTCATCACAAAGATTGGCACACATAGCTTTATAATTCTCTTTGGGCAGATTGAATTACCCCAACGGCAACTATTGGAAACTCTCCCTATTGTCTAATCTATGGCAAGGAATCCATCGTACCATCTAACCTTACCATTCCTTCATTACAATTATCCCAATCCATTCAAGAAGATGATTTCTCTCCTCTTCAGCAGAGAATTGACACCTTGCTTAAGTTGGAGGAATACAAATAAATGGCTAAAAATAAATTATATCATCATCAGTAGATGGTTAAGAGGTGGTTTGATGAGAAATCCTCTTCTGATAGGGAATTATCAATAGGAGTTTTGGTATTGAGATGGGATAAGCAACATAAGGATAAAAATGATTATACCAAGTTTCAACGCCTTTGGCTAGGACCTTTCATTATTACAGAAACGATTGGTCCTGGTACTGTTCGATTACAGACATTGGAAGGGGTCATTGACACTTATCTAGTGAATGTTTCCCTGCTAAAAAATTATTTTGTCTAAACAATTTGATGCACCTTGTATATAAGTTTGGTGTGTTTTGCATTTTCTTGTTTTGATTGATTTTCTTTTATTATATTTTCTTTTAATAAAATCCACACATTTGGTAATGGTTGATGGTCAGTTTGTCTCAAGGATAATTTGAACTAAAGTTCTGGAATGCTCTGTCAATCTTGGTTGTTCTCAACCTAGGTCAGAATTTGTTTGACAAAGAATAGGCAGTCATTAATTGCATAATTTAGATTGATCTCTTCCCACCATGGTCATTATCTTACACATGCTTCATTTGTTTAATTGAAGTTGTTGAAAGTGACTGACTTTCTTGTCTTATGTTTCATTAGTGTAGTACAGCGTATCTCAATAAATTGGTGAACCTTTATCTGCTATGGATCCTATCACAGTCACCTTGAAAAATAATATTGCTTAATAATTGTGGATTATAGGATGGGGGGTCTTATTTCAAGCCATCCCATTAGGTTCATAGATGTGAGTGGAATGACATCTTCACACCAAGCCACCAAACTTGGAAGATGATTTTCAATTTACTGAAAGTTGGAAGATCCTATCACAGGTCGGTCCATTCATGATCGCAAAGCATCAGTGAGTAACATCACTATCATATGGTCACCAAGCCATGGTGGTGTCCTGTAATTCACACCTTAATATAATTTATGTTTTCATTTTTCTTTATAAGACAATGTTGTGTGTAAGGATAGGGGGGTCTTATCACAAGCCATCACTGCCATGACCATGGGTTTGATTTTGGACTGAAATTATATGTATGTGGTCACCAAGCCATGATAATTGCTTTCAATTTTATAGCTGGAAGACAAGGAGTCTCATTATTGAGCTATCTTGTTCAGTTTCCAGGTCAGGTTTTTGAATGGCATTGCCAAATGTTGATCACCAAGTCAAGGCAGTGGTCTTATACCAACAAGATCTTATGTAAAGATTTCCCTTTTGTTTAAAAAAAAAAGATATATAAAAAAAAGAGAAAAGAAAAGAGAAGTGTGTATATAATAAAGCAATTAATAAATCAAAGTGATTCGTGATTTGGATATCCAAAGTATTGTGAAGCTTGTTCCCGAGTTCATCAAAATCTGTCTTTCTATGATTACATATTGGCAAAAGGTTCCTGTTACTTTGTAAATCTCCATATCATATTTGCATTATCTTCAAATTGATCATGGATGGGAGTATATCAATCTTTGTTTAATTCTGCTTATTGATTGTCCTTTTATGAACATTTTCTAAGATTTCAGGCTGAAAATCAGTTGGTTGACATACTTTCTTTAATTGAAGTTTTGTTTGTAGAGATAACTGGTCCTTCCCAGCTAGTCGCCATTTTTTGTAGGTACAATAGATCCCATGCTTCATTTGATCATGGGAGCCCCAAATTTTGTAAATACGAAAGCATTTAGGTAAGTTTTAATCTTTGTTTGTATGATCTAGTACCTTTGCCTTTGGTTTGTGTAATTATCATCTTTTCCTTTGAAAACTTCTAAGTTTCTGGTTTGTTTTCTCGATTTGCAAAAAGCCTTGATTTCTTTAAAATGTCATTTTCTTCCCGTAAATCCAAAACCCAAAATGTCAAAATCCCGCAATTGCAGATTGCGGGAAATTCTTGGTTCATTCTTTGCGAATTTCGTCAGCCCAAAACCCAAAACCTGAAATTGCAGGTTGCGGAAAGACTATGTTAATGTTTTGAAATTTTTCGATTCTGCAACCCAAAACCCGAAACCCGAAACTTCTGGATTTTGTATTGCGGGAATTCGTTATGTTAATAAATCGCGTTGTGTGTTCCCAAAACCCACAACCCGCAAATTGCGGATTGCGGGATGCGAAAAAAGCTATTTCATTTTTTAACGTTGTTTTCGTTCCCAAAACCCGAAACTCGAAATTTTGGGTTGTAGATTTCGGAAACATGTTTGTTCGTTGTTTTGCAATTTGTAAACCCGGAACCCATGAATTGCGGATTGCAAATTGAGGGAATTTTGAATAAAGTTTGGAAATAAAAGTTGTGAGCCCGATCCCACATCCCGCAGGGGCTAATCTCACTCGTTCATTTCTTTTAAACCTACGGTCCATATTTGATCCGACCAAAAAACTATAAATATACTATTTTTCTTTTTCATTTTTACTGTCAGAAATTCACTCTGCTACATGGATTTTACTGTCAATTTCTTACCAAGGTTATTCTCACAAGTTTTCAGTTATTTTTAGGTTGGTTTGTTGTCGTTTTGCATTTTCTATTCACGGTTTTCCTATTTCTGGTTTAGTTTTGATTTTTGTTTTATTTATTTACTAGAAATTCCACACTTTGCCAAGATGTCACAGAACACTTGGTCTAAGACAGTCCATAGGGATTCACTGGCTAAGGACCCGAATTTTGGTATCTTCTCAGATACCAATGAGAGGGTTACTAAACATACCAAATGGACTGGGCCAATATATATTCAATTTTTTATAATGATTATATTTCTGACATCACGGAAGACCGATCGTCATATGAGAATATTAGGGATTCTCAAATCCATTCCATTGCTCTCGATCCTGTTGTCTTACCTTTTACAGACCCTGTTAAATGGATTGTAGAAAATGCCAACCCTAAAGATTGGTCATTCAATGACAGCACGGGGTCACAGTTGACAACCTTCCACTTCAAAGCTTTAATCAGGGCTTCTTCTCTTAAATCAGCTACGCAAACCCTTAGCCCTGAATTCATAACATCCTCTAAAACCAGGTACAATTTTGATGAAATGATGAATTCATGGATGATTAAACCTACCAGTTTTGTGACGAAGGTTGATAACCTCTACCTGATTATTTGGTTTAGGGAGCCTTACTCTTTACTGGTATCCATGCTTTGCAGATTCTTTGGCCTTCCCAACTGTTCAGTCTTTAAATCTGAATGGGCTCCAATATCTCATCATGTGTTAACAACCGGTGAATATTTCCCTTGGGTGTTAATTCTGTCTTCAAAAATCAAAAAAACCATCCAAGATTATCAAAAGGCACTTTCCCTGAGAAAGCCACACTTCTACTTGTCAGCCTTTATCATTGATGTCTTCTGCTCTAAGTTCTAATATCCTAATTTGGGATGGAATTGGACCCCTTCAGATCCACCAGTTCACATTTATCACTCAGCATTGTGGGAAAGCAACTTTGTGCCATTACTTTATGACATTTGTGACCATTTCATGGGCACCATTTACTTCAAAATTTTCAAGCAAGAGGCACCTGCTTTTTCAGCTGATTCCAGGGCTTTCATCAATACAAATGGTGATTGGTATGTCTATGAGTCCTTTTCATATATCAGAGTCTGGGGAAGCGACACTGTCCACCTTCTTCCTAGAATAGTGCCTGATAGACTGGTCATTAAATAAGTCTCCTATCAGACTATCACCGATGCTGTCTATAGGAAACTTACAGGTCCAAAAAAGAAAGGATGGCCTAAATTTTCTTTCAACCTTGGGCCATTGGTCATTCCAACTTCAAATTGGGCTACAGTACTTGGTGATCAGATGAATCCTTTGAAGTTGGGTAAATCTCCCAAAAAGAAGCATGACCCTAAGAAATTCCTCGATGCACATTTCGAACAATATCACATGAAGATGGATTATCTCCATGAAGAAGCCCCAGATGATTCTATCTACCAAGGAGTACATACATTTTCTGAGGTCCTGGCTAGGGCCAAAAGCATAGAAGACCAGCATCAGATTATGGCATATTAGAAAGAAATTAAAACTAAAGTCTACAGGAAAAGAACAATGGAGATGAATCTTATTGAGCAAGTGAGAAGAGATAAAGAACAAAAGCAGCTCCAGTAGGCTAATACCCCTCTGATGCTTACTTATATAGATGGAGATAAAGGTAAATCTCCCATGGAGGATCCTCCTCAAGTGAAAACAGATGAACAGGTCAAAACCTTACTGCAAACCTCTCATCATTTTCAGCAGCAGTTAGCAAAATTGACTTCAGTATTAGACACTCAGGCAGTTGAAACTCCTAAGCTTACTATGGATGTTCAAGTGACTACTGCAGCTACACATGTATGTGATGACCTAATAATAGCTAAGGTTAGCCTAGTTAATAAATAGAAAATTCATACTTCTACATCACAGGTCCCTACTCTTGATCTCATTGACAGGGATGTTGATGATGGACCCAATCCTCCAGTATCAGTCACTCAAGAAGTAAGTGAAGGAGAAAATCAAGAAGTTACTCGAGAAATGACTAAAGGAGTAACTCAAGAAGTGATTGAGAAAGAAACTAAACACGTAACTGAAGATTCACAAGTAGTTACAGATTTGCTAGATACTATTGAGATGGATCATTTTTTTTAGATCAATAGGTATTCGAGGTTACTATTGCCCCTGACATTACAACTTCATCAATTTTGTTTTCATCTATTCATAATATTTTTTCTTTGTCCCCAGAGGCTATCCCACCATTTTCTATATCACAACTTTTTCATACTCTGACTTCCAGATCCACCCCATTTTCAGATAACTTTGTCCCTTTTTCCATCCACCATCTATTATTGTAGAAGTCCAGTATTCGACTGTCCCCCTGCAATTACCCATATCCACTTTATCATTACCCACTACTGATGAGCCAGCATCAGTCCCTTCTTCATCATCACCTCCCAGGGATGATCAGATTCCACTTTCTGAAGCCTTCACTTCAATCCCTTCTCCAACCCCTGTCCCATCAGTTCCTCTGATTCTCTGCCCCTCTGACTACTCCTCAAGTTACCATGCCTATACCCAACCCCATGGTCATGCAAACACCTACATTGATTTCAACAGATAAAGTTATTTCAATTACTTCTAAAGTAATAACTAAATATGAATATGATGTGGTAGTCCCTCTTGGACATTATTTCTACAGTAAGGAAAATAAAGTAGTGGTTAAAATGGGTAAGAAGAGAAGTGGGGATCAAGGTGGATTAGAGGTATATGTTCCTAATCAAATAGTATGGGCTCAGCAAAAAAATGACCCCCATAAAGGAGCTATTGAGACAGCCATGTCCTTAGGAGCATTTGCAGGTGCAAACTTTGATTCAGTCCAGATATTAAATAGGGAAATTGATCAGAAGAAAGAAGAATTGGAAAGGCTAGAAGAAGAGTTTGTAAAGACCAAAGAGGAACACGAAAATTATGTTGAAGATATTAGGAGGATATGGGGGGATAGGTTAGAATATTTGGAGTGAAGCAATACCTCTTTGTAGGATGAACTTCGTGATGTACAAGCTGAGAATTCTGCCAATACACAGAAGGTATCCTTACTGGAAAAGAGATGTGAGGATGTAATTGCAAGTGCGGCCTCTTCTACCTTCTTTAAGTTGGCATCCCATGAATTTAAGGATTTGGCCCTCCAAGTCAATGAAGAACATCATAAGTTGTTGGAGAAGCTATTTTGCACCCTGGATGAGATATGGGAGACTCACATAATTTTTGGTAAGATGTATGGAGCCCTTAAAGAGAAGAAATCCAAAAGGATGCAAGCTTCTCAGGTAAGTCAAAATATTGGTGAGTGGTAGAGATATATCAAGGACACATGAGAAGGATTTCCCATTCTTAACAGTTTTCAGTTTAAGAAAATCAGAGTTGCATTGAACACTTGGGAAGATTTGAACGAGTCAGTTGAAGATATTTTGAAGAAAGCACAGGCTATATGCAGTAGGTGATGGTATGCAACAAATAACATCATGGAGATTATACTGTTTGATGCTATGGATCTCATTGAATATTTTTGCCCACCTAAGTTGAAGATTCAGCAAGTTGAACGCAGGTCTGAAGAGGCCAAGGAGAAAATTCAGCATCTTGAGCAGGTCAACATTGATGATATGGAACAACTGATTAGGAAACCGGTTAGCATCGAAGGAAAAATCCACATTTACATTCGCATCTGGCATAAGTTAGCAAATAATGAGATGAATGTAATGCCCAGCTGGGGTTAGAGTCAGCTAACTATCCGAATGTGGATGACCTGTTAGAGATTTAGGACAAATGGCAAGTTTTTCTAGGCCATTAGTTTATTTTTTATTTTGTAATCCTGGTTTATGGGAATTTGCTCCTTGTATTATTATTTTGTAACTCTTATTTAAAGGAGATGATCTCTCGTAGAGAGGGATGATGGAATTTGGAGGACAAAATCTACAGGAGAGACTAGAGATGCCCCTATTTTGATACAAGCTTGTAATTTCTTATAGCTTGTCATTGAATACAGTAAAGTTATTTTCAAATCTACTTTAGTTTATTGGTCAAATTTCTTTGATGAATGTGATTTTACTCCAAATTTCTTACCTAATACTGTTCTAATCTTTTGCAATTCATTAAGCACTGTGATCTTTAGTTCTGGTTTATCATTGCTTATGATCTGTGTGTTCATGAAGTTTTAAGAGAGTTTATTCAATTAAAACTTTTATCTATTTTTGCAAATGGTTTTTACAGTAAAAATATAATTGATGTTAATTTTTCAATTGACATATCAGTTACAGATCAAATCTTGAATGCAGACAACCCTCAATTTTCCATTGGTTAATTTTTATTAAGTAATTGTAACTTGAATAGTTAAGTCATTGATCACTTTCACATTTCTATTTAATTGATGAATGTGCTTATCCATTTACATATCAAGTTGATCTGCACCTATCTCAAAACACTTTCTTAGGATAGATCTAACCCAGTTTAGATTCTTTTAAGTACTTGTGTTTGCAGACCTCTTACACTTTGTTTTCTTTGTTAGAAAATTGATCCCCTTGGATCCAAACTCATCAACTCATAGAGTAACAGCGGAGGCATAATATCTATGAAAGATTACTATACCAAACAGGATGGGGATAGAACTGTCCTTGCATAGGGCCTTTTGAAGCATTTTAGCCTGGGTTTTCCCCCTTTGTTGAGAGCTTAGGAACCCATTCCAGCACTTTGCATACCCTGCACATCTGAGGCCTCAACAAGACCTTTCTTGCACACAATGTGTCCCACTAGTATCCCATAAGGTACACAAAAAATACAATTCTTCAAATTCAAGGAGATTTGATGTTGCCTACACTTAGCTAGCATCATTCTAAAGTTTCATAATGGTTCTTTAGTAAACCAAATACAGTCCAATCATCAAAATAGGCTTCCAAGAACTTATGGATAAAGTCCTTGAATGCAGCCACAACAACTCTGGAAAATATGGTAGGTGCATTCTTCAAGCCAAATGGCATAACTGTATACTGATATGAGCCCCATTCACTGGAAAGTGTAGTCTTATGTTTGTCTGTTGAGTCTATTATGATCTGATGGTACCTAGAGAATCCATCAGTGAATGAGTAGGCCTCATTTCCTCCAACATTTTCCAATACTTCATCTATAAATGGAGTAGGAAACGGGTCGTGTACTGAAGCATCATTCAATTTCCTCAGATCTATGTAGATTCTGATTTATCCTTTTGTCTTCTTGTCCTGGATAACCATAGGCTTATCTATTCTAATTCTTCCACTGCCTCAATGATCCCTGCATCAATCATCTTATTGATTTCTACCTTGACTCTTTTTTTGTATCAGGGATTCAGTATATAAGGCCTCTATCTGATGGGATTCGTGCCTAGCTTTAGGGGTATCTTCATGACTCCCAAGTCACCCAAAATGCCTTTCATTTCAGGGAAATTTGTCGGAAACAAATCCTGATATTCATGCAGAAGGTCGGCGATCTATGTGACCGTTTCATCATCCCAGTAATCCCCAATAGATGTGAACTTTGGCTCTTCACTTGTGCCAATGTTAACTTTTATTGTCTTAACAGGGCCGCTCATATCTGGAATTTATAATGGAGGTCCCTCTACATCGCGCACTCCATCTGACTTAGGTATATTGATATTGCACGGATCCTCCTCATCACTCTCCTTCTCATCTTCTTCATATGCGAAGATGTTATAACATTCAAGGGAATATTCTATATGATTTTCCCATTCTGGTTGTAGGTTCACAGGTACCTTTACGTCTTCAAATATCTTGTCGTTGATGACCTCTAATGCCTCATTTGTACTTGGGAATTTGTCTCTGAATATACTTTATTTAATAATCTACAGGGCTTCACTTATGCTCGGGCAGTCATCTTCAAAACTGAAAGTTCTCTGGAAGTTCACAGGCATGATAGACCAATCTGTTGTTTCTCTCCGAAGTTCTGCGTCTGTATACCAATTGTTTGGAATCTACTCTAGTGTGTGCACAAACATATGAACCCATTATGTCTGTGGTCTGTTTATCCATGCTTTTGAACAAATCTCTATGTGATCCCTTGGATCTATTTGTCCATTATACTTTTCCATTGTCAGTGCAGCTTTCTCTGTGAATCTGATTTGCATCATGTGCTTGCACTATTCCCATGTGGTCAAAGTCTGCTAAAGCACGACCCACCATCTGGAAGGTGTAGTGTGCAGTGCTATATCAAATGCTAGTATCCGATGTTCAGCTGAAACTGATACAATATACTCTTGCAAAAATGTATAGACGTTAGTTAATCCATCATAAGTTGGGATTGGACTTACCTATGTTCCAATCTAGCGTAGTGATCTTGTGATCTGTGCACATCTTCTTGCAGATACTTCATGCATTCTGCTTTGACAATTCTCCAGTCATGCGTCGGAGTTTGATACGTAAGAGCTGTTGCGACACCAACTAAGCATTCCATCAGCTATAGGATTGATGTAGTCAGCCTGATTCGTAGTCATCTTATAGATGTGATCTAGTTCATGAGCTCTACATTCTTCTCTGATCAGATCAGTGTATCTCGGTCCCTGTAAAGGGTCCAAGGGCCCGATGACCCTGATATCCACCCCTTCAAATATCATATGTTTTTTCTTGAAGTCGATGATCGTGAGGTTATCCATCACCCAGTCTATCCCCAGTAATTCTAGATATGGGTTACTATCGTCGATGATCTCAATAACCTTGAAGTATGATGAACTTCTTACTTCATCAATGTCCACAAGTACATTTTCTAGCCTTCCAAAGGGTACGACCTTCTACTGATTGGCTAATATTAGCTGTATGGGTGACCATGATAGCCTTGGTTTCCCCATCTATTCCCATGTCTTCTTGTTCAAGACATTCACTTATGATCCCAAATCAAGGATGATCTCATCCATCTCATAGTCTCCAATCTTTGAACTGAGCCTCATTTCTCGTCCTGTTCGCTTATGGATCTTTATTTGGTGAACTACACTATGAACATTACTCATGCAACTGTGTTATTCATAGTGATTTAGTAAATTTTGCATTTCCACCAAATCATCTTCGCTTTTTAGCAGTTTCATATAGCTCTGTAGGAACTGCGCAACAAAAGTCCTTGTTTCTGCTACAGTACATGTTTTATCGTATGTTGTTGGCATATCCTTCATATGCGCTATTTCACTTCGCAATGAGATTCTTGGTGTTGCAGGGGATGGTTCTTTGAAGGTCTCCCTTGCTTCTGCGAAGACTTCTTTGTTTCTTTCTAGATTTAAAGCAGGTGTTTTCCTAGTTGCTTTTCTAATCTAGACCCCTTCCATAGGTATCTGCTTAGTTTGTTTTTCTCCATAAGTCGAAGCATCTGGTTCCTTATCTCTTCCTGTTGCAACATCACTTCACATCACAACATTGATGTTTGGATCTCTTTTCTCTACTACGATCATTTGAACATTCGAGTTTGGTGCTTCTGTTCTTCTCTCCAACATCTTTGCTTGCAATATTGGGCATGCTTCAATAACATGGTCAAAATATTTACAGTATCTACATGTAGCACAAGCGTTGGTACAGTCTCTAGATAGATGGCCAAGATGAGCGCAGTTATAATAGATCATCTGACCTCTTCCTCTTCCTGGGCAAGTATTTCTTCTTCTTCCTCGGAATCCACCACGGCCTCTATATGTGCCTTGATCATGCTGCACATTATCATGGTGCTACGGTGTTTCTTCTTGAACTCTGTAAACATCGTGGTTCCTTTCTATCATTAGTTCATATGCTCTACAGTTGGAATCATCATGTCCAACTGACTTACAAAATTTGCAATATAAATTCTTGGGTGTTCACACATATTTTTGGATCAAATAACAATCTTCATGCCAATGTCCTCTGCATCAACAGATTTCACACCATGGTCCTTGCTGCTGATTTAGTGAATTTGGTGCTCCACTATCAATGTAATCTTTGAAAACTGGACATTATTCTTTCGGGTATCCGTCTGCTTTACATTTTGTACACCAGACTTCTTCTCTGGTTTCTTTTCCTTTCTTAATGTCTTGTAGTTGTAATGTTAGAGTTGCTAACTGGTTCTGGATTTGGACCATGCCTGCACTTGTTTCTCCTATGGGTGAGGATTCTAGATTCATGGAAATCTTTAAGGCAGTTGTATGCAATGCAACCTTCTGTTGCATTAGTGGCAGTTTTATATGTGGCAATAGCGCAGCTATGAACCATTCTTGGTGTTGTTGCGGTGCAATGTCAAAACTTACTTGGTCTAACAATGCTTTAATTTTTTGGTCAAATTCCCATACTGACTCTGTTTTTTTCTGCTTAATCTCTTTTAGCTATGTTATACATTTTGACTCAGACTTCGGTTTCTTGAACTCTCTTAAGAGGGAAGCCTTGATATCTGGTAGGGTCCTATTCTATCCGACATATAATTTCTTCAACCAAGTTAAGGCTTTGTCCCAGAATGTAGTGATGAGCTGCGCGTGATTAACAGCATCATCCTGGACTCGCTTGACGTTCCACATGGCTTCACAAAGAAACCAGTGTTGCTCAGGGTCTTCTAGACCCATTCCTTTAAATATTGTCAGTCATTATCCTTCTAGGTGGTGCATTGTTCTATGCAGTGTTCTGTGCGTTGCTAGGGATGTTACTGCGCGGAATGTTTTGAGTACTCACTCCTGCAGTGTTAATAGTACTGATGTTCTATGGAATGGGAGGTGCAGAATTATGAACTGGTGGATTCTGTGGAGTGATGGGATGATAGGTAGCTACACGAGGAGTTTCGCTATCGGGCTCAACTTGGAACTCAATTTCTACGCGGAGTTCATGTTCATTAAGGTTCTTTTATGTACTAACCTTATATCTTTTACCACTTCTTAATATATGAATATCTTCTTTTGTATCACTGTAAGTATTATCGACCATTACAGACTCAAAACAACGATGTATCTTACTGTATTCTTAAAACTCCTTTCTTAGCTAAAAGCATTTTGATATATAAACTTAGATTGTTGAGGTACTTGCCTCTGAATCCTTGAAGAACTCTGCTTCTGCTACGCTATAGGACTTCAAGGTGTCCACAACGAACTCTGTCACGAAGCCCTCTAGGACACTGTCAACCCAAAAGTCATTGCTCGCGAGAGTGGACTATCTACTGCTTTAAGTCTCTGAATGAGCTCTAGGGTCCACTTTGTAGGTACTCCTTCTTGGAAAACGTTCTTTCACTCTGCGAGTCTTCATAACCACTCGTGCAACTTGCTTCCAAAAGATGCGAAGAAAATTTCGTAAATGTCCACCCAAAGGTGTCTCTACAACCACTCTACATCAGAGAGACGCGGATGTCTATTCTCTTTTCTAGAAAACACCCTTTCTTCCTTGTCCACCTAGTTCCATATTTCTGTTTTCTCTAGATTCCAATTTTCAGTGCTCATCACTATTCAAGCATGGAATTAGAATCATTTGTTGGCTCTATATATGTTCTTTAAGTTTCCAGAAGTTAGACCCAGGTTCTGCGCGGTTCAGGGAACCAACAAAACCCCTTTTCACTGACTCTTTTGGCAATAGTCTGTGAGCAGACTGAGGTCTCAGCCGAGAAGAATTTATGGGGAGGTTGCAGAATCAGGTTTCCACAATAGGGTGATGTGCACTTCAATGTAATGGGGGACTACGCAAAGTTCACCTACTTTGCAGTTAACACTTAGGCTATCGCACATCCAAGGATTGCATGATATGGGATGGCTATTCGACAACAGGACAGCACAACTGAGGACTTTGCTTCCTCTTCAACACTTACACAACTTCAATAGACTTTACTTAGTGTAAGTTTATGCACTCAACAAGCATCTTAAACTGTAACTCTGCAAGCTTATACAACATGATGAACTACAATGCCACTACACATTTTCGGTGCTACGCTCAGGGAATTGCACTATACAAACTTCATTGACTCAAGTGTTATCCATTTACTCATGCATTCATCATGTTAGAAATACTTCTGCATTCACATTCATTCATATATATTCAACGCTTAGTAAATTATTCCTATCATACATTCTTCTAGAAAATACACATGAAAGTAAAGATATAGATAGTCATAAGCAAGAACTTAACCATTCATCAAGTAAACACATAATCAATTACACAACACAAGGATTTAATGTGGTTCACCCCCAGGATGGGAGATACGTCCACAGGAACTATTGTTATATTAGCAATGGGAAGGGTACAACAGTTCCAGTCTGGGCACTTAGCTGCAAACTTTCTTCTCTCTCCAACAGGTCTCTACGGACACAGCTGCAGAGCCTTTTTACAATGTTGAGTCTCTCAACAGAGATCGATATTCAATAATAATCTCAGTCAACATCTAACCCTTTCGCTTACAAAAGTCACCCTTTATATAGATCGTTCCCTTAGGTCACATCTGTTACAATGTATGAGGGCCAAAAACTCTAAGGTTGTTACCCAAAACTGGTACGGTTACCCACCACCCTGCCTGTTGCCATCAAGAGCTTGCTCCAGTCGCTTCAGGATGCCTTGTTGGGCCACTCATGGCTTACACTCCCTTCTGACATCCGCAGTCATCATAAAAATGGTTACAACCGCATCTTGTCCTATCACTTTCTGCCCCTTTAGACTTGTTGTCGCCGTCTATCTATGGCTTAGCCGATAATGGTTTTCTGCCACTCTGACTGATAGGTTGCTTTCCTCTATCTCCACTCTTCTCCTTACCCAAATACCCCGAATCCTGGAGTCGCTTACCCAAAATAGGTTGCAGAAGAGGAGATCGAAGAACAAAGAATATATTATATAAAAAGAGTGGCATAGAAATAAGAAGGTGCAAATCATAGACATATCTGCAACAAAAGGAAAGTATGAAACGATGTATCTTGGTTTTGGGTAATTGGTATTTTTTTGTTCTTTGTTTTGTATGATCTCGTGACAGGTAATTATGTGGTTTTTCTAAGTCCATAGAGCCATGATTTTGATTTAATGAAAGTTATCTATAATAAGAATGAAGGATTCCCCCCCCTCTAATTTCTATGTATGCTTATCTTATATCCTATTCATTTTCTAATGGATTGACTATGTGTTTTCTCTTTATCTGTGCATCATGGTTAATAGATTTTTAGTGTGATAGTATATGATGAATGTTGTTGTGATATGAATAGCAGTAATGCTTACAACTGTATCCATATATTTAGCACTCATTATCACATACATGTATTGGTTGTTCTTCGGGTAATACATTCTCCTTTTGGGGATTGAAAATTCTAGCACACTTGATTATGGAGATGCCCTTTGTTGGCGCACGTGAAACAACCCTATCTCAAATTTTTTTCCAAAACACACACAATATCCTATATGTTTACTAATCTTGCACACATCATCTTAGAGTACCTTAATGACCTTAGTACTACCATGTCTAAAAAGTGTTTCAACCATATCGATAACCTTCATACAATAATTTTGTGATGTTGATAATATAATATACACTTGAACATATGTGGGATTTCATACTACCCATTAGGCCCCTTAAGCTAGAATTTGATTTGTTGAAATTCAAAAGGATGTTACGACGACTATCACAAATCTCACAAAATCAAAATCCGTTGGTCCAACCTTATAGAATCAACAAACTTAACTCTAAGGCATTAAAATATTGATGATAATAATGAATTTTGAAATGTAGGCCCCACCCCTATTTATAGTGAATCGATCCAAATTCCATTCGCTCATTCAAGACTTATGTAGCTCCATTTGACATGTCATCAACACTGTCGTGATCAAGCTCATCGACTCTTCCTAATGATGCCATTTTTATCCCCCACCAAAACATCATCTTGACCTTGTTTTTTTACCATTTTCCCAAGTATGACCATCCATTTTTATTAATACTTACACGATTGATTTTTTTGTCATGTGCACTATTACACTATAGTATTTTTTTCATGTGTGTAATATTTTGGTTAGATAACTTCTATTTTTATCTCCTAGTTTCCTTAATAGTTATATCTTCTCAACCCTACATATAGGCTTCATATACCTGTTAGAAAAACATGATCACAGAGCAACAAAAGTAAACAAGATGTGAATACAAATTACACAAACACATTACAAGAGAGACACCAATATATCATGGTTCACCCAAGATGGGCTACATCCACACTGAAATTTCCAATCCTTATTATTATACCATCCAGCAAATGAAGGGATACAACCTGTAGCACATCCATTGCACTTCCTCTTCACTATCTCACAGTCTCTCTTTCACAATCTCAGATATATTTACAATGCATAATACCTAATACATTAACCCTAGCTATATTACAATGTCTTTTTTTATAAAGGGGAGTACCATGGGAAAATACCACGGGTTACCCAAAACCATGGGCCCGTAAAACAACCCCAAAAATTTCCTTCGGGGGTGTCACCTTGAATCCCCTTTCACAGGGGCACTGCCCCCGGACCCTAGTGGGGGAAGGCTCTTATAATGGCCCTTTTTCAATTTTTATAAAAATGCCCAATTTTTCACTTTCTTTCCAATTTCGACCCTTGAATAATTTTAATGCCTAGGTCCCAATTTTGCCCCACATGATCCCAAATATTTTGAGAATGTCTGTGAATGATGTCAGGACTTGAATATGATGTTCAGGGATGATATATGGCCACCAAAAGACCTCTGCAAACTCTCTTAAGATTCTTTACCAAGTATGCAATTTTCCTAGTAAATTGGGGTTCAAATCCCCCTGGGGTAAGTACTGAAAATGGCTTCCCAAATTCCTTCCAACCCACTCGAATTTCTAAACAGAGGTAGGGGATTTTATTAAGGTCAAAAATTCACCATTCATTATTTATTAAGTATGTTCCAAACCCCTCCCAAACAACAACAAAAACCATTTATTCAACCCTTGGGGAAATGGCACCAAATCTTCTTCAAATGCAAATAAACTGAGTATAAAGGATTCAAATGCTCAAGTACTAAATATGAAACTTGTAATACACATAAATTTAATTCCATTCATCACAAATATATCATATAAACATTCATTTATTCGAAATCATCATCATTATAATGGCATACATCAATGTAGTGGGGAAATGGCCATTGTTTGCTCATTAATATTTATTTTTACATACAAACACTTGGTATTTCGACCTGAGACATTCTGAAGATGAAGAAAAAAGTATATAATGATTATTACAATCATAAATACATCAATATAATCTCTCCCAATAAGCACAAGAGCTCACCAAAAACGCCCTCCCTCAAGGAGCATGAATATGCCTACAAAAATGGAAATGGTTGAGAGATGGTGTTGCACTAAAAAAAACCACGAGCTTCCCCATATCTGATACCTGTAAATAAAAATCCATTAAATCTCCATGAAATACAGGAGTGGCCTCTCCAAACACCAACTTGGATGGGAATCTTTCACCCTCAAAATTGGTTAAGGCAAGAAACTAGTCATCCACTAGCTCTCTCTTCACAAATGCAATTTTTCTCAAATGATCAAAAAGCTCCTCTATTGGTTTATCCCTGTATTTTATAAACATACTTAGCCTTCTAAGGTTCCCAATCAATTGATAAAATCAATCCAATTCGAATTAGGGTAAGGGATGAAGATTTGCCGTGTGTCTCACCTTTCCTAGCCTTCCACCTTCCACCAATTCAAGTAGGGGTCTCTTTGGATTCTCCAACTCCCATGAGCACCCTATTGGGGCCTATTATTGGGGCTAACATGTCATAATGGTCAGATGTCAGAGGTCATACATGCAATTTGTCATAGATGTCATAGATGCTCCATCATTGTTGTCATAGAAGCTAAGGAATCTAGCCCAAGTGTCCACAAGCTTCCAATTTGACTCTTCCTCTTCCATGGAGGTTACCAATCCATCCCAATTCGACCTAAGATGATCAATTTCATGTGTATGACTTACCAACTCACCCAAGAATGTTCACCTTCTCATGAATTCGAATTGGAAAGAGAGAGATGCCATGTGTCCTTGAGAAATCATGCTAGTGTGGGTCCCACATCCTCCATATGTCTTCAAAACCACTTGCCACCTAGAATTTCTCTTGAATTTCTTTATTCAACTTATTTATTAAATACTTGAACCCTTCTAATTTCTAAACATCATTTATTAGCTTCCTTATTGCAATTCCAAATGTGCCCATCCAGCCTAGGAAACTAGTAGGATTTATGGGATTGTCTTCTATGCAATTATTTGAATGGGGACATTACAGTCCTCCCCACCCAAGATTGCTTGCCCTCAAGCAATATCAATTTACCATGCTGAAAAATTGTTCCTCCTCTATCAGTTGCTCTTCTATGAGGAATGTATCTTGAAACCTTTCTATTCCGGTGCTTCATGCTGTGGGAAGAAACTACCTGATTCGGATAGGTGTGTTGCCATCTCACAACCCTTAGTACTCCTTTTGAATCTTGGAATTTAATTTCAGGAATTTGATAATTTACTGTATGCTCTCCTATTGAATACAACCATTTCACTCCCAAAACCCCATTAGTATCAGCAACATCAACCACATAAAAACTATCAACAAAAGTATAGTTACCTACGGTGACTTGCAGTTGTGGAATCCATGTTTCGCACTCCATTGTGTTGTGACCGGGAATGACAATTGTGAAGCCATCGAATGTTTCAGTAGGTATGTTCCTCCTCTCCACCATGTCTACATCAATGAATTTATGTGTGTCTCATCCATCTACCAAAACTGAAGTTCTTTTTCCTAGTACCACACCCTTGCATCGAATAGTGTGATATCGAGTTACTGCTGAAAGTACTACCATTCTTACTTTGGTGGGTAAGGGATGCTTCACCTATTGTTTCCATTCTTCTGCTGTAATATATCCCTCTTCTTGGGCTGAATTATTTCCTTCCTCCATTCCCCCTTCATACCCATCATCAAAAAATACTTCAATGAATTGGGCCTTTCCCTTAGCACATTTATGTCCTGGTGCCCACGGTTGGAAGCATGAGTAACACAATTTCTTCCTTCTGAGATCTTCCCTGCTTATTTCCTCTTTATTATACTTTCCATATTCATCTTCTTTCCATGGATTCTTATCATATGCATCTCCTTGCCAAGGTTTCTATTCAATTCTGAAGTCAGGCTTGGGAGGAAATCTCGTTCTAGGAAGCACATTTTGGAGATCCCTAGTCAAGTTCATTGCATCTTTTAATGTAGTTGGAATGTGGGATTTGACCAAACATTTTAAGGGTTCAACCAAACCTTAAGTGAACAGCAATACCAACCTTCCCATAGATACATCATCCACCTTGACTGATAATTTTTTAAAGTCCAAGATATATTTAGTAGGGGTCCCAGTTTGCTTCAATTGAGCTAGTTCTTTGAAAGGAAATTCTGGATCTTTGTGTTCAAATCTCTCTAGTACCCTATCAACAAATTCTCCATGTGTTTTAACCCGATAATGACCCAAGGTTATTAGGCCATGGAACCACCATTCATTATCATCCCCTTCCAAGTGCAAAATAGCCGTTTTCAATGCATCCTCTTCCAACATAGGATTCAACTGAAAATACACATCTAATTTTTGCACCCAAGTATTAGCAAAATTATGAGAGGAACCATCAAAAGTAGGAACTAACATTTTACTAATAGCACCATTTAATTCTCTATTTTGGAATGGACTCCTATGGTCCTCCTTACTTTTCATTTTATATATAGCATCAATGTATTGACCAAAAGGTAGACCTCTTTTACATTCTTCACTCAACTCATTCCATTCGTTTGATAGTTTACTATTATCCAACTGGACATCAGGCTCTTCTTTGGGTGTGAGGAATTTAGGTGCAATATCCCCTTGTGTGCTTTGAAATTCATCAGGTCTATTATTGGGTCCTTTAATTGAGAAAAAATTCTCACCCATGTTCTTCTTTTCTCCTGAGTGTGAACCACTATGATCTCCTGTCATCCCCTTGCTTGCAAGTTGGCTACCCAACAATTCCAATCCTTTCATCAATTGTCTACTCATATCTTGCATACCTATGGTAATCCCATGCATACCCATGGAAATCCCATCAAATCATGGTTTTAATGCTTCAACAAGTTCCTCCTTATGTCTTAAGTTTTCATCCTCCTCTCTACCCATGGTTTTAAAAGAAAAAACTCAACTCTTTTTCTTCTACTACTTCTTCTTCAACAAAAACCTCTTCAACTACTGGTTCAAAGGGTGGTGGTTTATTTTTTTGACTTCTTTTTAATACCATCGGGTGCCAATAACATGCTCTGATACCACTTGTAATGGCCCTTTTTCAATTTTTATAAAAATGCCCAATTTTTCACTTTTTTTCCAATTTCGACCCTTGACTAGTTTTGATGCCTAGGTCCCAATTTTGCCCCAAATGATCCCAAATATTCTGAGAAGGTATGTGACTGATGTTAGTACTTGAATATTATGTTCAGGGATGATATATGTGTTAAATTTTGAGCATTAATTCACAATACTCTTGGATCTTTACTGAGAGAATAACATATACAGTATATCAATGCATGACAATCACAATAAGCATCACAAGCATCACAAGAATCAAAAGCATGAGAGACAAGAGACACAAAGCTTCCGTGGGGAAAAACCTAGGGTGAAAAACCCCACAACTTCCTCAGATATAGAGAGAGCAATGGCTCAACCAAAGTACAACCAAAATAAACTGAGATAATCTCCTAAAAGCAGATGATCCTCTCCTCACTAGTGTGCCACTTTCTGAGTGAGAGGGAGATGACTTTCCGAATGATATAAATAGAGATCACCTGATCTCTATTTATACTAACCTGTTTTCCCAGTGACCTTATGGGGCCAACTTGTCTATATAGGTACATCCACATTATAATATATATATTTCAGGGCCGACCCCACACATGGTGGTCTAATAACCCATCGGCAAGTACACACACTTGCGACACTTGTCAATCCACATGACGACACTTCCTTATAGAGGAATAACACATCTCTAATAAGGGTACAATAAATATATATGAAATACATAGATGAAATACATTCTGAAGTTACATATACATCAACACTTCCTCTTAACTAGGAAGGTATTTATCAACACAGATCTGTTAGACAAGTCTTCTTCTCGGGATCATCGTCATCGATGCATCGTCATCATCATCATCACTACTACTGCTATCTCAATCAATCTCTGACTCTACTCATAATAGGAATTTCTACAGAGCCAGTCCTTTTTCATACTGGGTGTAGGCCCACCACCTGCAGGTCTTCGTCATCTTTGGCCATACTGTGGAATCCTCAGGACTTATTACGTGCGTCACAAAACCTCAAAAGAGCATCCCAGGCTGTTATGAGAACACGGCTCTACCTATAGGATCTCCCAGGGCCATATTATATGTGACCTCAATACAAAACCTCGCAAGAGCATCCCAGGTTGTTACGAGCACACAGCTCTACCTATAGGATCTCCCAGGGATAGATTATATGTGGTCACCACAAAACCTCGCAAGAGCATCCCAGGCTGTTACGAGCACACAGCTTTACCTATAGGATCTCCCAGGGATAGATTATATGTGGTCATGGAAAAACCTCGCAAGAGCATCCCAGGACTTATTACGGGCACACAGCCCAACCTATCGGATCTCCCAGGGACATATTATATGCCATAGGACAAAACCTCAAAAGAGCATCTGCCAGATATCCCAGGGCCAGATTATATGCCATAGGAAAAACCTCGAAAGACTATCTGCAGATCTCCCAGGGCCAAATTATATGTTCGCCCAGAGCAAAACCTCGAACGAGCATTTTCCAGATATCCTAGGGCCAAATTATATGCCATAGGAAAAACCTCGAAAGACTATCTGCAAATCTCCAAAGGCCAAATTATATGCTCATCTGCACAACCTGATCCATGACCATAGAGTATCAACCTGATACTCACCATACATCATCTTGATGTACACATGATCATCTTGATCATCATCACTGCAACATCCTGCTGCATGTCATCTGGAGCAACATCCTGAAGCTCGTCATTTATGATCATCCTGATCATACAATGCATGTACTTGATGCATACCAAGTATCTACCTAATACATATCATCATACATGATCCACCTGATCATACAATGTATCCACCTGATACAAATACAAATACATGATACATATCACCATACATGATCCACCTGATCATACAATGTATCCACCTGATACATATACAGATACATGGTCCAAGCATCCAACATGATGCATATACAAAAATACATACACATGATCCAACCAATCATATCCAGCATCCAACATGATGCGTACATACATATAAATGATCCAACTAATCATATCCAGCATCCAAAATGATGCATACATACATATAAGTGATCCAACTGATCATATCCAGCATCCAACATGATGCATACATACATACATAAAAATGATCCAACTAATCATATCCAGCATCTGAAATGATGCGTACATACATTTATAAATGATCCAACTGATCATATCCAAGCAGAAACTAGACCTTCATCCTGATGCTCATCATCTAGTGCTTACATCCACAGCCATGTGAAGGATCCTCCTTCCAACATGCTTGGAATGGCTTCAACAAATGTGTCCATCACTTCTTCCTCGAAGTGTCCTCGATCTGAAGAATGCCAAGCCTCTCTCTGAAGTACTTGAACTTCACCCTGGCTAGTGGCTTTGTCAGCACATCTGCAATCTGCTCGTCGGTCGCAACATACAGGAGCTTCACAGCTCCTCTCTGCACCATATCCCTGATATAGTGATATTTGATCTCTATGTGTTTCGACCTGTCATGAAACATTGGGTTCTCAGATAGCTTCACACAACTATGGTTATCACAGAAGATACCAATAGCATCCAACGGGAGATCAAATAACTCAGATAGTAGCTTCCGTAGCCATACTTCCTCACAACTAGCTGAGCAAGCTGCAACATACTCTTCCTCAGCTGTACTCAGTGCTACGCAGGACTGCTTCCTACTAAACCAAGAGATCACACCTGATCCCATACTGAAGCAGCACCCAGATGTGTTCTTCCTATCTGCAGCACTGCTAGCCCAATCTGAATCAACATAACCCTGCAGGTTAAACTTTTGATTCGCTTCATACTTGAGCCCATAATCCACTGCACCTTTCAAGTACCTCAGAACATGCTTTATAGCAACCAGGTGAACACTCCTTGGATCTGTCAGGAACTGACTCAATGTGTTCACCACAAAGCAAATATCTAGTCTCGTGTTCGTAAGGTACATCAAGGACCCAATAATCTGACGATACATAGAGGCATCAACTGACTCAGATGAAGCATCACATAGAAGCTTCAGATTCAATGCCATAGGTGTGTCCATGGCCTTGCAATCCATCATCCTGAATCTCTTCAGGATATCTACTGTGTACTTCCCTTGACCAAGGAAGATCCCACCTGCACTCTGCCACACCTCCATACCTAGGAAATAATGCATCATCCCCAAATCATTCATATCAAACTCGGGAGCAAGCTTTCTCTTTGTATCACACCAAGTTCTAGGAGCTTACTACAAGCCATACAAGGCTTTCTTCAATCTGCACACATGTGACTCCCTGTCAGGTCTTGGGACTGCATCCCAAACATCATCTTCATGATCGACAGATCATGGCATTCTATTTCTTCATCCTAGATCCTAGGAACTTCAATATCTTCAATAGATATCTTTGTTGCTGGAACAAATGTTGTAGTCCTTCTTTTGTAGCTGAAGATATACGGTCTTTCCAACAAAACAAGTTAAATTGCATGATTAGAAATATCTCATAATTTTCAGAACAAATTCTTTACACATAAAGAAATATGTCATGCAATCATGCAATTATCTTATCCAATGCTTCAATACAACATTTATCCATGTTCCACAACTTTCTAGATGCCTTCCAGTCTCTACCAGAACATTGTTAAGAGTTTCACTACTCCCAACATGTCAGCAAAGAGGTTTCATTCTAGATAAGTAGCACTGGAATGTTGTACAGTGTCGTAGGCCACTTACCCATCACATGCATATTAGTATTATACTGTTCATTAATGCAATCATTCTAATATGCACAATACATCTCCTAAGTCTAGGAACATAAGCATAATATTATTTAAACAAACAAAATAGGCAAGAAATGATAATTGAAATACTTATCTTTGTTTGTTTGTTGGGTGGACTCCCTCTGAGTCTTTGCTTCCTGGCAGGAGCTGTTGAAGTAGCTTCTTCTACACCTTTCTGTTGTGGAATGTAGGAAGATGATCAACTCCCTCTGAAAATATGC
The DNA here is from genome assembly GCA_027924585.1 of Larix kaempferi. Classification (NCBI taxonomy): domain Eukaryota; kingdom Viridiplantae; phylum Streptophyta; class Pinopsida; order Pinales; family Pinaceae; genus Larix; species Larix kaempferi. The sequence continues at coordinate 828,095 of BSBM01000225.1, read as the reverse complement.
ATCCTTGCAGGAGCTGCTAGAGTGTGCTCCCTCTTGATCTTTGCTTCCTGGATTACCTGTCCTTGAACTTATATTCATCCTTGCTGACATCAATCTTCTTGAACCTTGGAAAGTATATTCTGTAAGCCTTCGAGCTTTCACTGTAACCCACAAAGATACCCTTCTTTCCTGAAGGATCTAGTTTAGTCCTCCTTTCCTTTGGGACGTGAGTGTATACTGGACAACCAAATATTCTGAGATGGATGACTTCAGGTTTCTTACCAGAAAAGACCTCTTATGGTGTCTTGTTGTCCAATATCTTGTGGGGTGTTCTGTTCTGCACATATACAGCTGTTCTAGCTACTTCTGCCCATAGATGCATAGATAGATCCTGGTCATGCAGCATTGTCCTTGCTGCTTCCATGATAGTTATGTTCTTCCTTTCTGCAACTCCATTTTGTTGAGGATTATAAGGAGCAATCAACTCCCTCTTAATCCCTAAATCACTACAAAGCTTCTTGAAGTCACCTGAGGTAAATTCTCCACCATTGTCGGATCTGAATGTTTTGATCTTATTGTCAGTTTGATTCTCCATCAAGGTTTTGAATTCCTTGAACTTATCAAACACCTCATCTTTTTTCTTCAAGAAGTATACCCAAGTCTTCCTGGAGAAGTCATCAATAAATGAGACATAGTAAACATACCCACTACGAGAACTGGATGACATAGGACCACATACATCTGAGTGGATGATTTCTAGTATATCTTTGGCCTTGCTTTCACTGCTTGGGAAAGCCTTCTTCACGTTCTTACCTTTTGCACATCCTTTGCAAACACTTTCATGTTTGTTCTTGATTTCAGGAAGACCTTCTACAGCCTTGCTTGCAATTGGAAGTGCCCTATAGTGCATATGAGCAAGTCTTATATGCCAAAGCTCACTTGGCTCCATGGATTCATGCACCATGGCATGTTCAGGTTGTCCCTTCAATTTATACAATCCTCCCTCTTGCTCTCCAATCACTACTGCATCATCTATGGTCTTTCCCTTTGGCCACATTAGGACTTGGCCATCCACAAATGCAACCCTCATACCTTTTGCATCCAATGTAGAGATGGAGAGTAAGTTCTTCTTGAGCCCAGGTACATAAAGGACTTCTTTTATCTTCAAAGATTTTCCAGAATCTAGGTTGTAGGAGGCTTCACCACTTATTTTGATTGGGTATTGATAATCATCCCCAAGTTTCACCTTATGGGGTGATTCATGTTCAGATAGATTCACAAAAGATTCCTTAAACCCAATCATGTGTTTGGAAGCCCCACTATCAATCAACCAATCATTACAACCATGGGAGATAGTACCTATGAGAGCAGAGATTAGAACATACTCTTCTTCACTTGATGAGTCATCATCACTTTCTTCCCTAGCCTTCTTCTTTGGAGGTTCATCATCTTTGGCAGCATGAGCATGGAACTTTCTTTTGCTACCCTTCTTCTTCTTGCTGAAGTTGTTGTTATTATCCCTTTTGTTCTTGGGACAATCTGAAGCATCTTAGATCCTTCTTATTCTTTTGATAGGATCTTTTGTAGTGAAAGTGCTCCTTCTTGGGCTTGCTTCTTTTGGTGTGAGTTGTGAGAGCTTGATCCTCACCTCCCATCTTTTCCTCACGAGCTACAAGTCTAGCTTCTTCTTGAGAGCATTCCTCCCATAGTTTACTGAAAGAGATCAATTTCTTTCTTGCACAGATTCCTTGAATAAAGGAGTCCCGTGACCTAGGTAGGCCATTCAGAGTGGTCATAACAACTTCACCATTGTCCACTACTTCATCCACAGCTTCAAGTTGCTCCTTGATTTGAGAGGCCTTGGAGAAGTAAGATTGAATGGTTTCTCCATTCAACATCTTGACCCCTTTCAATTGATTCCGCAGAGTCATCTTCCAATTTATGTTCTTCCCTTCAAATAGCTTGGTCAAAGAGTCAAACATATCCTTGGGCGTCTTTAGAGAAGACACATGGGGTATGAGATGGTCTTTGATAGAATCAGCAATGATTCTCTTTGCCTTGACCAAGTTCTTCTTATGCAATACCTTGGCCTCTTCATCCTCTGGGATAGGGATGTCTTCTTTTATATATGAGTCCAACTCATTCTCTTCCAGGATTAACCCAATCCTATACTTCCAAGCTCGGAAGTTATCAGCCCCTTCAAGCTTATCCTCAAGCTTGGTGTGGTGAGACATCTTAAAGAGTACTTCAAATGGAAATAGAAAAGATTTAGGTCTTACCACTTGAAATGCTGAAAACTGGATCTAGTCCCGGATTAGGGTTTGTCGAAAAAACCCTAAAAATTCAAAATGTGAATTTCAATTTTCTGAAAGGATAGAAAGATGCGCTTTTATGAGCTGATCATCCTGGTGCATTCAAAATTTGAGATCAGCAAAGTTTTACCCTTCAAATTTGCCTTTTTGTCCTCCTAGGTTCAGTGGGGAGAACCCTGAATTAGGGTTTGATTTTCCTGAAGATCTACCCATCCAAAAATCTCGATCCAAAGCTCTAAACTTTGATTTTTGCAAGGAGCTTCCAACTATGTCTTCAGATTTCAGAAATTCCTATTTTTGTGGAAACCCTAATTTTTAGGGCCAAATCTAAAAATGCTCGAAATTGAATTCTGATTGGATAGATAGATGCGCCTTGATGAGTAGAGTCAATCTACTATACGACTTTTCCAAAACCTGTGGAGAGAAACCCAATAAACAAGAAACTCAAGTTTCCGTCATTGCAAAATGTCTTCTTCTCAGGTTAGCTCTAATACCATGTTAAATTTTGAGCATTAATTCACAATACTCTTGGATATTTACTGAGAGAATAACATATACAGTATATCAATGCATGACAATCACAATAAGCATCACAAGCATCACAAGAATCAAAAGCATGAGAGACAAGAGACACAGAGTTTCCGTGGGGAAAACCCTAAGGTGAAAAACCCCACAACTTCCTCAGAGATAGAGAGAGCAATGGCTCAACCAAAGTACAACCAAAATACACTGAGATAGTCTCCTAAAGTAGATGATCCTCCTCCTCACTAGTTTGCCACTTTCTGAGTGAGAGAGAGATGACTTTCCGAATGATATAAATAGAGATCACCTGATCTCTATTTATACTAACCTGTTTGCCTAGTGACCTTATGGGGCCGACTTGTCTAGCTAGGTACATCCACATTATAATGTATATATTTCAGGGCCGACCCCACACATGGTGGTCTAATTACCCATCGGCAAGTACACACACTTGCGACACTTGTCAATCCACATGACGACACTTCCTTATAGAGGAATAACACATCTCTAATAAGGGTACAATAAATATATATGAAATACATAGATGAAATACATTCTGAAGTTATATATACATCAACAATATGGCCACCAAAAGACCTCTGAAAACTCTCTTAATATTCTGGACCAAGTATGCAATTTTACTAGTAAATTGGGGTTCAAATCCCCCTAGGGTAAGTACTGAAAATGGCTTCCAAAATGCCTTCCAACCCACTCAAATTTATGAAAAAAAGGTAGGTGATGTCTCAAGTATTTTATTAATTTCCAAAATGCACCATTCATTAGTTATTAAGTATGTTCCAAACCCCTCCCAAACAACAGCAAAAACCACTAATTTGACCCTTGGGGAAATGGCACCAAATCTTCTTCAAATGCAAATAAATTGAGTATAATGGATTCAAATTCTCAAGTACTGAATATGAAAATTGTAATACACGTCAATTGAATTCCATTCATCACAAATATATCAGAGAAACATTCTTTTATTCGAAATCATCATCATTATAATGGCATGCATCAATGTAGTGGGGAAATGGACATTGTTTGCTCATTAATCTTCCTTTTTACATACAACCACTTGGTATTTCGACCTGATACTTTCTGAAGGTGAAGAAAATAGTATATAATTCTTATTACAATAAGAAATACATCAAGATAAGCTCTCCCAAGAAGTACAAGAACTCACCAAAAATGCCCTCCCTCAAGGAGCATGAATATGCCTTCAAAATTGGAAATGGTTGAGAGATGGTGCTGCACTAAAAAAAACCACGAGCTTCCCTATAGCTGATACCTGAAAATAAAAATCCATTAAATCTCCATGAAAGACCTGAGTGGCCTCTCCAAACACCAACTTGGATGGGAATCTTTCACCCTCGAAATTGGCTAAGGCAAGAAACTAGTCATCCACTAGCTCTCTCTTCACAAATGCATTTTTTCTCAAATGATCAAAAGATTCTCTCTTGGTTTATCCCTATATTTTATAAACATCCTTATCCATCTAAGGTTCCCAATCCATCCATAAAATCAATCCAATTAGAATTAGGGTAAGGGATGAAGATTTGCCATGTGTCTCACCTTTCCTAGCCTTCCACCTTCCACCAATTAGAGTGGGGGTCTCTTTGGCTTCTCCAACTCCCATGAGTGCCCTCTTGGAGCCTATTCTTGGGGATGACATGTCATAATGGTCATATGTCAGAGGTTAGACCTACAATTTGTCATATATGTCATAGATGCTCCATCATTGTTGTCATGGGAGCTAAGGAATCTATCCCAAGTGTCCACAAGCTTCCAATTTGACTCTTCCTCTTCCATGGAGGTTACCAATCCATCCCAATTCGACCTAAGATGCCCAATTCCATGTGTATGACTTACAAACTCACCCAAGAATGTTCACCTTCTCATGAATTTGAATTGGCAAGAGAGAGATGCCATGTGTCCTTGAGAAATCAAGCTAGTGTGGATCCCACATCCTCCATATGTCTTCAAAACCACTTGCCACCTAGAATTTCTCTTCAAATTCTGTATTCAAATTATTTATTAAATACTTGAACCTTTCTAATGTCTAAACATCATTTATTAGCTTCCTTATTGCAATTCCAAATGTGCCCATCCAACCTAGGAAACTAGTGGGATTGATGGGATTGTCTTCTATGCAATTATTTGAATGGGGACATTACAGCTTCACCCCCCCCCCACTGGGGTGAGTGTACAGTCCTTTCGCCTATCATATAAAGCTAGGGTACAAACACGGCTGAATAATAATATCTCTGAATCTGGGAGATCAGGCTCCACAACCAACAATCCCCTCTATATACATTTCACACATCCTGTTATTCCGTTGATGTCATTAAGTTTTTCATCTATGGAAATTTGCATTATAACCTCCATTTCACCATCCCTTTGCTAGATTTTAGAAATCTACCATCATGGGTGTACATGCCATTAAAACCCCTTTTATCAGGTCACCAATGCTACTTCATCATTATCCTGGGGAATCTGATCATTCACCATCTCACCAAGAAAGACACATAATTCTCTTCTAATGCATTTTTCTAACCACTTCCTTTAGATCATTCACCATCTCACCAAGAAAGACAATCATCTTCTCATCCATAACATTTCTCCTTATTCTCTTACACATTTGTAAAAATGATTTTCCCAATAGACTATAAACAAGGGAATGATGTTAGTTGCATTATTAATTTTGGAAACAACAACATTGATTTCCCTTGATCAACATATTTTCACCATGATTTCACACATAAAAACACCCTCAATATCAACAATATTATGAAATAAATTTTGCACATGTAATACCCCTATTTTGGACTTTGAACCCCTATTATATTTCTACTAAGTATTATTTCAATTATACTTAGGAAAGTTTCTAAATCTGATAAAGTGGTTTCTATTGACTATGTGGACAAGCACATTAAAGAGGGAGTCACAGTCCCCTAAGGTTGGAGAGAAAAATGCCACTTAATAATAACAATAAGAAATTATTATTGGAGACAATTGGCAAACCCCAAAGAAAATAATTGAGAGATTAATGAATTAAAAGAATTCATAAAAATGAGGAAATTTCTTTTAAGAGAATAAAAGGTGAAAACTCATTGAAACTCTCATTATTCATTATTCATTATTCACTATTCATGATTCATTCACAATCTCATGAGCTGAACACACAAGAGGAATGGGAATGGCAAAACACCAACCTGAGACAATGAATGCTAGTGAGGGAGGACAGATTTGGGAGAACCAAACTGGTCCTGAAGCCAAGTGATTGAGGGTAGATTTGGGAGAACCAAACTGAATCAGATCAAGAGAAATCATACAGTTTGGTATGAGCTTAGCCACTTAATTGTGTCCAGGTAGGAGAACTACACCAAGTTTGCAAGAGTACTGCATATACCTGAATAGGCTGTGTTTAGTGATTCTCCTAATGGATAAGGCTTAAAAGCCCCTGGATCACCCTGGAGCTCATGAGTACTGAGTTGGGTGTTGGGTTGCCTGATGCCTTTGAAATATCCTGAATAACTTGGGGAATAACAAGTTAATGGTAAAATAAAATCTATACTCTACTTGGGGGATTGTGAACTCAGCTCGGGGGTGACCTGAGAGCAAGGAGGACTTGCTGGTCAAAGGATGGGACGTTTGTGCTTAGTTCCACTAGTCAGCAAATTCAGATAAGTGTTTATATTCTGAACTTGCAGAGTATTTGTTTTGGAACAATATTTGTATATGTTTCTGAATATATCTGACTTACAGCTGAATGGCATATGCATCAGATCTGACTATATATGTATTGTTTCTTGTATATTCCAAGCATGAATCTCATCTAGACACTAGATCTCTGTAATGAGTTTATCTTATGATCAGTTTCAAATATCTGGAATATTTGTGTTATGGTATGGTTGTTTCAAATATCTTCATTCTATTTAGAGTAGATATACAACATTATGATCCCTATATTGTTTAATATGTTATAGTAGCTAAAACAAGATTGATATGATTCATGTGCTAACCTAGGGTTTGAGGAGGCATGTTTCATATTAAAGGGTTTTTTATATTTACCCATATTTCAGTATTTAATGGAGATCTCATGTTTGATATTGTAATGCTGTGAATATGGAAGACATGTAAACCTGAAGTTTTACATGCCTAGCCCTTATATTTTATCAACTCTTTCATATCAGAGTTTGTTTCAGAAAAGAGAAACCTAGCAAATTCTAATGTTCAAATCTATTCTAATTATGAGTTATTATTATGGACAGAGTTTGATATTCTAATTGAATCTGGTCAAAATCAACCTGATATATACTTATATATATTTTTGAGATAGAAGCATAGTGTTTATTCAGACAACATTATTAATATTCATTTCATATTCATTGTGATATGTGAATCTTGGGTAATCCAGATCGTTGTAACATATGTGTGCATATAAAATGAATATGTTATGAATGCATTAGGTACAGAACGTAAACAATTCAAGTCCACAAGGATGTTACCCTTAGACTGAAAACCATTATTATTTGTGTATGGAGCTATGCATTCACATATGCATTATATTACAGACTACATATTTCCATAATATATATAACCATGTACTTGTTAACAATCAAATTAACACCCTAGTCATGTGACAGAAGAAGCACATTTTTACCATGCGCCCACAACATGAAGACAAAAACATAAGTACATTCAGAGACAAGTCCTCTCTAATCTAATCACTTCTCCTATGAATGGAAGGATTAGGTGAAGATAGTAAGAACCTAAGAAGACCAAGTTCAGTGACTAAACCGCTCATAAAAGGTCTAAAACTAAGCTACACCAATCAATAAGTGAATACGGATGCATTAAAGTGCATTAATTATACTTAAAGTATGTTAAAGTTGTGCAAAAAGCATAAAAACTATGGAAAAGTGGTTTTTGAGCTAAAATAATAAAAAAAAAGATGAAAAGGGATAATCCCACATTGAAAAGAGAAACATGAGGGCTCATTTCCCAATGCTATATAAGAAAGGCATGGGAGGAATTGTAGAGGACAAAAAGGGAGGAGCAAAGGCATGCTGAAGAGATTATGAAGGAGGAGAAGGAGCTCAAATTCTTCAAAAGCAAGGGTGAAGGAAGGGAATCTCATGAAAATGGAAGAGAGATTCACACCAAGATCATTGGTAAGAATGTACTTCTTCTTAGTTTTAATATGAATGGATTCAAGTTTCTACCATCTAAGAGTTTGAATTTGGCTTATCATGCATGAATTTAATTCTTAAATGAATCTAGATTTTAATGAGTTTTGATTAATGAATATAGATATTTGTAAACTTGCGATAATATTTTCATGTTGCAGATCTAACTCCCTACATGCAAACATCATAATCTATTATCAGATTGGTGACCATATGGCTTGAAATCTCTTGAAATTTCCTCATATTTCGTGATTTTTCTTCATTTTGGTGCTCTCCATCCTTTAGATATACTCACTTGGATCTTAGAGATCAGTTCAAGATCCATAGATCCAGCAAGATGACCTCCAAACCGGCCTCCTCCCACCTTTCTTGGAGCAAATGCTTCAAAATCCCATTCTAGATCTCATTTTTCTACATTCTAGATCTCATTTTTTTTGTGCACTCTAGAACTCGTTTTGGGAGATTTTTGCATCCTTTAATGCTTGGTTTTGCTTCCTTTGGAATGGTGCTGTTGTATGCTTTGGTTTAGGATTTGTTTAACTTGAATTTCCATCCTCCTTTTATCAGGTCAGATCCCTCCTTTGCTCATATATTTGCTGAAAATTTCAATTATGTTTTGCTTCATAAATGTGCACATGCTGAAATGTATGATGAGATCTCTTGAAGTTTGAACTTGTTGGAAGGCTTGATATGTATGTTTGGAGACCTGTTTAGAAGATTATTTTGATTCTTATTATCATCCTCTCACTCATGTTAAATCCCTCCTTTCCTCATGTTTCTTGTCTTTAAAGATTTACATCTTATGTTTCCAATTTGTAGCTCATCCAACTAGTTTGTAAGAGACTTGTTTTAGATCTATTTTGAAGGCTTAGAAAGTGCATTTTAAGATTTGTTTTGGAAGCTCCTTTTGCTGCTCATGATTATTATATCATTCATTTGATAAGTTTTCATATGATTTGCATTGTTTGGGCCTATATCTTTACCTTTGGACTCATCTTCCAATAATTTTTAAATCTGCCCCAAATCTGAATTTCTTTGTCAAATTGTGATGGATATATTACATCTTTGCATGTGTTCTTTAGCTTAAGATATTTTTGCTGATAATACTTAGTTTATTACTCATTTTTTAGAACCTTTGAAATTTTTTTGCATCATTTGGATCAAAGATATCTCCAATTGGAATGACCTTCCAAAAATTTTAAGAATTGCTCCAAATTTGCTTTCTCTTTTCAAATTTTTTTCAAGTTGTGATAGATCTTCTAGCTTGAGAGCATATTAGCTCATATATCCCTGATTTGACATATCCATGACTGATCTTTAACTTCATTTGAATCTCCTTTACATATTTGCAAAGTTTATACATCTTCCAAACACATTAATTCAAGCTCCTAATCTTACACTAGTTGGTTGAGACCTCTTTAACTTTTGGATCTGTTTGGAGACCTGTTTTGGATGAAATTTAAACACTTGTTTAGAGAATTATATGTATATTGGTATCATCCTTATACTCCTCTTGAAAATTTAGGAAATTTTCATAACATTTGGATCAAGACATTTACACTTGGAATTCACTTCCAAACACCTTTAAATCTGCTCCAAATTGTAATTAATTTTCAATCTTTTTCAATTGGTAGTAGTACTATTTTGCTTACAACCTTATGAGATGATAGATCCCTGTTTTAAAATGCTTAAGGACTGATATTAACCTAAATTTATGTCTCTTTACATGGCTGCAAGTATCCTAAAGCACACTTAAGAAATTTTTCACCAAAACACTTCAAGCACTTTCATTTTTTCAAACCTTTAGAATATGCTGATTGGAAACATTAATCAAACATAAACGATACACATTTGAAAACATCATACACACTTGAAAGATCCTTTCACACACATTTGCATTTGAAGAACACCTTGAACATCACATGATTGAGATCATTTGAAAGTAATTTCTTCCCAAAAAACAGAATTAAACTTTAATTAGTTGCATTTTGTTGTGGAGTTAGAATATTTTCATGATTTTCATGCACAATTAGAGAGAGTTTCACCTTTAGAGTTCAGTTTTCTTGAGATATATTGTGTATGAGGCATCGTATCCTCTTCAATCGCATCTTATGATGACCTTGTGAATGAGAAAGTGTATCTCGCTTGTAATAGTTTAGGAGTTCACTTTCCAAAGCATCTTATATCGATCCACCGTATCCTCTTTGCTCACATATTATGATGATCTTGTGAATGAGAAAGTGGATCTCACTTGTAATAGGGTAGATTTAATTTTTGCATACAATTTCCTGAGCCACTATATCCTCTTCACTTGGGCCTTATAGCGATCTTAGGAATGAGAAAGTGGATCTCGCATATAACAGTTTAGGATTTAATTGAAAAGAATTCCAAAGGGCTCTGCGTATCCTCTTCACTTGGGCCTTATGGCGATCTTGTGAATGAAAAAAAGGTATCCCCCATGTAATAGAATTAGATTCATGTTTACTTGAGATATCTGTTTGGGTTACATTGTCTTTACACATCAATTATTATCCATATTTCATAAAAACTGTACATAAACATAAAAAATCTACTAGAAATTTTGCATGACTGAAACAAACTCATGAACCTCTCACTCTTCCTTCATTTAGGATATTCATCCAATTGAAAGGTAGAGTAGTGAACATTTTGCATTGTTTGGTTCATTTTTCTGTTTTTGAGTCAAAACACCACCAGTTTCATTTCCACTCCTCAAACAAAGAAAACTACATTTAAAATTGGCGCTTAATCTAAAATTGACAAAATTTTGAATTTTATATCACCAACAAGTTTATTTTAGTTCCCCGGATTAGGTTTGGAGAGTTAACACTCCTGGGCTACAAAACTTTGAAACTAGCTTTGATTAAAGAGAGTAAATCCATTAGTCACAAAAAACGCTTGTCAGTAAATCACTTCTGAAACATGCGTGAAGCACGAGGTCAATATGGATAAGTAAGGGTGGTTCCCCCTTCTTGCTTATTTAGTGGGACATGAGCTTATCAAAGGGATTCTATGTTCAGTGACAAGTCCTCAGGGTGACATCACTGTTTCTAGAGTTCCCGGTAATGAGAGTTGTCCTCCACTTACAACTGTCCGCTCGACCATTGATTGTGAAGTGGTAACTTTAGTGGCTATTCTTAGGATATCACATAGGCTGTTGTGAGTGGGACACACTTGAAATACATGAAACAGACTTTGGAACTTTTACTCCTTGGGAGGGTGAGTGGTCAAGAACCAACACTTGTACCCCTGGCGATTCAAGTTTATTGTAACTGTTTCTCACATAATTGCTCCTAGCAATTGTATGAGGACATGAAATCCCTCAGCAACTACTAGTTTCGGAAGGCCCTACAATCCAGCTTCTCACTGAGCTTCAGTTCTTTGGAAACGTAAGTTTCCTTACTTGAAATCTCTAGGGAATTTTTACTGTGCGGACACTTTTTATTTTGTTGATTCTAGAAATCCATAGGATTGTTTGATTCTGTTTGAAAAAATATTTTCAAATACATCCTTTTATCAAAATTCTTCAAAGTGGCTACTCTCTCGACCCGCCAGTCATGACGGTAGCGAGGTGAGTCACCAGAAATTGAAGACCCCGCTACATTGCGGAGACGACTACAAAGTACAAGACAGTTTGACTTTGAAACCAACACACTTCTAAATTCAATAATAAACAGTAGAGCAAAGACACATCAAACAAATACTACAACATCACCAACCCAGGAAAACATAGAAATTGTTGATCCTCTTGCTCCAATTTCAATTGAAACATTAGAAGACAACATTGCAAATCTCATAAATCCACCTCTGACAAATCTTTCAAACCCAGTGGTACTCCACATCAGTGAACCTTTAAACACCATCAATCCTCTTGTGGCATACTTTATACACATGCTAAATTCAACATCTAATCCCATGGCTTCATCAGGAGCACAAGAGAACACATCAGCACCATCTCAAACAAGTGTTGGAGGTAGCAATACTGCCAACATCCCTATGGCTTCATCGGGAGCACAAGGGACCACATCATCACAACCTCAAACGATTGTTGGAGGTAGTAATATTTCCAACTTGACCTCTACCACAACTCCACCAGTTGGTTTACCTACTTCTACCATAAGTTCAACTAGCACTTTAGTTCCAGTTGGTACAGTTTCGGGTCCCAATCCCAGAAGTACATCCACTTTACCTATAGGAATCCCTACTGGAGGGTCTTCCTTACCAAACTTGGGTTTCCCATATGGTTTGGCTACTCAAGGTCAAAACAATTCAGGAGTCAACTAAAATCCTATTGGCATACCAAACATTTTTCCAAATCCTAACCCTAGGGGGAATCCTTCACTTTGGAATCTCAACATCCCTAGTGGACTTAATGGACCATGGAACACTAATGCTAATTGGGGTAATACTCCACAAGTTAGTGGAAGTGCCTCGGGAAACCTTTATCCAAACTTTCCTAGCACAAATCCTAGGGGCAATCCCATACCCCCAACAGGTAGCACACCAGGAGGTAACCCATCCACCAACTTCATTCCACCATGGAGTGGGAAGGTTCCAGGAAGTACCCAATGTTCTTGGGCACCACCCCCGCAAGGGGGAAATCAACCTTGGAACACTTATCCAAACCAAGGAAACACTCAAGGGAGTGGTAATGTTCCACCAAGTAACCAATCTCAATGGAACATACCCCCACAAGGGGGCAATCCACCCATGAATCCCAACCAACAATGGAGTGGTAATATTCCAACAAGTAAACAATCTCAATGGAACATACCCCCGTAAGGGGGAAATCCACCCATTAATCCTATGCCACAATGGAGTGGAAATGTTCCACCAAGTAACCAACCTCAATGGAACATACCTCCTCAAGGGGTAAATCCATACATACATCCTATCCCACAATGGAATGGACAATATTCAAGAAAGAACCCACCTTTTTGGATGCAATATTTGCAAGGAGGTAACCCTGCTTGGAATTCTTTTCAAGCCCAAGGACCACAACAATGGAGCCATCAAGATTCACTTGGATATCAAGCATTTGCTCCGGCATCATCCAAGTCACCATTTCTAGCTACATTGAATCTACCAGATTTATCCCGGCTGACCAATGACCCTATTCTACATTTGAATGGGTGGCCAACCATACCAACCAAACTACCCTCATACATACCCAAGTTTGACGGAAAACCAGGGGAAGATCCATCAAATCATGTGATGACATTCCATTTGTGGTGTTCATCCAATTCCCTTGTTGATGATAGTACTAGGTTGAGGTTGTTTTAGTGGACCCTAATTGGAAATGCTGTGAAATGGTACATTGAGTTTCCCCGCAATGCATTCATAGAATTTTCATCTTTAGCTATGGCATTTTTGACACATTTTCAATTACCTATCTGCTATGAGACGGGAACTGGACTTTTAACTTCACTTAGGCAATCCACCACTACTCACATTTTAGATCATATCCACGAGTGGAGGAGACATCGAAGGCTTATAAAATTTGAAATCCATGATCAATTCTTAGCAGATTGGTTCATTAAATCACTGTTGCCTACTCTTGCCAAAGATGTAGCCATGTTAGGAGCCATGATTGAAGAACAACTCATTCAGAGTGCTCACCATATGGATTTAGTATATTCTCAATCGGACACACTTTATGACTTAATACCCCATGCTATAAGACTTGCGTCTGATAGGCCGCCAAAAGGACCTCATATCGATGGTGTGATTGGATCCGTGAACCAACTTGAACATATTACCCAACAATTGGGACAAATGTCAGTTCAAAACCTGCAACCCACGGTTGGCCAGGAAAATCAACAAAGTGCAACTCCTCCCAAAGTTTCGAAGTCCTTACCGTTCAAACTGTGGACTGATGAGTCCCCATTTCAGGTATCCGATAGTTTCTTTTTCCACCAAAAAACACAAGAGAGGTTGAGAGGATACACTCGTTAGTGGGAAAATGATTTACCTTAATAATTTAATGAAGTGTTTAAAAGATTATTTCTGTTATGTTTTGAAAATCATTTCTATGAGCTAATTGCATGTAAAATGAGGTTGGATGAGCAGGTGTAGGTGTACTCAAGGATGACATGTGAATCAAGTGGAGAACTGGAAGCACATCACCAAACTGAGCGCCTTTTTCCTGATTTATAGAGAATGAACTCCTGCTCAAAAGTTAATTGGCAGTTAGAAATTTTTGTTAGGTTAAAGCATTAGGATTTTATAAATATGGACCTCTTGGGTAGCGAGAGGCCCCTGCTGCTATTTCAAAGAATTATTGTTTTCAGTTTCAGACTATTACGACAGTGTATTCCAGACCTGGTTTTTAATTGATGAAGTTTCGATTTTAAATAAAGATTTGATGTTATCTACGATTTAGCGGTTATAAGTTCTTTTCACTCCTAAGTATGGGTTGGAGAGGGCCCCTCCAACACGTAAGTTAGGAGATCTTGCAGTACAGGTATTTCTCATTATGTGTTGTGCATCGATTGAAATTATATTGCAGATGAGAGTATTTTGATTAGCGTTAGATAATATGATTTAAATTCTGTAGTGGTTGATCACTTTTGATTCTGTAGTTCATTACAATGCATTCTGTAGTATGATAATGTTGTGTCTTTATTCCTGTAGCAGTGTTCCGTTGAAGCATAATCAACACCCATTTCTCTATGTACTTTCATTTACTTCTGCAGCAGCAATCTAGATCTTTAGCCTATGTATTCATTTCACTGTTAGAACTGTTTATAGAGAGTGATTTCTTTCAGTATTTATTTATTACATGATTTGATTAAAGATTATAACATTAGCTAATGGTATTCCGAAATTATCTTTAGACTTAGATTATGTTAGATCAGACTTCGAGTTTTCTGCATTCAATTTACAGTGAGATTAAAGATCAGACTTTCAATACTTTAGAGTAGAGCTGTTATAATTCCAGTATCCAATTTCATAGTATAATTTTTATTGTCTACAGCAAGTTAGGTCTTAAAAATAGATTACTATTTTCTGCACTCAATTTCTTATCCATAGATTTCTTGCTTTCAGTATTTGATTTCTTAGCATAGGAATTTCTTTTCCATAGATTACAATCCTGTTTACAGTTCATTTAATCTTTATTAGGTAGCTCTTTAAGAAAATTGATACAATCACCTAAACTTCAACAAAGACTATCCTAGAAGAGCACATACAGTGCCAGTGCCTCCAAAGTTTGTACGTCCCTTGGTTTGATAATTAAAGTAGGCTCTTAGTACAGTTGCCCTCATTAGGCATCCATATTGGGAGCTCACCACTTTTTAGTGTCATTGCCGAGGAGGTGCTAAATCATTTAGGAGACATCACCTAAAAACAACACAAAAAGAAAACAAAAATCACATAAAACAAAAACATAAATACTTTTTTTACCAATGAATGCCTCGTTGGCAAAGGGATAGGTTTGGATGCTTTCTGCCTAAGCATCCCATGAGCAACAACGGTAATAATAGTTCTGACCATTCTCAGTTTGAACTCTTACACTCTGAAAATGAAACTAAGCCCACATACGATCCAAACAGAGACAAATTCACTACTAGTTCCAGCTCAAACACCATGATGGAAAATGAAGAGGAGGAACCTAGGGATATTTTCACCTTTCCCATTAGCATACCTCTTGGAGATTCCAGAATGAAGAACATCAATCTTAATAATCTACCAAACTTCTATGGTTTTACTTCAGAAGATCCCGATACATTCCTATTTGAATTTGAGATAGTTTGCAAATCATTTGATTACACTACTGATGCACAAAAGCTAAGGCTTTTTCCTTCCACACTGAAAGACCTATCACTTCGGTGGTTTATGAGCCTTGGATGGAATAATATCTTTAGTTGGGATCAAATGAAATAGGCATTCTTAGAAAAATATAGGGACTACTGCAAGGCCAAAGATACAAGGGATGAAATCTTTAGGATGCAACAAGGAGAAAGAGAGTCATTAGAAGATTATGCCCAAAGATTTCAACTCAGCTATAAATGAGCCAGTCATTGAACCTTGGATCCTGAATCACTAAAACTTGTCCTTCTTAAAGGTGTAAAAGAGGAGAATTTTGAAGTCTTAAATCTTCTAGGAGATTGAGATATGTTCTAGAAATATTTTGACCAGATCCTGCAAATATTCAAAAACTACTCTAGATCTAGGAAAACTAAGAATGGGATAAGGGATACACACACATCTACTGGTGGATCAACATCTTCAGGACCAACACTTACAAAATCTGATTTAGGAAACCCTCTAGATGACATGAAGACTGACTCCTGCAATCTCTTGCCATGAAACTTGATGCTCTTCAAATAAAAAAGAAGCAGGATGAAATTAACCAAGCCTTGGCAGTATTCTATCCTCGTTGTAGAAAAAAACATGAGAAGGGGCAGTGCACCTTGAACACAATATAAGTATTTGGTCTCTGCATTGACGACCATTCCATTGATAAATGTCCCCTCTTACTCTCATGTAAGGCAGCTATTCAAGACCTAGCAGCTGAAGGAGCAATAGAACATCTCTATTTTATAAATCGGAGGAGGAATAATTTTGTTAAACCATATCAACAGATCAATCAAGCCTACTATAATCAAGGATAGCCAAATCAGAAATCTGCACCAACTCCATGGCAAGCACAGCCAAATCCAAACCAATGGCAAGAGAATCAACAAACATATCAACCATCCTATCAACAACCGTATTATCCACCGTCTTATCCTCAATACCCCCGACCTTTTCCAACCACCACAAATTATGCAAATCAATACCCCCATCCATCAAATTGGAGGGTTCCATTACAACAGCCACTTATTATGCCACCCCCACAAGCTCAGCCACCCCCCAGACCTCCACCCATTCCAACCCAACCAATCCCAAATCCTAATAATAACAGACCTCCACAACAGCAATAGACATATAATGTTGATATCACACAATTCCCTACCTATGTTGTAGACACCATAGAAATCAATGAAATAAACCTGCGATCTGGAAAAACATTGCAGAATACATCTCCACACAACATCCAACAACCCAAATCTCAAGAACAAACAACAAAACCCTATGTTCAGCATCCAGACGAATCAGACCCTCTTGAGGATGAAACCCAACCACTCCCACACAACAAAAACCCTCCATTTCCAGAAAAAAATAGTCCGAAGTACAAAAGAAGAGGAAGAGAATACAATTTTAAACGAATTCAAGCACTTAAACATCCAAATCCCAATTTTACAAGCCATAAGGGATGTGCCCATCTACAACAAATTTATTAGAGAGAATTGCCTAAAGACACTAGGAAGGAGGAAGCGTGACCCACCAACTATAAATGTAGTGGGACAATTGGCCGATTTAATGCTAGGTGTCATAATAAACCCTAAATATCTTGATCCTGGTAGTCCTGTAGTAAACGTCACCATAAATAACAAGCAAATAAATAAAATCTTAATAGACTTGGGAGCTGTGATCAATGTCATGACTAAGGAAATGATGTTATACCTGGGACTCCAATCAATGGTCAAACCAACCACAACAGTACTCCAACTAGCAGACACGTCCACTGTGAAACCCAAAGGAATGCTAGAAGACATTATGATCAATATTGAATCCTGGGAATACCCAGCTGATTTTATAATAATTGAAATCAAAAGCAAACTTAGTGGCTATCCAATTATACTAGGTAGACCTTGGTTAGCAACTGCGGACGCTTACATAGGTTGCCGATCAGGAAATATGACAATCACCAGTGGACATACTAGGAAGAAAATCACAATCTACCCACCAACAACGAAATCTTCAGGGTTAGAATATCAAAATTGGACTGATGATTACCAGAACACACCAAATCACAACCTCCGACCTATCCTAACAATTGATGCTGCAATATCACTAAAAGCAATATATGAACATGGCCATATAGATAGATTTATACAAAATATGTCTTCTAACAATCATGTTATTCAAGAATTTTTTTCCATAGAAACAGGGGATAGTTCAAAACAGAACATGGATGACTTATGGACAGAAGTACTGAAAGAACAGATTGAAAAGGTAAAAGTCGTGGAAATTCACCCTGGCAAAATAGTCAGCATAAATTCCAATTTGGAACCAAAGCAAGAAAGGAAATTAATGAAGATACTAGAAGAGCAAAGTAAAGAATTTGCATGGACATATGTAGACATGAAAGGAATACATCCTGATATCTACAAACACTACATTTACATCAAAGAAGGTTCTACTCCTATCAGGCAACCACAAAAAAGGATGAACCCTGCATTAAAAGACATAGTCAAAGTGGAATTACAAAAGTTATTAGATGCAGGGTTCATCTATCCAATATCTGATAGTGAGTGGGTCTCACCACTAGTTATAGTACCCAAAAAAAAAGGCAAATGGAGAATTTGTGTGGACTATAGGGAGCTGACTAAAGCAACCAAGAAAGATCACTTTTCACTTCCATTTATAGATCAGGTGCTAGATACATTATCTGGAAACAAGTATATTTCATTCTTAGGCGGTTTCAGTGGGTACAACCAAATTTTAATACACCCAGCTAATCAAGATAATATGACCTTTACATGCCCATGGGGAACTTATGCCTATAGGGTCCTACCCTTTGGTTTATGTAACGCCCCAACAACATTTCAAAGAGCCATATTGAGTATTTTCTCCAATTTTATAAATGACAAAATGGAAGTCTTCATGGATGATTTCACACCCTATGGACAGAACTTTGACCAGGCATTGAACAATCTTAAATTAGTATTGAAAAAATGTATTGAGATGAGCTTGTGCCTAAGCAATGACAAATGTAGGATGTTAATGGAAGAAGGCATCGCTCTAGGACATTGTTAACACCCAAAAAGTGCTCACTAGCTCATTTCCTTATTCACATGACCCATTTGTCCACTTTTTCACCATTTGAGCCTCTAAAGCCATCAAAAGGTCACCAAAAGACCATAATACACCCCTTTTTCCCCTCAAAAAGCATAAAAAACCCTCAAAAAGGGTCCCGAATTCCCAAAAATATTAAAAAGGGAATAAAAATATTAAAAATATTCAAAGAAGGAAAAAGGAGGGAAAAGGTACCTAAACCATGTTGGTCAATACCATTGGTTTCCTCAAAACCATAACGGTATTCCCCACCACCAAAAACTATAAAAAGGTGGTAGGGGATCCTCACTTTCCATCCATCCATCATCCTATCCTCATGCTGTCAAAATCTCTCATGAGTTCTTGACCATTGTAGCAATCTTGGAGAAGAGACCATTGGAGCTTGGAGCTACTCACCTTGGAGCTTCTCAACACCACAACATCCTCACCATTTGAGGTATCATAATACAAAAGTTATTTTTTATTTTATTTCTTTTTCTTGTTCTTAAATCTTTTCAAGTTTATTATGATATGCACGTGCTAGTTTAGTTTTAGATTGAGATTTATAAATTGTTTTTGCTTTCAATATTTGAAACTGCTATCACTTGTTGATAGGTGCCCATAGCACTCAAGCTTGGTTGCAAAACCAAGCCAAAAGTTTTTGGCGACTCTGTTGGGGAATATTGAATCCGGTGTGGAATATTGAATCCGGTGACATAAAGATTGTCAAAAAGGGGCAATGGTCAATGTGGTATGCAAACCGAGGTGATGAATGGCATTTTGAAAAAATGCCCAAAAAGTATGGGGTGAGAGCGAGAAATGATCTCAAGCATCATCACGAGTGCGAAAAATTGAATCCGACGATATCAAACTTGTCAAAAACGGACGACAACTTATGTGGCACACAAACCGAGGAAACAAGGGGGCATGGGAAAAATGCCCGAAAAATCTGGAGGTGAGAGCAAGAAATTATCTCAAGCATCATCATGAGTGCGGAAAACTAAATCCGGCGATATGAGACTAGTAAAAAATGGAGGATGGTTGATGTGGCATGCAAACCGAGGCGATAAGTGGCACTTTGAAAAAATGCCCGAAAATTATGGGTGTGAGAGCGAGAAATGGTCTCAAGCATCATCACGGGCATGGAAATATGAATCCTGCGGTGCAAATGGTGTGAAAAATGGAGGTCATAAGGACTCCAGAATGGTCAAAGAAAATAACTAGGTTAAAAAATGGCTACAAATGAAGGTGACCCCACCAAATCAAGGATGTAGTGGTGGGGAGAAATGATGACCCACGGGGGCGAAATACTATGTGTATCAAATCAACTCAAATATACAAGTGACACGTGACCTCAAAAATGGTTGAGATCA
This sequence comes from Larix kaempferi, assembly GCA_027924585.1. Classification (NCBI taxonomy): domain Eukaryota; kingdom Viridiplantae; phylum Streptophyta; class Pinopsida; order Pinales; family Pinaceae; genus Larix; species Larix kaempferi. The sequence goes on along the minus strand of BSBM01000225.1, from coordinate 807,818 downwards.
CGAATGTGAAAAAGTGAGCAGGGTCAATGACCTACCCCCATATGATGTGCATGGGGTTTGTGATTGTGGATCACATATGTGTTGGTTTGAATGATGGGCTCATTGAGGTGTTGAGATAGAGGTGATGGGGTAGGGTCAAAATGATTGATCATGCCCCCTATCCCAGGTTCGAGGTAATCTATTATGTCCCCGAACTCAAAGGTGTCAATGCAGTGAAGATGTTGTCTTAGAGAGGGATCAAGAGGGCATTGACCAACTACTAGATGGGGGGTGTACCATGAGGCTGTGGGCCGTGGTGGCATACTGAAGTGATGATATGATGATGGGGGATTCCCCTTGTGGGGTGGATGCCCCTATTATCTCCGACAAGAATCACGATGATGATGAGTAGGCAAGGTTTTGGGCCTACCCCCATGTTAAGGACATGTGGTTTCCTCGTCGATTTGAAAGGGTTGAACATGTGTGTCAAAGGGATCAATGGAAGGGGCCGACCGGACAGAGGGGTATCCAGTGGAATCATGTAAATGGTGTTAATTTCTTCCAAGGAGGAAGATGGTGGGGGATGAATTTCCTTAATGAGAAGAGGGGATATCTCTAGGTTGACGTTATTCAACTCATGCAGTGCTGCTCTGTAATCTGGTAGATCGGGGCAGTGATGTGAATAACGGTCGTAGATTCCGCATATTGCACAAGGATGGTTTTTGCACAATGATTTATCACGAGGTTGAGGGGGGAGTTCTAGTTTGACTACTGGAATGTTGGTGTCGTCATCCAACATATTCATGTGTTCTTGAAGTGCTGGTAACTGTGGACATTGAAGGGTGGCACGGCCTATGTCGTCGCGCAAAGAGCACTTGGGGGGTATGTGGTTGGTTGGGGGATTCTTCGCCAACTTGGGGGTCACTGGGGGGGTGTGAGTTGTGGGTCCAGTGGTGTAGGTTTGTGGACCTCTTCCCCCATTGTTTTGAAGTGGTGGGGGAGTATAATTGGATGTTGATGCGGTAGTCACTATTGGGGGTGGTCTGTTTTGCAGATGAGTAACCGGAGGGGGTGGGTGGCTGGTAATAGGGATAGGTTGTACCGGTTATAAAATAAAAGTCGGAGTCAGCGGGGGGCTCGGAGCAGGTAAGTACCATACAGGTAGCCCTAATGTTAAGCCAGGAAGGTTGATTGTAGCCATTACAGGCGAACTGACAACTCTGGAAAATGGGAACAAGAACGGGATAGTGTGAATTGGCGTTGTGCCAATATGAGTAGGCACTGTGGGTGTTTGTGGTAGTGACAAAGGTTGTTGTGGGGTGTGCGATAGGGTGCACAAATCCGATGTTTTTGTTATCGGTAAAGGTGGTGAGATCGATGGAAATGTGGAAGTCATAGGTGACTCGGTGTAGATTCTAGGACCAATTGACGACACAAATGATGTTGATGCGTTTTGAATGGTTTGTTCAATCATTGGTAGCACATTTTGAGGATCTGCGGGGGCATTAGGATCATAATATGTGAGTTGATCGATCTTGATAACACGTCCTTCATGTGGGAACATCATGAGGCAAAAAACAGATGAAGCCACTGCTTTCATTTTGTACATATAACTACGTCCAAGAAGGAGGTTGTAGTCGAGCTAGGCATTGATCACTTCGATGTCGATAAGAACTAATTTGCCGCCTAGTTCTACAGGTACGTTCGCTAAAAGGCCTTGTGGTTGAGCTGAGCGTCCATCGTAAGATCATAATGCCGTGGTGGATGGTTGTAAATCAGGGGAGCCAAGCTTCTGCCACACAAGGGTGGACATAACGCAGGTGGAAGCTCCTTCATTGATGATGCATCGATGCACAACAAGGTTTCGAATGTTTACTGATACTTGGAAAGCTACATTTGATGGAAATCGAGGTTCGGCTTGGTCTAAGTCGAACGCCATCATGTGTGTGTCATCAGGGTCTACTCCTCCGATGGTGGATAATAGTAGTTTTCGTTGTGCAGGGCATGTTTTCAGTACCTCTAAAGCAGACATAGCAGCGGGGGATTGTGCTAGGTCTTCCACGACGTTATAATTGGATGCTACGGGAGCATTAGGATTGTTGTTAATCCTTCGCAAAGGGATGCGAGGGATTTTAGGTCCTCCGTCCAATGGAATATTTGGTATGCATAGTGGTTGACTTGGTGGAAGGGAGGTGGATGCGTTAGTGGGAGGAGTTTCTGGGGGTGGGTCGTACTGATTCCTGCGAGTTTGGAGGTTGATGTCATTGGATGACATCATTAATAAATGGTATGTGCCTAGATCCGCATGCTGATAATCAGTTGCGGCATAGGTGAATTGCTGCTGGGGTGCAGCAAATCCTTGTGGGGGATCCATAGGGCGAGTATTTACTACTCCCTGGTTTGGCAATGGGTTTTGTAATATCATGGGTTGTGGTTGATTAAGTGGAGCTGGCTGTCCAGCGTGGCCCTGGCGTTGGGCATCGTCAGGCCAAAGTTTACGTGCTTTCTCTAAATGGGGGCAGTTATGAGTGTAGTGTCCATAGACTCCACATAAAGAACATGGGTGGTTTGTTCTCAGATTATTGTTTTTTGGCTGCTTGGGATGACGATCAAGATTCTGGTTGGGAGGAGCAGCATTGTAATTATTTGGAGGATTGGGAGATGGTGGACCTTGATTATGTTGTTGGTTGTTGCCATGGTTACGTCCTCTTCCACGGTTTTGTTGTCCACCCTGGTTGCATTAGTTTTTTTGATGTTGGGGCTGATTATGTTATGTGTACACTTGCCCTTGAGCAGTGGGAGGATTTTGGGGTGTCACAAGTGCGGGAGCAGGTTGCGGTGGATAATAATCTTGTTAGGAACCCATGTATTTACTTTGTTAGTATATTGTTGTTGGACGCATATGCTTTGTAAGTCATCCTGTAGTATTTGTTGATCCATAGTTTATATTAGCCCATAGTATTGACCCATAGTATTGGACGCATATGCTTTGTAAGTCGTCCCATAGTATTTGTTGACTGCTTTTCTGGGCAGACCCGGGTTTTAATGAAGCGCAGCAACAAAACCCCTTGGCGCACTGGCCCTCTCGGCAACGAGCTGCGCGGCAGCTCGAGGTCTCACCCGAAGTGGCTATGGGGGGGTTAAGGAATCAGGTTTCCTTAACCGGGGTGACGCGGAGATGGCTCTTCCTTGAATGGTTCCTGTGAAATCGGTGGTCGGACCTTCCCGCAGGCCGCTCGTCGCAGCTGCGTGGGTCCCTCCCTTGGCAGGTCTACTGCGCAGTTTCTTCTCTCTAACGCAGCAGGCAACTATCCCTTGGGTCGACGCGCTAAACACTTCCTCGCCCTTCACATCTAGCGCAGTAACGCAGTCTGCTCTCGCCGCAGCGACCGTGCGTTACTACCTCTTTAGTACTTAAGACACTTATAGTTATCAAGGGATCTTTCCAACTTGCTCAAACAGTCACAAGGATAAGACAGAAGTCTTGCATACACAAATAATGAACTCTAAATAGTTATCATTCACGCAAACATTATAACAAGAAGATATAAGTGAAGCTCATCTCCTCGAGGAAAACCACGTCCACGGGAGCGTTATATTAACCAGAAAATGATAGAGTTATACAATATGCTGCGCACACAGCTGCAGCCTTAAAACTTACAGGAAACTCCACGCACACAGCTGGGAGCCCTTCTCTCAAGCTTGTCTCCTCTCTATGGAGATTACAAAGGCACAGACGTCGACTCAGACTTTCTGGCAACTCAGGGATTAGCTCCTCGGCTATCCGATTTCCTCTCTCTAGTTCTACACACCGGGTAGAAATTACAGTGAAGGATAATCAACACATGATCTATCCTTTAGACTGGCTCTCTAACAGTCTAGTGTCCAACTCTCTAACTCTCCAAAAGGAAGGAACTGAAGGAAGGGAGGAAGAACCCTCTACCCATTACAATGATTCATCTATATAGGTAGCCATGACGGTCACACCTTTACAAAACTGTGGGCCTTTCCCAACAGTGATTCCCAAAAACCCTAACCACGCACATGGCTAGGTGTACTGTAGGCGCCACTTGCAGTCACGTCGCCGCTTCCTGCAGGCTCCGTGAATTTCGGCGCAGATTGTGGGTATGGGCGATCGTCCTTCGCCTTCAATGCTCTGGTCCGTTGCTCCTCCTTGATCCGAGCAACCATAACTTCTGTACTAAGCCTTTAAATGAGGGTAGCTGATCCCTCTACTCCATCGCCTTTATTTATTATGGTAGCTGAGCCACCTTCATTCTTTGATGACGTGCGCGCGAGCTCCGCAATTTCCGGTCCGTGATCTGCGCTGAGATCATCCATCTGGCACCGTACTGCGCACCGTCTCCTTCTTACCCAAAACTTAGTGCTTGTCCCAAAATTAGCACTTTCCTTCCATACTCGTGCTTTTTCCCAAAATTCGCAGCTTTTACTATAGCTGCGACCTTGGCCCCAACAGGCCCCCAACACTCACTTGTGGCTCGCCCTCGAGCCACTCGCACTAGCGCGTGGTCTTTGGATTTGCGCCTCTGCGTTTGCTTGAATCTCCGCGAATGTTTTCTGCCACTTCGCAATAGCGGAGTCCAATTCCTCAATACACTGATCAGCTGTTTGTACTGTTTCTGCGGTTGTTTCATCTTTAGTGAGTGTATCAATGATCTCTTGAGACTCGGCAATCTCTTTGATTTTTGTCTCAATCTGGCCAACGATTTCAGCATACTCATCCATGAATGGCTGAATGCTGTTGGTGAGCTTCTCATCTTCAGTTCTGAGCTTGTGCAGTTGCTGCTGCATTTTGCGCACTTCGCCCATTTTCTTCATCTTTGGCAAGCCTGTTAAGGACTTGACTTCTTCATTCAGAACAGTGAGAGACTGTTCTGCAGCTTGCACCTGTTCTGATAGTCCCACTTTAAAAGGGAGGTTCACAAGCTCTGACCATGCTTCCATAGCCTGGTCCATCAGGTTCTTGGCTTCCTGTACTCGACCTTTCATTCGTGTGGAAGCTCTGCTCAATGCTTCGAATTGTACCTGCGCATCATCCGTAAGATGCGCAGCGACGCGAGCTTCTAGCTCAGCAATCTAGGTTTTATGGCCTTCTGCCATAGCAGCTATTTCTTGCTCCAGGGTTTTCGCCCTTTCGCCAATAATTTGAACTTTTGCAACCAGAGGGAGGTCTGGTTGAATCTCGCAAGCCGGCAATTCCTGAGCAATCTCTTTTATTGCGTTTCTGATGCCGGTGTCTTGCGCCTCATAGAGTGCAAGCTTCGCAGAGATATTCTTATGACTTTCCTTCAGCTCTATCTCCTGCGATTGCAGTCGTTGGTTTGCCTGGAAAGTAGAGAGCTCTCTAGCTCTCAACTCAAGAGAAACTTTCTCCTGTACTAGCTGTAGAGTTTCTATAGGAATCATAGACAAATTAATTTCTACAGGTCCAACTGTGCTTACCTGCAGTTCAGCTAGGGGATCTGGAAGTGTCATGCTGGTAGGCGGAATATGCACGACAGTGTGCCTTTCTGTGAGTTCTTCAACTCGCTCACCAGTTGGAATTTCTTGTGGCGCCTGCGAAGTAGATGCTGGCGCATGGGTCTGCGCAATCCTTCTTGCGAGACCTTTTAGTTCTACAAATTGTAAGTCTAGAGCACCTCGGATGTGAGCATGCATGTTCCTCATCTCACGAAATTGCTCTTTCAAATATTTGTCGATCTCCGAGGGAATGGCCTCAGTGGGATGCGACACTTTCTGCTTCTTTGTGGCTGGTTCTGTTGAGCCTTCATCGCTTCTTTGCTCAGGGGCTTCCTTGCCCTTATCTTTTTCTTGCGCAGCGGCGGGTGGCATCGCAGGTGCGATGTCAGCTGCTGCTCTCCATTCGTCCGACCACGACTTAATGGTTTCTTCGACATCTTCTGTGGTCATCCTGTAAAGACCTAGCGCCCAGTCACCTGGAATGTCGCAAGGCCGAAGGTAGAGTTGATGGATGTCGGCAGTAAAAGCCAACTTCCCGTCATACAATGTGGCTGTCTCCGCGCTCAGCCTTGGCATCTTGTATGGTATCTCGGAGGAGATAGTAATACTCACAAAAAACAGCGCGATTCATCTTGCGCTTCGCGGGATTAGGGGAATCCCAGAGGTTGATGTAGCGCATGCCGGCAACCTCTCCTGCGCGGCGTGGACGGAACTGAGTATTCGGGGGCTCCTTCCACCCGACGAGAGCGCATAGAATTAGAAGCCACGAAAAATGGAATGATTGGCCTGCATTGTCCTGCACATTCAGGCAATCAGCCAAAAAAGAATTCAGCAGGAAGAGAGACCAATTGTACTGTTCTCCCTCCGCAGCTGCGATAGCAAGCTCTACGACAGCTCCAGTAACTTCTTTTGGTCGGCACTTGGTGAGAAGTCTGCCTGCAAGCAGACTTCCTGTGAAGCGAAGTGCCTCATCTTCAACTGTGGTGAGGTCATAAGCCCGACCTCCTCTTGTCAAGTTATATTTCTGGACCAGCTTTGCAGCTAATTTTCGGTCCTTCTCCTTTCCCGCAAAATGGATATTGGGATCCTTCCCGACCTTAGATAGGCCGGTGATACGGTGTATCAAATCAACATTTAGATCAATTGGCCTCCCGAGCCAAAGGTAACCTCCATGAACGCAGGATAGCAGTGTTTTAACGACTGCGTTCACTTCATTGCTACGCCCAAAGTGCGGTAGCTTCAACAAATTCAAGAGTCCAGGGCGCTCAAGATTTGCTGCAAATCCCTTCGGGATAAACTCATCAACGTTTCTGGTGGGATTATGGACGATATCCAAATATCGGTCCAACTGAAACTGAGGATATGTCTTATAGTCTCCAAGGTTAAAATCAGAGAATTTAACCAATGGAATGTTTCCCAATAGTTGGCCCTCTACCCGCACACTAGCCGGTAGTGGCGGTAGCGGAATTGGATACTTTGCATTCTTCGGAATCTGTACATCCGGCGCATCATCTGGACGCGGCGGAAGGTAGTTCACCATAGACGCGAGCGGCTCTGGAACAGGTTCCTCCGGCTGCTGCTGAGATGCTCTTGTGCCTGGAGATGTTCTGGGATCAGTAGCACCGGGGTGTACGTAGGTCGAAGCCGTTACCGGAGTGGCCATGCCGAAATCTAAGCCTCGGCGTAGAAATTGACGAACAACTTCTTCAGTCGATAAATTCTCCGTTGTGAACCAATGTAAATAACAAAACTCTGGACAGCAAATGGCGGAACTGCGTAGGGTATAGACTCTGAAAACAAGGGAAAATAGTCTGCACACTCGGCTCTGAAAACAATAATGCAGATCTTCAAACACAACTTATGCAACTCGAGACAGTAACCCGAAATTGATACAAGTGTGAGGTATTTATAGCCAGCGGGGTTAGTAAATGCGACCAAGTGGGGTTACGTAGCTATAGGCGGCTACAGATGAGTTGACAACACGCTATCCTCCTTGCCGTAGCGGTGCATTTAGTGTGATTGACGGGTTCTGACAGCCTTCCGGGAGAAGCTAATGCTTTCGGCGCCTGAGTTAAATGCAAATCTTTCGGAGATTAAGCCGAATCCGTCGGAACGGGTAGAATTAAATAGCGGCCTTATCCTTCATTTATTCAAACGCGGCTACATAACTGCTGTAATTCAAAATTTCCGGCGGGTCATTTCAACTTAGGAAACCGTGCCTCTATGGGTCCACAACAAAACTCTTTTCAGCGGCAAATTATGAAAGGGGACTTCGCAAGAGCGATAGTCCAATGGTCCACAAAGCAAAACTTCGCCAGAGCGGACTGCTAAGCTTTGCTCAAGCAATTTTTATTCAGGATGCGCGGATATTTCAAGGAACTGCGCAGGAAGCTGGAAACTGAGGGTGTGTCGCAGCTTCCGTGTAGACTAAATGCGATGTCTCTTTCAACTACACTGGGCATCTGCATTCCTGAGTAATATATTATGTCGACAGGGCGGAGTGGCCGTCGCAATAAAGCTTAAGCCGACTCCCGTTTATCATTGTAGGTAGTAGTTCTCCATTCAGCTTCGCAAGCTGAACTGCGCCTCCGTCTGTTATTTTTATTACCTGAAAAGGGCCTAACCAATGCACACGAAACTTGCCTGGAAACTTGATGAATTTACTATCGTAAAGGAGTACCAAGTCTCCTTCTTCAAAGTGCTTATGCCTAATGTGCCTGTCATGCCAAGCTTTCTGTCTTGCCTTCTGTACCTGTTGATGAAATCCGGCCATAAGTCTGTCTTCTTCTAAAGAAAGCAGTTGCGAAAGTCTTTCATTCATAGTGTCAGGATCTGCCATTTCTGTAATTTGCGCAATTCGGAGACTGGGAACAATGTATTCCATGGGCATAACTGCTTCTTGTCCATACACCAAGCTGAAAGGTGTGTGACCTGTTAATTTCTTGCAAGTGGTTCTGTAAGCCCATAATACAGCTGTGACTCTAAGGTCCCAATCATCTCTTTGTTGATTACAGATCTTCGTCAGGGCATTCTCAAGGATCTTATTGAATGCTTCCACCGTACCATTAGCTTGAGGATGGTAGGGTGTACTCTTATGGTGATTAATTTGAAATTCTTCAGTAAGGGCCTCTATAGTCTCATTGAGGAAATGTGTACCTTGATCACTCATGAGGATCACTGGGCATCCAAACCTAGTGATAATGTTCTCGAAAATGAACTGCACGGCAGTAGCAGCGTCGCAGTTCTTAACTGGCTTCGCCTCAGCCCATCGGGTGAGGTACTCAGTAGCTGTAATGATATATCTTGCGCCAGTTCTTTTTCCTGGTGGGTTAATAGGTCCTACAAAGTCAATGGCCCATTTATCAAAAGCACGCAGTGTGATCTGGGGTCTTAGCGGCATTTCATCTCTCCTTGAGGGTTTTCCTGTGCGCTGGCACACATCGCAACATTTACAGAATTCCTTAGTATCCTTGTGCAATGTCGGCCACCAAAGTCCTGCGGCTAATATCTTCTGCGCAGTCGGCTTTCCTGCGAAATGGCCTCCTGCGGTACCTGAATGCGCTTCTGCGATGATAGAGCTCTTTTCATGTGGTAAGATACATCTGCGCAAAATTTCGTCAGGGCCCAACTTATAAAGCTGGCCTGCTATCAAAGTGAAGTCTGCGGCTCTGACAACAAGTTGCTTCTTCTGCTGGATTGTAAACTCAGCCGGCGCTTGTCCGGTAGTGAGAAACTTAAGAATATCAGAGTAATATTCGTCTGCTGCTTGGATATAAAACAACTGTGCGTCAGGCAGATTGTCCTCCAGACTCGTAGGTTCCTCTCCTGACTCTATTCTGGATAGATGGTCCGGCCCTGCATTCAATCTGCCTGGCTTTACAATAACCTCAAAATCATACTCTTGAAAGAGCAATAGCCATCTGCAAATTCTTCCTCCTAAAACTGGTTTATTGACCAAATATTTCAAAGCAGAATGATCAGTATACATTTTAAAGTGAGCTCCTAACAGGTAGTGTCTGAATTTCTGTAGGGCATACACCATAGCTAGTCCTTCCCGTTCTGTAGTGGTGTAGTTCTTCTCAGCTGTAGATAGCTTTCTGCTGGAGTAAGCAATTGGGTGGTCAATACTTCCTTCTCCAGACTGTGTAAGCACGATTCCTAATGCTATGGAAGAAGCATCAACATGAACATGAAAAGGTTTTCTCCAATCCGGGAAAACTAGAATAGGCGCTGTGATCATCTTTTCTTTAAGTGTGTCCAAGCTCTGTTGGCATTCCTCTGTCCATTGGAACTTCGAATCCTTCTTCAGCAATCTTTCCATAGGCGCTGTGATCCTTGCATATCCTTTGATGAATTTTCTGTAGTATCCTGTATGTCCCAATGTAGTGCGCAATTGCTTAACTGAGTTGGGCGCAGGTAAATTAGCAATGATGGCAACCTTCGCAGGATCCATCAAGAGTCCTTGTCTGCATACAATATGTCCCAACAAAATACCAAAGGGGGCACAGAATATACATTTTTTCAAGTTAAGGGAAATCTGATGCTGTCTACATTTTTCTAGCATCATGCACAGATTCGCAATATGGTTCTTTAGTAAACCAAATACAGTCCAGTCATCAAAATAGACTTCTAAAAACTTGTGGATAAATTCTTTAAAAACAGCAACAACAACTCTAGAGAAGATAGCAGGTGCGTTTTTAAGACCAAAGGGCATTACCGTATACTGGAATGAGCCCCATTCAGTTGCAAAAGTAGTCTTGTGGCGGTCATCCGGATGGATTCTAATCTGATGATATCCCGAAAATCCATCAGTGAAAGAGTAAGCCTCTTGTCCTCCAACATTATCAAGTACTTCATCTGTGAAAGGAGTGGGAAATGGGTCGTGCGCTGATGCATCATTGAGTTTGCGCAAGTCGACACAAATTCTTATTTCACCTTTCGTTTTCTTTTCTTGGACCACCATAGGACTAATCCAATCGCTTTCCTCTACTGGCTCAATAATACCTGCTGCAAGCATCTTATCAATTTCTTCTTTGACTTTTTCTTTGTAGTGCGGGTTCAACCTGTATGGGCGCTGCTTTACTGGCTTGGCGTCTGGTTTCAGAGGTATGCGCATCACTCCTAAGTCTCCTAGGATGCCTTTCATTTCTGTGAACTTGGTAGGAAAGATATCCTGGTAATCACGTAATAAATCTGAAACATGCGCAACGGTTTCATCATCCCAATAATCTCCTATAGAAGCAAACTTTGGGTCAGCTTCTGTACCAATGTTAACTTTCTTGAGCTTGACGTGTTCTGCGATGGCAGGAATATCAAGCTCAGGACCTTCAATATTGCGCGTCCCTTCTGATTCTGGGATATTGATGTTGCGAGGATCGTCCTCCTCATCTTCAGCGGTGAAGTTATAGCATTCCAGGGCATGTTCTATCTGGACAGCCCAATCTGGTTGGGAATATTCTGTTACTAGACCTGGTTCAAATACCTTCTTTTTAATACACTTCAGAGCCTGATCAATGCTTGGATGCTCTGACTCAAAGCTGAATGTAAGTTGAAAACTTTCTATCATAAGAGCCCAAGTAAGAGTGCCTTTGCGCAATTCTATTTCAGTATACCAATTCCTTGGAATTGTATCTAATGTGTGGATGAATTGGTGAACCCATTCATCTTCCGGAATATCTGACCATTGCTGAATACATGCTTCAATGTGTGACCTGGGGTCACTCTGTCCTTCATATTTGCGTAGCGCTTCGGCTGTGGTGTCCTGAAATCTGCGCAGTATCAATCTGCGACAGTCTTTCCATGTATGAATATTCTCCTTGTGCGCAATCCACCATCTTGCGGGTGTAGCGCGGAATGCTATATCCAGTGCCTGGATGCGCTGCGGTTCTGGAAGCTTTTGTTCATATTCCTGTATGAATTTAGTTACTTCAGTTAAGCCATCAAAAGTTGGAGTATCAATTAATTCTGTTCCAATCCATCGGATGGATTTAGTCATCATGGCGCAACGTCTTGCAGAAACCTCATGTAGACGATTCTGCCAGTTTTCCAATCCTGCATCTGAATCTGATGTGCACGAGCTATCACATCGCCAGCTGATATGGCCGTCTGCTGTGGGGTTGACATAGTCACTGTGGTTAGTGGTCATCTGATACAAGCTTTCCATGTGGCGCGCTTCCTCTTCTGCGCGAATGGGTTCTATATATCTTGGTCCTTGAATAGGATCAAGAGGTGCGATGACCCTGATCTGGTCATCCTCAAAGGTCATCTGTCTTTTCTTCAGGTTAATGACAGCCAAATTATCAAGTGCCCAGTATATTCCTAACAGCGCTGGGTATGGTCTACTATCATCCATAATTTTGATTACTTCAAAATCTGCAGAGCTTCTTACTCCTTCAATATCAATAGGTACATTGGGTAATCTGCCCAATGGAGAGACTCGTTGCTGATTTGCGAGTCTTAGCTGGATAGGGGATCTTGTAAGCTGAGGGCTTCCCATCTGTTCCCATGTCTGCATAGTGAGAACATTGGCTTCTGAGCCCAAATCTAACATGACTTCGTCCATTTCAAATGCTCCAATCTGCGCTGTAAGCCTCATCTCTTTTCCAGTTCTAATGTGACTCCTAATCTGGTGAACAGCACGCTGTGGTGTGTTCGTCGAAGCAGAGTGTTGGCACTGATCTAACAGGTGTTGGAGTTCTAGAGTTGCTTGTTCATTGCGCAACAATTTTAAACATTGTCGCAGGAACGCATGAACACTGCCTAGTGCATGCTCCTTATCGTCATCAGGTCTTCCAGCTGTAGTGGCCTGTTCTTGTACCAGGTTGTCTTGTCTTAGCACTTGCGATCTACTATTGTTCTGCGGAATTGCGGCAGAACTTGAAGCTCTCGGATCTGAGAAATACTCTTGAGCTTGCTTAAATGCTTCTTTTTGCTTCTGTAGGTTAAGTGGGGCTGGTTTAATGTTAGCGCGGCGCACCCATTGCGTCGCTTGCTTTCCCGTTCCCATCTCTTGCGCACCAGTGGTAGCTCCACTGCGTGTCACTATATTAACTGTAGGGTCTGGTTCTCTTTTTTCTGCTCCAATCAACTGGATATTCTGATTGACCTGTGGTGTCTTTGCTTGCATCTTAGCCTGTAACTGAGGGCATTCTTCAATGATATGGTCAGAAGATTTACAATATCTGCAGAGGGTTGTAGGATTTTGGCAATCCCTAGCAAAATGACCTTGTTCTCCGCAATTATAACAAGTGATCTGTCCTCTTCCACGACCAAAGTTTGTTGTGCGTCCGCGTCCTCTGTAATTTGCTGCTCGGGCGTCCCGAGGTTGGTCATAAGGTGGACCTGCTGTGGGTCCTTGTGTCTCTGCTTGTACCCTATAAACATCATGGTTTCTTTCTATCATAAGATCATATGCTCTACAATTGTTCTCATCATGACCTACTGATTTACAGAAATTACAATATAGATTCTTTGGAGTTTGTACATATTTCTGAAGTAAGTGGCATTCTTGTGGTCTATGACCTCTAGTTCTGCAGATTTCACACCAAGGCCCTTGTGCCTGTGGTAAAGGATTAGGTGCTCCAGTTGCAATATAGTCTATGAAAACAGGACAATGGTCCTTTGAATGACCTTGGGCTTTACATTTTGTACACCAAATTTCTTCCTTAATCTCCTTGCCTTTCTTAATATCATGCACTTGCAAGGTTAAGTTTGCTAATTGGTTCTGTAAATGCGCAACATCGTTGCTTGTTCCTGCAATTGGCGAAGCTTCTAGTTTCATAGCCATTTCTAGAGCTTGTTCCTGAGTATTGAGATTCTGTTGCATAAGAGGAAGTCTAATGTGTGGGAGCAGCGCAGCAATGAACCATTCTTTATGTTGCTGTGGTGCAAACTCGAAGCTTACTTGATCTATCAAAGCTTTGAACTTCTGGTCAAAGTCCCATACTGATTCTGTAGGTAACTGTTTGATGTCTTTGAGCTCTGTTATACACTGTGATTCTGACTTAGGTTTCTTGAATTCTCTAATCATGGCATTTCTTACCTCAGCAAGCGTCCTATTCTGTGCTGCTGAGTATTTCATGAACCAAGTCAAGGCTCTTTCTCTTAGTGTGGTTGCTAACTGAACCAGTTTAACAGCATCATCATTAATTTGCTTAATTGTCCAAATGGCTTCACATAAGAACCAGTGCTGCTCAGGGTCCTCTATCCCTGTTCCTCTAAAAGTTGGTAGTTTCATGTCATCACCCATCCTTCTTGCACGGGTTTGAGGTGGAGGTACTGTAGCAGTGCCTCCGGGATGGTTAAACAAAGGTGGTACAGAGGTACTAGAAGTAGCGTGTGGGCTACTAGAAGGTGTTACTGTAGGATTATACTGAGCTCCGTCTGGTTTTTGCGGTGTAAAGGGGTAATACGGGATATGAGCACTCCCTTGTCTTTCTATATGGCTTGCTCTAGGGACTTGGCTATCGTTTGGGCTAGACTCAAAAGGATATTGGTCAAGGCCTACTTTATATCGTTTTCCACTACGAGTGCAACCAATAACTTCAGGATCACTATCAGAATCTACGGACATTACTTGACTATGCTATTCATCAGAAGCAATACATAGCTTTCCTTTTTCATACAGAAGCATTTTAATCCATAAGTTCAGAGAATTTAAGAACTTACCTCTGTGTACTTGGAAGAAACTCCTCTCAGCTTCACTGAAACTCTTTCTTGTATCGACTGCAAATTCGGTAATAAAACCTTCCAGTAGACTATTCAACCAAAAGTCTACTGCGCGGGACACAGGATTGTCTATCCGCTTCACAATACTAGCTAGCTCAGGCATCCACGTGACGGGTCGATCAACATGCAGCGTAGGTCTAGAATCTGCTAACTTGGCTATCCAAGCGTGTAACTCCAATGCAAACGTAACAAAGAAAATTTCGTAAAGGTCAGCATAAATATACTTCTGTAACCAATCTTCTGTTTGAAGCGTAGGGCTTCTATTTTCTTGTTCAGCAAACTCTTTAGCCTTTAAATCAAACCAATCTCCAATTTCCTTAGCTGTAGGATTCCAGTAACACATTTGTTAGCTGAGCAAGTCTCAGTGTAACAGAACCTTATGTTGTCTTCAGCAACAGTCTCAGATGTCGCGTGACTAGTAAGTCTTACAGCAACAAGTCGCAAGGCAAAGGAATCATTTGTTGGCTCAATCAACAGGGTTCAAAGCCATGGAAGTAATGTGATCAAAAAGTCATAAGGCAACAGAACCATTTGTTGGTCACTAGGCAACGGAACCATTTGTTGACTCCTCTATCTCGCGCGTCGCCAAAATAACAAGTCTCATTCGCGCGGCAACGGAACCATTTGTTGACTCCTCTATCTCGCGCGTCGCCAAAATAACAAGTCTCATTCGCGCGGCAACGGAACCATTTGTTGACTGCTCTATCTCGCGCGTCGCCAAAATAACAAGTCTCATTCGCGCGGCAACGGAACCATTTGTTGACTGCTTTTCTGGGCAGACCCGGGTTTTAATGAAGCGCAGCAACAAAACCCCTTGGCGCACTGGCCCTCTCGGCAACGAGCTGCGCGGCAGCTCGAGGTCTCACCCGAAGTGGCTATGGGGGGGTTAAGGAATCAGGTTTCCTTAACCGGGGTGACGCGGAGATGGCTCTTCCTTGAATGGTTCCTGTGAAATCGGTGGTCGGACCTTCCCGCAGGCCGCTCGTCGCAGCTGCGTGGGTCCCTCCCTTGGCAGGTCTACTGCGCAGTTTCTTCTCTCTAACGCAGCAGGCAACTATCCCTTGGGTCGACGCGCTAAACACTTCCTCGCCCTTCACATCTAGCGCAGTAACGCAGTCTGCTCTCGCCGCAGCGACCGTGCGTTACTACCTCTTTAGTACTTAAGACACTTATAGTTATCAAGGGATCTTTCCAACTTGCTCAAACAGTCACAAGGATAAGACAGAAGTCTTGCATACACAAATAATGAACTCTAAATAGTTATCATTCACGCAAACATTATAACAAGAAGATATAAGTGAAGCTCATCTCCTCGAGGAAAACCACGTCCACGGGAGCGTTATATTAACCAGAAAATGATAGAGTTATACAATATGCTGCGCACACAGCTGCAGCCTTAAAACTTACAGGAAACTCCACGCACACAGCTGGGAGCCCTTCTCTCAAGCTTGTCTCCTCTCTATGGAGATTACAAAGGCACAGACGTCGACTCAGACTGTCTGGCAACTCAGGGATTAGCTCCTCGGCTATCCGATTTCCTCTCTCTAGTTCTACACACCGGGTAGAAATTACAGTGAAGGATAATCAACACATGATCTATCCTTTAGACTGGCTCTCTAACAGTCTAGTGTCCAACTCTCTAACTCTCCAAAAGGAAGGAACTGAAGGAAGGGAGGAAGAACCCTCTACCCATTACAATGATTCATCTATATAGGTAGCCATGACGGTCACACCTTTACAAAACTGTGGGCCTTTCCCAACAGTGATTCCCAAAAACCCTAACCACGCACATGGCTAGGTGTACTGTAGGCGCCGCTTGCAGTCACGTCGCCGCTTCCTGCAGGCTCCGTGAATTCCGGCGCAGATTGTGGGTATGGGCGATCGTCCTTCGCCTTCAATGCTCTGGTCCGTTGCTCCTCCTTGATCCGAGCAACCATAACTTCTGTACTAAGCCTTTAAATGAGGGTAGCTGAGCCCTCTACTCCATCGCCTTTATTTATTATGGTAGCTGAGCCACCTTCATTCTTTGATGATGTGCGCGCGAGCTCCGCAATTTCCGGTCCGTGATCTGCGCTGAGATCATCCATCTGGCACCGTACTGCGCACCGTCTCCTTCTTACCCAAAACTTAGTGCTTGTCCCAAAATTAGCACTTTCCTTCCATACTCGTGCTTTTTCCCAAAATTCGCAGCTTTTACTATAGCTGCGACCTTGGCCCCAACAGTATTATATGTCCCATGGTTTTGACTCATACTATTGGTGCCTAGACTTAGCCCATGGTTTGTATTGACACATAGGATTGACCCATTGGTGCCTAGACTTAGTATATAAGTGTGTGTTGAGGCCTATGAAGCCACCGTGAAGTTAATTGTATTGAGCTTGCTCAAAGGAGGTTGCCCCCTCGAAGTGGCCCGTGATCAATATAAAAGTGATTATGAGTTCTATTATTTCTGATATCTCGTGTATTTGCATTAATTAATTATTGCAGGTTCATCACATCTGGTATCATAGCACTTTCTTGGGCTCGTTGGGTGGAATTTCTGCCAATTTTTTTTTTTGCATCTATTGCAGCTTCGGATTTGGGAATAATCCCTATCCGCTTAACTGTGGGAAGTACTTGGGCATAAGCCCTAAAAATCATTGTGAGGAGTACCACAGGAACCCCAAAGTAGCTGGCCCATTGAGAGGACCTGCCAGCAAAAAGGGCAACGACCCCTACCTGATTGACTAGTTCCCACCCGTGAGGTAAACCAAAAGCTGTCGTTTGTGGCAAAGCGGTTATCAGTTTTACCTGAGCCATGGAGTGAGGGGTACTGCCTATCTATATCTATTTTAAGTTGAACTGTTGCTGATCACTTCCGCTCCAGATCCATTCATTTCAGATCTATTCTGAAATTCGTTCCAGATCCAGTCGTCATTTCAGATCCAACCATTTTTGATCCATCTGTTGCGGATCCCTTCCACGCTGCTGTTGTCGATCCATTTCTAGAAAAAATAATAAAAAAATAAAAAAATAAAAAATATGAAAAATTCTATTTTTTGGCAATATCTCCCTTATTTCAACTCTGTTTTCCCTGAAACTTCACTAACATCTCGAGGTTTTGGTGTAACCGTTCATATCACTTGGTATCAGAGCCTCCACTCAGGTTCAAATCACAGAGAGGGTGGCAACGTCGGCATTGTAGTGTTTGCCCAAGGCTCGTACAGCGCAAAGGGGACACCACCGTACGGGCGCACATCCAGCCCAGAGTCTGGACTGCGGAGTGTGGTGGGATGTTAAGATCCTAATGGACGGCCTTCACTCCTGAAGACCCAATCCCAAATTCCACTTCCCAAGACCAGAAATCCCACATTTGCCTATTTTTAGGGTTTGCCATAACTTCTTCAATTTTCACCCGATTGCCTTCAAATTTTACCATAGAGTTCCTGCTTCTGAAATCCCCATTTTTTGCTTCCCTGTCCCTCAGAAAGTGTCGAAAACCTAGTCAAACCCCAATTACCCCTCCGAGTTTTTCCCAAATCCAAATTTCCCCTTACTAAATAAGCTTGTGTTTGTGTTTTTCTATCCATCCACCCCCCCCCCCACAAAACAAAAAAAAAGAATTATTACTGGTTATGGTTGTCACTCGCACAGGAGCAAACACCATGGAGGAAGCACTTGCAGCCATCCAAACCAAACTCCAAGATCTGGATGAAAAATTTCTCAGCCTCCATCTTCAGCATTTAGCCATGAACAATAACCGATAGCCAGAATCTTTTGTAGCCACCGGGTTCTCTTCTTCCAGCAATTTTCATCGGCCGAAGCTTGATTTTCCTCGCTTCAATGGTACTGATACGACTGGATGGATATACCGAGCAAAAAATATTTCAGTCTGCATAATACTTTTGATGTTCAGAAAGTTCCACTTGCATCCTCTCATTTGGAATAGGAAGCCCTTCAATGGTACCGTTGGTACATCAAAGCTCATCCCGAGCCAAACTGGATAGATTTTTTCCAACTCCTTTTGTCACGATTTGGTCCTAGTTATTTTGATGACTTCACAGGAGCACTCACTAAACTTCACCAAAGTGGCATAGTGAGAGAGTATCAGACGCAATTTGAGAAACTAGCCAATCACATAGAAGGATTGTCCGTTGAATTCTACAGGAGTTGTTTTATCAGTGGTCTCAAGGATGAAATCCGCTCAGAGGTCAAAATGTTTTGTCCCAACACAATGATGGAAGTCCTAGGGTTGGCTAAGCTGGCTGAGGACAAGATCGCAGCTCAACAACGCTCCAAACCCACCTTTGTTCCCTTCAGAAATATGGGTTCCCAACGACCTCCCATCACGCCTGCTCCTCAACCAACTCCTATCAAGCAATTGTCTGAAACAGAAATGTAGGCACGTCGAGAAAAAGGGCTTTGTTATAATTGTGATGAGAAATTCACTCGGGGACATAGATGTGTTCAAAAAAAGCTCTATCTCTTGGATGTGGATTCTCTGCCTGCCTCAAAACTTGATGAAGAAGCTCCAGATATAGTAGATGATCAGGTCGACATTCAACACCCGCCTGTTGACAGCCCATCTCAGGATGACCCACCCGATATCTCTCTCCATGCTGTAACTGGCGTTACCACCCCACAAACAATGCGAGTCAGGGGATACTTCAAGAAGCTCCCTCTTACCATACTCATTGATTCTGGTAGCACTCATAACTTCTTTGATCCTCGGATTGCCAAACAGGCTGATTGTTTTTTCCATCCTTGCTCCAACTTTGAAGTCATGGTTGCCAATGGGGTCACCTTACCTTGCAAGGGGAAGTGTCACAATGTGAGTATCTCTATGGAAGATTATAACCTACGCTCTCACATGTTTTCCTTGTCCTTAGGCGGATGTGATGTGGTTTTGGGCGTTCAATGGTTATGCACACTTGGCCCCATCTTATGGGATTTGGCTGAACTTTGGATGCAGTTTTCAGTCAATGGGGCACAACACAAATTTATGGGCTTACAACCAGGTTCTCTCTGCATCATCAGTTCACATTGCCTGGAAAAAATACTTAAGAAGAATTCACATGGTGTCATCGCTCATCTCCATTCCATTCAGATGCACCCATCAACAGTCTCCACTACTTGGATAGATATGCAGGTGTCTTTGTTGAACCAATGAGCTTGTTTCCTTCAAGAGACCTTTCCAGTAAGAATTTAGCCGCATCTACATCTCAGCAGGAAATGATGACTATTTTGCATACAGTCAGGAAGTGGCAGCCATCCCTATTGGGGAATTATTTCTGCATCAAGACTGATCTCCAGAGTCTGGAAACTTTCCTGGAACAACGGGTCTCCTCCCCAACACACCTGAAATGGGTTATCCAACTCATGGGTTATGACTATGTGACCACTTACCAGAAGGGTAAGGACAATATGGTGGAAGATGCTCCTCCTCGCACATTTGATGACCCAGTTTCTCTTACAGCTATTTCTCTACTTGTTCCAAATTGGTTGCAATCTGTTCAACGGGGCTATCTCTTCTATGAACTCCATGCTTCTTCATCGGTAGGGCACTCTGGGTTCCTCAAAACGTATGACCAGGAACAATGTAACTTCTTTTGGCAGGGACTCAAAAGGACAATTCAACGGATGGTGGTTGACTGTGATACTTTCTAGGTCAACAAGGGTGAAACGACCCTCCTTTCAGGACTGCTTGAACCCTTAGCCATCCCTCCACAGAATTGGACAACTATTTCTATGGATTTCCTAGAAGCACACCAGTGGTATAGTACCACATCTCAAAGGACACCATATGAAGCAGTCTTTGTACACGCACCACCAGTTCTTCTTCCATACACCTTCAGCATCTCCCTAGTTCAGGCAATTGACTCAATTCTTTGAAACCATGACCAGCTTCTTCTCATTTTGCAGGACAATTTTCACATGGCAAGAATTCGACTGAAACAACAAGCCAATCAGCACCGTTCTCAGCGCACTTTTCACATCGATGATATTGTTCTTCTTCATCTACAGCCTTCCATGCAATCCTCCCTAAAACTCCAAAGGCGCTAGTGGCTCGGAATGCAACCCGAGGATGCTACAGGGGACCCACTCCTTCAGATTCTGGATCAATTTCCACATCTAAATCTTTGAGGACAAAGCTTTTTCTAAGGGAGAGGGTATGTTAGGAACCCATGTCTTTACTTTTTTAGTATATTGTTGTTGGATGCATATGCTTTGTAAGTCATCCTGTAGTATTTGTTGATCCATAGTTTATATTAGCCCATAGTATTGACCCATAGTATTGGACACATATGCTTTGTAGGTCGTCCCATAGTATTATATGTCCCATGGTTTTGACTCATAGTATTGGCACCTAGACTTAGCCCATGGTTTGTATTGACACATAGTATTAACCCATGGTATTGGTGCCTAGACTTAGTATATAAGTGTGTGTTGAGGCCTATGAAGGCACCGTGAAGTTAATTGTATTGAGCTTGCTCAAAGGAGGTTGCCCCCTCGAAGTGTCCCGTGATCAATATAAAAGTGATTCTGAGTTCTATTATTTCTGATATCTCATGTATTTGCATTAATTAATTATTGTAGGTTCATCACAAAGCTGGTGGGGCTGGAGGTGGTTCAGTTTCCTGCTGGGGTTGTTGGTAACCCTGAGCTATTGGAAGTGTTGGGTTAGCTGTTGTAGCTTGCTGTGGGTAATACATTGGTTGTGTCGGGAAATGAATTGGGTTCTGGGTGGCCAGTTGGTTATAGTATGTGGGTGGTACATATGTCGATGGCTCTTGCCCATAGCAATGTTGTGGACAAGAGGGTCCATGAGTGTGATGAGTCTGATTCGTTGAAGCGTACGAAGTTGTCGCTCCAGAATTAGATGTAGCCCTAGAGAGGTCTAGGGCATTTATGGTGCTCACCATGCTAAAAGGTTTAATTTGCGGTGTGACTTGGTCGATAATACCATTAGCGACATGCGATGCCCCCGGAGCGTCACCACGTGAAGAATCACCTCGTGGGGCGTCTGGTATGATGGTGTAGAGATAGCCTAATTGGGCATAAATTAGGTCGAATTGTTGAGCTTTTAGGATAGCTTCTTCCTCTGACTGGGGTCGTTCGGAAGCGACGTCTTTTTCTATGAGGGGTAGGAGTGATTTAAGGAACCAGTCCAAAAATATACGGTCATCTAGTTTAATCTTACAGAGGCTACGACGCTTGCGCCACTCATGGATGTGGTCAGTGATGTGGGTAGCTGTGTTTTGTCTGCAAGACAACAGTATTTCAACTCCTGCATCGTAGCGTACAGGTAGCTGAAAAAACTGAAGGAAAGTGGAGGCGAGAGATGTAAAAGTATGGTGGGTCCCATGTGGTTGTTTGATGTACCACTTGGATGCAGAGCCAGCGAACGTTTGTTGCAACAGTCTTAGTCAAATGGAGTCATCCACTATGGAGTTAGATGAACACCATAGGTGAAAAGACATTATGTGGTTTTGGGGGTCCTCCCCAGGTTTTCCTTCAAACTTGGGGATGTCTGAGGGGAGCTTTGTAGGCATGGGTGACCATGTAGGGTTGTGCCTGATAGGATCGTTGGTTAGCCTGGCTAAGTCTGGTAAATTCAGACTAGCCATGTAAGGTAAACTAGTAGATGGGTGTGGCGTAGTGACTAGGACATAACTATTCATGGTGGCATTATGTAGTGGTCCAGTAGCCCCTAAGGGTATTCTAGGTATTGAAGGTATGTGTCCTCCAACCATTGTGGTTTGGTATGGGCCAACATTTCCAAGTGCAACATGGGTTACACCGGGGTTAGGAATAGTGCCAGGAATTCCTGGGATCTGGGTTGTGGTAATGATAGGTGGTGTGATTCCTATGTTTGGCATACCCATAATAGGAGGTAATCCTGTGTTGGGCATACCTAAAGGTGGAGTGTCCCCCATATTAGGCATGCCTAGAGGGGTTGTTGTTACCATGGATGGCACAGTAGTAGAAGGGTTTGTGGATGTATCTCCAAATAGTACTGGTAAAAAGTGGGTCGTATTGTGGTCTAGCCATGAGGTTGGTTGGTGATAATTCAGTAGGGTTTTTGGATTCAGCTTCAGAATCATATGTGAAGTGAGGCGTGTCAGAATCGGATGACTATATGTTTGGCCAATGACATGTCAATTCAAGGGATAAGGCTCTACGTCAGTGACGTGTAGAGCCAAGGAGACTGAACTGAGGGGGTTCACCCTGAAGACGATGAGATCATCTTAAATTCTCAATGGTGAGAAATATTTTTTAAAAATTTCAGTGTAAGGTGGTGATGTAAAAATACTCGAAACCCTAATGCAACAATGAGTGCAAAAGGGGAGTGAAAAAATAAAGGCTCTCAGGCCAAAAATCAACCTCAAAAAGCACTTATTATAGCAGCTATGCTATAATAAGTGGAGGGATGCAACAAAATTGGTCAAAATACCAAAAGTCAAATAGTTTCTAGAAAAAAGAGGTGTTACTAGACCAAAGGTGGGTAATGTATCATGCAAACACCTAACTAAAAGTATTGTGAGTCAACAAATGATATCCTCTGTAAGGTGATGAAATCCAAGTCAGACAATATAGAGTGTTGAATCAATGGCTAGATATCCCCCTACCGAGAGGGACACCGGGTAGACAATCCTAAAGAGTGGCAACTAGGATACCCTATTCATGACACGTTCAGTTGGGTGAATCTGCAGTTTGGTTCTATCGCCACTATACACCAAGAGAGTGTACATCGAGAACTTTGAAAGGTATCCTTCAGTTACTGAATGGATTGTGGTATTCCACTCAAACTTCCGGAACCAGTCTAGCTACTTCAACCCTCCTAAGGGAGAGGCCTTTCCGATAAATTGGTTGATAACCGTGTCAAAATTATAAGAGATTTTGGTACCACAGAGGACAACCACTATGTCTCAAATGTAATAATTGAGGGGTGTTATTGGAACACCTATCCCCTCAATTCTACCTAACTACAAAATTCTTTTAAGTGCTCCCCAAGTGGGGTTAAGAGTTTGTTGAGTTTAAGGTAAATTTTAAGGCTCAATTTAAATTATGTGGTAGAGTGGGTGCAAGTGTGGTATTTAAACTGAAATTGATTTGCCTCGCTTGGGCGATTGATTACAAATGAAAGAAAAGACGCTTCCAGTTTTGCAAAAAATAAAGGCGTTTTTGAAATGTAAATTCTTGAAAAATCTATTAAAAAATAATGGATCTTTGAAATAATTTGAAGGAAAGCAAATAACATAAATATTTCAAGAAATAAATGGATCTCTTAAAAGTTGCTTGGACAAAGTATTGAGCAAATAAACAATAAAACCTTGATCTAAATAAAATGCTGAAAAATCTCTCTTTCGATTATTGAAAATTTTTAAAAAGAATTTTAAATGAGCATTCTAAATAGTAAAAGATTTAATGTGGCTGTAAAAATGCAGAAAAATTAAGGCTGTAAAATATGCTAAATGGGCAGGATATACAACAAAAAAAATAATTTTCAAGAAATTGGCCGAATTGAAAAAACTTGCATCGCAGGTTTCGGGAAAACAGCCACAATGGGATGCGCGGGTTTTGGCCGCGAAGCCGCGATGTGCAGTGCAGGTTTGGGCCACACAGTCGCGATGGGAAGCGTGGGTTTCGGCCACGAAGCCGCGATGTGCAGCACGGGTTTTCGTCACACAGTTGCGATGTGTAGCATGGCAAATGGCCGCAAAGCCGCGATGTGCAGCGCGTAAAATGGCCGCAAAGCCGCAGCGCGCCGCGTGGAAAAAGGACGCGAGGTCGCGATGAGTCGCGCAACTGTCGGGAAAAAAACCGCGAGGTGAAAGCCGAAAATGGACACCGAGAAATGAACCCTAAAATGGAAATTTCAGGCTATTAATGGCAATAGAAGGGGCCAAAATCTAGAGCAGCAATGGATCTGCTGTCTAGGATGACAGATCTATGAATTAAAATGATTAAAACTAACAAAAACTAAGATCTAAAGCAAAAAATTGAGATATAAGAATTCGAAGCCAGTAGAGTCGCCAAAAACTGTTGGCTTGGTTTTGCAACCAAGCTTGAGTGCTATGGGCACCTATCAACAAGTGATAGCAGTTTCAAATATTGAAAGCAAAAACAATTTATAAAACTGAATCTAAAACTAAACTAGCATGTGCATATCATAATAAACTTGAAAAGATTTAAGAACAAGAACAAGAAATAAAATAAAAAATAACTTTTGTATTATGATACCTCAAATGGTGAGGATGTTGTGGTGTTGAGCAGCTCCAAGCTCCAATGGTCTCTTCTCCAAGATTTCTACAATGGTTAAGAACTCATGAGAGATTGTGACAGCATGAGGATAGGATGATGGATGGATGGAAAGTGAGGAGCCCCTACCACCTTTTTATAGTTTTTGGTGGTGGGGAATACCATTATGGTTTTGAAGAAACCAATGGTATTGACCAACATGGTTTAGGTACCTTTTCCCTCCTTTTTTCTTTTTTGAATATTTTTAATATTTTTATTCCCTTTTTAATATTTTGGGGAATTTTGGACCCTTTCTGAGGGTTTTTTATGCTTTTTGAGGGGGAAAAGGGGTGTATTATGGTCTTTTGGTGACCTTTTGATGGCTTTAGAGGCTCAAATGGTGAAAAAGTGGACAAATGGGTCATGTGAATAAGGAAATGAGCTAGTGAGCACTTTTTGGGTGTTAACAGACATCATATATCACAAAGAGGGATAGAGGTTAATCAAGCCAAAGTCTCAGTAATCAGAACGCTGCAACCACCTATCAAACAAAAGGAAATCATCTAGCAACAAAGAAATAAGTGGCATGACAAGCATCTAAAAGATAAGAAGTTAAAGGAAGGTGATTGGGCACTACTCTATGATTCCAAGTTCCACACATTCAAATAAAAATTAACAACCAGATGGCTAGGACCTTACATCGTTGAGCACATCTATGAAAATGGAGCAGTAAAAATTATTACAATAGATTAACAACAGTTTCCCATGATAGTGAATGGACATCAACTCAAACTCTACAAGAAACCACAGTCAAAAGAAGAGTTTACATAGGTACTCTACTAGCAACAACTGATGCTGATAGAAAATATCACAAAGCATTGAAAAATGAATGAAAAAGAAAGAAAAATGAAAAAAAAGAGAAAAAAATGAAAAAAAGAAAAAGAGAAAGGAATGTAAAAATTGATAAAGAAAGTAACAGGACAAATTACAGGGCCACGTATATCACTATGAAGATCCAGCATTACTATTGCAAAGAAAAATATCAACCACAATTCAAGCAAGCCAGGAAATTCTCAAATATTTTCAGCAATCAAGCAAGCCAGATATGCATTCAAGAGAGCCAACAAAATTATCTACCACTACAGGAACAATCCGAGCACACTCTTCATTCAACTCTGCCATATAATCACGAGAGCCTGACCATACTTCAAGTGAGATTGCAATTGATTCAAGCGAGGATGCCATTTAGTTCAAGCGAGCTTGCAATTGATTCAAGCGAGGCTGCCATTTATTCAAGTGAGCCAGACATTCATCCCAAGAGCAACAACAACCAATCAAATTCATACAAGCATTATCAAATTCAAATCACAAATGGCACGAAAAAAGAAAACGCAGAATTCACATAACTACTGACACGCCAGCTATTACTACGGATTACACGGAACTTACTACAGCATCCAGCACGCATACAAACTGGAAAAAATCATGAACTCGGCTATGCTAACAAAAATATAGCAAGGTAATCTCTCAACATTTTCATTTTATTCTTAAGGTCAAATCATTTTCCCCAAAACGATTATATTTTAAAAGCTGAAGATAGCTTTTCGATAAAGTCGAGGGGAAAGGTTCATATTACAAAATCATGATTGCACATACCCATCATTTCGACAAATGATGAATCTACATATAAACACCATACTTCAAAATCATTGAAGAAAAAGTGCAAGGTACAAGCATAAAATGAAATAAAGAGCTTGATCATGAAAGGGAATGGATCAATCAGCAAGTACAACGAAGAATGATAAGGATAAGTGCGGAAGAATAGTTAAGTAAAGCTACATGATTGTCAAACAACATCTTAGCACTTCCCGGAAGCCATCCATCAGAAGTGAGTGTGTCACGCAGAGCCTATAGTCAGTCCAGACCAGTGAGATAAAAGACACATTCAAAATTGGTTTTTGTCAATTGGAGAAGAGATTTTAAGATGACGAAAGGATTCAAGAAGAGTGAACCAGAGGAGCGCAGTGCCATCTACCAGAACCTGCGAATATTAATAGCCATCCGCAGTGCAGGCTGGATGCCTTTCATCCTAGGACTGAAAGGGTACAATACAGGGGTGGCTCTTGAGTTTGCAAAAAAATTTAAACATATTAAGTATGAACAATACGTCACCCAAGTAAAGGGGTTACGTATCAAGTTGGATGAGGAGGTCATTTCCAAATTCACTAGTCTACAGAGAGGTTTGTATTGGAGCAAGGATGATAGGTAGGCAAACCATGAAGCAAAAACAGCATTCTTCGAGCAAGGAGAGGCCTATGACGAAGACAAAAACGGAGTCAAAAGACTCTCCATGCCAGCGCCATGGGAGGACGTGGCTGAAATTGTTCTGAGGTACATCACATGCTCTTGTAGGTTAAGCTATGTTCCCATCTTTCATTTTCAGATCCTAGAGCTGTTAAGACACAAAACCCATCATCCACTAAGCAACAATATTAGTATTCCATTTTACCTGCTCCAATCCCTAGCAAAAATGAGCAAGCAGGTAGCTAAAGGTAAGGAGGATGCCTTGGCCCATCATGGGCTAATCAAGATAATCGTTTGCGAGGAATTAAAGGCGCAGGTACCAGAGCTTTCATGGGAAGAATTCGTGTTGGTATCCGCTGAGGATGTTCAAAGGATGAAAAGTAGACATACAGCTAGCATAACACTAGGAGCAATGAACAAAGCCGCCTCTACATCAGGGGCGAAAAGGAAGATTGACCTAGACCATGTGGTAGAGACCCTGGTGAAAATAAAACATTCAAGAGAGGACTCCCCTAAGGCGAACCCAGAGATTCCTGCCAAAAATCAAGAGCCAAAGAGAAGAAGCAAGAGATTCACTCAAGCATCTCGAATCCAAGTTACCAAGGAAAAGAGTAGGGAACCCAGTCCCATAGTTCAAAATGTGTTGGATGGGGACGATGATCAGTGGGTCGATCAGAAGGATCCCACTATAGAAGAGGAGGAGGATGAACAGGAAATGCACGATGAAAAGGAAGAACAGGAGGAGGAAGAAGAACAGAATGAACCAAAAGAACAAGTCAACCCCCAGGGGGACCCTCTTGATCATAATGAAAACCCCGGGGTTGATAAATCAGCTGGTTGAAGCACGGATAGAATTATAGTAGCTGAGAAAGGAGTTGGTGGCATTAAAAGTTGGATCAGCAAGCCAGACAGCATCACCCCCATTCTCATCTGATAAGACACAAATTCTAAGAATGAATCATGCAGGGGAGCTAAGATTGGTGGAACAGAGAAATTCAGCACTTAAGAAAAGTTGGCTGAGGCACAAGGGGAACTGGCCAAAAAGGACCAGGAAATTGTTCAACTGAAGCATGTCTTGGCTATTACCACTGGAATATACAGTAAACTACTGGAGAATAGGCCACCTTCAACAATATATGCAGTTTACCTACAAGAGAAGTGGGGAAAATTCTAGCTCCAAGAGTTAGCACAAGGACTCCCAATAGAAATCAAAACACCTAGGGAATTTGTGGATGCATCTCTAAAGGCCACATAATTAGAGAAGGACCATCTCAGTGAGTTTTTCCTACACAATTTTGAAGCTCCTAGCTCATCCAACTAGTCGCCAAACCCTTACATGGGCGATTTCCAATTAAGGGCATTATGTTCTTGGATGAACAATGAAATCGAATGAGTGCAGGACTGCCACATTTATGTGGTAGAAAAATGGAAGACCCTATTATGGATCAAGGCAGAAGCATCTCACTCTAAAAGAATAATCTATGACCATAGAAATCTCACGATAGATGAGGAACTGATCCCAATTCTCCTTGAGAAACAATAGGGGGTGGTGGGTCACTTCGTATCTTACTCTTCAGAGCACACATAAGGAGGTTCAGGAGTCTATTGGTGAAAGATGGCGTAGAGTGGAAAATGACCTGAAAATAAAAGAAATTCACTCCCCTGCCAGACTAGAAAATGCTCTCGTAAAATCCAAGCTCTATAGAGAGTCATTAATAAAGAATTAGCTTAGGTGGATAGGGATGATGCTAAACCCCCCATTCTTCCTCCCTTTGGTCATTAAGGAACAGTTCAATCAGGAAGAAGAAAGGGGGGCATGGATCAAGGAAGATCAAAGTATGGGCTACCACAGACAGGCAGGAACCCCCAAGGTGACATCATGGGACATCAGAGACGTCATCAGAGAACAGAACATGTCACCCAAGGATGGGTGAATCCTTCAAGCATGGGGGAGATGATGATTCCCCATTTCAAGTATCTGATAGTTTCTTTTTCCACCAGAAAACACAAGAGAGGTTGACATGATACACTCGTTAGTGGGAAAATGATTTACCTTAATAATTTAATGAAGTGTTTAAAAGATTATTTCTGTTATGTTTTGAAAAGCGTTGTTCTGAGCTAATTGCATGTAAAATGAGGTTGGATGAGCAGGTGTAGGTGTACTCAAGGATGACGTGTGAATCAAGTAGAGAACTGGAAGCACATCACCAAACTCAGCGCCTTTTTCCTGATTTATAGAGAACGAACTCCTGTTCAAAAGTGAATCGGCAGTTAGACATTTTTGTTAGGTTAAAGCATTAGGATTTTATAAATATGGACCTCTCGAATAGCGAGAGGCCCCTGCTGATATTTCAAAGAATTATTGTTTTCAATTTCAGACTATTACAACAGTGTATTCCAAACCTGGTTTTTAATTGATTAAGTTTCGATTTTAAATAAAGATTTCATGTTATCTATGATTCAGCGGTTATAAGTTCTTTTCACTCCTGAGTATGGTTTGGAGAGGGCCCCTCCAACATGTAATTCATGATATATTGCAGTACAAGTATTTCTCATTATGTGTTGTGCATCGATTGAAATTATATTGCAAATGAGAGTATTTTGATTAGCGTTCGATAATACGATTTAAATTATGTAGTGGTTGATCACTTTTGATTCTGTAGTTCATTACAATGCATTCCGTAGTATGATAATGCTATGTCTGTAGTCCTGTAGCAGCGTTCCGTTGAAGCATAATCAACACCCATTTCTCTATGTACTTTCATTTACTTTTGCAGCAACAATCTAGATCTTCAACCTATGTATTCGTTTCATTGTTAGAACTGTTTATAGAGAGTGATTTCTTTCAGTCTTTATTTATTACATGATTTGATTAAAGATTGTAGCATTAGATAATGGTATTCGGAAATTAGCTTTAGACTTAGATTATGTTAGATCAGACTTCGATTTTTCTGCATTCAATTTACAGTGAGATTAAAGATCAGACTTTCAATACTTTAGAGTAGAGCTGTTATAATTCCAGTATCCAATTTCATAGTATAATTTTTATTGTCTACAATAAGTTAGGTCTTAAAAATAGATTACTGTTTTTTGCACTCAATTTCTTATCCATAGATTTCCTGCTTTCATCATTTGATTTCTTAGCATAGGAATTTCTTTTCCATAGATTACAATCCTGTTTACAGTTCATTTAATCTTTCTTAGGCAGCTCTTTAAGAACATTGATACAATCACCTAAACTTCGACAAAGACTATCCTAGAAGAGCACATACAGTGCCAGTGCCTCTAAAGTTTGTACGTCTGCTAGTTTGATAATTAAAGTAGGCTCTTAGTACAACTGCCCTCATTAGGCATCCATATTGAGAGCTCACCATGGACCCAAAAGTAAAAAATAAGAAGCAAAAGAAGAAACCTAATGTAAACCCTGGGACAAGATATCCACCTAAGGTGAATAACCCTACAGGAGGAAATCAGGAAAATAGGAAAACAAGTATCCTTGCAAAATTTGCAAAGAGGATCATCCCACTCATCTTTGTCCTCATATGGGTGATATTCATCGCATGTTAGCACAACGAGGAGGGAAACAACCACAACCTGTTGTCCTAACTCAAACCTTCCCCCAGCAACAAAGATGGTTGGTGCAGCACCAGTACCTCCACCAAGAGGGAACCAGGAAAACCCCCACAGGGGGGCAATCCACCCAACACGAATATCTTCACAATTGGTGAACATAACATCCATATCCAAACTAGGGTTTGTTCCTATGACATACCTTCAAAAGATGTCGAAGCAACTGGATCTTATCCTAGTGGTTTTCTAAATATTGAAAAACCAACCATAGACATGGTGCATCGACCTCCAAAGGGGTCCTCCGCAAAACAACACACAACCCCAATGCGCGAGCTGCTCAAAACTACAATGTGGTTGAAGATTTAGCTCAAGCCCCTTGTGCAATTTCTCCCTTGGAGGTGTTGCAAGTTTGTCCCACTCAGCGGAAAGCACTATTGTCTGCCATTGGTGCTATTGATCCATCATATACCAATTTAATCACATTTGACTTAGAACAGCCCACATGTAGGCTTCCCTCACAAATTGCTTTCCAAATTAAAATAACTTCACATGGGAAGAATATTTTTCAAACCATTGTGGATGAAGGATCCTCCACTTGTGTCATGCCCCTAGCTTGTTGGAAAGCTTTGGGATCACCCACCTTAGTACCATCCCACACAATACTCAATGCCTTTGATGGACATTCATTCCCACCTCATGGATTTATCTTGGCTTTCCCAGTCGAACTGAGGGGCCAAACAGTTCAAGTAGATGTTGAGGTAGTGGATGTACCCATAGACTACAATTTTCTATTGGGACGTAGTTGGATACACAAGATGACAGCGATAGTGTATTCCGTATTCCGATTCATTCGGTTCCCCCACCAAGGGAATATTGTTACAATCGATCAACTAGATTACTGCTCACCCGAAACTGGTATCCATTCGAATGTACCTTATGTAGGGGATGCAACAATGGTTATTCAAGATGTTGGGGTAGGAATGTTTAAAGACTCATCCCTTTTGGGAACTTTTACACTTCCACCACCAATATTGACCCCTAACATTGCTCCAATTTTCACCATAACATCGGAGGTATACTTTCCATTAAGAGTTTTCTCTAATTCCGTTTCGGAGGTCGGTTCCACCTCATCGGTTGGAACCTCCAGAGAAAACACCTCGAATGAAAATAATGATGGCAAGATACATACTTCTACATGCCATGAGGAAATGGAGAGTAGTGTTCCCTTTTCTGCCACAGAGCTCGCTTATCAAGATATTCAAATGGCTTCGGTAGAACTGGATTAAAACCCTCCCAAGATGGAGGAGTATGATCCCTATACTTCACATGTTTGGGCCTTGAACTCTCAAAGTAACCATGATCTTCTAGATCAGAATTTCTCTTCAGATGAAGCCATCTTAGAGGCTATGAACATCTCAAAACGACCCTGGGACAATATGCATCACAAATCCTCATTTCTTCCGAAGATCGATTCATTAGAAGTTAAACCTAAATTTTTTTACTTCGATGATGACATCAGCAAGTACCCATTCCATGACCAAGTTCACAATGCGAATACCATCAGTAAATACCAATGCCCTATCCAGATACACAATGTGAGTTCAGAAGGCAATTTAGCGAACATTTCAAAAACCATCCAAATTGATATATCCATCAAACCTGGAATTGTTGAGCACACCAACATAGGTGAGAATTGTTCTCCTGAGAAAATAAAATTTTACACTTCTTTATTTAAAAAGTATCGTGATGTGTTCACATGGTCTTATGAAAAAATGCCAGGCATTGATCCCAGCATCATAAAACATGAGATCAAAACTTATCCTAATGTTAAACCTGTGCAACAAAAACTATGTCCAATGAACCCTAATAAATCAGCTGCCATTAAAGCAGAAGTCGAAAAGCTCTTGAATGTTGGATTCATTTATCCTGTTCCTTTGACTGATTGGGTATCCAATCCTGTTCCAGTTAACAAAAAACATGGAACTATCCGGGTTTGTATCGACTTTAGAGATCTAAACTTAGCTTGTCCTAAGGATAACTATCCCACACCCTTCATTGATCAGATCATTGATGAATGCGTCGGGAATGAAATATTCTCGTTTATGGACGGCTTCTCCAGTTACAACCAAATCTAGATAAAAAAGGAAGAGCAACATAAAACAACTTTTATATGCCCTTGGGGAACATTTGCATATTGGAAAATGCCATTCGGCCTCAAAAACACCGGAGCTACTTTTCAGAGCGCTATGTCATATGCATTTCACGATATTAAGGATATCGTCGAAGTTTACCTTGATGACTTAGCAGCTAAATCTAAAAAGAGAGATGAACATGGCGCACATTTACAAGCCATCTTCGAGCGTTGCTGCAAGTACAACATTAGGTTAAATCCACATAAATGCATATTTTGTGTGGACTCTGTGAGATTAATTGGGTTCGTAGTGTCCCAAAAAGGGATCATGGTTGATCCCATCAAGGTTGAGGCAATACTTCAGTTGCCTTCCCCAAAAACAATCACTCAACTTCAAAGCTTTCAAGGGAAAGCTACCTACTTGAGGAGATTTGTTGAGAATTTTGCTGAAAAATCTAAAGGTTTCATGCATCTCTTAAAACAAGATTTAATATTCACATGGGATGACCAAGCTCAACATTCATTTGATGAAATAAAGAAAGCTTTGGTCCTTGCCCCGGTGCTTAGTCCATAGAACTATAATCGAGACTTTCTGCTATATTTCATTTCCTCTCCTTCCACAATTGGAATGGTCTTAGCTTAAGAAGACGAATCCTCTCAAGAACATGTTATTTACTATCTTAGTAAGGGCCTTGCAGGTCCCAAATTGAGATATTCCTAGGTCAAGAAGTTGTCATTGGCGACCGTCCATGCTGTCCAATGACTTAGACATTACATACTTCCAAGGAAAACAACCATAGTGGCTGAAATGAACCCCATTAGACACATTTTGTCCCGCCATATCGCTGGTGGCAAATTTTCAAAATGGATAGTAATTTTACAAGAATTTTACCTTGAATTCAAAATCGCTAAAGCCAAGAAGTTGTTGGCATTTGCTGAATTAATGTTTGAGTTACCCATAGAGAAGGAGAGTACTATATCTGTTGAAACTTGGACAGATGAAAATGTATCCCTCATTGTACCTTCTAATCCTTGGTATGGAGCCTTCATTATATACCTCCAAACCCAAAGGATCAATCCTCAACTTTCTAGTATTGAACGACGTCGTATTCGACATCGAGCTTGAAGATACCTCATCATCAAGGATACTTTGTACCGTCGAGGAATAGACATGATATTAAGATGTTGTTTAATACACCAGGAAGCTGAACAAGTATTGAATGATTGCCATGCTGTAGCATGTGGCGGTCATCTTTCTGGGTTAGCAACTACTCAGAAAATCTTGCGTGCAGGATACTTTTGGCCTACGATTTTCAAAGATTGCATAAATGCTGTCAAAAAGTGTCACCCTTGCCAAATTTACACAAGAAAAATGCGTGCACATCCTGCTCCATTACACCCTGTAGTAACCATGGGTTCATTTTCAAAATGGGCCATTGATTATATGACAGTCAACCCACCTTCAGCCGATGGCCACCACTACATCATTGTAGTAGTGGACTACTTCACCAAGTGGGTTGAGGCGATTCCTACATTCAATTGCACAGGTAAAACTGCAGCATACTTTCTATTCAATCATGTGATAGCAAGGGTTGGTGTACCCAAAGAGATCACTACCGACAACGGAAGTCATTTTAGGAATTCCTGTATGGATGAACTTACAAACCGGTTAGGATTGCGGCAGGAATTCTCCTCGCCATACTATCCTAAAGCTAACGGACAAGTAGAAGCCATCAATAAGGTTTTGAAAACCATGTTACAAAGGATGATTAATAAAAGCAAGAATAACTGGCACTTGATGTTGTTTACTTCTCTTTGGGCCTACCGAACAACTGCTAAAATTGCAACCAGATTCACTCCTTTCCAACTGGTTTATGGAGAAGAAGTTGTGTTATCGATTGAATTTGAAATCCCATCATTAAAGATAGTTGTCAAACTCCTACCTAACACATCTACGGAAGAAGAAAGGCTTCTCCATCTCCATGCTTTGGATGAAACTAGAAGACAAGCCTCTCTAAACATAGAGTACATAAGAAGAGGGTCAAAACAGAATATGACAAGTCCATTTGTCCTCGAGTCTTTTCTAAAGGTGATCTTGTTTTAGTTTATGACCAAGACCAAGATAAAATAGGAGAAGGAAAATTTGTGCCGAAATGGTTTAGCCCACTTGTTGTCAAAACTATGTTAAAAAAGGGAGCTTATGAATTGGTCAATTTTGATGGGGAACCCATGTGGGAGATTAGAAATGGTCTCAATCTAAAGAAATACTTCGCATAGGCACTAATGCTTTGCACCATTTGTTGTATTATGTTGTATTCTTTGTATAAACTTTTGTACATTAGTTATTTCAGGCACACACTTATCTTGCTTGGCATTGTCACTTTGGCAGATGACACAAGAATCTTTCACATATTTGGGATATGCGGACGGTGCCAACCATAGTTCTCGGACCGTTGCTTCCGCCGCATGGGTCATTTTCACACCTAATAACAAAGTTTGTAGTTCAAGAGACATTTTTCTCATATCTGCAACCAACAATGTTGCAGAATATAGCGTAGTCATTGAGCTTCTTGTCGAGGCTGTCACCCTTGGCATCCGACGAATAATCGTTAAAATGGACTTAGAATTAGTTGTATCCCAGTTAAATGGTTTGTATCAGGTTTGACATCCTACACTGTTTAGAAAGTTTCTACAAGTACGTCTTTTAGAGCGTTGATTCGAGTTTATTGAATATATACACGTTCCTAGAAGTCTAAATAGTTTGGCTGACTCTTTAGCCAACTATGTACTTTATTGGCATCTAAGTCATTAACATTATACCAAAAAGCAAGCATGTACATTATTTCATGGCCAATTTAATTGAACACATCATTTAAGGACATAAGTGATACCAAAATAATCTAGCTTACATCATAACCCAAAAAGTGTGTAAATTCTGTACACACCAAAACAAATAGTGTAAATACTATTTCCCTTTTTTATTCTTTTTCTTACAGATAGGACCCAAAAAATGTTCATACAAAAAAAATATGAAAAATTTAGAAAAATTCGAAAACATGGGAAACTGTTTCAAAATTTTCTAGTTCGACATCGAAACTAATTCACTACTGGCAGATCAAAGACTAAAGGTTAATAGCTTCTAAGAATTCAAGATGAAAGGGAATGCTTCCTCTCATACATTGGCTGCACAACGAACACATATGGTAAATAATGAGCATTTTTACTTATCTTTTATTCATACATGTACAAACTGTATCCTTTTGAATGATAGAAAGAGGCATAATTCCTCAGTTTCATCTATCTTTTTAGATATTAAATGCACATCTAAACGAGTGTCTAAGTAAATTGTTGGCTAGTGAAATGGTTTTTGATTTCAGGACTTGAAGACTTTGACAGTTCAAACTATTTGACTTAGGTAGTTGAGACAGACCATGATTCATGATGATCTATGATTTTGGCATTTTTCACAAGACTCAAGCTGAAGTAAACCTCATTGAACCATTCCTACTTGGCCATTTCCCCAAATTGGATAACTTCAGTCACATGGTATTACTTCACCGTTCGTTGACACATAATCCTGCTTCAGATAGACTCCCTCGGGAAGGAACAGCTATAAGAGTGTGCACAACTAACTTAGCCCTTGTTTGCAATATGGATCTTTGCCTTGGCCTAACCCATACCCTTGAAAAATAGGCGTATGCCCATGCAACATTCATTCCTTCCTACGTATCATAGCATTCTTTATTCTTTTTTACAAAAATGAAAAAGCATAAAAATTAAAAAACACAAAAATCCAAAAAGGGAGAGACTTGAATCACTTCATATTATAATCCTTCAAGAAAACGGCAATAGTCAGTCCTTATCGCCCTTGAACATGGCACATAATTTGGTCCCCACTGTCAGTACACCATTTGCATTTTCCTTAGGAAACTGTACCAATATTTTGAATAGATCTCCACCGATGGGTTATCCTTCCCGTCACCGATGGAGCTTTCGTTAATGCATCTGGAACTAGCGGATTTCATTAAAGTCGGTTACTCAAAGTCCTATGCTACCAAGTGTCCATTCTGCGTCGTGTTATGTGTTTAAGGGAATTCCAAACCGAGTCGTCCATTCCTCAAATATTCTTGACCAATCATGTCGGCATTCCTTGTGTCAGTATACAATATTGGATCTTGCAGTTCTACCAAATTATATCAAACTATTGATCTTTGTTTTGTATCGGTTGATGTAGGATGCATCAATGCTCTACTTCTGATGGATCTATTCCTATCGAAATCAAATCATCATCTAGGACATGGATCTAGAAACCCGAGAGTACCTTGGATCTTGCAGTCATTAGTGGCAGGTTTCCTCGCAAATGATAGTGGATATACAACAATGACCCCTGATTGTTTGATTCTACAAGTGTTAAACTTCAGAACATTTATTCACACTTGTTAGTTTGTACTCAGTACCTTAGAGTCCATCATCATTATCGGTGGGTCTCTTCGCATCTGTTAACGGTATACATCAATGACCGGTAATCAGATGGTGTTTTATTATGCTCAACATCAGATCACTTATTCACATGATATAAACTCGTACTATCGTTAGTTTGTATTGAAGACCTTGGGAAAAACAGTTGTATCACTCATCAATGCACTTCCCGAGCTGCGCAAGATTAGACTGCCATGTCAGAAGTTCAATAAAGACTTTGTTCTCGCACTCATCAAAGTGCATATTTACATTTTCAGAAAATTTTTCTTTTGACATGGATCCACTGTGTATTGTTCATGGCCATGCTTGTTTACAGTTGAGCATGGGTATTCCCACCTCAGGAAGATATTATATATTTGAGAAATTTCTATGTTTTGCAGGTGTGATCCTCAATCATGTGCCCGTGAGATTTCCTTCCCTTATCCTTGCATTGAATGATAAAGAGTATCAGTATACAAAGTAATGTATTTCGTCCCTTAGCTCATCTTCAGACCTCACACATTAGGGAGCATTTGTTAACAATCAAATTAACACCCTAGTCATGTGACAGAAGAAGCACATTTTTACCATGTGCCCGCAACATGAATACAGAAACATAAGTCCATTCAGATACAAGTCCTCTCTGATCTAATCACTTCTCCTATAAATGGAAGGATTAGGTTAAGACAATAAGAACCTAAGAAGACCAAGTTTAGTGACTGAACCGCTCATAAAAGGTCTAAAACTAAGCTACACCAATCAATAAGTGAAGATGAATGCATTAAAGTGCATTAATTATACTTAAAGTATTTTAAAGTTGTGCAAAAAGCCTAAAAACTATGGAAAAGTGGGTTTTGAGCTAAAATAATCAAAAAAAGATGAAAAGGGATAATCCCACTTTAAAAAGAGAAACATGATAGCTCATTTCCCAATGCTATATAAGAAAGGCATGTGAGGCATTGTATAGGACAAAAAAGGAGGAGCAAAGGCATGCTGAATAGATTCTGAAGGAGGAGAAGGAGCTCAAATTCTTCAAAATCAAGGGTGAAGGAAGGGAAGCTCATGACAATGGAAGATGGATTCACACCAAGATCATTGGTAAGGATGTACATTTTCTTAGTTTTAATATGAATGGATTCAAGTTTCTACCATCTAAGAATTTGAATTTGGCTTATCATGCATGAATTTAATTATTAAATGAATCTAGATCTTAATGAGTTTTGATTAATGAATATAGATCTTTGTAAACTTGTGATAATCTTTTCATGTTGCTGACATAGGAACTCACCATTTCTAAGATAGATTGATATGTTGCATATCTAACTCCCTACATGCAAACATCATAATCTATTATCAGTACTATATAAAATAACACATCAACATTTCATAAAATAAACACATTGTATGAAAGCATTTATGCAAGAAGAAATCGTGTATGCATTCAAGGGTTTTTCCCATAGCTCGAAGGGCATTATTATAACCTTTACATTAGCATGTAGAAATCATATTAAATGGTGAGATTGTGTTTTCATAAATTACTTCAGTATATCACAAACATATATATATGGGTATACATCTAAGCGGCGACTGAGATCGAGGTTAGAACCATGCACAGGAGGCGCTCATTTTAATTATGAAATGGTGTATATGGTTTTGCTGGCAGGAAAACATTAATAAAATGCATTAACACATTTTGCTGACAAGCTGGGCAGGCTTAATGCCTTCGCCCCAAACCTAAATCATTTATGTATTACACTATCTCATTATATGGTTATGCTTATTCAATAAAAGCCGAAATCATTAAGGCATGCGCAGCGAAGAGATGAGTCTCCATTGTACAAAAGCATGTAACCAGAGAATTCGTTTATGCTACTACCAACAAATTATGCTCATACTATTGTAAAATATTACATGCATTACATTAACATATCAAATGCCAAGGTCAATTAAACATTGTAGACTATGTTTCCAAATGCAAATACTTTATACATAAACCATACAGTTGTAGCGAAAACGCAGAGGGCGTTACAAGTCAAGCTGGGGCTTGCAGGAACTGTCAATATGAATTTAAAGGCATTTAATCAAAACACACAGTCGAAAGATAAAACTAGAACGCTGAAGCATTGTTATTATTTACAAACTAAGCATGTCACATAGAATCCCAACGCCTCTTCCAAGGGCAGAGTGTCATTGAAGCTCCCTAAGCTACAAAACGATGGTGGGGTACAACATGTCCTCATTTCGTTTAATTTCACCGTAATACACTGCAATGATAAAGGAGATTACGGAGGTCGCAAGACGCCCTCGTAGGCAGGCTTCGTGCCCCTACCTACTTGGCCTATGGCCACACTCAGTCTTAAACACAAAGCACAAGAAAGAAAACCCTAAATCTCAAAGTTAACCTGCGTTCTAAGTAACTCAACCCCCAACAAGGGGGTAAACCAAATCCGATGTGGATTGGTCGGTGAGTTACCTGGTAACGAAGCGAGCATATCCAAGTCATAAGGATGGTTACAAGCCTCCAAGGTGCGCACCCCAAATCCATCCTGTCGTGGCTACCTACACATGCAGCGTGGCATGCGGTTAAACCTTGGTGGAGGTTACAAACTGTTAACCAAATGCAACACTAAACCACGAATTATGTGATGAAGTGGTTACATTACCTGGAAGAGAGATGGAGTCTCCGCGTCGCTCAGCTCATCGTATACCTCTCAACATTACGAATGATGATTAATGTTGGTAAACACTACAGCTTAAACAATTATTCCAACATTTTTTCCTTTGAACATAACGAATGAGAAAGATGAAACATTATTATTACTTGGTTACAGTGGTCAGGCCGAGCATTAGCTCGAGCGGGTTCAACATTACATTCGATGATGAACAAGCAGCGACTATGTATCATTCTTGCCACCATAAGCGCAGAGCCGAAGCTCCTTGTGCAAAGCTTGCATAATAAGCTTGACTGCCAAGAGACAAATGAGTATCAACGAAGAGACACCGGATGGAGTAGGTGGGTGACCACTGTCACCAGTTCTGAAATCATAAATGTTGGACGTCGATAGTTGTTGGCGCGAACTCGTATTAACCATATCGATGGTGTAGATCCATTCATAGTCTTCCCTTACACTGGTTTGTTCCACCATCGACGGCCTGTTACAACTGTGGTATTAATGCAAGACCGACATTGGGTACATAGTATGCCTTGGGGCGTGTTATCCAACTATGGGAGTTGATCTGGCTGGGAAGCTCCATTAATGGATTAACCCACTCTCACATGTCAGCAAAGCCATTAACGCAACATGGTTGGAGTCTTCTCCATGTGAGCGAGGGTTACGTAGACCTACCAACAAGGCAAGATGAGCAGGTTTAAAACGATGGTTTAGGAATGGTCAGCCCATGTGGCATAAGCCATGAATCGCTAAGACCACAGGCGGACCGAGCTAGCATGTATTTGTTGTGTCACATTTCACTAATACACGTTTCATTCGTTTGTTAATTGTTACGATGATTCGTCACTCCACGTCATTATAACATGGCATTCTGGCCACCTCGGTATGAATACGAGTTGACCGGTCTCATCCCTTTCACATTTATATCTTAGCGTTAAAAGTTGGACCAAGCGTATGGTAGGGTCGGCTTCCACTAGCGACTGTTTAAACTAACCATTACATGTTTATATGTGTTAGCGTTGAGCCTTAGGATAATGCTCTACACTATAGGGTAAGACCCTTATACTATATGCTTAGTGGTTGGCTTATAAGCCATAGGAAGGGCGCATCATGTTGGTGAATATCAGGGTAATTTTTAGGGGCGAAATTTTGCCAATTGGGTATTTTTTGGGCTTTTTTTCAAAAATTAAATTTGCTATTTGGTCATTTTTTGTCTCTATTATCGCCTATATTTACATAAATATGTTTTTTTATCATAATATTTGCCAAAATTTACATGTTTCAGTATTAAATTGTAGGTTTCATATTTAATATTTGCCTACCTATCTATATATATGTTTTTTTCAATCCAAAATAATCGCCTAGAACATTATACTTAAGTATGATATTAGAATCCTTAAAAAATACCCTGGTGAATATATATAGAACCATATATATATATTCCTACACCTTTTAATACATAAGCTTTACGTCGATGCCCAAAACTAATTATTTGTTGATACATGTAAGTCGGATATTTATACATTCGTGCAAAGTATTTTAAACCATGGTATTGATGGAATTATTAATCCAAGTAGTTGTTGGTGTGATATGTATGGATTATTAATACCTATGGTATAGGTATTAATATATATATATATATATGGCCAATGTTGTTTTAATGCCTAGTCTTTAATCAACTGCATAAATGGCTATGGAACCATGGGACCTTCATAGGTGATGATTGTAATATTAATGAATAATATTAATATATGTTGATATATATATGTGTGTGTGTGTGTGTGTAGTAACTATATATAGATATGCATGAATGAAGAGTAAGGTTGCATGGTTAAATGAATCTATTAGTGTATGGCAATATGGCTGAAGTACATTATTGAACTCAGGACCTATATAGGAGCATATGTATCTATAGGCAAAGATGATTTATCTATATACATTTAAGCTGAGCAAGCTGGGAAAGAAACTAGGGTCTAAGTGTTAAGTGCATCCTGTCTAGGCATGTAATTAAACGTTTGTATCTATGGTTCAGGAGAAAGCATGTGTTCACTGTCACCTTTGTAGAGGTTAGTAAGTGTTATCATGTCAACATGGAGGACCTCCATGACACACCCGCTTTTCCAAATGTACTCTATGTTATAACACATAATATGGAAGGGTGCATATAGAAAGACTATAGCACTTCCGTAAAAGTCACGACAAGCGTTTCCGTAGAAGGGTGACAGACTTACTTACATAGCTATGCTGACAAATATTACAAAGTATAATTATTATACGATGGCGTAAGTATACGCAGTACCGTAGGTTCATTAGACCCATGCAAAAAAAAAAATGGTAAGAGGAGACATGACAAATTGGTATCAGAGCACGATCACTACACTAGGACCTTAAGCTCATTACGTGAATGCCGTGCTTTTACTGTAATAAATGTTGAAACAATTATTTTTCCTGTACTATATTGCCTGCAAATTAAATTTTTATTAATTACCTTGCTGTTTATAAATTCTAACAAACAACTGATTGGCCACACTTAGACAACAAAGCGGCTAAAAATTTAATGGCAGAATTAAATTCTGTAGAACAAGAAGGCGGGTTGGCTATAGAAACATCCAGTTAGCACACAGAGATGGCCAGTAGGCATGGGAGAAACCCAAGTTCTCCATTAAGAGCAACAACATCTAGCGAGATGTTGGAAACAGTGAAAAGTTTGAAAGCTGAGTTAATAAGCATCAAAGAAGACAACATTAAGAACTTTGAAGAACAACGTGAAATAAATGTTATCCTGCTGCAAAATTTGACAGCAAAAGAGAACAAACGCCTCCCAACACTGGAGGAACAACATGCAGAAAAATCAGTCACAAAAAGAAATTAAAAATTCAGAGCTACACATCCAAGAAATTCCGCTAGTTTTAATATGGACGTTAGTGACGAAGAGTCATAGGGTGAGGAGTCTGAAGAGTATATCCCTAAGAAGAAAAAGGAAATAGGAAAAGTACAGCACCTACATTCCGAATTGCGCAAGATCAAGCCTCATACTTTTAATGGAGAAGAAGCAGAGTTGTGGCTGAGAGACATGGAAAAGTACCTATGCATGTTCGATTATTCCAGCCTAATCAAGGCTAGGATTGTTGTTTTCAATCTGCAGGGTAAGGCATCATCTTGGTGGGACGATCTCAAGCTGACCCACTTTATCAATGCGAAAAAGGTAAGGTGTAAACTTTTTGCAACACTCTTCAAGCAGAAGTACCTGTCTAAAAGGTACTTCGATAAACATGTCAAATATTTCTACGACCTTAAGCTGTGACAACAAAACCTGGAAGAGCTGATCAGTAAATTCCTGGAACTGCTGAAGTACGTTCCGTACATTCAAGATGAAAAAGTTAGAATTCAATGCTTCTTGAATTGTTTGTTGTTTGGGTACAAGGATCGGATAGATTTTGATGATCCCAAGACCTTGGAAGATACTTTCAGGAAAGCTAGACTGTGTTACGAACAGTGGTAGATTAGAGTTGAAGTGTCCAAGAAGTGGAACAAAAAGAAGAAACACAAATCTGAAATAAGGCAGAAGGGTCACAAGCCCAACCATTTCAGAAACCAAGGTTCGCGGACACCTTACAGGAACAAATTTGAGGCCAGGAAGCCACAGTCCAAATTTTTCCTGCCCACTAAAAAGTTCAACAATGAAGGCACCAGAAAACCAGAACCAACACCATCGAAGCCACCTATCAAATGTTGGGGCTGTGAAGAGAACCATCGATGGTATGATTGTCCTCACAAAAAGGACATAAGCAAACCTATGCATAATCTACAAGAGGCTTATACAGTCTAAGACGTAGCAAGGAGTCCAAGAATCTATGTTGCATTGAAAAACCGTCAAGCTAAACATCAAGCTTCGGTAATCAAGGTTGAAGGTGGAATCAGAAGGAGACTTCCAGACAAATCCTATATACATACTGGATTGGAAAGAGGTGGTACTTCGGAATCGAACCATTGTTCAGGTAAAAGTGCAATGGGGGCACTACAATCCTGATGAGGCTACCTGGGAAATGGAAAGGGAAATGCAAGCAGCATACCCCTTCCTGTTCGATGAAGACCATGATAAAAAGTGAATTTTGTTTATGCTAATTTTTTTGTTGTTTTGAAAAACTGTTTATCACCGAGGACGATGAAAAATTAAGGGGAGGGGAAATGTAATACCCCTATTTTAGACTTTGAACCCCTATTATATTTCTGCTAAGTATTATTTCAATTATACTTAGGAAAGTTTAGAAATCTGATAAAGTGGTTTCTATTGACTATGTGGATCAGCACATTAAAGAGGGAGTCACAGTCCCCTAAGGTTGGAGGGAAAATGCCACTTAATAATAATGATAAGAAATTATTATTGGAGACAATTGGCAAACCCTAAAGAAAAGAGTTGACAGATTAATGAATTAAAAGAATTCATAAATATGAGGAAATTTCCCCTAAGAGAATAAAAGGTGAGAACTCATTGAAACTCTCATTATTCATTATTCACTATTCATGTTTCATTCACAATCACATGAGATGAACACACAAGAGGAATCAGAATAGGAAAACACCAACCCGAGATAA
Source organism: Larix kaempferi (assembly GCA_027924585.1). Classification (NCBI taxonomy): domain Eukaryota; kingdom Viridiplantae; phylum Streptophyta; class Pinopsida; order Pinales; family Pinaceae; genus Larix; species Larix kaempferi. The sequence goes on along the minus strand of BSBM01000225.1, from coordinate 763,679 downwards.
TGAATGATGGTGAGGGAGGACATATTTGGGAGAACCAAACTGGTCCTGAAGCCAAGTGATTGAGGGAAGATTTGGGAGGACCAAACTGACTCAGATCAGGAGAAATCATACAGTTTGGTATGAGCTTGGCCACTTAATTGTGTGTAGGTAGGAGAACTACCCCAAGTTTGTAGGAGTACTGCATATACCTGAATAGACTGTATTTAGTGATTCTCCTAATGGATAAGGCTTAAAATCCCCTGGAGCACCCTGGAGATCAGGAGTACTGAGTTGGGTGTTGGGTTGCCTACTGCCTTTGAAATATCCTAAATAACTTGGGGAATAACAAGTTAAGGGTAAACTAAAATCTATACTCTACCTGGGGGACTGTGAACTCAGCTCGTGGGTGACCTGAGAGCAAGGAGGACTTGCTAGTCAAACACTGGGAAGTTTGTGCTTGGTTCCACTGGTTAGCAGATTTAGATATGTGTTTATATTCTAAATTGCGGAGTATTTTTTTTGGAATAGTATTTGTATATGTTTATGAATATATCTGATTTACAACTAAACGGAATATGCATCATATTTGACTATATATGTATTGTTTCTTGTATATTCTGAGGATGAATCTCAGCTAGACCCTAGATATCTGTAATGAGTTTATGTTATGATCAATTTCGAAGATTTGGAATATTTGTGTTATGGGATGGCTGTGAAAATATATGCATTCTATTTATAGTAGATATGATCCCTATACTGTTTAATATGTTATAGTAGCTAAAACAAGACTGATAAGATTCATGTGCTAACCTAGGGTTTGAGGAGGCATGTTTAAAATTGCATGGTTTTTTGTATTTACCCAAATTCCAGTATTTAATGGAGATCTCATGTTTGATACTGTAATGCTGTGAATAGGGCATACATGTAAACCTGAAGGTTTACATGCCTAGCCCTTATATTTTATCAACTCTTTCATATCATAGTTGTTTCAGAAAAGAGAAACCTATAAAATGCTAATGTTCAAATCTATTCTAATTCTGAGTTATTATTATGGACATAGTTTGATATTCTAATTTAATCTGGTCAAAATCCACCTTATGCATTAAATGGAATTCTAGGTCACTTTTCTGAGCATTGAAATAAATTATATACTGATATATATTTATGAGATAGAAGCATAGTGCTTATTCAGACAGCATTGTAATATTCATTTCTAATAATGTTAATATGAATGTCTTCGCCGATGGCGATATGCAAATCTTGTGTAATACAGATCGCTGTAACATATGTGTGCATATAAAATGAATATGTTATGAATGCATTAAGTACAAAACGTAAACAATTCAAGTGCACAATGGTGTTACCCTTAGAGTGAAAACCATTATTACTGGTGTATGGAACTATGCATTCACATAAGCATTATAATACAGACTGCATATTTCCTATATATATATATATATATATATAACCATGTACTGCATAAAATAACACATCAACATTTCATGTAATAAACACATTGTATGAAAGCATTTACGCGGGAAGAAATCATGTATGCATTCAGGGGTTTTTCCCACAACCCGAAGGGTATTATTATAACCTTTGCATTAGCATGCAAAAATCATATTAAATGGTGAGACTGTGTTTTCATAAATTACTTAAGTATATTGTAAACATATATATATGGGTATACATCTAAGCGACGAATGAGATCGAGCTTAGCACCATGCGCAAGAGGCACACATTTTAAATATGAAATGGTGTATATGGTTTTGCTAGCAGGGAAACATTAATCAAATGCATTAACACATTTTGCTTACAAGATGGGTAGGCTTAACGCCTTCGCCCCAAACCTAAATAATTTATGGATTACACTATCTCACAATATGCTTATTCTTATTCAATAAAAGCCGAAATCATTAAGGCATGCGCAGGGAAGAGATGAGTCTCCATTGTACGAAAGCATGTAACTAGAGCATTCATTTATGCTACTACCAATAAATTATGCTCATACCATTGTAAAATATTACATGCATTACATTAACATATCAAATGCCGAGGGAAGTTAAACCTTGCAGACTGTGTTTTCAAATGCAAATACTTTATACATAAACCATACAGTTGTAGCGAAAACGCAAAGGGCATTACAAGTCAAGACGGGGCTTGCAGGCATTGTCAATATGAATTTAAAGGCAAAGATAAAACGAGAACGTTGAAGCATTGTTATTATTTACAAACTGAGCATGTTACATAGAATCCTGACGCCTCTTCCAGGGGTAGAGCATCATTGAATCTCCCTAAGCTACGCAACAGCAGCAGGGTTCTAGATGTCCTCATTTCGTTTAATTTCACCGTAATACATTGCAATGCTGAAGGAAATTACAGAGGTCGCAAGACTCCCTCGTAGGCATGCTTCGCGCCCCTACTGACATGGCCTACGACCACACTCAATCTTAAACACAAATCACAAGGAAGCAAACCCTAAATCCCGAAGTTAACCAGCGTTCTAAGTAACTCAGCTTCCAAAAATGGGGTAAACCAAATCTGAGGCAGATTGGTCAGTGAGTTACCTAGTAATGAAGCGAGCATATCCATGTCGTGGCAATGGTTACAAGCCTCCAAGGTGTGCACCCAAATCCATCCTATCGTGGCTACCTACACAGGTAGTGTGGCAAGCGGTTAAACCTTGGTGGAGGTTACAAACTGTTAACCGAATGCAACACTAAACCACGACTTGTATATGATGAAGTGATTACATTACCTGGCAGAGAGCTGGAGTCGCCGCACCGCTCTGCTCATCCTATTCCTGTCCACATTACGAATGAGGATTAATTTTGGTAAACATTATAGCTTAAACAAGTATTCCAACAGTTTTTCCTTTGAACGTAACGAATGGGAAAGATGGAACATTATTATTACCTCGTTACAGTGGTCATGCCCAGCATTAGCTCGAGCTGGTTCATCAATGCATTCAACAATGAACAAGCAGCGACTGTGTATCATGCTTGCCACCGTAAGCGCAAAGCCAAAGTCCCTGCACAAAGCTTGCACAATAACCCTGACTGCCAAGAGACCAACGAGTATCAATGAAGACACACTAAATGGAGCAGGTGGGTGACCACTGTCACCGATTCTGAAAGCATTAATGTTGGACATCGATAGTTGCTGGCGCAAACTCCTATCAACCATATTGACGGTGTAGATCCGTTCATATTTTTCCTTTACACTAGTTTGGTCCACCATTGACGACCCGTAACAACTGTGGTATTAATGCAAGACCGACGTTGGGTACATAGTATGCCTTGGGGCGTGTTATCCAACTGTGGGAGTTGACCTGGCTGCGAAGCTGTAATGTCCCCTTCGCCCATCATCAAATGCAGGGAAGGAAACATTAACAACACACTGGGCTTTTGTAAACTTAGCCCCAATATTTCAATTACTCCAAAAATATGTGAGAATTAAAACTTCTATGTGCATATTAAACATAGCGGAATTAAACATAATAATACACAGAAGCATAGATTCGCATCAGCATATTTATCTTAAGCAATCCATACGCAGGGAGTTCAGTCCCCTTCTTAGGCTATGCACAGACTACATTTCGATTTCATTAACATGAATAATTACCATTCTGAATTAACACACTGCAAACACATAATGCATATAAGGTAAACCACAGAGGGTACTTATCTTGCAACGCAAATGTCCAATGACTGGCTACGTGAGAGCAACATTCCACCCAACCATAGATCTCTATCCAACTTGTATTCCTTCAGCTGAGAGATCACCCCCGAGCTGGGCTGTGTATCCACTAAGGAGGAACTAGATGGCTCACTCACAGTCAGGGTTTCACTCAGACAACCATGCTAAGCCAACACACAATTGGGTTTTTCAAGCATGCAATAGGAGATGGAGGAGGATGCTAGTCCACTAAGCTCAATCCCAGAGCCACATACACTTCAAGCTGAAATCAACAATCCCATCCTCTGTTCATACATCCACTCTTGGATTTCTCACAACTCTGTCACAAATAACTCCCAATCCGTCACTGATTTTCTGGGCAGTTAAAACTGGGTTTTCCCATGGATTTTTGGGTAGCTATTGCTCCCAAATTCGCCCCAAGGCTCATACCAACGGATCACCCATTGGATTTCACTATCCAATACCCATTTTGGGCGTTTTTGGCTTCCCAAAACGTGGGTTCATTCCAAGGCACGATTTTTGGTTTTCTCACTCCTGGGAGCTCATTTTTGGATGGATCAAGATGCTTGGTTCTTTCACCATGGAATGGGGATGAGGAAGAAGCAAATTCCAAGAGGTAGAGTGACTTGTGGGACAAGTAAACAGAGCCCATACCTACCCATACGAATTTCAGGGTTGCCCATCCTCCATTAAAGCCATTGACTTAATTCTTCAACCACTTTCTTACAACAGGAATAAATGTCATCTAGAAAAGTCAAATGGGTTCTCATAACGACATATGGCAACCTATGGTTCACTCCCTTAGCCCCCTCACCACTCCCTAGTGGATACACGTGGCCCCTTCTCATTCGTTGCCTCCGTAGCTAGTTTTGGTATTTTATATTGCATGATGTTTATTTACATCCTATTACAATTTCCATGGCTTAAGAGCACATGGGCAGCAAAATATCAAGCGTGTCTAACTTAAATAAAATCCGAGCATAAACTAGCGGGGCCTTGTCCTTGAGCTCCACGCTAGGGAAACATACCACATGTGTATACAATATTTACATTAGAAGCCAATATTTCCTAAGGGTCAAAATTGGGGGTATTACAGAAGCTCCATTAATGGAGCAACCTACTCTCACATGTGAGCAGAGCCATTAACGTAGCATGGTTGGAGTCTTCTCCACGTGAGGGAGGGTTACGTAGACCTTCCAACAAGGCAAAGCGAGTAGGTTTAAAATGATGGTTCAGGAATGGTCAGCCCACATGGAATAAGCCACGAATTTCTCAGACCACAGGTGGACCAAGCCAACGTGTATTTGCTGCATCACATTTCACTAACACATGTTTCATTCATTTGTTTAAGTGTTATGATGATTCGTCCCTCCACGTCATTATAACGTGGCACTCTGGCCACCTTGGTATGAATACGAGTTGACTGGTCTCATCCCTTTCACATTTATATGTTTGCGTTAAAAGTTGGACCAAGCATATGCTAGAGTCGGCTTCCACTAGCAACCATTTAAACTAACCATTACATGTTTATATGTGTTAGCGTTGATCCTTACGCTAACGCTCGACACTATAGGGTAAGACCCTTATACTATATGCTTAGTAGTTGGATTATAAGCCATAGGAAGGGTGCATCATGTTGGTGAATATATATATAGAACCATAAATATATATTCCTACACCTTTTAATACATAAGCTTTATGTCGATGCCCAAAACTAATTATTTGTTGATACATGTAAGTTGGATATTTATACATTTGTGCAAAGTATTTTAAATCATGGTATTGATGGAATTATTAATCCAAGTATTGGTTGGCGTGATATGTATGGATTATTAATACCTATGGATAGGTATTAATATATATATACATATATATTTATAGATATGGCCAATGTCGTTTTAAAGCCTAGTCTTTAATCGAATTCATAAATGGCTATGGAACCATGGGACCTTCATAGGTGATGATTGTAATATTAATGAATAAGATTAATATATATATATATATATATGAAGAGTAAGGTTGCATGGTTAAATGAATTTATTAGTGTATGGCATTATGGTTAAAGTACATTATTGAATATGGGACCTATATAGGCGCATATGTACTGATAGGAAGAGATGATTTATTTATATACATTTAGGCTGAGCAACTGGGAAAGAAACCAAGGTCTAAGTGTTAAGTGCATCCTGTCTAGGCATGTAATTAAACGTTTGTATCTATGGTTAAGGAGAAAGCATGTGTTCACTGTCACCTTTGTAGAGGTTAGTAAGTGTTATCATGTCAACATGGAGGACCTCCACGTCACACCCGCTTGTCCAAATGTACTCTATGTTATAACACATAAGATGGAAGGGTGCATATAGTGTGAAAGACTATAGCACTTCGGTAAAAGTCACGACAAGCATTTCCGTAGAAGGGTGACAGACTTACTTACATTGTTATGCTTACGAATATTACAAAGTATAATTATTATATGATGGCATAAGTATACGCAGTACCATAGGGTCATTAGACCCATGCAAAAAAAAAAATGGTAAGAGGAGACATGGCAGCACACTTGTGACATTTTATGATCATTATAGAAAGGAATGATCAACATACAAGTTTCATATCACAATGATCCTTCTTCATTATAATCAACATGTGAATTAAAAAGTCAAGAATTGGTTGACCTGTGCAGGTTTGCAATAGGAAACCTACACGACATCACGTGGAAAAAAATTCTAAGCCCACACAGATGTACTTGCACATTAAGTAATAACTTATGTTGTGCATTCAAATATTCACACCAACATTTTGTCTCTAATGAATCAAATTGGCCTCCATCACATGCTTGGGAATTTAATAGCTCCATACGTGTACCTCAAGGAAACACAAGTGGAAGAACTTGCACACCAAGAGAAATTATGGAATTCCTCATCAATTGGGGGAACCCACCAAAAGAATATGCAACTTGGAAGGATGAGTTCTTCATGTAAAATCATATGAAACTAATCAAGCTCCAAAGGAAGTTCTTTTATGAAGGGGTGATACTTGTTGACGCATTAGGTCTTGGGCGATTATATTGTTATTATTGTATTATTATTTTATTTTATTAATGAGATCAATATTTATAATTGTATCCTTTATCTCTTATAGATACAAAGTAGATCTATTTTTATAGATCATCAAGGATTATTTGAAAAAATAAGGTGTAAAGGAGGTTGGCCCTTGAAATGGCATTGTTATTCATTTGCCTTTTATCATTTTCAAGGCATGTCATCTCTCATTATTTCTATTTTTAAGTTAATTGGGTTATTGGGATCATAACCATCACCATCTTCTCATTATGTGTTTGAAATACAAGATCTATGTATTCACTTTGATATAATTTTTCTATTGTCATACTTAAGCCTTGAAATTGAACCATAAACAAGATATGCAAAATTCTTAATACTTTATTTATCAAAATATACTTAGGGAAAGGTAACATTAGATAATGATCCTTTTATGGAAGGATCAACTTGTTCATTAAGGTAGGGAAACCTCTTAATGATATGAGCTCTAATACAAAATACTCTAACACGTCCCATAAGGAGGACTCCACTCTTGTTTATCTAGAAAAATCTAACCATAATCACCTCCTAACTATCTAGTGGACCTTCTTTAATTAGGCCACATTACATTTATTCAATGCTAACTAACTAATGGGAATTATTTAATAATAACTAACATAGTGGGCCTAGTCCACCTCACATTGAATGGCCACCATAATTACAATATTATTACTCTAGTGGACCCTTTGACCCCACATTACATCCCAAGGGGAATCCCAACAAAATTGTATATAATTTTTCAACAGAATAATCTTATTTCATAATATATATGGATGATAATATCAATTTCTTTGAAATATTTGTAATACAATTTTTTTAATAAATTAATTAAATGATAATATCGTTCTTTGTCCAATTAATATTCAAATCTTCTTACATATTTTACCTCCTATGAATTAATATGTTTGTGCAAGTGGTTTGGCTAGTGAATCCCTGTATGAATGGGGTCAAATATTCCCAAATCATAATTATTTAGTCAAAATATGCTTTGATAACATGTAAGACATATATATTTTAATATAATATTTTAAATTGAAAAATGCCACTAGTTTGTATTGAGAAAATTGTTGAAATAATATTATACAATATTATAATTCTAATTATAATAATTGTATATTCTAACCTCATATGGAATACTCACTTTCAACATTGTTTTCAACATTTCCCCCAAAAGGAAAAGATTCTAGAAATTAGTCTTAGTCATAAAAGCTATAGTTTGAATCAAGGTAGGATAGTATTTGGTCTATGTGAGGTCATTTAGACAAATTGGAAAAAGTTTCCACCTTAAAATACCATAATTAACTCGTTGACTTTATTCTTACAATTATTGTAAGATACCCATAACAACTTACAACTCCTAGCTTCTCACAAATGTTGCATCTTCTCATTCAGTTTATGTCAACTCTATGTCTCCCACTATGTTAAATAAATTGCATGCTCGAGAACTTTAATTTGAAAGATAACCCTCAAGATTCTCCCTTATATGATTACCTGCTAAGAGATACCATAACAAATTTATATTATTAAAAAGATGGAATAAATATGCTATTGCTTTTGGCGTATTACTCAAAAAGAGCATGATAAATATAGACCATCCACAAGCCCGGGGATTAATAAATAGTATAGAGATAATTGGACTCGGGGGCTGAAAAAGAAGTCTATATACATTGTATATATACAATTTAATGAAGCACAACTTATATAATTGAAAAACATTTTAAAAAATACCATTCAAAGTTGAATGGGATCAAGAATATACCTTATAATAACTTTAATAACGACTTGGGTTAGAATGGGTCAAAGATTATAATCATGAACAAGGCACGGGTATTCTCATATATTAAATTAAATGCATTATAACAATATATTATTAACGAAGGTGACATAATTAAAAAAATAGAAATAATCAAAAGTTGAGATTCTAATAATTATATAAATAAACTTCTTATTTTGGTATTTTTTTAAACTTAATATTTTGATAAGATTTAGATGGTTGTTATATGCTAGACAGTAAAGTTACTTTTGTCCTAGTGATTTTTATCGGATCATTATGAATAACTAATATCATTATCATTCATCCTCTCTTATCCATCGAGGTAAATATTTTATATTTTATATTTTGAATAATAAATTTATAAATATATAAAAGATATTCATATACAAATTTTAATACTTAAATATTTAGATAGAGAAAAACGGTCTAGTGTAGATTCAATATTTTTGTATTTGTAAATATTATTAAATTCAATATAATAATCATGATTGTTTTATATCCATCTTGGTAATTAAAGATTGTTTTATATCCATCTTGGTAATTAATATAAGATTGATTATAGTTTTATAATATGGTAACTAAGGAAATCTTCTTAAACACAATAAGAATTAGACCATATTAGAATATATTTGATAAGGAGTTCTTTTTATAATATGTTTTTCTTCCTAGGCATCTAAACATAAGTATATATCTGTGTTATTTGATCATCATTAAGAATAACAAAAAGAAATAGTGCATAATTGAATATTTCTACTTACTTCAAAAAATAGTTTAATATATAACAATATATTTTATAAGCAAATTCATTATGTGGTGGTTAACATTGAAAACGTCATCCTCTTTGTTAAATAATAAAAAATAAATACTTATTAAATACACTATTATGATGTAGTATTACTATCTTTCAATATATATATATCATTTTTCCTTTGTTTGAAGACACAAGTGTGCCTACTTGCGAAACAAGAGAAAAATGAGTAGCAAATTGACTTGCAGAAACCATTCATCTTGGGTAGGTAGCCTATCATTTCTCTCCATGAGGTGCATAGTGATAATGCCATGATGAGTGGATTGGTTGCATCTCTAGAAAAGTATCATTGTTCAATAGGGGCTGGAAATATGGAACATTGTCCATTGAATGAGAGATGGGAATGTCTTTGTCTAGCATCATACAATTTGAGATGGAAGACATTAACTATGGAATGAATACCTAATGTGGTGGAAGGTCCAATTTGAAGGTATTTTCACTTTCCTACTACAAAATCTAATATGGGCCATAACAAAGTGGATGAAGATGATGATGTCTAACCCCCGAAAATATTTGTTTTTAAATATACAACCATATATTGTCACCAACATGGAAGGATATAGGCCTACGATGTTGGTCATGCAATATATTTATATATTCTTGGTTATTCTAAAGGGAATTGCATACTTGAATATGAATATAGGTGAAATATTTCATAAATGCAATGACCTCGTTCTTGGCATTGAGATATTTACAGTAAACTAGAAGACAATAAAGTGGATATGAAATTAAAAGGGGTTGCTGGCTAGTCCCATAACACACTTCGAAAGGAGAATAGCTCATGATGGAGTGGAGGAAGTAAAATTGAATTAAATTTAATATTCATTACTTGTTCTAGATTTTAAATGGAGAGTTGCACCTAGAGTTTGTAAAGGATTTCAATGTTGCTAAACTATATGAATGGAAAGTTGATGGAGTTGAAGGAATCTCACACATATTCTCTCTACATAGATTAGTGGATAGAAAAACTATCAAAGTGTAGTGCATAAATGGTCCTAGTTATTTATGATAGTGGAGTGTTGGATAACCCTCTCTGCATTGAGTTTTATGAAAAGGTAGTTTGCATTTCTACCCATAGTTTTGACTTGATCCTAGCATTGGCCAACTAATCCCTATAGATTATAGGCTACCAACATGAAGTTCCCTCTTTCTAGAGTGTTGTATGATGATGTAAATATGAAGTGAATGTGTGTATCCAAGCCTCAACATGGTTTCCATCAAAGGCACTAGAAAACTATGACAGTGTCAATTTAGGGTCCTAATGTAGTCTAGAGAGTGGTTGAGACATCGTCTTGTTGAGATTTAAGTCTTGTAGTTATGTAGTTAGATATCATAACATAATGTATTGAATAACCTTTGTGCACTATAGAGGCAACATGGGACTCCATAACCACCTAAACCAAAATGCACTGTGCAATGAAAAAAATAAAAAATAAAATTAATGTGAAGAACCTGCAACAACTAATTAATGAAAATACACGAGATAACAGAAATAATAGAACTCAGAATTGCTTTTATTGATCGCAGGTCACTTCGAGGGGGAAACCTCCTTTAAGCAAGCTCAATACAAATAACTTCATGGTACCTTCATTGGTCTAAACACAAACTTATATACTAAGTCTAGGCGCCAATACCATAGGTCAATACCATGTGTCAATACAAACCATGGGCCAATACAAACTATGGATCAACAATTACTATGGGACGACTTACAAAGCATATGCGTCCAACAACAATAAGACAAACTATGGATCAACAAATACTATGGGACAACTTACAAAGCATATGCATCCAACAACAATATACTAACAAAGTAAATAGAAGGGTTGACATGGGTTCCTAACATCCCCTCTCCCTTAGAAAGAGCTTTGTCCTCAAAGCTTTAGATGTGGAAATTGATGCATAATCTGAAGGAGTGGTTCCCCTGTAGCATCCTCAAGTTGCATTCCGGGCCAGTGATGCCTTGTGAGTTTCAGGGAGGATTGCTTAGAAGCCTGTAGACGAAGAAGAACCATATCAACTACATGAAAAGTGTGCTCAGAACGGTGCTGATTGGCTTGTTGTTTCAGTCGAATTCTTGCCATGTGAATATTGTCCTACAAAATGAGAAGAATCCGATCGTGGTTTCGAAGAACCTGTTGGGATATTCCGATACTCCATCCTAGTCCTACCAGCATTTCCATTATTTTCATTTTCAGTCATGCATGCATTTTGCATGTAGTCATGATTTTGCATGCATGCATGCAATTGCATGCATCCCATTTATCAGTCCTAGCACCTAGCCCTCAGTTAGCTAGCCTCGAGAGCTTCTTTTTGATCAATTTTAGCCTTCCTAGTGCTTAGTATGCCCTACATGCAATTTTATGCATCCCAGGCGCCCTCTCTCACTGACCATTGAGTTGCACTTCATTTAGTTGAGTTATATTTAGATATTTCCTTGATTTAAGGCTAGATTGACTCTCAACTGACTGTATCACTCCGATGGACCTCCAGTGAGACTAGATTGCCTATTCTGACTCCAGTTATCTCATCATGCACCCTCCATTGAGCCTCCTTCATTCAGTTAGTGCCTCCATGTGCTAGTTACACCAACCACACTCAGTTAGACTCAGTTTGACATCTGGTTGACAGTTACTTGTGCATTGATGACTCCACTGATGATGATCGGGACTTCTAGTTGTGCTTTGAGGACACTCCAGTGATCTTTTGATCTACTCCATGAAGGCTAATTCGAATTTCCACCTTGGCATTCGAATCCTCATCATTGTATTATTTATTTGTTCATATTGTGATTAATGAATTAGTGTGTGATGTTATTCTGCTTCTATCTGAGTTCTACTGTATCATAATTTTGCTGTTCTTTTACACTGCATCATCCACTCTTCTTCTATTTTCCTGCTTAATCTTAATCTTTCCTATGAGGTATACATTAGATCTTAGATCTGCTGTGAGGATTTTCACATGGTATCAAAGCATGTTGAGAGTATTTTCTATCTCCATTCCTGATAGTTTTTTGCAGGTTATTATCAATATTTCGAGTGCAGTAGTTGCAGTAGTTTCTGTACTTTTGCAGTAGTAGCGGTTGCAGACATTTTCTATTTTTTTTGGCAGGTCTTCTGAAATAGCTTCCATGAATTCGGAAGAAATTACTCCTCTTTCTCCATTCAACTATGATGAATGGAAACCATAGATGATAGCACATTTGAAGAGACATGGTCTCTTTGATTATTGTTTTGAAAGAGAGTTTGAATCCTCTGAAGAAGAGAATGACTGGTTAAATGAAGGTCACAGAGCCTCTGCAACCATGATTTTTGCTATGTCTCGATGCATGGTACACCACTTCTTTTCTATTGGATCTCCAAAAGAGCTATGGGCCCATCTGGATGAAAGATTTGGCAAGTAGAATGAAGGTATTGGTCCAAACCATTTCGAGAGAAAGCCCACTAATGCATTCGCCCACCTTGATGATCTCTCTGATCATGAATCAGTATCAAACATATCTCATATTGAAGTTGTCCACAAAGAAGAAGAACTTGCAGATTCTACACTCATGCTCCAAATTTCTTCTATTTCGAATTTTGTGCCAGCTCACACTCTAGAAACTGTAGAGGTTCTTAAATCCTCTCTTGCACAAGAGTCTGTTGGTTTGCATTATGATCTATTGAATGTTTCATAGGTCAAATAAGCAATTGGAGGTAATGCATTTGCTCTCCTTGATCACTCACCTTTTATGTACTATTATATGATCATTTGTACATGCTCTCAGAAGTTTATTGAAGATGTAGGGCATTGCCATTCGCTTGGGATAATTTCTCATGCATTTTATGGTTTTAATATCACCTCTTATAGGTCAAATATGCACTTCTCCATCCATGATCACATTAAGTTGTTGATCACACAAAAGGACAACATATATTGAAGAGCAAGATTGCCCTGGATGATGTATGGACTGAACTTACCCTCTCCAACTGAGAATATCCCTGATTTACCTGATCTTTGGACATGTGCGCTACTCCTTGGCTAGTAAAACAGCGCACACATTCTATTATGCCCTACTTTCCTTAAGGGAAACTAGCGCACACCTTGAAAAAGTTGTCGGCGCTTGTTGCAAAACACAAAAGATGCTTCCTGTCCGCTACTATGCCTTGAGAAACTTGTTCACATCTTAAGATGAAATCAAAAATATATTAATTTGACGAATTGGGATTAGTTGAAGTTGGTTCTGCAACTTCCCCAACCTCCCAATCCAACTACCTCTCAATTCCAACTTCCTACATTGTCCCATAAATACAAGGAGGATCCATGAGAGGGGTTAGACTCATAATATTCAGAAGATAGACCAGGCTAGAAGAAAGGCTTTAAGCATTGTTACACTGGAGGAAAGTTCCAAGTTAGAGTGAAGAGCAGGAGCCCAAGATCCAGTTGCAGAAACATCTCTACACGTCAGGTATATTGTACTGATTTCATGATTCTTTGACAATAAAAAGGTCGAAAGACCCTTCCCATCCCAAATCAGATATCTATTGGATTGCATGTCTATTTGGCTTAATTCTTGATTATAGTTGATGTTAAATTGTTTTATAATTTCATCATATGTTATATGGTCAAGATACGCTGAGGAAGGTATCTTTTGTATTGCAGGTTCGTCAAGTATAAGAGCAAATAAGAGACCAAGTGAGAGACCAAGCGAAAGCTAGGACCAGCCATTGAAAAGAGGTATTTCTCTCAATCTCGATCTCTTTCTTTTGTAGTAACCCAATGCAATATAATAAATGTGTTTACTTGTCGACCCTGCCCAGTTGGTAGTGTCCATCTCCTCAATACAGGGTAGAAATACCGAACAACAGACTAGCGACTCTGTTGGGGAGTAACCGCTTAGTTATTCTACTCTAGGAGACTTATATTTGGTTTTCTTCCAGCCCCTTGTTTCAGTGTTTGATTCTTTGAGAGGTTTTTAGGCCTATGTTTATTGTTCCTTGCTACTTGATTCATCTCAGTTGGCTGTTGCAAACCATGTTTTTGTCTTTTTGACAATTATGCACTGGTCTTCCCTAGTAACAGTAGCGCATATCTTATGATGGGCACTGCTCTTTACACTGCACAGTAGCGCACATATCCCAGTGTGCGCTGGTTTCTTCATTGCACAGTAGTGCATTTTCCTGTAGTGTCCAGTTTTTGGTTAGGGTTTGATTTTCGATGGTTTGTTTCCACTTCCAGCCTATTGCTTTTCCTTCTTAACTAACTTTTGAGACTTCCATGTCTCTTTTGAGTCTTGTTGGCCTCTTTTGAGTCTTCTTAGCTTGTTTTCTTGCTTGAGTACTTCGTTAAGTATCTTTCCCGCTTATGAGCCCTTTTTGAAGTTCATGCACTATTCTCTCTCGGACATAGCTGCATAACCTTCACCCTAGTTGCTGTTATAGTCATACAGACCTGCATTTTGAATGTTTGTTGTCTGTTGCAATGTTTAGCATGCTTTCTATTTGTCTCATCCTTCCTTTTAGGGTTTGACTCTCAAGATTGAGTCCTTAGGGTTTCTTTAGAAAGGTTGCTTGGTTTAGATGCTTGCTGATTATCTTATCAGTTTGGTTCAAGTAAGTTGATGCCTCTTAGTTGTCTTTTTGTTGAGTCTGTGTGTTGTTAAAGTCATTCTTGGTTCACTTGCTTACCTTTTGCTTGGCTTAGTGTTTTCATTAGGGTTTTAATGCTTAGGAGCAACCTGTTTAGGTCTGCCTTTCCATCACAAATGTCTCTTTTCCCTGTTTCTTTTTCGCTTTGTTTCCAAGCCTCAAGTTTTTCTTTTGAAAAAACTTGGTAAGTCAATTCTTCATCGAGTCTCTTGATTTGTTTGCTTTGAGCCATTTTTATGTTTGTCTTACACACGCTTTATATTTATATCTTGCTTGCTTTTGTACAAAGTTCTCTTTCTTTTATATTTATCAGAAAAAGACAAAAAAATTGTTCAATTTGCTTCGTAGTACAATCTTGCATTATTTCGAGGTAGCATAATTTGCTTTGAAATATTAAAAAAGAAAATACAAAAATATTTTGTTTTAGCATTGCTTGGGTTTCAAGTTTTTGAAAGAATTATAAATTAAAAGAGAAATTTTTTTGTGAATTTGAAAGCATTTGCACTTTACTTTCATAACAGACCATGCCACACACCACACTACAACCCTTGAGTAACAAGTAGCCCTTAAAAAGAAATTATTAATAAAATTTATTAGCAACATTTTCTTTTTAGGAATACACGACATCAACTAGCTTAGGCTAGAGTTTCAAGCTTAAATCACCTTAAACTGCTCGGAACTGGCTTCATTACTCAACAATCGTAGTAAGACATTATTTAGGTAAATCCATCTATATCAAAATTTCTTGGGAAACTCTACTTAAACAAGAGCTAAGCACGAGGTCATGTGAGACTAGAATTGCTAAGGATAACCCCTCACTTTCTTTTTGAGCATAAACCAGAGCTGTCTCGTGTACGGGGATCCTTTTGGATTTCGAGATTTGTTACCTTGCCCATGCGTTATGGCTAGACTGACAACTATCCCCCCAAGAATTTTCGTACTTATGGTAGCCTTAGTATCTTGACCATCTAGGATTCTACACTGGTGATGATGGAAGGCTATTTTTGTTGTACCTAGGACAGACGTGGGAGGAAACCCTCTACATAAATTTGGGAAGGCGGTTTGGTGATTCAAACTCTTGCACCCAGAGGACTTGTATGTGGACCCCAGGTAACTGTTCTTCATCCTTTGTTGGTTAGTTCTGGGCCCTAATCATCCTAGACTTCCCTCTGGAAGGCATATGTTTTCCTGGTTTGGATTACCTAGGACCTTTTAGTGGTGTGCTCTTTGTGCTGTTTGTTTTCTAGACTTATAATTTTTTGGCCCGTTGAGTAAAAAACTATGGATAACATCCCGGTGAGGACCAATCAAGGGACCCCTATTGAAGGGGCTCCTTGTGCTTTTTCATTCATTGGGAACATTAGTACTCCCTTAATAGCTACTTTGAATCTTCAGGGATTCACTATAGGGCTACCGGTTTGGTTGTTTTCCATTCCGAACGCCTTGCATTCTCCTGATGCTTCTCAAGTAAGCACCTCACATCAAGAGCATCAGAACCCTATGCCCGCTTCACCAGTAGCATCTTCTCCTCCTCCTTCTACCTCATGTGGTGAAAGTAGTAATACTAGTAACCAGTAGTCTAAAAGGAATAGACAGAGGAAGAATAGGAAGAAGATGCCAAAGTAAGGGGGCACCCACCCAACCGCTGGAGGTCATGTTGGGGGAAAACTTTCAGTCACTGGAAATCATACTGAACCTCGCCACCCAACCTCTAAAGGTCATGCTAGGGGCACCTACCCAACTGGTGAAGGTCATGTTGGGAGAACTCGCTCAATCACTATAAATCATACTGAACCTAGCCACTCAGCCTCTGAAGGTCATGCTGGGGAAACCTACCTAGCCTCTGGAAGTCATGCTGGGAGTAAACTTTCAATCACTGCAAATCATACTGAAAGTATGTCTTCAACCACTGTTTCTCATGTCAAGGACACGTCATCGATCACTGCTGGTCATATTAATGACATGTCACCAGTTCCTGTGAGTCATACTGGAGACACTGATTTGGCCACTGCAAGTCATGTTGTTTACGTCGACATTGTTGACAAACCTAATAAACAGAAGGTTAAGTTCTCTTGTAAGTTTTGCGAGGGAGACCACCTGACCTATTTATGCCCTGTACTTCCAGAAGTGCAAAGAGTGTGGTCCATAGTTCAAAAGTCTTCTTCTTCTGAGAAACTAGCCACTGCAAGTCATGCTGGGGGCAAGCTGTCAGCCAATGCTAGTCATACTGAGAGTACTATTGTTGTAAAGGAGTCTAAGCTTATAGGATGCAAGCCAAAGTTCCCTTCTAAACTTTGTAAGGGAGATCACCTTACTCACCTATGCCCTGCTATATTAGAGGTGTGGAGAGTGTGGTCCATGTCTGAAGGATCCTCTGCTCCTGAATTGTCTATAGATTCCCAACAACCTAATCAACCTTTGGTTGATGAAGTGGTTGAACCAATGCAATCTTTGGTCAACCCCACTCTTCTTGTGGAGAGTGAAGTGATCAAATCAATGCAATCTTCGACCGATCCCATCAGTCCTTCAGAGACTGATGCACCTATCCTTGAAGTCTTATGCATTACCAGTTTAGATGTTTCTGAAATGGAGGGCACTTCATCTGTGCCAAATAAACCCCTACCAATATTTGGGATCATTTCCTTTGATTGGAATAGTCTAACTGGGCCTCGCCTTCCTTCTACTACACCTTTCAAGATAAAGGTTGATATCGACAACCATTCGGTTCATCAATGTATTGTAGATGAAGGAGCCTCTGTTAGTATATTATCCCCTTATGCTTGGAGAGCTTTAGGTTTTCCTAACCTTGTTCCAGCTATTAATTGGCCGTTGAATTTTGATAAAAGACCTAGAGAACCGTTGGGATTCCTCCCTCAAGTACTCGTTTCTTTGGGTGGAAAAATAGTCTTAGTTGATTTTATGGTTTTAAAGGACCCTATGGATTTTGATATGATCCTCGGGCGTGATTATGTATATACTATGCAAGCTATGGTGTCTACGCTCTTTCGTGCGATGCATTTTCCTCTCAACGGAAGCATTGTCACTATCGATCAGCTTACATTTGTTGATCCTTCTTAATACCCAACTATAGACCAAGTGTATCCTTCGCCAGTAGGCACTACCATGTCACAACCAAATATTGTGGCATATTGTTCTTTGAGTCTAATTGTTACTGAGAGGAAGCCTCTGAATTCATGCTTATCTTCTCGGGACTGGGTCCCGGCAATTGACCAAGTGATGACTCCATCTGAATGTTTAGATATGTATTCCATCTAGGATAATATACTTCCCTTTGATGAAGTTTTCCTAGAGTCTATAATGTAGTCTGCCATTCATTTGGACATTGATTCACCCTCGAGCATTCTTCCACCTTTTCTTTGAGCTCGTTAAAAAAAGTAAGGAGGCTACGAGCATTTCTTCCATCTTCACTTTGAGCTCGTTAAAAACAGTAAGGAAGTTATGAGCATTCTTCTTATCTCCTTTGAGCTCGTTAAAAACACTAAGGAGGTGACGAGTTTACTTTTTCGGGCTCGTTAAAACTTTACGAAAAAAGATCTTTATAGAGTTCTTTCATGCTCTTGTTAGACTCTTTAAATATGACAAGATTGTCGAGCAAACAAGAGCATGAAAGAACTCTATAAAGATCTTTTTTCGTAAAGTTTTAACGAGCCCGAAAAAGTAAACTCGTCACCTCCTGACCATATAAAATATGATGAAATTATAAAACAATTTAACATCAACTGTAATCAAGAATTAAGCCAAATAGACATGCAATCTAATAGATATCTGATTTGGGACAGGAAGGGTTGGAGATGTTTCTGGAACCGGATCTTGGGCTCCTTCTCTTCACTCTAAATTGGAACTTTCCTCCAGTGTAACAATGCTTAAAGCCTTTCTTCTAGCTTTGTCTATCTTCTGAATATTATGAGTCTAACCCCTCTCATGGATCTTCCTTGTATTTATGGGACATGGTAGGAAGTTGGAATCAAGAGGTAGTTGGATTGGGAGGTTGGGAAAGTTGCAGAACCAACTTCAACTCATCCCAATTTGTCAAATTAATATATTTTTGGTTTCATCATAAGATGTGCGCGATTTTCTCAAGGAATAGTAGCGCATAGGACGCAGCTTCTGTGTTTTGCGACAAGCGCCAACAACTTTTTCAAGGTGTGCGCTATTTTCCCTTAAGGAAAGTAGGGCATACTAGAATGTGTGTGTTGGCTTACTAGCCAAGGAGTAGCGCACATGTCCAAAGATCAGGTAAATCAGGGAAATTCTTAGCTGAAGAGGGTAAGTTCAGTGCATACATCATCCAAGGTAATCTTTCTCTTCAATCCATGTTTCCCTTTTGTGTGATCAACAACTTAATGCGATCACGAATGGAGAAGTGCAGATTTGACCTATAACAGATGCCCTATAATGTGTGAGGTTAGAGGGAAATGATGGCCAAAATACATTATAAGTCCAAGTCATAGGAGGAGCAAGAAACTGCAGAACCAAGTCACAAAAACACCTGAAACAACGATCAAGGTCAGTGAGCAATTACAATCTTGACATCATATAGATGTGTAGCATGATCTCCGATACATAACTAGGAGATGTATATATAGAGCATTTCCACTGAAATAAAAGCATAGATCCATGTCAAAAGGAGAGATCATATCCATAACAACAAGCTGGATCTATGTCTCATGAAGAGCCAAAATGAGTGAGGCTCAGTCTTGCGCAGCTTGGGCGATAACATAAATATGGTGATGTTATCAAAGTCCCAAGGTCTTCATCCAAAATAACTCAAGGTACAAACCCTATCCATGCAAATAAATGAGTTGAAGTTGAACATGGGGGGTATTGTTTGATTACCAGTCATTGATGTATATCGTTAACAAACGTGAGGGCTTCCATCGATAATGATAATGGGGCCCAAGGTACCTAGTGCGATCCAACAAGTTTGAATAAGAGGACTTGAAGTTGAACACTTGAGGAAACTGTTGAATAAGGGACATTGATGTATTCCCATTTATTCAACAACAAGGGAAACTACCACTGATGAGTGCAATCCCCAAGGTACTAACCGAAACTCTAAACTTCGTTCCCAGAGCATAATGAGTTGAGGTCGATGGGAAGAAGTCCATTGGAAGGGAGTCCTTAATGCATCCTCCATCATCCAACACGAGGAACACTCACAGCTATGAGTTGATGTGGAGTAGGACAAGTAACAAGATGAAACAAATTGACACCACGATGGCCGACACATGAAGTCTAGGTAAACTGCAGAACGGCCGACATAGGCTGTATCCTTGAACAGTGAGCATGACACAAAGTGACTTAGGCAGTTTTCAACATGGGGGGAAATGATATAAGTCTGCAATGTAGGAGACATAACAGACCCTCCATATGCTTGTAAGAATAACCAATCGGGGGGGTAAAAACTCGGAGATCAGGTTCACCCTAAGGCCAAAAAATAAAACCCAACTGACATCAAAGACTCAAGTAGGTGATGTGTTCAAGGACATGACTGACATAACTGCCTTTGAAACTGAAAGAGATGCGATACACCCTTCTTATCCCTTATTGTTTTTGATAAAAGAATATCTTTCTTGTTGTTTTAATGATTCCAAGAAGAAAAGAAAAATCAATAAGTCAAACCATGTAAATAGTTTAACAAAGTCATGGAAGGAAGACTCAGGACCTTCTTCATTGTTTATAGAGTCCAAAGAAGAGATAGAAGAATACTCTATAGTACTGATCTCTAGATTTTAATATCGAGCCGAGATCTGTTCTTGCTCGCCAGTGTTTTCAATTTTAAGGAGTCTGAAAAACTTAAACAATAACTCCATACACCTACTCATGGATTTTAATATCGATCCCAAGTAGGTTAATGCTCGATGGTGTTTTCCTGTTTATAGAGTCTGAAAAACTTAAACAATCATCTATTTACCCTCTCGTGGATTTCACATCGAGCCCAAGTAGGTTAATGCTCACTTGGTGTTTTCATGTTTCGAGAGCCTGAAAACCCTAAAGAGAGGATCCAAAAGTCCTTTTTCGTACAGTTAGTCCCCTCTCTCGAAAAAGTATAAAACAATAAGAGGAGAACTCTTCTAGCCACGGATGACTAGAGTATTATTTTTTTGTAACTAATCCGCAAAGGTCTAGAAAAGGGTTAAACTTATACTTAAGCGGATGGACCTTCAATTCCTTTAAAGAGCTTGAAGAGGCCATGTTTTAACGAGACCTTCAATTCTTTCAATTCATCATGTTGGATGATGGAGGATGCATTAAGGACTCCCTTCCAATGGACTTCTTCCCATCGACCTCAACTCATTATGCTCTGGGAACGAAGTTTAGAGTTTCGGTTAGTACCTTGGGGATTGCACTCATCAGTGGCAGTTTCCCTTGTTGTTGAATAAATGGGAATACATCAATGTCCCTTATTCAACAGTTTCCTCAAGTGTTCGACTTCAAGTCCTCTTATTCAAACTTGTTGGATCGCACTAGGTACCTTGGGCCCCATTATCATTATCGATGGAAGCCCTCGCGTTTGTTAACGATATACATCAATGACTGGTAATCAAACAATACCCCCCATGTTCAACTTCAACTCATTTATTTGCATGGATAGGGTTTGTACCTTGAGTTATTTTGGATGAAGACCTTGGGACTTTGATAGCATCACCATATTTATGTTATCGCCCAAGCTGCGCAAGACTGAGCCTCACTCATTTTGGCTCTTCATGAGACATAGATCCAGCTTGTTGTTATGGATATGATCTCTCCTTTTGACATGGATCTATGCTTTTATTTCAGTGGAAATGCTCTATATATACATCTCCTAGTTATGTATCGGAGATCATGCTACACATCTATATGATGTCAAGATTGTAATTGCTCACTGACCTTGATCGTTGTTTCAGGTGTTTTTGTGACTTGGTTCTGCAGTTTCTTGCTCCTCCTATGACTTGGACTTATAATGTATTTTGGCCATCATTTCCCTCTAACCTCACACATTATAGGGCATCTGTTATA
Source organism: Larix kaempferi (assembly GCA_027924585.1). NCBI lineage: Eukaryota > Viridiplantae > Streptophyta > Pinopsida > Pinales > Pinaceae > Larix > Larix kaempferi. Next base: position 741,677 of record BSBM01000225.1, on the reverse strand, counting down.
GGTCAAATCTGCACTTCTCCGTTCGTGATCGCATTAAGCTGTTGATCACACAAAAGGGAAACATGGATTGAAGAGAAAGATTACCTTGGATGATGTATGCACTGAACTTACCCTCTTCAGCTAAGAATTTCCCTGATTTACCTGATCTTTGGACATGTGCGCTACTCCTTGGCTAGTAAGCCAACACACACATTCTAGTATGCCCTACTTTCCTTAAGGGAAACTAGCGCACACCTTGAAAAAGTTGTTGGCGCTTGTCGCAAAACACAGAAGCTGCGTCCTATGCGCTACTATTCCTTGAGAAAATCGCGCACATCTTATGATGAAACCAAAAATATATTAATTTGACAAATTGGGATGAGTTGAAGTTGGTTCTGCAACTTTCCCAACCTCCCAATCCAACTACCTCTTGATTCCAACTGCCTACCATGTCCCATAAATACAAGGAAGATCCATGAGAGGGGTTAGACTCATAATATTCAGAAGATAGACAAAGCTAGAAGAAAGGCTTTAAGCATTGTTACACTGGAGGAAAGTTCCAATTTAGAGTGAAGAGAAGGAGCCCAAGATCCGGTTCCAAAAACATCTCCAACCCTTCCTGTCCCAAATCAGATATCTATTAGATTGCATGTCTATTTGGCTTAATTCTTGATTACAGTTGATGTTAAATTGTTTTATAATTTCATCATATTTTATATGGTCAAGATACGCTGAGGAAGGTATCTTTTGTATTGCAGGTTCGTCAAGCAGAAGAGAAAATAGGAGACCAAGCGAAAGCTAGGACCAGCTGTCGAAAAGAGGTATTTCTCTCAATCTTGATCTCTTTCTTTTGCAGTAACCCAATGCAATATTATCAATGTGTTTACCTGTCAACCCCGCCCAGTTGGTAGTGTCCATCTCCTCACTATAGGGTAGAAATCCCAAACAACATCACCTCTATTGGTTCAAAGGAGATCTCAAGAAACCATTCATTAAGTCTTGGAGCTGATTTAAAATCCAAGCAATCACTACTTGGGATAATTTATCATGCATATCATGGTTTTGATCTCACCTCTAATGGTTCAAAGGAGATCTCAAGAAACCATTATTCAAGTCTTGGATATGATTTGGATTCAATGCATTCACTATAAATGTGATGGTTCTTTTGGGCATAATCTCACCTATGATGGTTCAAAGGAGAAGAAAAAAGACTATCTGCACATTCATAGATTTGATCCTACCTCAGCTGATTCGAATCACAGGTTCCACGATAATCCTCATACTTTTGGATTTATTCTCATCACATTCAATCTGAAGAGCAAGTACAAGCACATGGTTTTTGAGCATGAACCACTTCTTCCCAAGAAGAAGATACCTCCAGACATATGACCAAGCATCACACTTGCTTGAGTTTGGAGCATTTATTTTTTGGTGTGCCCTACAGTCTATTTTGAAGGGGGGTATTTTTCCCATGAGGTTTTCCCCATTTCCTCGGTTATTAACTGTTATTATTATTCATTGTATTGGGTGACCTTTGGTCTCAGTTACCATATCCCAGGATGGATTAACGGGGGGTGTTGGGATATTCCTATACTCCATCCTATTCCTACCAGCATTTCCATTATTTTCGTTTTCAGCCATGCATGCATTTTGCATGCAGTCATGATTTTGCATGCATGCATGCATCCCCGTCATCAGTCCCAGCACCTAGCCCTCAGTTAGCTAGCCCCGAGAGCTTCTTTCTGATCACTTTTAACCCTCCTAGTGCTTAGTATGCCCTGCATGCAATTGCATGCATCCCAGGCGCCCTCTCTCACCTACCACTCAGTTGCACTTCAGTTAGTTGAGTTATCTTTAGATCTTTCCTTGATTTAAGGCTCGATTGACTCTCAACTGACTGTATCACTCTGAAGGACCTCCAATGAGACTAGACTACCTATTATGACTCTAGTTATCTCCTCATGCACCCTCCACTGAGCCTCCTTCATTTAGTTAGTGCCTCCGTGTGCCAGTTACACCTACCACACTCAGTTAGACTCAGTTTGACATCTGGTTGACAGTTACTTGTGCATTGATGACTCCACTGATGATGATCGAGACTTCTAGTTGTGCTTTGATGACACTCCAGTGATATTTTGATCTACGACATGTAGGCTAATTCGAATTGCCACCTTGGCATTCGAATCCTCACCATTGTATTATTTATTTGTCCATATTGTGATTAATGAATTAGTGTGTGATATTATTCTTCTTTTATCTGAGTTCTACTGTATCATAATTTTGATGCTCTTTTACACTCTTCTTCTATTTTCCTTCTTAATCTTAATCTTTCTTGTGAGGTATACATTAGGTCTTAGATCTACTGTGAGTATTTTCACAGAACCAAGTCAATTGCCTCAACTAGGGAGATGCTGAGGGTGTATGGAAGAAGCATTGGAGGTGCCTGTCCATAGACTGCTTCATATGGTGTCCTTTTAGATGTGGTATTGTACCACTAGAACGCTTCTAGGAAATCCATAGAAATAGTTGTCCAAATATTTGTAGGGATGGGAAAGGGTTCGAGCAGTCCTGAAAGGAGTGTCGTTTCATCCTTGTTGACCTAGAAAGTATCATAGTTAGCCACCATTTGTTCAATTGTCATTTTCAGTCCCTTCCAAAAGAAGTTACATTGTTCCCCGGTCATACATTTTGAAGAACCCAGAGTGCCTTGCTAATGAAGAAGCATGGAGTTCATAGAAGAGATATCTCTGTTGAACAGATTGCAACCAATTTGGAACAAGCAGAGAAATAGCTGTAAGAGAAACTGGGTCATCAAATGTGCAAGAAGGAGCATCTGCCACCATATTGTCCTTACCCTTCTTATAAGTGATCGCATAGGAATAACCCATGAGTTGGATAACCCATTTCAGGTGTGTTGTGGAGGAGACCCATTGTTCCAGGAAATTTTCCAGACTCTGGAGATCAGTCTTGATGCATAAATAATTCCCTAATAGGTATGGCTGCCACTTCTGTACTGCATGCAAAATAGCCATCATTTCCTGGTGATATGTAGATGCGGCTAAATTCTTACCGGAAAGGTCTCTTGAAGGCGACAAGACCACTGGTTCAACAAGGACAACTGCATATCTATCCAAGGAATTAGGGGAGACCGTTGATGGGTGCATATGAATGGAATGGAGTTGAGAGATGACACCATGTGAATTCTTCTTAAGGATCTTTTCTAGGCGATGTGAACTGATGATGCAGAGAGACCCTTGTTGTAAGCCCTTAAATTTGTGTTGTTTCCCATTGACTGAAAACTGCATCCAAAATTCAGCAAAATCCCATAATATGGGGCCAAGTGTCCATAACCATTGAACGCCAAAAACCACATCACATCCGCCTAGGGACAAGGGAAACATGTCAGAGCATAGGTTTAATCTTCCTATGCACATTGTGACACTTCCCCTTACAAGGTAAGGTGCCCCCATTGGAAACCATTACTTCAAAACTGGAGAAAGGATGGACAAAACAATCAACATGTTTGGCGATCCGAGGGTCAATGAAGTTATGAGTGCTACCAGAATCAATGAGCATTGTAAGAGGAAGCTTCTTGAAGTAACCCCTGAACCGCATTATTTGGGGGGTGGTGACATTGGATAAAGCATGGAGAGATATCTCTGGTTGTTCATCCTGAGATGGGGGGTCAATAGGAGGCTCTTGAATGTCAACCTGATCATCCATTGTATCTGGAGTTTCTTCACCAATTGTAGAGGCAGGCGGAGAATCCATATCCAAGAGATAAAGCTTTTTTTGAACACATCTATGTCCCCGAGTGAATTTCTCATCACAATTATAACAAAGCCCTTTTTCTCTACATGCTTGCATCTCTGTTTCAGACAAGTGCTTGATAGGAGTTGGTCGAGGAGCTGGCGGGATGGGAGGTCGTTGAGAACCCATATTTCAAAAGGGAACAGAAGTGGGTTTGGAGCATTGTTGGGCTGCAATATTGTCTTTTGCAAACTTAGCCAACCCTAAGACCTCCATCATTGTGTTGGGATAGAACATTTTAACCTCTGACCGGATTTCATCATTAAGACCACTGATAAAACAACTCCTGTAGAATTCATCAGAAGATCCTTCTGTGTGATTGGCTAGTTTCTTAAATTATGTCTGATACTCTCTCATAGTGCCACTTTGACGAAGTTTAGTGAGTGCTCCGGTGAAGTCATCAAAAGCACTAGGACCAAATCGTTACAAAAGGAGTTGGGAAAAATCTATCCATTTTGGCTCGTCATGAGCCTTGATGTACCAAAGGTACCATTGAAGGGATTCCTGTTCCAAATGAAAGGATGCAAGTGGAAATTTTTGGACATCAAAATTATTATACAGACTGAAATACTGTTCTACACGATAGATCCATCCAGTCGGATCAATACCTTTGAAGCAAGGAAATTCAAGCTTCGTACCACAAAAATTGTTGGAAGAAGAGAACCCATTGGCTGCAGAAGATTCTTGTTGTTGGTTATTGTTCATGGCTAAATGCTGAAGATGGAGGATGAGAAATTTTTCATCTAGATCTTGGAGTTTGGTTTGGATGGCTGCAAGTGCTTCCTCCATGGTTTTTCTCCTGCGTGGGTGACAACCATAACCAGGAGTTTTTTGTTTTTGTTTTGGGAATGGATAGAAAAACACGTACAAAAGCTTATTTAGTAAAAGGAAATTTGGATCTTGGAAAAACTCGGAGGGGTAATTGCGGTTTGACTAGGTTTTGGACACTTTCTGATGGATAGGGAAGAAAAAAATGGGGATTTCAGAAGCGGGGTGAAAGAATGAGAAAATTTGTCAAAGACGAACAAAGAAGCAGAAATAGGGAATAGGGAATGAACATGGTGGAAAAATTTGGTGGTGAGTGGGTGAAAATTGAAGAAGTTATGGCAATCCCTAAAAATAGACAAATGTGGGATTTCTGGCTTTGGGAAGTGGAATTTGGGATAGGGTCCTCAGGAATGAAATATGCAGAATGGGATTGCAGGGATGTCAATGAAGTTTCAGGGAAAATAGATTTAAAACAAGGGAGGTATGGCGAAAAAATAGTTTTTTTTTTTTCCAGAATGGATCTGAAATGGCTTTCAGAATGGATAGGAAATGGCGGGATATGGAATGGCTCAGAATGGATCGGAAATGACTGGATTTGAAATGAATTTTAGAATGGATATGAACTGGCTTTCAGAATTGATCTGCAATGGCGTGAAAGTGATCGGCAATAGATGGATTTGCAATGGGCACAGAAGTGATCGGAAACAGTTCAACTGAAAATAGATATGGACCCCAGGTATGTTCGGATTCTTATCGGTTTAGGGGATTCACTCGGCCACCAATGTTGTCTGACAGCTTGCGTATTGGGGCAGTACCCCTCACTCCACGGCTTAGGTAAAACTGATAACCGCTTTGCCACAAACGACAGCTCTTGGTATACCTCACGGGTGGGAACTAGTCAATTAGGTAGGGGTCATTGCCCTTTTCACTGGCAAGTCCTCTCAATTGGCCAGCTACTTTGGGGTTCCTGTGGTACTCCTCACAATGATTTTTAGGGATTATGCCCAAGTACTTCCCATAGTTAAGTGGATAGGTATTATTCTCAGATCCGAAATTGCAACAGATGTGAAAAAATTGTTGGCAGAAATTTCACCCAGCGAGCCCAAGAAAGTGCTATGATACCATATGTGAAGAACTTGCAACAATTAATTAATGAAAATACACGAGATAGCAGAAATAACAGAACTCAAAATCGCTTTTATTAATCGTAGGCCACTTCGAGGGGGTAACCTCCTTTGAGAAAGCTCAATACAAATAACTTCACAGTACCTTCATTGGTCTCAACACAAACTTATATACTAAGTCTAGGTGCCAATACCATGTGTCAATACAAACCATGGGCCAATACAAACTATGGATCAACAATTACTACGGGACGACTTACAAAGCATATGCGTCCAACAACAATAAGACAAACTATGAATCAACAAATACTACGGGACGACTTACAAAGCATATGCATCCAACAAAAATATACTAACAAAGTAAATAGAAGGGTTGCCATGGGTTCCTAACAATTAATTCGATAAGAAGAACATGAATAATATGTTCATACTCATAGACAAATCAAGAACACTTATCTTTTGGAATTTCTTCACCAACTAGTTGTAGAAGAAGGATGTTCCACCCAACTGTAGGCTCTTTGTTACACATTCTTTCTCTACAAAAAAATGCTCCCCAAAATTGAGCCTATAAATCAAGAAGGGATAATTCCCCTGGCTTGGCTCTAGTCTCCTCCTTCAACCCAATCTCCAAAATTCTCTAATCAATTTCCACTACAACAATCCTAACTATCTAGTAACCCTCTTTTCCCTTAGCCCACACAACTTATGGAATGAGATCTATTGTTTGATGGATTTTGTCAAACCTAGGGTTCAACTTATATGACCAATGAAAACCCCAAATGCGTTGGTATTTTCAATACTCTGCAAGAAGAGTAAGGTCTCACCTAAGACATGTATAAGAAATTATACAGAAACATTAATTAGGGTTGCATAAGAAGGAATGGTTTCTTTCTACTCAAAAAGTTAATAGTTCTTTACTCAGTTATGCATAAATATCATTATCTTCCTAACAATAATTCATTGAACTACTAAGCAATCATCCTACCTGCAAACATAAACATAGTGCACAAGAACACGTATGAGACAACAACTTCATTATATTACTAGAAAAACTTGTTACACCTAATTACTTATAGCTTAGATCAACAACTTAGTGGAAAATGTTCAATAATTCTATATGGTATGGAAGAAACCCATCATAGCACAAACAACGCAAGGTTATATCACAAAAAACATAAACAAAACAACACTCGACCCCATCCCTTTACAAAAACCAGCCATATATAGGATGAGGTACAAAAATACAGAACTAGTATGGCACACATTGTCTAATTGAATCGACACATAGTTGTTAATGACTTTTGTTGGAGCGCAACTACTTTTGACTGTCTATATCAACACATAGTTACTAGTCCAAAATTTGGGAACCAATAGATCCCCAACACTAATATTTGGCTCGTCTTGAACCATGCATCTCATGGTTCTAGTGTGACCACAGAAGGAAGGCATATGCACATATCAATGAGAAAATTTTGGAAACTATTGTTGTTAGGCTCGAACTCCATGACAGTGTCATTGAGATGATTGGAAAAAGACTCCACATGTTGCTAGTGTTTTCACATTAGCATGAGCCAAAAGGAACATACTATGGTTTTAGGGAAACCGAAGTAGAGTTAAAAATGGTGAAAAACCATAAAATAAATTACATAAATTAAAAGCTAAACTTAGCACATGCATGGAGAAAATCTAAGCTAACATTTTTAACAAACATGTAAAATAAAGAATGGTTTTTTATATTTTCATAAGTGGGTTGTACATATAGCAAGAGGTACCTCAAAATAGTGATGGAAATGGGTCGTTGCATCCATTTGAAGCAGAATGGTCCAGGTCTCTTGGAGGCCTGGTTTTCTCCAATGTACTCATCACAAGGTGAAAAATCTATGGTTAACGATGCAACTAGAACACTCAAGCGGGTTCAAGTTTCCGTAGAAATTTTAGCAGAGTAATGCTAGGGGAATGTATGGAGAAAATTTATGGAAATGGGGGATCTTCACATTTATTACATAGGAAAATGATTGATGGTTTTTTCCCTTCATATTGTGGAGGAAGACAAATTGATGGATTTAGGGTTCCCGTGGTATTGGTTGACCACTAGTATTTGGAGAAGTATTGGGTTTTCCCTAATTTATGGGATTTGAAAATTTTATCGCTTCTTTTGACTTTTTTCGGAATTTTCCTTATTTTGGGGGATTTAATAACTTCCCTCTTGTTTGTGGAAAAGAGGGGAATATCCAAAATACATTAATTATGGGCCAAATTAACTTGCAACTTTGGGGCTTTTGGATATGTGGAAATTACAGTTGTGGGAATGAAATTTGGTATGATGTAGGGCATATAGTGTGGCTAGGTAATGAGCAAGGTGAACAATTTTTGGGTGTTAACACCACATCTTCCTTCTTTCTCTTTCCTAACTCTAGTTTCACCTTCTTTGCAATTGGAAGAAACTCAGTTTCTTTGTTGTGGAGATCTGATAGGATATCAAAGTGCTTATGTGCATATGATTACCCATTAGCATTAATGTTGGTGACTGACTACTGCTCTACTATGTTCTCTGATATATTCTTGGTCAAGTAGGTATTTTTCTCCATTGCTTCCTTCATTGTGGAGATCGGAAACTGCATAAAAATTTGTTTCTTCATACTGAGCTGAGCTTGACGTTCATGAATATTGTTGTCCACCTGTTGGAGCTCAGGGACATACTGCATATGGTTCTAGACATTAAAACTATAATCAACCAACCCTCCCAAGGTTCTCATAATTATAGAGCTTATGTTGCTTCTTTGAATTTCGTACCTAGCACCAATTCCTCGGGGGAGGGTTGCAATTTCACTTGCGCCCGAAGTTATATTCCTTTATGCTGGAGGGTAGTGACTATGTCTATGATGTGGGTGATCTTCTGCATGGGATGGATTTGATTGCTAGTTGAAGAAATAGGAGCTGGGAGCATAGTGTATGCCTTATCTACTTCAGATTCAAACTGATTGCGTGCATGTACCACTTCTTTGTGCATTTGTTTGAGCCTGGCATAGGAGTGTCCTAGTTGTGCATGATGCTCTCCTAGCTCAACAAAAATATCTATCATGTAATGTTGTAAGTCTATTGTTGTGACCATATGTACGTTTAGTTCGTTATATGGTAAACGAGGGTTGAATCGTAGTGATGGCTAATGGTGTCAACTTCAACTTCTTGTGAAAGGCCCCCTCTGTCTGCTTTTGCAGTTCCCGCACACGGCTGAGGCCAGCTACTTATGAATTTTGTGCCATCATTTTTCTTGTCACAATATGAAATCCCATTTGTATATCCTAGAGGTGGTCCTTGTTATCCTTCTGGATGACCTATGTAACCTCCAAGTTTGACTAAAATTGTTGAATGATGTCCAAGATTGATTGAGTGCTAGCTGTATGTTGTCTTTATGGGATACTATGTTCTTTTGTCTCCTGGTACTTTTCCTCATGTGAATCCTATAGTTGCTCCGGCACTTGCTATAAATTAGTTTCTAATTGCTCGAAAATGTTGCAATGGACTAACCCAGGTGGCTTGTTTCTAGGTGTCATGACTGGTGAAAACTTCTCCTCAACTTCTTCTTCCTCCTTCAGGTCCTGTTCTGATGGAGGGGAAGGATATTTGATTTGTTTCTTCTTTGCATCCCCAACCTTCTTCGAGGAAATTGAGTCATGATGGTGCTTCTTAGTCAAGCGAGTGACTACCTTGGTGGTATAGATTTATTGGCCTAACCTTTAGGGTCTTTCTATTGTATACCCGCATCTTCTAGAATATCCAAATCAGAGTCTAAGAGCATCTATAAATGTTGTGGCCACTATAGGAATGAGTTCTTGACATCCTGAACTTTTATGCATAGCAACAAGATGTATGCATAAGACCTTGTCTTTGCATGTGTGTAAATGAGGACATTGTGGCAATCAACCTCAAATACCACCACGTCCTTGTACTGGTCCACAACAGATTGTGGAATCTGGAAGGACTATGTTGTAGCACTAAACATGGTTGTGTACCAGCACTAAAATGAAATGTCCACATCCACTTGGAATTGTCTGGAGGGATGGTAGTCCAAAATGACAAACTTTTCCACTACGAAGTCTTTTGGGATTGGGTGTTCATAGGTGTATCCTAGTGGTGGTTTCCATACCACCATCACAATTAGCAATACGACCCAGCTATAGTGGAACTTGGTACAAACATATTTTAGATATAGGAATCCTTAGAAGAAATATTTCCTTAGGTAGTGCGCCCAAGCAATGCACTGGACAATAGTGCACTTTCCTAATGCTACTACTACTCCTGTGGGGAACTCTTTCTTGCGACATTTTATCAAGAGTTTTCATGCAAGGATCTATGCTACAAACTACACCCGGTGCTCCAATATTGTAGATATGATACACTTGCATGACCCTCAGAAAGTCTTGTACTTCTTCTATATCTATTCTGGAGATGCACAATCCATCAATTCCACAGGATCCACACCCTTCTGCGGAATCCTAGAGACCAACTGAATAACCTTACCCATGATCTTGTACTTCTGGTTGAACCAAAGGTACCCTCCTTGAAGGTGGATAACGAGGAACCGTGTGTGGGATTTGATGTCGGCACTCATCCCAAAGTGTGGGATGTCTATTAGGGCCTTGATGCCCGACTTGTAGAACTGTCGCACCCAGGCTTGCAGTTCCACAGTTTTTGATCCCACCTTCATGAGCATTACCTATGTATACTTATCTGTTTCCAACTTTGGAAACTGCAACTCATCCAAGATGTTGAAGTCTGAATACTTCAAAAAGGGAACCCTACTCAACAATGACCCCTTTATCTCCACTTCGACTGAAATTGGTACCTTTGGCATAGTTTTCTCCTCTGTAACTTTTGTATTTGTGTAGCTCTTATTTTCCACTAGAGTAGTATCCATACTTGCATTCTTACTCTCACGAGAACTATCTCTACTCACTACTTAATGCAATGGTCTTAACTTGACTTGACAATTCTTACTTTAACTCTTCACTTACTCATCACATTGATGTCTATAACTCAACTTTAGCTTCCTTATATCCAGGTTTGATAGGAAGGTTATCCTACCATATTTATTGCTATCATCTTCCCTACACATCTCATATTTAATGCTAGATGGGATAGACATTGTACATAAGATATATTTTTCTCTGTCACCCCTTGCCTTGAAAGATCAATGGAACAACCAACTATGCACAAGATCTCTCTTCCTGTGTGCATTGCCAACTTTATTAATGTGGGATTCCTCTCTTTTTGTGCACTTTCAACATCATTCATGCAATCTATCTGACTAGGGTTAACAACAAATTTTCCCTATCCTTTGGGATGCTACCTTTTTAAGTGATACTTTAATGAAGAAATTTATCTTTATGACATTGTGCTTCACCAATCTTTCTAAATATGGAAAAAATGGTTGTTACTGACATAGAATCTAACTGAAAGGTGTGGTACAACTAGTGGAAGATGAATAACACCCAAAAATTGTTCACCTAGCTCATCCCCCTAGTCACATAACCCATTTACCCATTTTTACTACATTTTTGGCCTCCAAAAACCCAAAAGTCCCTAAAATGGTAACCAAATGGGAAAAAAATAATTATTTCCCTCATCAATTAATGAAAATCCTTCAAAAAAGGGTGAAAATCCCCAAAAAATAAAAATAAAAGGGGAAAAAGTTAATAAAATAAAAAAGAGGGAAAAATCAAAATACCACTAGCCAATACTATTGGTTTCCCAATACCATGGGTCAATACGGCACCACCCAAAATTATTATAAAAATGTGATGGAGGCCTCCCATTTCACATCCATGATCAACTCTTCATACCCTTATGCTACCAAAATTCCTGTTGAACTTTAGCTTACCATCTTGAGCTTATCTTCCCCATTCAGTTGAGTCTTGGTCACCTCTTGAGCATTTGGAGAAGAAAAAGGAACTCTGGAGACCTGAAACGCTACTCTTTGCACAGCTGTGAGGGCCCACATATACTCACCTTCAGAGGTAATTCTCATTGTAAACCTGTGTTTGCAACCTAATACAAATCATAATTCATGGGTTCCTATTTACTTGTCTTGTTTACATCAATAGTTAGTTAGATTTAATTTATTTGTCTATTATGTTATTTACATCACATATTATAACATTTTGAATCTACTATTAAGGGTTCCATAATCCTTAGTAGGTTCCCTTTTTCACAATAATATGTGAATAAAATAGCTACAACTGGCATAGACTCTAACTGAAAGGTGTGGTACGACTAGTGGAAGATCAATAACTGATGGATGCATGATGACCTGATGATTGGAGAGCTTATGACTGTGACTTGTGATATGATGATGGATGGATGGTTGAGTGGCACATTAATGGCTTGGAGTGATATATCATGATGAACTGGAAACTTTTCTCATGACTCGACTACTGACATGATGTTTCTTGATTCCCAACATTTAATATGAATTTACATGATCTTAAGGATGGCACTATCACTATCACTTAACACCTTTTCTTAACTGCAATGAAATATGATATCCTAACTAACAATGAAACTGATGACTGTAAGGGAGCTGAGTAACAAAAATTATATTTTTTGTGACTTAATTACAATTTTTATTTCCCCTATGGAGCCTAGTATGGATTAAGGTGAATTCCATTGATGAGACCCTTAATTAGTTGTCCTACCAGGGTGGAAAGCTTTTCTACGCCAACTTCAGTGATGAACAATATCCTACATGTACCCAACCATGTCATTCTAATATTTCCTATATTGTTTCAAGACACTTCGTCTATGCGGACAAGGGAAAACATCTCTAGTCTAAATACTATATATCTAGAACAAAACACCACATAACATGCAAACTTTCCTAGATTGATCAAATTACAAAAGATGCAAAGGGATTGTTTACCTTGCAAATGTAGTGATGTCTCCTTGCTTGATGTAGCCCTTGATATTCAAATGCAAAACAAGACACAACAAATGAGTGGAAACAAACAAACGATAATAATATGCAACAATGATTAATCTAAACTAGTGGTCAAGAAACTAATTCTAAAGATCCATAATGCACACTAAATATTTATGGAAAGAGTATATATTACTGTATTAATGAAAATAAAGAAGAGAAAATTACAACCATTTCCTTGACGTTGCAATTTCTTCCAAATGGTCTTTGCCTCAAAGATCCAATCTTGCCTCCAATGGATGAAAAGGTTTCAAATCTAGCAGAATTTCACCAGCATTTAGATGCTCTAGTCCTTCCTCCCTTAACTATGAACAGGAGGCTTGTATATATAGGAAAACGAGGATAGAAGGGGTTGAGGATTTGATGGAAAAGGTTAAGGGATCATACCAAGAAGTTAGGGGATCGAATGATACATTTACTGATTTATTGAGATATGCCTCCATGAAGACATTTGTTCTAGAAGGCTCCAGAAGCTTCTCTTTTTCCTTCCTAACTGACAATGATTCACTTTTTCAACTAGAAACCTGTGTCACTAAAGGGTGGCACACGCTCTTCAAAGTTAGATAGTGTTAGTGACGCACTTTGTTAATGTGCAAAGTGCATCATCAAGGGTCTGATACAACTTCATTGTTAATTAGCAAGGTGCGTTACTGTGATAACAAAGGAAAAAACCATGCCAACTCCCTTCCTTCAGTCAATTTGGAATCAATACTTTAGGAATGAGGACAAGTCAATAATACATATTTTATGATGGCGAGATTTTGGTGTAATAGAATTCCCCCCAAAGACTGAAGCTATAGGAAGAGGATAGGTGAAGTGATTTGATGTATGGAAGTTTAAGGAAAATACCATCGGTTGAAATGATGAACAAGGAATTCTGCAGCACCACCAACTCTAAGATATGTGTCTCAAATGAATCATAGCATGGCTTCTGATCAATACACTATAGATCCATGAAAAAACTGAATAAAAGTATGGCCACTAAGAATACAAATGTGGATCCATACATCCATGAAAAGACTAGATTGTATCCACAAGAGAATACATAGTGGATCTACAAGACGAACTGAACATAGCCATAGACCAATACAATATGGATCTATGTGATAGAATAATGGTTCCATTATGATGTCCATCTAGGAACCTACTCCAAAAATATCCAACGAAAACTAGGTAGAATATATGATAGAGTTATCCTAGGGTATTCATCTCGAACCCGAACAATTACAATTCTAACCATGTGAATAGATGTCCTGATGTCGAACATGGTAGAAATCACTTGATTACCAGTCATTGAGATATACCATTAACAAGTGCGAGGGAAATAATCAGTAATGCGAATGAATCCCAAGGTACTCTAGTACATTCCTTCGAATGTGAATCAAGGAGTTGAAGTCAAACATTCGATGGAATATCCTATTTATAGGTCAATGATTTGAACCTACTTCTAAAAGCGAGGTAACCTGCCATTAAGGCATGCAGGTCCATGGTACTCGACTAGTTTCTAGGTCTAATCCTTGGATGATGTGATGAATTCGACAAGTATAAACTTATCAAATGAGGGCCATGATGTTTCCCCCATTATCGACATGAAACATTATCAAATATATTTTTGAAGTAGATCGGATTGTATAGTAACTTTTGAGACATATTCAGGGGTGACCGATACAAAGGAAGGTATAATGACTACAGAGGTTGAATCAACAATAGAATTCCCTTGAACATGGAATGGAATGACTTGGTAGAATTGAGATGATGAGATGGATATCAAGACCTAATACAACACATGATTGATGCATTCTTCATATAACCCAAAGGAGTGGAATAATTCAAGGAAATGGTATGACTCAGGGATAAGCATATGACTCAGGGATAAGCAAATTATCCAACCAGTTTGAATGAAATGAAAACAACTGCCATGTTCAAGGGTGAATATAAGATTCCATTAATATAGGTAGATTTTTAGAACAATATTACACCTTAGGACCTTAATCATTAGTCACATTATTGATTAATTGGTCCAAAGGAGGTTAATTATTGCAATCCAAGGTTGTTAGGAGTTACTTAGGACAAATAATGACTTATCCACCTAAATATGGGCTAAATTTGGTCAAATATAGTTGTTGGAACCCTAATTATGGCCACCTCCAACATTTATTACCACATTCTAAGCAAAGGTGACCTCTTTCCCTGTTTTAGGGAAAATGTCTTTGACCTAGGCGCCCCTGCACTGAATCTAGTCATTTTTGGCCCATTTCTAGTTGTTTTGGCCTCTCCTTGGATACCTAACTACCACCCAATCATCTCCTTCACATGTGTGAGCCTCATTGATGTTTTCCATGCTCACCCAATGTTCACATGGATAATTCGTAACTGGTTGGGATAATTTGGGAGCCTTTTGGTCAACCTAGGGGGGATTGAGGTCCAATGTAAGCTAGCCACATGTAATAGCCTCTAAGGCATTCGATTTCTTCCTAATTCTTATATAAGGATGATACTAACTCATTGTTGGGTTGGACTATTAATAGATTCTAATATTTGATCATTTATGTCTCTCGTTTTTTATCATTTATTTACTGGTTTTTGATCATTTATACCTAGTTTTTGATCATTTGTTTTTACAGAATTGTATATGCACTTGTTTCTTGCATAAAAAGTTAAATATTTCAATTGTGAGGTATATATAGTAGCTAGATCCTATTGTGATAGATATTTTACATGGTATCAGAGCTCTTGGAGCTATTATTTGAACCAATAGACTGTTTTAGTGGTGTGCCAGAAGTAGTGGAGAAACCACAGAAGTCCCTGGAACCATTGGATTGAAGCCATTGTAGAAATCCATTAGAGTCTATCCAGGGCGTGATGCTCTCCCGAATGCACCCTCTATCAAGAAGGGTTTGAATCTGTTAGTGTAGATCCCCTCCTGAGTGCTGAGAGGTTTTAATGCAGGTTTACAGTGCACCATTGTCAGCAAGTGCACAAGCAGTAGAATATGGATCAAACTCATCTAAAATTTCCCACCCCATTCAACTATTTCGAATGGAATGATGAGATGGTTATTCAGTTGAGATCCAAGGGTCTTTTTAGGATCACAATGGGTAATGAGGTTGAGTCGAACTCTCCTGTAGAGAAGTCCAAGTTTTTTAATAGAATGGATGAAGCATTTGGAATGCTTTGTCTTAGTATTTCAATAGAAGTCCTTTTTCATGTTGAATTTATAGCTACACCAATTGAAGTATGGATCAAGCTTGAGTCTTTGTTTCGGAAGACTGATGATATGAGGGACCATCAGCTTGAAAATGAGCTAATCTCACTGAGCCCAAGCAACTTCGCTTCCATCCAAGAATTCCTCACCAAGTTCAAGAGCTTGGTCTTGCAAATGAAACAGTGTGGCATTGACAAGAAGGAAGAATGGTTGGTTTTGTCCATCATTTGGAAGTTGGGTCCCGAGTATTTAGTTTTTGTCTCTACATTTCACTCCACAAAATTATAGTTCACAATTGGAAGATGCCTTCATTGGCTAATTTCATGGAGATGCTAACTCAAGAGCAAGATAAGTTGGTCTTGATGGGTTCCATTAATCAAAAAGATAAATTTCTTGCTATTGTAGATTCGAATCAAGCTAGAGGCAAGCACAATCTCAAGGGTTCGAAACCACAAGAGAAGAAGAAATACAAGGAGAGACCCAAATCTTCTGATGGGGGTTTGAATCCTGTTAAGGACAAGGGAAAGAAGAAGGAGAAGAAAAAATGATCTTACTGTCAAAAGGGTTGGAACCCTGAGAGCTCACACATGAATAAAACAATTGACATGATTACCCATCTCCTATAGAAAAACAACATTCCTCTTCCAGAAAATTCGAAGAAGAAAGAGGGTGTTTCTGAAGACAAGGAGAGGTGCCATGCTTTGATGGAAAGTACCTCAGATTCCTCTTCGTTTATCATATATTCAGGTGCCTCAAGTCACAAGTATTCTTTAAGAGATTCATTCTCTACTCTTTCTCCATACAGTGGTTCTTCCATTCTCATGGGAGATGACTCGAAAATCCCTCTAAAGGCATTGGAAAAATATCTCTAGAAAATAGGTACTTTAGTAATGTACTGTATGTACCAGATCTTGCAACAAAATTACTCTCTGTATACCAAATGATCCACATTGGTTCGGAAAAGAGAGTGATCTTCACTCAAAATGATGTGGAGATATCATAAATTTCCACTAGAAAAATTGTTGCAAACCATGATTCGAGGATGAACAAGTTCTCTCATTTTCTTGAGTATTTTTATCCTAATGAACTTCTATCACATGGTCATATTGAAGTCATAAAGATATGGAATTATAGGTTTGGACACCTTAAATACATATATCTTCAAGCATTGATAAAAGAAGAGTTGGTTGAAGGGCTTCCAAAAATAAGATTTTCCAATGGCACTTGCAAAGGGTGCATTGTTGGGAAGCAGGCTGAGAAGAAGTATGAGAAAGGGATGGCAAGGAGAGATACTGAACCTCTTGGTTTAGTGAATTCATATCTAATTGGTTCTCTTCCCTCTCCTTCCTATGGAAGCTCAAAGTATGTACTTACCTTCATTGATGATTTCTCAAGGTATTGTTGGTTGTATTTTCTCAAGCAAAAATATGAAGTTTTTCAATGTTTCAAAGTTTTCAAAAAATATGTGGAGAACTTTAGTGGGAAGAATATGAAAGTATTTAGGATGGATAATGGAAAGTATTATGTCAATAAGGACATGCAACAGCTCTGTAAAGAGTATGGCATCCAAATGCAACATTCTGTTCCCTACACACCTCATCAAAATGGTGTTGCAGAGCGCAAGAATAGAGCATTGAAGGCAATGGCCACATGCATGATGGAGGCTAAGTATTTGTCTCCTAAGATATCGAATGAAGCTATGAATTATGCTACATATGTTTAGAATAGATCACCATGTAAATACTTGGAAGGCATGACTCCATATGAGGCTTGGATGGGCCATAAGCCCAACGTTTCTCATTTCAGGGTGTTTGGCTCAAAAGC
The DNA here is from genome assembly GCA_027924585.1 of Larix kaempferi. Taxonomy (NCBI): domain Eukaryota; kingdom Viridiplantae; phylum Streptophyta; class Pinopsida; order Pinales; family Pinaceae; genus Larix; species Larix kaempferi. The sequence continues at coordinate 723,991 of BSBM01000225.1, read as the reverse complement.
TTGGGCTATAATTCCACCAAAGAAGAGAAAAGAAATTGCAGCCCCAAAGAAAGGAGTCTATCATGGTTGGTTATGAAAAAGATACAAAGGGATACAAGCTCTTTGATCCCTCATCTCACAAAACGTACATTGAAAGAAGTGTTCAGTTCGAAGAAGAAGAGCCCATGCATGCTGCAGAACAAGGTGAAGGGCAATGCTCATATCCTCTTCTTGATGATGATGTAAGTGATGGTTATTTCTCTGATATTTATGATTCTGAGATTTATGATGATGATGATATGGATTCTGATCATGAAACTCCCTCAAGTCCCAAGTGGGCTGAGAAAACTATACAAGCTGTTGGTGAGCTTGCAGGAGATCCTCAAGATCCTAGGAAAACTAGATCTCAATTTCACAATGCTTTTGCATCTTGTGATTTTGATATGCATGGTATATGTTTTCTTATGGTTGGATATTATCTCCAATCATATTTAGAACCTTCAAAATACCGAAGATGGAAAAAAATCATGCAAGAAGAGATAAACACCCTCCATGACAATGAAACATGGGATTTGGTCCCTCTTCTCCCAAGAGGAAACTAGTGCAATGTAAATGGGTTTATAGAACCAAAGTGGAATCTGATGGCTCTAATCTGAAGTATAAGGCAAGGTTGGTGGATAAGGGCTTCTCTCAAGTCCATAGATTGGACTATATAGAGACATTTGCACCAGTGGAAAAGATGGACTCAATCAATCTAGTTTTAGTCATTGTTGCTTCCAAACGATGGGAGATTCATCATATGGATGTGAAGAGTGCATTTATTCATGGGTATTAGGAGATATATATGTAGCAGCCTGAAGGATTAATTTATGATCATAAACTTGTGTGCAGGTTGAAGAAGTCTCTCTATGGGCTCAAGCAAGCTCCTAGAGCTTGGTATGCCAAAATGGACAATTTTATACAATCCTTGAACTTTGAGAGATGTAAGTCATATCATAATGTCTACATGCAGCATGTTGGTGACCTGATATTGGTTATAGTACTATATGTTGATGATATTTTGATCACTGGTATCTGCACTATATAATTGGGCTCAGTTAAAGTTGCATTGCACAGTGTATTTTCCATGACCAATCTAGGATTGTTGAAACAATTTCTAGGTTTGGAAATTGATCAAACTGTGGATGGGATTTTTGTCTCTCAATCAAGATATGGTTATGATATGATTCATAATTTCAATATTTCTGAATGTAATTCTGCAAAATTACCATTCCTTTATGTAGTTAAGATTACTGATTCGGGTTCTTCACCACTAGTTGACAACTCACTATATAGACAACTAGTTGGGAGCTTGTTGTATCTTACTCACTCTCGACCAGATTTGTCTTCTGCTGTTGGGGATGTTGCAAGGCACATGCAAGAGCCTCACAAGGTCCATTGAAAGGAAGCCAAGAGGATCCTACATTATTTACAGGGTACCAAACATTTTGGCATCCATCATGCAACTGGTTCATCTCTTGAACTAGTTGGTTTTATTGATTTTGATTGGGCTGGTGATAGTTCTGATCGGAAGTCTAATTCTGGTTATTTGTTTATGCTTGCACATAGTCCCATTTTCTAGTCAAGAAAGAAGCAGCACATTGTAATACCCCATTTCGACCCTTAGGATATATTAGCTTTTAATGTAAACATTGTATACATGTGATGTATGTTTCCCTAGCATGGAGCTCAAGGCCAAGGCCCTGCTAGTGGATGGTTTAATTTTATTTGAAAGGTAAGTATTAGATATTATGTTACCCATGTGCTATTTATCCATGGAACATTGTAAAAATGCTGTAAATAAACATCATGCAATAAAATACCAAAACTGGCTATGGAAGCAACTAATGAGAAGGGACCATGTGTATCCACTAGGGAGTGGTGAGGGGGTTGTGGGATTGAACCATAGGCTTCCAAATGTCATCTTGAGAACCCATTTGAATTTCTTTGCTGGCATTTAATTTTGTGTAAGAAAGTTGCTGAAGAAATCAGTCCATGGCTTCAATGGAGCATGGGAAACCCATAAATCCATATGGCAGGGTATGGGCTTTGTTTCCTTGACCCACAAGTCACTCTACCTTATGGGAAGGGGTTCTTCCTCATTTCCATTCCATTGTTAAAGATCCCAGCATGAGTTTTCATCTATCATGAATTCCCAGCAGTGATAAAATCCAGAAATCGCAACTTTGCAAGAACCCACGTTTTGAAGAGCCATAAATGTCTAGAATTGGTATTTGACAGTAAAATTCAATGGGGGATCCATAGATATGAACCTTGGGGAAAAATTGAGAGGATTAGATACCCCGAAGTCCATTGGAAAACCTAGTTTTTATAGCCCATAAGTCTAGTTACGGGATTGAGTTATTTGATGACAGAATTGTGAGAAACCCAAGTGTGAAGGTTTGAACAAAGGATTGGATTGCTTGAATTTAACTTGAGATGTCTGTAGCATTGTGGGTGAGCTTACTGGCTTAGCATTCTTTTTCTTTGCTTATTGCATGCTTGGTAAGCCCAACTGTGTGTTGGCTTAGCATGACTGTTTGAGTGAAGCTATGGCTCTGAGTGAGCCTATTTAGTTCCTCCCTAGTGGATACACAACCCAGCTCGGGGGTGATCTCTCAGCTGAAAGAATACAGGTTGAACAGAGATATATGGTTGGGTGGAACGTTTCTCTCACATAGCCAATTGTTTGATAGCTTCATCTCAAAGATAAGTAGTCTTTGTGGTTTAAATTATGATCATTATGTGTTCCACAGTTTTGTAAATGGTTAATGGGAGGAAATCTGCAGAAGATTTTGGTAATCAACACTTTCGAACCTTTCAAGCAGGTTCATCCTCAGGAGAAGCAAATCTCACTCTCTTCTTTAGCACGGGGAGGTGAAGAGTAATAAATATTATTTATTTGTTTAGTTTTTTGGATTAGGGTTAGGGTTTGGATCAAGTCGGTTAAGTTTGTAAAAATCTTTTAATTAATTTTTTATAGAAAATTTATTTATTAAACCTTATTAAGATTTGTTTATTTTAAAGTTTATAATTGTTTATTGTTAAATTTTTTTTTTTTTTTTTTTTTAAGTTTATGAATGTTTTATTTTTAAATTTTTGTTTTTAAAGTTTTTATAAATGATTTTTTTTTTATTTTTTATAGTATATATTCTTTTATTATAATTTTTTAACACAAAATTTTTTTTATAGGTGAGATATTAATGTTTATTAAACATTTTTATGTTTGTGAGAAATTAATGTTTATTACAGAAATTTTGTTAATGTTTAAAATTTTTAGTATATATTCTTTTATTTGTATAGTTTTTTTTTTTTTTTTAGTTTTAATTTTTAAAAAAAATTTATTAAATTTTTGTTGAAAGTATTGAGGTATGAAATGGGGGTGTTTTTTAGTTAAATTAAAATTTTTTAAAGTGTAGTGTTTGGGAATGATAATTCAATTAAGTATATAGATGAGTGTTTAAAGTTTTTAAAATTCTAATCTTTTTCTTTTTTTTCTTTTTTAAAAGTATATGTTTGTTTAACTTGTTTTGAGTTGATGAATTACAAGTTTCTAGGCATCTTTTATTCTGAAGCCATCATCTCGGTTGAAGTTCTTCCTACACTTCTCAATTTCTATGGCTTCGCGGGTTTTTCTTCTGTAATATTGAGGAACAATGGCCAAGACCTTAATGTCTTCTAAACAAATATGAAGTTTTGTGTTGTGCGCATGTTCAACAAGGGCTGAGTTTTTTACTCTTTCATGTCGTAGGTCTACGCTATGTTCCTTTAATCTAATTGCAATTGATCTACCTGTCTCACCTATGTAGGCTTCATCACATGAGCAAGGTGTTTTGTACACACCCTTTTGGTTTTTGGGATCAATGGGGTCCTTCGCTTTGTCGAGCATGGCTCTCAAGGAATTGGGAGGAGTAAACGACACCATAATGTTATTCTTTTTTAGAACACTTGCAATCTTGTTAGTGGTGCCTTGTATATATGGAAGAGTAATTCTAGGGCGGGTTATATCAAATTCTTTTTTATTGATTTTGTTTTTGTGTTTGATTTTATGTTGCAGAAGACTTTATTGATATCTTTGCTTTTATAACCATTGTTTATGAGGGATTCTTTAAGGTGCTTTAGCTCGTCTTCTAAGTGGTCTTGATTGGAGACCCACCATGCACGTGTGGCTAGGGTGTTTATGATACCGATTTTCTGGGCTGAAATGAAATAGGACGCAACATAAAGGAATTAGATGTGCTATCCCTAAAAGCCTACAAACTTCACACTGCATTAGCAAGGGAACTACGCATTGATTTATGGATAAGCGTTGAGGCAACAACTGCACTCAAAGCTGAAAGAACCCTGGTGAAAGCAACTGATAAGCAAGCCCGTAAGTTTAATAAACTGAAATTAGAATAAAAACCTGAAGGCATTAATATTAAAAGCTGTGTTGTGAACCTTGCAAATATTGAATTGGACAGCAGCACCAACAACGTCTTGCAAAGGGGTCTAAACTTCGCAGTGGCTCCAAAACGCATCCCACATGAAGACATAATATGCGTTGTCGAGGAGACCATCAGGGTTTTACTAGAAGAAAAGGATGAAGATATAATATTAGAGTGTGCCACAATTTAAAAAAAAAGAAAAACCACCGAAGAATAACATCACCAAGGATGAATCTATTGCGTTAAGGAAGTTGAAAGAGAACAAAGACATTATAATCTTAAAAGCGGATAAAGGCAATGCCACTGTCATTATAAAAACCGAAGACTATCAACAAAAAATGTTTCAGCATCTGGAGAGTGGTTGCTACAGAAAGATAAAAAAGACCCATTGAAAAAAAGTAGTAAAGGATGTTACTAATGCAATCAAAAAATCCTCTCTAAGTGATGAAATAAAGAAGAAAATCATTCCTAAAAATGGAATTATGCCACGCATATATGGATTACCAAAGATACATAAAGAAGACATCCCTTTAAGACCTATTGTAAACACAATAGGATCACCTACTTATTATCTAGAAAAATACCTAGCTAAGATCCTGAACCCTTTAGTTGGTAAAACATTCTCATTCATTAAGGACTCATCCCAACTAGTAGAAAAAATGAAAGACTGGGAAATGGATAAAAATGACTCATTATTTAGTTTTGATGTTGTATCCCTCTATACAAAAATACCCATTGATAGAGACATTGAGGTAATAAAAAAAGTATCAAACCCTGAGATAGCCAAACTTGTGGAGATTTGCTTAAAATCTACCTACTTCTGCTTTCAAGGTGAGATATATGAACAAACAGAAGGTGTAGCCATGGGCTCACCACTTTCCCCCATTGTTGCTAATATTTTCATGGAGGATCTAGAAGACAAAGCAATCAATGCATAACCACATAAACCAAAGTGGTGGCTTAGGTTTGTTGATGATGTTTTTAGTAATTGGCCTCATCGTGATGATAAACTAAATGAGTTCTTAAACCATATGAATAATCAATGTGAGAGTATTAAATTCACCATAGAAAAAGAGGTGCACAATTCCCTTCCTTTCTTGGATGTGCTTATCACAAAAAACTCGGATGGTTCTCTTTCTCACCAAGTATATAGAAAGAAAACTCACACGGATAGATACCTCCATGTCGATTCACACCATCATCCAGCCCAGAAAATCGGTATTATAAACACCCTAGCCACACGTGCATGGCGGGTCTCCGATCAAGACCACTTAGAAGACGAGCTAAAGCACCTTAAAGAATCCCTCATAAACAATGGTTATAAAAGCAAAGATATCAATAAAGTATTCCGCAACATAAAAAACAAACACAAAAACAAAATCAATAAAAAAGAATTTGATATAACCCACCCTAGAATTACTCTTCCATATATACAAGGCACCACTAACAAGATTGCAAGTGTTCTAAAAAAGAATAACATTATGGTGTCGTTTACTCCTCCCAATTCCTTGAGAACCATGCTCAACAATGCCAAGGAGCCCATCGATCCCAAAAACGAAAAAGGTGTGTACAAAACACCTTGCTCATGTGATGAAGCCTACATTAGTGAGACAGGTAGATCAATTGCAATTAGATTAAAGGAACATAGCGCAGACCTATGACATGAAAGAGTAAAAAACTCAGCCCTCGCTAAACACGTGTACAACACAAAACATCATATTTGTTTACAAGACACTAAGGTCTTAGCCATTGTTCCTCAATATTACAGAAGAAAAACCCGCGAAGCCATAGAAATTGAGAAGTGTAGGAACAACTTCAACCGAGATGGTGGCTTTAGAATAAAAGATGCCTAGAAACCTGTAATTCATAAACTCAAAACAAGTTAAACAAACATATACTTTTATAAAAGAAAAAAAGAAAAAGATTAGAATTTTAAAAATTTTAAACACTCATCTATATACTTAATTGAATTATCATTCCCGAACACTACACTAATTTTTTTTTTAATTTAACTAAAAAAAAATTTAATTTTTTTTTAATTTAACTAAAAAACACCCCCATTTCATACCTCAATACTTTCAACAAAAATTTAATAAAATTATAAATTAAAAAAAAAAAGAAAAAAAAATATATACTAAAAATTTTAAACATTAACAAAATTTCTTTAAGAAACATTAATTTCTCGCAAACATAAAAATGTTTAATAAACATTAATATCTCACCTATAAAAAAAAATTTGTTTTAAAAAATTATAATAAGAGAATATATACTATAAAAAATATATAAATTTTTTTTAATAAAAACTTTAAAAATAAAATATTCATAAACTTTAAAATAAACAAAATAATTTTAACAATAAACAATTATAAACTTTAAAATAAACAAATCTTAATAAGATTTAATAAATAAATTTTCTATAAAAAAATAATTAAAAGATTTTTACAAACTTAACTGACTTGATCCAAACCCTAACCCTAATCCAAAAACCTAAACAAATAAATAATATTTATTACTCTTCACCTCCCCATGCTAAAGAAGAGAGTGAGATTTGCTTCTCTTGAGGATGAACCTGCTTGAAAGGTTCGAAATTGTCGATTGCAAAAATCTTCCACAGATTTCCTCCCATTAACCATTATGTGTTCCGTTATGCATGTTTAATCATTCATGTTAACTGAATGAAATGATTATCTTAAACTAGTTGGCATGAAGCTTGTGCATAGCATGAGAATGAGATTGATTATTGTATGATTGTTTCCTTATTCTGCCTGGAAGAAATATGCTAATGCATCCCAGCCCATGTGTGTGTTAATATGTTTTTACTTCCATTGTGTAAATTCAGTAGGCATTTGTGTTTATATTGAGTATGATTCTGGACTACATTTCAAGATAAGTATTCGTGTGGGTTGAGTTATGTTAATTCTATGCTCTGCAAGGTTTTAATTAATTACTGTTGTTGATATGTTGAATGCATGATGCAATGGTGTGTGGATAGTGTGTAATTCCGCTGTGTTTATTAAGAATGAATTTGTACAAAGAAGTTTTTATTTATCATGAATATCTTACTAATGAATGGGGCTGATATTTCCAAATAAGCCTAAATATGTTTGGTAATGTTTCCTTTCTTGCAACGGATTGATGGAAGGGGACATGACACACACCATCTCCTTATCTTCAGTTGAGGCCGAATACAGGGGAGCAGTGAATGCAGCTATACAATGTGTGTGGTTGCAAGGAATTCTTGGAGAGTTTGCATTTGTGTTTGATTCACCCATAGTCATTTGGTGTGATAATCAAAGCACAATCAAGATCTCTAGTGATCAAGTACATATACATAGGACCAAGCACATAGAGATTCACATGCACTACATTCGAGGCTTGGTGCATGACTAGATCATTGGATTGCAGTATTTCCCTTCTGTTGAGCAAAATGCTGATATCTTCACCAAGAGTTTTACTGAGAAGACCTTCACTTACCTTAGATCACTCCTTGGGGTGAGTGATGCATGGTTAATATTGGTGTATTTTCGAGATATGCCACATGCCCATTTTTTAGGGGATTTTTTATTTCCCATGTGGTTTTCCTCTTTACCTTGGTTACATGGACAAATAAAATTTGATGTTGTAAAAGGTGACTTGAGTCTAGTTTCCAAGGCCTTATTTTGATTATCTACATAAGTCTAACTTATGGGGGGGTGTTAGAACAATATTACACCTTAGGACCTTAGTCATTAGTCACATTATTGATTAATTAGTCCAAAGGAGGTTAATTATTGCAATCCGAGGTTGTTAGAAGGTTGTTAGGAGTTAGTTAGGCCAAATAATGACTTATCCACCTAAATATGGGACAAAGTTGTTCAAATATAGTTGTTGGTTCCATAATTATGGCCACCTTCAACATATATTACCACATTCTGAGAAAAGGCTCCCTCTTTCCCTATTTTAGGGAAATTGTCTTTGACTTAGGCGCCCATGCACTAAATCTAGTCATTTTTGGCCCATTTCTAGCTAATTTGGCCTCTCCTTGGATATATAAACACCACCCAATCATCTCCTTCACATGTGTGAGCCTCATTGATGTGTTCCCATTCTCACACAACATTCACATGGACAATTCGTAAATGTTTGGGATAATTTGGGAGCCTCTTGGTCAACCTAGGGGGGATTGAGGTTCAATGGAAGCTAGCCACATGTCATAGCCTCTAAGGAATTAGATTTCTTCCTATTTCTATATAAGGATGATCCAAAATCATTTTTGGGTTGGATTGTTAATATAATCTGATATTTGATCATTTATGTTTATGGTTTTTTATCATTTATTTACTAGTTTTTGATCATTTATACCTGGTTTTTTATCATTTGTTTTTCTAGAATTGTATATGCACTTGTTTCTTGCATAGTAAGTTAAATATTTCAATTGTGAGGTATCTATAGTAGCTAGATCCTACTATGATAGATATTTTACATAGATACACACTCTTTCCTTATTCCCCATCATGATTGACAAGTACCTCTTTCTTTATTAACGAGCTTGAGGAGGATAACATATGCTCGATATAGCTCATCATTCGGACGATCCAATATCACATGTTTTATGAACCTGAGAGAGGAGGGGTTCATCCATAAAAGGGTCCTTCAATGTTGAATTTTAATGATCCCATAGAAGGTAAACTCAACGTCATTTCATGTTTCGAGAGTCTAAAAAGATCAAAGGAAACTCCAAGGTGTACTTTTTTCGTAGATTTAGTCCCTAAGGTTCGAAAAAGTATAAAATAATACCCGGAAGAACTCTTCTAGTCAAATGGTGACCAAAGTATTCATTTTTTTGTAAATAATCCACATGGCCCGAAAAAGGGGTAAATTATCAATGCGTAGACAAACTTTCTCATCCTTTTACAAGCATGAAAGAGACAAGCATGCTTGGGAATATTTTCATATTTTGGGAGTATGAAAAGAGATTAAAGGAAAATCCAAGAGGGTTCCTTTTTCGTAACAATTTTACGAGCCTGAAAAATAGATAAAAGTAAACTTCGTGACTTATTCTCATGTATTTACGAGCACGAGAAGGAACAAAGACTAAGCTCAACACCTTTTGTTCTTAAGTTTAGCGAGCACGATAATGGTATAAAAAAGCACTCAAAAGCTTTTTCATTTTTCACGAGGAGCATGAAAAAGTAAAATATTATCTCCGTCACAATCAAATGTTTATTAGCCTCAACCTCAAAGATTCACAACAAGTTTTAGAGCCAATAGGTGGATTAAAACACAAAAATATAATCAACTTTAGTAAAAACCCACTTGGAATAATAAAAATTAAACTTGGAATATTCCATTTTGATATTAAAAAGGGTAAAAAAATAAAATTATTTACCATTGTGTTTTTGACCAAGTTGGGAGTGAGTGAAAATCCCTTTTTAGCTCAAATTTGCTGTGAGCATTGCGAGAGAGTCAGTAAACCATTGAGCATTCCGTCAAGGCCAAGTAATTATACTCCCTTTTCTCTTCAATTTCATGGTAAAATTTCTTGGTTTTATGCACATTTGAGTGGTTTTAAGGGTCATTCTATAGGGGGAAAGTGTGTTCCCTCGGTGACATACTTCTCCATTTCGAGAAGCCTGTGCCCTAGGTTACGTACTTCTCCCTTTTGGGAATTACATCATCCAGTGGTGACGCACATCCTGAATGGGGTAAGTGCGTCGTTGATGCCCTGTTACCAAATTCGGGGTGCGTTGGCGGTAGAGAGACCTAAAAATTTAAGAATGCAAGGCAAAAATTGACTTTTGTTACCATGAAATGGTTCTAATGCTTCTTAAATTGATGTTCATGCAGGATTTACCAATCAATATGGTGCAATGGAAGGAAAGGGAGCATGAATTAGAAGACATCCAAGCGGCCAATGATCCTCATTCGGTTAATGCTTTGAGAAAATGCGGATTATTAAATTTCTTTCAACTGGAAGGGATGAGATACCAACTCCAGTTATTAGATTACACTACCACAAATCTAGAATTAGCGTCCCATTTAGTGCCCTTTTTAGTGTAATTTTTTTTCATTGAGTGGTCAAAGTAGACGCTAAATGGTAAGTGTCATGGAAAAAATTTAAAGACTCTAAAATAACTTCTTTGTTTGCTTCCTAGATAGCATCCTTTCTGATGTCTAAAATAGCGCCCTTTTTTTGCTTCTAGAATAGCGTCCAATTTTGCTTCCTAAACGACGTCAAGGTTTGCTTCCTAAATTACATCCTATTCTTCTTCCTAGAAATCAACATCTTTTACTTCCTAAATGACGTCCCCATAAGTGCCGTATTTGCATCCTTAAAAGCGTCATGTTAGCATTTATGTTTGCATCTACATTCGCGCCATATTTGCATCCAAATTAGCATCCAATTTTTCATCCATATGTGCTACCACTTTAGTATCCCATTTTTTCTTGGATAATTTTCCAACCACACATCATTTATTTGAACCTTACAGCTTAATTATCCACTTATCCTAAGTAGTTTGACTCATTCATGTGCTTACATCATCAACAAATCACAGTTTCAGTAAATTGGGCCTCCTCCTACATTCTAGGAGCCAACTGGGCCATCATCTGAGCCTCCTCCACCATTCAGGGGTTGATTTGCATGACTAATGTGCACTACTCAGTTCAACTGATAACATTTACTAGTTAACTCACCCAACTGAAGACTAGAATGCACCGTACTACACTATTTGACTTCATCTTGTGTTATTCTCACCTACTATTCAGTTAAACTGTAGACATAAGGCGCCCTCTCCTATTTTTTTGCATTCAGTTGAGTTTTGGATTGAGTTAGACTCATTTTGTCAGTTTCAGAGTCAGCTAGAGTCAATTATTGACTATTTAAATGGTTAACTGATGTACCGAGTGGTGTTAACTGCCAAGTAAGCCACTCTCATGCATTCAATTCGAATGACCACTCTGAAATTCGAATTTCTTGGCTTATTGTAGCCATGGTTACACATTGTAATCTATCTTATGAGTATATGAAATTATGTTATTGTTTCATACCTTTTGCATAATGTCTCTATACATTTTGTTGCATGCATCTCTAGTAACTGTTGTACCTATTCCATAGATCTGTCATGATTTGTTGGCAGGCGGTTTGGTAGAGTACTACCGCAACATCTTCGATGCTGCGACAAGGCAGAAGATGACGCGAATGGCGATGAGCAGAAGATTAGTTATGCATTTTGGGTAAATTGTACCATGGAATGCGGGTTTTGGGTCATTTGGACCACATATTATGTAATGTTGAGTCAGTTATACCGCAGAATGCAGGTTTTTGGTCGTTTTTGGATAAGTCAGTTAGATATTGGGTCATTTGTCCACAATGCCAATTAGGAAGTCGGTAGTAAGTGGACAAGAGTTGTAAGGAAAAATCCTATATATAGATAAGAATTGTAAGTGTTGAGATATAATTGGGTAGCGGAAGAATGTGAAGCTTGATGTTGGTTGTATGATTCCCGGGTATGTTTTGATGTCAAGAGTCATTGCGGAGATCTAGTTTTTGCAGAGACGTTGTATCTGGGTTGACAATGATAATGTGATGAAGCTATTTTGTTGCAATCCCTATGTTCAATTTGTTCCAGTTATGATAATGTGATATTGCACTATACGAATAATGTCATGCTTCTTTGATGCGATACTTGCTTTACAATTACTATTGTTTCAATGATGAATGTTTGGGTTGAATATTGCTTTAATACTATGTTTAATGCTTAAATATCTCTGTCGTTGTGTTGCAATAAGTTTAACTATCATAGACACAACCATCCTCCTTCATTCGGTGAAAACATGGTTCCATCTACTCTTTATGGACGCCTCGGGTGAGACCTCATCTGCTCTGCAGGTGTTGTTGGGCGGGATAAACCCTGTCCGGGTCGGTGCTCAGGAAGACCATGGTATGTGTTGACAGTGAGTGGGACCCTTATCGACTGGTGTCATGCTAATAAATGGTTCTGTTGTTCGAACTGTGTACGGAGTGAAAGGAGGACATGTTGTGGCACCCGACAAAACCGGAGATCCAAGAATGGTTTGATCAGAAGTTGCAGGAAATCGCTGAAGACGAAAGAAAGAACATGCGACTGACGGTAGGACAGTGGGTAGATAGATACATTCATGATGGTCTGCACGAATGGTTCTTCTATGAATTCCCGGTCCTATTGTTCAAATGGTTGGCAAAGTTGACCTTCCAAAAGAGAAACTTTCAAGGTAGTGAACCGATGACCTGGACCCCCGAATTGATTCAGGAACTGCAGGAAGTTGATAATAAAGCATCGTGGGCTATCGAAGTGTGGTTTGATAGCATCCTAGAAGGCTATATCACAGAGTTCACGGTTCATTCTCAGAAGTCCTATAGTGAAGCCAAAAGATATTTTTTTCATGAACCTCGGGGCAGGTTTTTACTGTCGATCAAGATGCTTATTTGCAAAAAAGGGATATTCAAGATGCATCTTGATTAGTAGATAGCTTGGTGGGTGGAGGCTGTGGGTACCACGACTGTTGGGAGGGGTAGTACATGGAATGGTAAGGGGTAGATGGGTGCAGGTCATGATGAGATTGTGAGAGAAGCCGAGGAAGAAAGTGGTCTTACGAGGGGAGGAGCGAGGTTTCGATAGGAAAAGAGGTAGAGGACGGGAGAAGGTCCTGCTGCGGTCGAACCGAAAGATCATGAAGGAAGAACACATGGGACGAAGAAACCTCATAGTCCTGAAAAGGACAACCAGGATACGCCCAAGATAGAGGTAGGACCAAACCCCAGCACCAACGTACCCACACCTCCTCTCACTATCTCTCAGATCGCAAGAAATACCACTTCGACACCGCCAAGTTCATCAACTCCACAGAAGTTAATTGGTAGTAGTATAGCAAAAGGAGGAAGGAAGCCCAGAATGGTAGGCGATGATGCTAAGTTACCATTGTTCCATGAGAGTGTGACAGACAACCCAGAACAGTATTGGTTTTTGTGTGAAGCGGTCTAGACCATAAAACAGATCATTGATGATGCTGCTAAGAAAGGACAGTTAGCAACATATTTGCAAGGTCGTGCATTAGACTAGTATATGAAGTTTGTTCTAGTCCCTACAGGAGCCCCATAGAAGTCACTGGATGAGATTCGAGATGGGCTGATCGCCGAATTTAGAAAGCCCAAGTCGAAGGCTCAATATATTACGGAATTGAAAGAAATTAAGCAGTATCCCAATGAGATGGTATGGGATTTCGACCAACGATTCAAGAAGCTGATGGAAAAGGTTAGTTTTGATATGCGTGTCATCCAACATAAAGAGTGGTTCATTGCAGCACTGTTACCACACATTCGGCTTCCGTTGATGCAACAAAACATCTCGACGCCCAGTGAAGCTCTAGAGATTGCAATGCGATTGGAGGCGTTGCCGATTGGAGATAATGTAGCCGTGATGTCATAGATATAGACACAGCTCGCTAACCTAACTATACAACTGCAAGATTTGAAGAAAGGCAAGGAACAACGTGATGAAGTATGATGTACATGATGCCGAGGGGAAGGGCATATGAAGGGCAATTTCCAAGATTTCCGTAATTATTTGGTGTCAAGTGCGCCAAACCCGTTGAATGGCGGCAGCATGCCGTGGTGTCACGTTTTCCAGGTGTATGGGCACAGTCACGACAATTGCCCATATATGCAAAAAATGGTAACAACCCCAAGAAATCTTTAATGTACGTTTTGCAAATCGGTGGGTCATGATGACAAAGATTACTGTGCATATGGGCTACTACAAGAAAGAATGTATGATGCATTTTATGTTAAGGACGATCAGCGTGCCGTACAACAATCGCAACGGCAGCCGTAGGTAGCCCAACCGCTACCTCAACTGCATGTTGAGATATTGTAACTTCAAAGAATATTATATTTGTACTTTATTATTCCGGAGATGATTCATTCCTCCGTGAAGATCTTATTGTATATCCGGAGATGTTTATTCCTCCGTCGGAATGTGGTAACTTGGGTTATTAGACTTCCCTAGTGGGGGTCGGCCCTGTATGTGTTATGTGGGTCAAAGGGTTATTAGACCACCCTAGAGGGGTCGGCCCAGTCAGTTATAATGGGGTATTTAACCTAATGGTTAAATACGAGCCTACATGTACTTGTGTAAAATACATATCAGAGTAGTGTATAAATAGAGGAGGTGTGTTCCTCATTATACACATTCACTCACTTGAGGATAACGCACTTGTGGAGGAGAGGTCTGCTATTGTGGAGGAGGAGATCATGTCTCAGGGTTTCATCTTTGTATATTGCTGGTCATCTATATTGAGGAAGCTTTGCTGGGTTTTCTACCCCATGAGGGTTTCCGAGGATAAATCTCTGTCTCTTGTGTTTATGCTGTGCTTGTTGTTTCTTCAGTGATCCTGTATATGCTATTATTGTGAAATGGAATTTAATGCTGCTATTTTCTGTCTTAGCATCTTGAATTTTAACATGGTATCAGAGCTAACCTGAAGGAAGACAAGGTATGGCACTAAAGACACTTGCTTTACTTACGACAATTTGAAGGTTAGGGTTTTACATAGCAAAAACCAGTCATCATAGCATTTTCGCTATAAATCCGTTTTGGCAAAGTTTTCGGATCTGAAATTGTTACAGGACGAAGCTAAAATCTCCAGGTACCTTGTGTCCAAAGGACAACCTCTAATTCGTTGTACTTTGTGATTTATGATCTGTACAATATAGTGTTTCTGCCTCTTCCAGATCTGAGTCAAAATCAGGTGACCTTGGGAAAAAGGTCATAACATGGGCTAGGAAGCTCCAAATGAAATTTCGTGAAACGTCACAGGTAGTACACAGACTGTACTATCTCAGAAAACTTTTTCAGGGGCCGAAGTTGAATCAGTGACACGTGGCACGCCGTACAAGTTCACTCTCCTGTATTATCCCATAAACAGGTCATGTTGCGACACTTGGCATAACTCTCTCTCAGAGAATCCAATTGAGGTCAGACCTGTCAGGATGGAAAGATAACAGGCCTATCTATATCATAAAACTTTTTCAGAGGCCGAAGGTCAAACAGTGACACGTGGCACGCCGTACAAGTTCGCTCTCCTGTATTTTCCCAAAACAGGTCACATTGCGACATTTGGCATAACTCTCTCTCAGAACATCCAATTGAGGTCAGACCTGTCAGGATGGAAAGCTAACAGGTCAGGCTATCTCAGAAAACTTTTTCAGACCCTGTGGATCAAAAATTTCGGAGTTACACCAAAAACAATCAGGTACATATTTCTGTCAAAACAGAATTATTTTTTTGGTACCTTCATTCATGGCTTCCAGAATTTAGGGCTTTGAAGAAAGTTAGAATTTTTGTAATCGGAGACCACGGCTGGATGCTACTCATCAAAATAGAAATTTAGAGACCAAGATCAGAATTTTTGGTTGGGCAGAAGGCCGGGCTTGATTAGACCCTAGTTCGGGACTTTGATCAGAAAAGTGGAAAATTAGGGCTTCTGTAAAAATGGGAATTTTTGAAATCTGTGACCACGGCTGGAAGCTCCTCAGAAAAATAGAAGCTTAGAGCTTTGGATCAAACCTTTTGATGGGGAAAAAGAGTGGGCTTCATCAAACCCCAGTTCAGGGTCACGTCCAGTGAATCCGAAAGTTTCAAAGGCAAAATTAAGGAGTAAAACTTTGCAGTTTTCAAATTCTGAATATACCAGTTTGATCAGCTCATCAAGGTCCAGTTCTTGCAAATCAAGTGGATTGGGTTAATCCTAGAAGAAGATGGATTGGTCACCTGCATAAGTGAAGAAGTTCCTGTCTCAGAGGGAGATGAGGATAAGGGCTTACATAAGAAGAATACAAGCGATCTCGACAGGTATGACTCATTGAGGTATGTTTCGATATTTGTCCATGATTAAGTTTATGGTATGTTTGTCTTCAGGTTATTACAGTTAGTACAATTTTGATTTTAGATTTGTCGTATAACCTTAACAAAATTATGAATGCATGATAGAAGATATTCATTGGTTAGGGTGTTGACACTTATGATTGTACTAATGCATTATGATGTTGTGTGAGGTTGATGTTGTCTGCTAACAAGATACAGGTACATCACAAAAGACAAATCAGGTTCCATGACCATGAAAACATGAAGACAAAGACTCATCCATAATCTTTGTTCTACTTACGAGGTATGTATGACTTTGTTATATTATGCTTAACCTATGAGACATGCAGGTTCTAGCTCAGGATCTCTAAATCATTGAAGAGATTGTTTAGGTATGTTGTACATAACCAAGTAGGTATACTAATCCAGGTATGTTTCCCATGAATCTTACCTTGTGTTAGGATCCCTTATATAAGTATACTTGATATGATTGGTTATGCTTATTCATAAAGTTAGTAATCAAGGGTTTATGCATGATTTAATTAACCAGAAGAGTACTATGATCAAACAAGAATATGCATGAGTAAAAGAAGACTTACTTGAAACCCTGAATACTAATGATCATGACTGACTATACATATTCAAGATTATTTAGAATTAGAATGTTTTGAGAATATACTAATGAATGAATGTTTGTGTATGATATCATGAGGATGACACTAGTGCACACTTGAGCATGCACAGTGGTACAAAATGAATAGAAGTTCAAAGGACATATAGAAGATCAAGCGGGAGGCAACCACACAAACATAAAAGATAAGTATCTGAGTTGTTATTTGAAATAGTAAATGATATTTCTTGTATGCATATTTGTATTCCTAGAACATATCATGCTGAGTGCAAACATTCATAGAGCATTGAACATTATACTACTAATATGCACATGATTGGTAAGTTGGACAAACATTCCATTGTTGCTTGTCTAGAATGAAACCTCTTTGCTGACATGCTAAGAGCTGTGCACACTCTCGATAGTATGTTCTGGTAGAGATGGAAGGCATCTAGATAGCCACTGTATGCATACAGGATATGGGAAAGTGTTGTGCCAAAGTATTGGTCAAGATAGTTGCATAACTATATAAATGATATCTGTATGCATAATAGGTTATCATGATTTCATGATTATGAAGGATTACTAATCATGTACTTAATTTTGTTTTGTAGGAAAGATCATGAAGAATAATGAACACCGAACAAGTGATGGATGTTCAACAAGAAGATTTACAAATCAAACAAAATATAGAAGGCTTGTGGCTAGAAGATTCTCTTAGAAAGAGGAAGAGAATCATGATGAGATGTTTGCTCCAAGTGGCTAGATAAGACCATTCTCTTAATGGTGCAATTAAAGAAGAAGTGTGAATCAGGTTCTGTATGGGTTCCCAGGATCGATAGTATATTGATGAGAATACATGTGGGGATTGTATCATCCTTGAACACTTGTTCTAAAGTGAGCCGTAGACAGGTGTCTCCGAGAAAGAAAAGGGATTGGATCATCCCTGGACTTTCAGTCCTAAAGAGAGCCGTAGACGTAAGGTCTCCGAGAATGAAGTCCTTAGTGGACAGTTAAGGGGATTTGATCATCCCTGGACTTTCAGTCCTAAAGAGAGCCGTAGACGTAAGGTCTCCGAGAATGAAGTCCTTAGTGGACAGTTAAGGGGATTGGATCATCCCTGGACTTTCAGTCCTAAAGAGAGCCGTAGACATGAGGTCTCCGAGAATGAAGTCCTTAGTGGACAGTTGAAGGGATTGGATCATCCCTGGACTTTCAGTCCTAAAGAGAGCCGTAGACGTAAGGTCTCCGAGAATGAAGTCCTTAGTGGACAGTTAAGGGGATTGGATCATCCCTGGACTTTCAGTCCTAAAGAGAGCCGTAGACGTGAGGTCTCCGAGAATGAAGTCCTTAGTGGACAGTTGAAGGGATTGGATCATCCCTGGACTTTCAGTCCTAAAGAGAGCCGTAGACGTGAGGTCTCCGAGAATGAAGTCCTTAGTGGACAGTTGAGGGGATTGGATCATCCCTGGACTTTCAGTCCTAAAGAGAGCCGTAGATGTAAGGTCTCCGAGAAGTGGGGATTGTATCATCCCCGGACCTTGGTCCCTGAATTGATCCGTAGACGTATGGTCTTCGAGAATAAAGTGATGGGGATTGCATCATCCCGGAACCACTAGTTCAAAATGTACGTGAGGACTGCATCGTCCATGAACTGGGTTCAAAATGTACGTGAGGACTGCATCGTCCATGAACTGGGTTCAAAATGTACGTGAGGACTGCATCGTCCATGAACTAGGTTCAAAATGTACGTGAGGACTGCATCGTCCATGAACTGGGTTCAAAATGTACGTGAGGACTGCATCGTCCATGAACTGGGTTCAAAATGTACGTGAGGACTGCATCGTCCATGAACTGGGTTCAAAATGTACGTGAGGACTGCATCGTCCATGAACTGGGTTCAAAATGTACGTGAGGACTGCATCGTCCATGAACTGGGTTCAAAATGTACGTGAGGACTGCATCGTCCATGAACTGGGTTCAAAATGTACGTGAGGACTGCATCGTCCATGAACTGGGTTCAAAATGTACGTGAGGACTGCATCGTCCATGAACTGGGTTCAAAATGTACGTGAGGACTGCATCGTCCATGAACTGGGTTCAAAATGTACGTGAGGACTGCATCGTCCATGAACTGGGTTCAAAATGTACGTGAGGACTGCATCGTCCATGAACTGGGTTCAAAATGTACGTGATGGGATTGCATCGTCCCTAGACATGGTGAGGTGTCTTAAAGTGATAAGGACTAATCATCCTGTAAGTAGATTGGGATTGCATCATCCCTAGACATGGTGAGGTGTCTTAAAGTGATAAGGACTAATCATCCTATAAGTAGATTGGGATTGCATCGTCCCTAGACATGGTGAGGTGTCTTAAAGTGATAAGGACTAATCATCCTGTAAGTAGATTGGGATTGAATCATCCCTAGACATGGTGAAGTGTCTTAAAGTGATAAGGACTAATCATCCTGTAAGTAGATTGGGATTGCATCGTCCCTAGACATGGTGAGGTGTCTTAAAGTGATAAGGACTAATCCTCCTGTAAGTAGATTGGGATTGCATCGTCCCTAGACATGGTGAAGTGTCTTAAAGTGATAAGGACTAATCCTCCTGTAAGTAGATTGGGATTGCATCGTCCCTAGACATGGTGAGGTGTCTTAAAGTGATAAGGACTAATCATCCTGTAAGTAGATTGGGATTGCATCGTCCCTAGACATGGTGAGGTGTCTTAAACTGATAAGGACTAATCATCCTGTAAGTAGATTGGGATTGCATCATCCCTAGACATGGTGAGGTGTCTTAAAGTGATAAGGACTAATCATATTGTAAGTAGATTGGGATTGCATCGTCCCTAGACATGGTAAGGTGTCTTAAAGTGATAAGGACTAATCATCCTGTAAGTTGATTCGAGATTGCATCATCCTTAGACATGGTGAGGTGTCTTAAAAGGATAAGGATTGATCATCCTGTAAGTTGATCTGGATTGCATCATCCATAGACATGAGAGATGTCTTAAATTGAGAGGGATTGATCATCCCATAAGTGGATCAGGATTGTATCATCCTTGGACTTATGTCCTAAAGTGAGAGGGATTGACCATCCCGTAATTGGATCATGTGTGTTGCAGGATATGCTGCTGTTGTGTATACTTGTATCAGTGTGGATACTTGTATTGATAGATGTATTAGTGAGAATACATGCTTTTGATGATAGATGTATTAGTGAGAATACATGCTTTTGATGATAGATGTATTAGTGAGAATACATGCTTTTGATGATATATGTATTAGTAAGAATACATGTTTTGATGATAGATGTATTGGTGAGAATACATACTTTTGATGATACATGTATTGATTAATGTACTTGTATGGTTGAGGATACTTATGTTGTAGATCGAGATGATCCAGATGCTGTAGATCGAGATGATCCAGATGCTGTAGATCGAGATGATCCAGATGTTGTAGATCGAGATGATCCAGATGCTGTAGATCGTGATGATCCAGATGCTGTAGATCGAGATGATCCAGATGGTGTAGATCGAGATGATCCAGATGCTGTAGATCGAGATGATCCAGATGCTGTAGATCGAGATGATCCAGATGCTGTAGATGAGATGATCCAGATGCTGTAGATCGAGATGATCCAGATGTTATAGATCGAGATGATCCATATGCTGTAGATCGAGATGATCCAGATGTTGTAGATCGTGATGATCCAGATGCTGTAGATCGAGATGATCCAGATGCTGTAGATCGAGATGATATGACGATGCTGATGATCATGAGATGACGATGTTGATGATCGTATGATGACGATGCTGATGATCGTGAGATGACGATGCTGTTGATCATGTGATGACGATGCTGATGATCGTGTGATGGTGATGCTGACAATCGTGAGGATTCAGATATTGATGTTGCTGTAGCTGTTTGAGTGCTGCAGAAGATAAAGACTCAGTACTGAAGATGTTGATGTTCCAGTATTGAAGATATTCCAGTAACTGGTTGAGTTACTGATGATGTTGAGAAAGCTTCCAATGATTTATAGATGTATCATGTATGATGTTGATGACTCCTTGCTCGTGCAGATGTTGTTATAATATCCTTCTCGTTAAGGGGGAGTGTTGAGATATTGTAACTTCAAAGAATATTATATTTGTACTTTATTATTCCGGAGATGATTCATTCCTCCGTGAAGATCTTATTGTATATCCGGAGATGTTTATTCCTCCGTCGGAATGTGGTAACTTGGGTTATTAGACTTCCCTAGTGGGGGTCGGCCCTGTATGTGTTATGTGGGTCAAAGGGTTATTAGACCACCCTAGAGGGGTCGGCCCAGTCAGTTATAATGGGGTATTTAACCTAATGGTTAAATACGAGCCTACATGTACTTGTGTAAAATACATATCAGAGTAGTGTATAAATAGAGGAGGTGTGTTCCTCATTATACACATTCACTCACTTGAGGATAACGCACTTGTGGAGGAGAGGTCTGCTATTGTGGAGGAGGAGATCATGTCTCAGGGTTTCATCTTTGTATATTGCTGGTCATCTATATTGAGGAAGCTTTGCTGGGTTTTCTACCCCATGAGGGTTTCCGAGGATAAATCTCTGTCTCTTGTGTTTATGCTGTGCTTGTTGTTTCTTCAGTGATCCTGTATATGCTATTATTGTGAAATGGAATTTAATGCTGCTATTTTCTGTCTTAGCATCTTGAATTTTAACACTGCAGATGCAATTTTCACTATAGCAACAGCAACAGCCGCAGTTTATGCCGCAATATGCTCTGATACAGATGGCTCCACAATAGCCACAATATGTATAGCAACCACAGTATGCACAACAAGGGCAAGGGATGCAACTAGCACCGATGCAACAACAGTTCAACCAACCACAGTACCAACAGTAGGGAGGATTTTTGGGAGGATACCAGGGAGGACATGGCGGAGGATTTGTTCATGGAGGAGGATGCGGTAGTCGCAGACCGGTTCAATGTTATCACTATGCGGTATGGGGACACTATCAACGAGACTGCCCATTGCTGCAGAACCAGTGCACATTCTGCTTTATTAACGATCATACAATTGAGAATTGTCCACAATTGATTGCACGATGGCAGGCAGGGAACACTCCCCAGTTGCAGACAAAACCCCAGGCACAGTAGCTCACTCAGAACCAAGTACAACAACCAGTACAAAACCAAAATTCGTAGTCGAATCAGAATGTAAATCAAAATATAAATCAACTGGGGAATGTACCACTGAATCAGCAGCAGGGTGCAAACATTGCAACAATTTCTACAGAACCAAGACCGCAAGATGCTTCCGTTGCTGTGGTCACTCGAGGAGGAAGGACAACTGGAGAAGACAGCTCAATGATCAAGTTAGCTGGACAAAAGAAGGTATCATTTTACATTGATATGGAACGGGATATGTTTCTTCAGGCATGATGGGCATTAGGCAACGACCGAGGTAAAGCCGTCATGTATGACATTCCCTCTACTTTTGATGCTACTTCGGAGGTTAGCTCGTCACGGTGGTCCAGCACACTTTGAGCATTTTTGGAACATTGTTTGTCCCTGGAAAAAGATCCCGATGCTATTACTGCAGTTGAAGCCTTGTTTCGATGACCGGCCTAGGATTGACAAGAGCTCGCAGTTAATTCCTTGCAATGACGGAAGACGGATAAGGAGATGCGGATGAATATCCAAATTGGTGACTATGATCATGATTCAGTTATTCTGGACCTTGGTTCGGATGTCAACATCTTGACCAAGCAGGCTTGGCAGAATATGGGGAGCCCTCCATTGAGCTGGTCTCCTCTACAACTTTGATTGGCTAAACATGCGAAAGTAACACCCATTAGGCGAGTTTCGCGACTGGTGGTAGATATTGAGGGTATGAAAACCTATTTCAACTTTGATGTCATAGAAGTTGTTGAAGGCGGAAGCTCCTATCCCGCGTTGTTGGGGATTGGATGGGCTAATGATAGTGGAGTTGTAATCAACTTCAAGTGACGGATGATGACCTTTGAAAATTGCAATCTCAGAGTAGTCACCCCGTTGGATCCGGCTGAAGGATGTCACTACATAGAGCTAGTGAAGGACGATGATCCCAACAGATGGGACCATGCATTCAATATTTATGAAGATTATATACATCCGACTGCCAACGGCGAGCTAGGATGGCGTAGTGACAACTCTACATCTTTTAGGATATTCCTATACTCCATCCTAGTCCCACAAGTATTTTGATCCTTTACATTTTCAGTCATGCATGCACCTTTAGGGTTTGCATTCATTTTGCATGCATCCCAGTCATCAGTCCAACACCTAGCCCTCAGCTAGCCATGTTAAATTTTGAGCATTAATTCACAATACTCTAGGATCTTTACTGAGAGAATAACATGTACAGTATATCAATGCATAACAATCACAATAAGCATGACAAGCATCACAAGAATCAAAAGCATGAGAGACAAGAGACACAAATTTTCCATGGGGAAAACCCTAAGGTGAAAAACCCCACAACTTCCTCAGAGATAGAGAGAGCAATGGCTCAACCAAAGTACAACCAAAATACACTAAGATATTCTCCTAGTAGCAGATGATCCTCCTTCTCACTAGTGTGCCACTTTCTGAGTGAGAGAAGTGTGAGTTTCTGAATGATCGAAATAGAGATCTTCCGATCTCTATTAATACTTAACCTGTTTTCCCAGTTACACTATGGGAACGACTTGTCTATCTAGATACATCCACAATATAATATATATTTCAAGGCCGACCCCACACATGGTGGTCTAATAACCCATCGGCAAGTACACACACTTGCGACACTTGTCAATCCACATGACGACACTTCCTTATAGAGGAATAACACATCTCTAATAAGGGTACAATAAATATTTATGAAATACATTCCGAAGTTACATATACATCAACACTCCCTCTTAACTAGGAAGGTATTTCTTGACATAGATCTGTTAGACAAGTCTTCTTCTCGAGATCATCGTCATCGATGCATCGTCATCATCATCGTCACTGCTGCTGCTATCTCAACCAACCTCTGACTCTAATCATCATAGGAAGTTCTACAGAGCCAGTCCTTTTTCATACTGGCTGTAGGACCACCACCTGCAGGTCTTCGTCTTCACTGGCCATACTGTGGAATCCTCAGGACTTATTATGTGCGTCACAAAACCTCGAAAGAGCATCCCAGGATGTTACGAGCACACGGCTCTACCTATAGGATCTTCCAGGGCCATATTATATGTGACCTCACCACAAAACCTCGCAAGAGAATCCCAGGCTGTTACGAGCACATAGCTCTACCTATAGGATCTCCCGGGGACATATTATATGTGGTCACCACAAAACCTCGCAAGAGCATCCCAGGCTGTTGTTGGGTATGTTATATCTCTTCACATGGTCGCTGCGTGTACAACACGATCCCTACGGCACTAGTGATTCGCCTGTGTCGGGCGCATCCGGAGGGGGGGGTTTAGAGAAGGGGGTAGCCCGACAGGGCCCACCCCCTTCGTTTCGGACCGTTAGGTTCTGAAACGACACGGAGGAGGCCGTTAGGCCCCCGGAGTCCGCGCGGAGCGCAAATTTTTTTTGGGTTGCTTTTTGCTTTTTCGCGATTTTCGACCCATTGTACTCTATCTAATTCCGGTAAAAGGAATTAGGGTTGTAACCTAATTTGGGTAAACAAATTAGGGTTTTAGATGCTGCAGAATACCATTTATTGTATTGTACATGTAAAATAAACATATACTGAAAAGGGAGCTATGCGGCTCTAAGTTTTGCTGGTTTTTCCCGGTTAAGGGTTTCCAGGTGAAAATCTCTGTGTAATGTGTGTGCCATTGTGTATTTTCTATTAATGCTTAAGAATCGATATAAGTTTGTACTTCACTGTTAAGGTTTAAAACTTACATTTGGTATCAGAGCATTTTTTTGGGTTCACAGGGATGCCTTTGTTTCCAAGGGTTTGGCTCGATCTTGGATTTGTGATAAACTTGGTTTCAGTGGGAGCTTTGCAGCGGTGATTTATTTTTCTTTAAAGAATGGCGAGCAGTTCTAGATTCGAGATTGAGAAATTTAATGGCTAGAGCTTTGAGCTATGGAAGCTCAAGATGGAAGATCTTCTGGTAGATAGAGAACAATGGATCGCAGTAGATCCAGGTACCATGCCCTCTGGTGCGGTAAAAGAAGAATGGGAAAAGCTGGAAAGAAAAGCAAGGAGCACCATTCGTCTTTGCCTCGCAGATTCGGTATTGGTGAACGTATCTGGAGAAGACAGTGCAAAGAAGCTATGGGACAAACTGGGAAATCTGTATCAGTCAAAATCCCTGGTAAATAAGTTATTTCTGCGAAATAAATTGTACCTTCTGAGGATGACTGATGGAGACTCTGTATCAGAGCATCTAAACGCCTTCAATACTCTGGTAAGTCAGTTGACATCTGTTGGTATTACACTTGCTGATGATGAAAAATGTATTAGTCTGTTGTGCTCTTTGCCAGATTCATGGGATAATCTGGTTATAGCTATTTGGAGTAATGCAACCACGCTAAACTTTGATGATGTGGTTGCATCCCTACTATCGGAGGAAATGAGGCGGAGATCCATAGATAGTTCAGCCAAGGATTCCTTATTTGTAAGAGGTCTCCCTGGAGACAGATCTAAAAATAAGTCTTCAGGTGGTAGATCTAAATCTAGAGGGAGATCTAAATCTCCAGGACCTTCTGTAAGAAAATGCTGGAAGTGCGGTAAAGCTGGGCATTACAAGAAGGATTGTAAATCCAAAAATACTGATAAAAGCAGAGGACCTAATGATGCTCCATCCGCAGATGGGAAAGAATCTACAGAGGAAGGAGGAGATGTGTATCTGGCATCTTCAAGTACACATGCAGAGCATGATTCGTGGTTGATTGACTCAGGTGCGTCTTATCATATGACTCCTCACAGGGAGTGGTTTTCTGAATACGAAAAGTATGATGGAGGAGATGTATTTCTGGGAGACAACTCGGTGGTGAAAATCATAGGTCGAGGAAAGATCAAGCTACTGCTCAAAGATGGAAGGGTTAAAACTCTTCCCGGGGTTCTGCACATTCCAAAGCTGGCTAGAAACCTTATATCTGTAAGTAAAATGGATGATGCAAGTGTGAAAACATTATTTGAAAAGAACACATGCAAGATGGTTCGAGAATCACTGGTGCTGATGAGGGGAGTTCGGATTGGAACTCTATACAAGTTGTTGGGAAGCACCTTCAAAAATGGATGTAACAGTACTATTGTTCCTAAGGGTAAAAATGGAGGAGACAGAGTCCTTACTGTCTCTAGTGAGAAGACATCGCTATGGCATCGAAGGCTGGGACATATTGGAGAGAAGGGTCTTCGACTATTACAAGGTAAAAGTATGGCTGAAGGCATGTCTGATTTCACATTAGATTTTGATTTCTGTGAACATTGCTTATATGGTAAACAGAATCGAGTAAGATTCTCATCTGGTGTTGTAAGAGCTAAAGGAATCTTAGAGTTAATACACAGTGATGTTTTTGGACCTATGCCTGTTCCATCACTTGGTAAATCTGTGTATTATGTTTCATTTATAGATGATTTCTCAAGGAAAACTTGGATTTATTTCCTGCGTAAGAAATCTGAGGTTTTTAATAGATTCAAAGAATTTAAGGCTCTTGTAGAGAATCAAACTGAGAAGAAAATAAAAGTACTCAGAACAGATAATGGTGGAGAATTCTGTGAAAGTGAATTTGAGGAGTTCTGTAAAACGTGTGGAATAGCAAGGCAAAAGACTACTCCATACACACCTCAACAGAATGGGGTTGCAGAAAGGATGAACAGGACATTGATGGAAAAGGAAAGGAGTATGCTCAGTGGTGCAGGGCTAGCACAACAATTCTGGGCAGAAGCTGTTGACACTGCATGTTACCTAGTGAATAGGACACCCACATCAGCGTTGGTTGACAAGACACCTCATGAGGTTTGGACTGGTAAGAAACCCTCTCTCTCTCATCTCAGAGTGTTTGGGTGTGATGCTTTTGTACATGTTCCAAAGGAGAAAAGGAGCAAGTTGGATAATAAAGAAGAAAAATGTATCTTCATTGGTTACAAGGATGGAGTGAAAGGTTACAAGCTGTGGAACCCAGTAAAAAGGCAAACAGTTTACAGTTGAGATGTGATCTTCAGAGAATTTGAAAGCACTTCCAAGATTGAGGATGTACCAAAGGAAAAGGATTCAGAGAAGCTACACTTTGATATCAAGGATGAAAGAGGTGACTCTTTTGAGGAACCAGATTCGTCTGAATCAGATGAGGAGGCAGAATCGTCTGAATCAGATGAAGAGGCGGATCCACAGACTCCGGTATTGAGGAGATCTGACCGAGAAAGAAGGCAAGTTGAAAGGTACAGTCCCCCTGATTTTCGTTCTAATTTTGTGTTATCTATTACTGATGATGATCCTAGAACTGCTAAAGAGGCAATGGATTCAGAAGATAGTAAACTATGGAAGAAGGCCATGATAGAAGAAATGGATGCCTTGGACAAAAATGAGGCATGGGATCTGGTTGAGTTTCCATAAGGAAGAAAGCCTATTGGAAGCAAATGGGTATTCAAGAAGAAGTTAAATGCAGCAGGTAAAGTGGAGAAGTACAAGGCTCGACTAGTTGCGAAAGGTTACTCCCAAATTGAGGGCATCGATTTTGGTGAGATTTTTTCACCTGTTGCAAAATTGACTTCTATTAGATTTATTTTATCTATTTCTGCTGCTTTTGATCTTGAAGTAGAACAGATGGATGTAAAGACGGCTTTCCTACATGGAAATATTAATGAAGAGATCTATATGAAGCAACCAGAACGGTTTTTGGTGAAAGGAAAAAAGGAGCTTGTTTGTAAGCTGAAAAAGTCTCTCTACGGTTTGAAACAATCTCCCAGAATGTGGTATCAAAAATTTGATACTTATATACTGGGACTTGGTTTCTCAAGAAGCAAAGCTGATCACTGTGTTTATTTTAAGCTAATTGGTGATCATTTTATTTATGTAATATTGTATGTTGGTGATATGTTGCTAATTGGAAACAACAAAGAAATCATCAAGGATGTCAAGAATCAGCTGTCATCTGAATTTGACATGAAAGATCTTGGTGCTGCAAATTTCATTTTGGGCATGGAAATAAAAAGAGATCGTGAAAACAGGAAACTCTGGTTAAATCAGAGGAAATATGTTGAAACGATATTGAAGAGATTTAATATGCAGGAAAGCAAACCAGTGAAGGTGCCCATTCCTGTAGGTGTAAGGTTATCTGCAGAACAGTGTCCCACTACACAAGAAGAGGTAGAGGACATGTCTCATGTTCCCTATGCTAGTGCAGTTGGCAGTATGATGTATGCCATGGTCTGTACTAGACCAGATATAGCCCATGCAGTGGGAGTTTTGAGTAGATACATGTCAAAACCAGGAAAGGAACATTGGACTGCAGTAAAAAGGGTCTTCAGGTAGTTGCATGGCACTACAGATTCTGCAATCTGCTACCAAGGAAGACCCGGTCTAAACAGAGAGATAAATATACAAGGATTTGCTGATGCTGACTGGGCTGGAGATCTTGATCACAGAAGATCTACAAGTGGCTACATTTTTAATCTATTTGGAGGAGCAATCAGTTGGATGAGTAGAAGACAAGCTGTAGTTGCACTCTCAACTACAAAAGCTAAATACATGGCAGCTACCCATGCAAGTAAGGAAGCTGTATGGTTGCAAAGATTGTGTTCAGGTATTGGTTTTGTTAAGAATGCAGTAAAGATTGGCTGTGATAGCTCAAGTGCAATATTTCTAGCAAAGAACCCTGCTTATCACTCAAGGACAAAGCACATTGATGTGCAGTACCATTTCGTCAGAGACATGGTTGAACAAAACAAAGTGTTGCTGGAGAAGGTTGACACTTTGGTAAATGTTGCACACTCTTTGACAAAGTCTGTGAGTACTCAGAAGTTCTCTTGGTGTAAAGAGAACATGGGCATTGTTGCCTTGAATTGTTGAAGTCATAAATTTCTCCTGTATGTGAAGAGAACAACAAGTGGGAGAATGTTGGGTATGTTATATCTCTTCACATGGTCGCTGCATGTACAACACGATCCCTACGGCACTAGTGATTCGCCTGTGCCGGGCGCATCTGGAGGGGGGGGTAGCCCGACAGGGCCCACCCCCTTCGTTTCGGACCGTTAGGTTCCGAAACGACACGGAGGGGGCCGTTAGGCCCCCGGAGTCCGCGCGGAGCGCAAAATTTTTTTGGGTTGCTTTTTGCTTTTTCGCGATTTTCGACCCATTGTACTCTATCTAATTCTGGTAAAAGGAATTAGGGTTGTAACCTAATTCGGGTAAACGAATTAGGGTTTTAGATGCTGCAAAATACCATTTATTGTATTGTACATGTAAAATAAACATATAATGAAAAAGGAGCTATGCAGCTCTAAGTTTTGCTGGTTTTTCCCGGTTAAGGGTTTCCAGGTGAAAATCTCTGTGTAATGTGTGTGCCATTGTGTATTTTCTGTTAATGCTTAAGAATCGATATAAGTTTGTACTTCACTGTTAAGGTTTAAAACTTACAGCTGTTACGAGCACACAAATCTACCTATAGGATCTCCCAGGGACAGATTATATGTGGTCATGGAAAAACCTCGCAAGAGCATCCCAGGACTTATTACAGGCACACATCCCAACCTATCGGATCTCCCATGGAAATATTATATGCCATAGGACAAAACCTCGAAAGAGCATCTACCGGATATCCCAGGGCCAGATTATATGCCATAGGCAAAACCTCGAAAGACTATCTGCAGATCTCCCGGGGCCAAATTATATGTCCTCCCAGAGCAAAACCTCGAAAGAGCATTTGCCAGATATCCCAGGGTCAGATTACATGCCATAGGAAAAACCTTGAAAGACTATCTGCAAATCTCCTAGGGCCAAATTATATGCTCATCTACACAACTTGATCCACGGCCATAGAGTATCAACCTGATACTCACCATACATCATCCTGATGTACACATGATCATCCTGATCATCATCACTGCAACATCCTGCTGCATATCATCTGGAGCAACATCCTGAAGCTCATCATCCATGATCATCCTGATCATACAATGCATCAGGTAGATGCATACCAAGTATCTACCTGATACATATCATCATACATGATCCACCTGATCATACATGATACATATCAACATACATGATCTACCTGATCATACAATGTATCCACCTGATACATATACAGATACATGGTCCAAGCATCCAACATGATGCATATACAAAATACATACAAATTATCCAATCGATCATATCTAGCATCCAACATGATGCGTACATACATATACATATAAATGATCGAACTAATCATATCCAGCATACAACATGATGCATACATACATATACATATAAATGATCCAACTGATCATATCCAACATCCAACATGATGTGTACATACATATACATAGAAATGATCCAACTGATCATATCCAGCATCCAACATGATGCATACATACATATACATATAAATGATCCAACTGATCATATCCAGCATCCTCTTGATGCATATACAGAGCAGTAACTGGAGCATCATCCTGATGCTCATCATCCTGATGCTCATCATCCAGCGCTTACATCCACATCCATGTGAAGGATCCTCCTTCCAACATGCTTGGAATGGCTTCTGCAAATGTGTCCATCACTTCTTCCTCAAAGTGTCATCAATCCGAAGAACACCAAGCCTCTCTCTGAAGTACTCGAACTTCACCCTGGCTAGTGGCTTCGTCAGCATATCTACAATCTGCTCATCCGTCGCAACGTACAGGAGCTTCACAGCTCCTCTCTGCACCATATCCTTGATATAGTGATATTTGATCTCTATATGTTTCAACTTGTCATGAAACAATGGGTTCTCGGATACCTTCACACAACTTTGGTTATCACAAAAGATACTAGTAGCATCCAATGGGAGATCAAATAACTCAGACAGTAGCTTCCGTAGCCATACTGCCTCACAACTAGCTAAACAGGTTGCAACATACTCTGCCTCAGCTGTACTCAGTGCTACGCAGGACTGCTTCTTGCTAAACCAAGAGATCACACCTGATCCCATATTGAAGCAGCATCCAGATGTGCTCTTCCTATCTGCAGCATTGCTAGCCCAATCTGAATCAACATAACCCTGCAGGTTAAACTTTTGATTCGCTTCATACTTGAGCCCATAATCAACTTTACCCTTCAGGTACCTCAGAATATGCTTTACAGCAACCAGGTGAACACTCCTCGGATCCGTCAGGAACTGGCTCAATGTGTTCACCGCAAAGCAAATATCTGGTCTCATGTTCGTCAGGTACATCAAGGACCCAATCATCTGACGATACATAGAGACATCAACCGACTCAGATGAAGCATCACAAAAAAGCTTCAAATTCGATGCCATAGGTGTGGCCATGGCCTTGCAATCCATCATCCCGAATCTCTTCAGGATATCTACAGTATACTTCCCTTATCCAAGGAAGATCCCATCTGTACTCTGCCACACCTCCATACCTAGGAAATAGTGCATCATCCCCAAGTCCTTCATATCGAACTCAACAACAAGCTTCCTCTTTGTATCTGCAATCAATTTGTCATCTCCTGTTACAAATAAGTCATCCACATACAGGAGTAGAATCACAGGATTTCCTTCCTCAACCTTGTAGTAAAGGTTGGAATCCACTTTACTCTTGGTAAAGCCCAAGCTAGATAGGAAACTGTCCATCCTACCATACCAAGTTCTGGGAGCTTGCTTCAAGCCATACAAGGGTTTCTTCAATCTGCACACATATGACTCCCTGTCATGTGTTTCAAAACCGAGTGGCTGCTCCACATATACTTCCTCTTCAACTACACCATTCAAGAAAGCAGTTTTGACATCCATCTGGTGTATTTTCCATTTCATTGCTGCAGCCAGGGCAAGTACTGTTCTGATGGAAGTATACCTGGCTACAGGTGCAAAAGTTTCTTCATAATCTATTCCCTCTTTCTGAGAGAAGCCACGAGCTATGAATCTTGCCTCGTATTTCTCTACACTGCCATCTGCAGCATGCTTGATTTTGTAGATCCATTTAGAATTCACAACAGACTTCTCTTTAGGTCTTGGGACAACATCCCAAACATCATTCTTCATTATTGATTGGTATTCCTCGACCATGGCATCCTTCCATTCTTTCTTTTCCGCTGCTTCTTTGTTGATGTATATGTAACTTCAGAATGTATTTCACATATATGTATATTGTATTCCTATAGAGATGTTATTATTCCTCTATACGGAAGTGGTTGTATTCCTATAGAGATGTTATTATTCCTCTATACGGAAGTGTCGTCATTTATATTGTAAGTGTCGTAACTTATAATTGATGGGTTATTAGACCACCTTGTTGGGGTCAGCCCTGTATAAGTCATGTGGGTCAAAGGGTTATTAGACCACCCTATTGGGGTTTGGCCATGTGGGTCAAAGGGTTATTAGACCACCCTAGTGGGGGTTAGCCCAGTCAGCATTATGTTAAGTGGTTAAGTTGAGGCTGACCTAGTTGAGTAAAGGTCAAGTCAAGTTAGTGTATAAATAGAGAGTGTGTCTCTCTCATTTTACACATTCTATTCTCTCACTCACACTTGGGAGAGTGGCGCACTTGTGGAGGAGGAGGCTCTGCTGCTAGGAGAAGACTATATCTTGTATTCTGGTTGTATCATTGCTCTATCTATCTTTGAGGAAGTTATTGGGGTTTTTCACCTTTATGGTTTTCCCCAAGTAAACTCTATGTCGCTTGTGTGCTTGCATTATTGTGTCCATGATTGATATGCTGTAGATTTGTTGTACATGTTGTTCTCTCAGTTAAGATCCTAGATCAAATTGAAGTAAATTCTAAAAATTTAACATGGTATCAGAGCTAGCCTGAAAGAATGCATGATATGGCATGTATGACACTTGTTGCACTTACGATGCTAGGGCTTGATATATAAAAAACCAGTCATCGTAGCACTTTCGCTATAAATCCGTTTTGGCGACATTTTCAGATCTGAAACTTTTACAAGTCGAATATCATATCCCCATGTACCTTGTGTCCAAAGGAAAACCTCTAATTCATTGTACTTTGTGATTTATAATATGTACAATATAGGGTTTCTGTCTCTTCCATATCTGAGTCAAAATCAGGTGACCTTGGGAAAAAGGTCATAACTTGGGCTAGGAAGCTCCAAATGACATTTAGTAAAAATTGATAGGTAGTAAACAGACTGTACTATCTCAGGAAAAGTTTTCAGAGGCCGAAGTTGAACCAGTGACACGTGGCACACCGTACACGTTCGCTCTCCTGTATTATCCCATAAATAGGTCACGTTGTGACACTTGGCATAAATCTCTCTCAGAGAATCCAATTGAGGTTAGACCTGTCAAGATGGAAAGATAGCAGGTCGAGATATCTCAGGAAAATATTTCAGACCCTTTGGATCTAGAAGTTGGGAGTTACACCAGAAACAATCAGGTACATATTTATGTCAAAACATAATTATTTTTGAGTACCTTCATTCATGGCTTCCGGAATTTAGGGCTTCAGAGAAAGTTGAAATTTTTGTAATCGGAGACCACGGCTGAATGCTACTCATCAAAATAAAAATTTAGAGACCAATATTAGAATGTTTGGTTGGTCAGAAGGCCAGGCTTGATTAGACCCTAGTTCGGGACTTTGATAAAAAAAGTGGAAAATTAGGGCTTCTACAAAAATGGGAATTTTTGAAATTTGTGACCATGGCTGGAAGCTCCTCATAAAAATAGAAGCTTAGAGATTTGGATCAAATCTTTTGATTGGGAATAAGAGTGGGATTCATCAAACCCTAGTTTGAGGTCACGTCGAGTAAATCCTAAAGTTTCAAAGGCAAAATTGAGGAGTGAAACTTTGCAGTTTTCAAATTCTTAATATACCAGCTTGATTAGCTCATCAAGGCGCATATTTATATCCTTTCAGAAGTTTGAACTTTTGGGGTTTCTCTGAAAAACCCTATTACAGCTCCAAATCCAATTCCTGCAAATCAAGTGGATTGGGTTAATCCTAGAAGAGGATGGATTGGTCACCTACATAAGTGAAGAAGTTCCTGTCTCAGAGGGAAATGAGGCTAAGGCCTTCCATAAGAAGATTACAAGCAATCTTGATAGGTATGGCTTACAGGTATGTTTCATGGTTAAGTTTATCATATGTTTATCATTACAGTACAATCTTGATTAATTACTAGACTTGTCGTATCACCTTAATGGAAGATGTTCATTGATTAAGGTTTTGACAGTTATGAATGTACTAATGCATTGTGATGTTGTATGAGGTTTATGTTGTTTACTAACATAAAAGGTACACCAAGAAAGACAAATCATGTTCTACTTCAAGAACATATGATCATGGTGACATGAAGACAAAGATTCATCCATTTTTATGGATCACATAGAAGATCTACTTACGAGGTATGTATAACTTGGTTCTACAATGGTTAACTTATGAGACATGCAGGTTACTAGCACAAGTCACTGAAGAGAACCAGTAGACATTATGCGGGTATGTTAGACATAACTAGCTAGCATGCTAATCCAGGTATGTTTTTCCTATATCAAGCTAGAATCCTACCTTGTGTTAGGATCTTATACTGTTTCGTTGTTGATAATTATTATTCACGAAGTCATAGGTTTGAATAGTCATGGTTGTATGCATATTATGTTTCTTACCATAATTGATGATATGACTAACCAGAAGAATCATGAAGGTATAGGTTTGAGTAATCACGGGTTTTATGCATATTATATCTCTTATCTTGATTGATGATTTAACTAACCATAAGAGTTCTATGATCAAATAAGAATATGCATGAGTAAAAGAAGACTTCCCTGAAACCTTGAATACTAATGCTTATTATTTCCGTTTGAAATTATCATGACTATACATGCTTAATATTATTGTGTTTTGATAGTATTAAGATTCTACTAATAAATGTGTGATTATGTTTGAGTTCTCAAGGATAACACAATGAGGATACTAACAAGCATGCATAGGGATCGAGAATGAATATATGTTCAAGAATAGGTAATCCAGGAAGCAAAGATCAAGAGGAATCACACTCCAGTAGTTTCTGCAAGGATGCAGATATTTAGAGGGAGTTGACCACTTCTCACAATCCACATCAGAATGGAGTTGCAGAAAAAGAAGCAAAGACTGAGAGGGAGTCAACCCAACAATCAAACAAAGATAAGTATTTTTATTATCATTTCTTGCATATTTGTTTGTTTAAATAAAATTGTTCAATGATGTATATGCTCATGTTCCTAGACTTAGGATATGTATTGTGCATATTAGAATGATTGCATTAATGAACAATATACTACTAATATGCATGTGATGGGTAAGTGGCCTATGACACTATACAACATTCCAGTGCTACTTATCTAGAATGAAACCTCTTTGCTGACATGTTGGGAGTAGTGCAAACTCTTAAAAATGTTCTGGTAGAGACTGGAAGGCATCTAGAAAGTTGTGGAACATGGATGAATATTGTATTGAAGCATTGGCTAAGATAATTGCATGACTGTATGACATATTTCTTTATGTGTAACAATTTTTCTGAAAATTATGAGATGTTTCTAATCATGCAATTTAACTTGTTTTGTAGGAAAGACCGTATACCTTCACTTACAAAAGAAGGACTACAACATTTGTTCAAGCAACAAAATTATCTATTGAAGATATTGAAGTTCCTAGGATATGGGAAGAATGCCATGATCCGTCGATCATGAAGAACGATGTTTGGGATGCGGTCCCAAGAGCTGAAGGGAAGTGTGTTGTGACTTCCAAATGGAACTATCAGATCAAGCATGCTGCAGATGGCAGCATAGAGAAATATAAAAGTGATGAAATAGAAGATACACCAGATGGATTTCAAGATAGCTTTCTTGAATGGTGTAGTCATATATGTGTGCAGAACTTGGGGATGATGCACTATTTGTTTTTGGCATGAAGGTGTGGCAGAGTGCAAATGGAATCTTCCTTGGACAAGGGAAGTATGTAGTAGATATCCTGAAGAGGTTCAGGATGATGGACTACAAGGCTATGGCCACACCTATGGAATCGAACCTGAAGCTTTTGTGTGATGCTCCATCTGATCCGGTTGATTATGGGCTCAAGTACGGTGCGAATCGAAATTTTAACCTGCAAGGTTATGTTGATTCAGATTGGGCATACAGTGCTACAGATAGGAAGAGTACTTCTGGGTGCTGCTTCAGTATGGGATCAGGTGTGATCTCTTGGTTTAGCAGGAAGCAGTCCTATGTAGCACTGAGTACAGCCGAAGCAGAGTATGTTGCGACAGATGAGTAGGTTGCAGATGTATTGACCAAGCCGTTGGCCAAAGTGCAGTTTGAGTACTTTAGAGAGAGGCTTGGTGCACTTCAGATCAAGGTTCCTTCCAAAGGGAAGTGATGAGTCCAGAAGATGCAGATGCACATGAGCTTTTCTAACATGGTTGATATGTTCTCCCTTGGTCATGATGTAATTGCTGAGCCATTTTTCACATAGTGGTAGATGTGTTCTCCCATGGTGAAAAAGTAAGGGTTGGAGCCTTCCCTGAATGGTGGTAGATGTGTTCTCCCATGTCGGTGGTGTAAGTGCTAGATGATGTGCATCTAGGCTGTGCTTCGTGGACGATGAGATGATTTGAAGAGGACGATGCTATGGTGATCAGGAGGATCATGGATGATGAGCATCAGGACGATGCTCCAGTTACTACTCTGTATATGTATATGCATCATGTTGGATGCTTGTTATGATCAGTTGCATCATTTATATATATATGCATCATGTTGGATGCTGGATATGATCAGTTGAATCATTTATGTATGTATGCATCATGTTGGATGCTGGATATGATCAGTTGCATCATTTGTATCTATTTTGTATATGCATTATGTTGGATGCTTGGACCATGTATCTGTATATGTATCAAGTGGATACTGATATCATGTATGTTGATATGTATCAGGTGGATACATTGTGTGGATCATGTATCTGTGTATGTATCGTATCTGTGTATGTATCAAGTGGATACATTGTATGATCAGGTAGATCATGTATGATGATATGTATCAGGTAGATACTTGGTATGCATAAGGTGGATGCATTGTATGATCGGGATTATCGTGGATGACGAGCTTCTCCAGATGATATGCATCAGGATGATGGAGTGATGATGATCAAGATGATCATGTGTACATCAGGATGATGTATGGTGAGTATCAGGACGATACTTTGTGGCCATGGATCAGGTTGTGTAGATGAGCATGTCTGGGAGATCCTATAGGTCAGAGTTGTGTACCCATAACAGCCTGGGATTCTCTTTCGAGACATTGCTTTGGGAGGACATGTAATTTGTGTCCTAGGAGATCTTCAGGTCGGAGTTGTGTACCCGTAACATCCTGAGATGCTCTTGCGAGGTTTTTTCCTATGGCATGTAATTTTCTCTTGGGAGATCTGGACAGGATGAAAAAGGCCTTAGATGCTTCAGCCAGGTTTTGCCATGACCACATGTAATTTTCTCCTGGGAGATCTGGATAGGATGAAAAAGGCCTCAGATGCTTCAGCCAAGTTTTGTGGTGGACCACATGTAATGTGATCCTGGGAGATCCGAGAGGTAGAGCCGTGTGCTCGTAACAGCCTGGGATGCTTCAGCCAGGTTTTGTGATGGGTCACATGTAATGTGCTCCTGGGAGATCCGACAGGTAGAGCTGTGTGCTTGTAATAGCCTTGGATGCTACAGCCAGGTTTTGTGACGCATGTAATAAGTCCTGAGGATTCCACAGTATGGCCAGTGATGACGAAGACCTGCAGATGGTGGGCCTACATCCAGTATGAAAAAGGACTGACTCTGTAGAACTTCCTATGACGAGTAGATTCAAAGATTGATTGAGAGAGCAGCATCAGTGACGATGACGATGACTCGATGACGATTATCCAATGACGATGATCCAGAGAAGATGACTTGTGCTAGAAGACCTGTGTCGAGAAATACCTTCCTAGTTAAGAGGGAGTGTTTATGTCTATGTAACTTCGGAATGTATTTCACATATATGTATATTGTATTCCTATAGAGATGTTATTATTCCTCTATACGGAAGTGGTTGTATTCCTATAGAGATGTTATTATTTCACTATACGGAAGTGTCGTCATTTATATTGTAAGTGTCGTAACTTATAATTGATGGGTTATTAGACCACCTTGTTGGGGTCGGCCCTGTATAAGTCATGTGGGTCAAAGGGTTATTAGACCACCCTATTGGGGGTTGGCCATGTGGGTCAAAGGGTTATTAGACCACCCTACTGGGGTCGGCCCAGTCAGCATTATGTTAAGTGGTTAGGTTGAGGCCGACCTAGTTGAGTAAAGGTCAAGTCAAGTTAGTGTATAAATAGAGAGTGTGTCTCTCTCATTTTACACATTCTATTCTCTCACTCACACTTGGGAGAGTGGCGCACTTGTGGAGGAGGAGGCTCTGCTGCTAGAAGAAGGCTATCTCTGGTATTCTGGTTGTATCATTGCTCTATCTATCTTTGAGGAAGTTATTGGGGTTTTCCACCTTTATGATTTTCCCCAAGTAAACTCTATGTCTCTTGTGTGCTTGCATTATTGTGTCCATGATTGATATGCTGTAGATTTTTTGTACATGTTGTTCTCTCAGTTAAGACCGTAGATCATATTGAAGTAAATTCTGAAAATTTAACATTCTTCATAACTGGAAGGTTCTTTATTCATGATGTCACAGAGTAAGGCAACATAGCTGGTATGTGATCTGGTTCTTTTCTTTGCTCTATGTTCTTCTTCTGGAATGCCAAATATTTCTGCATCTTGAATGATCTCTCTAGCCCATGCAGGTTTCCTCTTGTGAGAGTTATCCTCATGGGGTGGATCTACAGGTTCTTGCGTATCTTCAAACTCACGAACAACTTCTGGAATTGCTTCAGTCATGGTAGTGTCTTGAAATCTAGTTTCCTTAGGTTCTTCATAAACTTTGATAGGTGCCTTCCTTGATTTGATGAATGTTGAGTTTTCATCAAATGTTACATCCCTGCTGATATCAATCTTCTTCAGCCCTGGAAAGTATATTTTGTAAGCCTTCCCGCTTTGACTGTAACCCACAAAGATACCCTTCTTTCCTAAAGGATCTAGTTTGGTCATCTTTTCCTTTGCGACATGAGTGTATATTGGACAACCAAATATTCTGAGATGGCTGACTTTAGGTTTCTTACCAGAAAATACCTCTTCTGGTGTCTTGTTGTCCAATATCTTGTGGGGTGTTCTGTTCTGCACATATACAGTTGTTCTAGTTGCTTCTTCCCATAGATGCATAGGTAGATCCTGGTCATGCAACATTTCCCTTGCTGCTTCCATGATTGTTCTGTTCTTTCTTTCTGCAAGTCCATTTTGTTGTGGATTGTAAGGAGCAGTCAACTCCCTCTTAATCCCTAAATCACTGCAAAGCTTCTTGAAGTCACCTGAGGTGAATTCTCCACCATTGTCGGATATGAATGTTTTGATCTTCTTGTCAGTTTGATTCTCCATCAAGGTTTTGAATTCCTTGAAATTATTAAACACCTCATCTTTGTTCTTCAAGAAGTATACCCAAGTCTTCCTGGAGAAGTCATCAATAAATGAGACATAGTAAACATACCCACTAAGAGAACTGGATGACATAGGACCACATACATCTGAGTGGATGATTTCCAGGATATCTTTTGCCTTGATTTCACTGCTTGGGAAAGCCTTCTTAATGTTCTTACCTTTTGCACATCCTTTGCAAACACTTTCATGTTTGGCCTTGATTTCAGGAAGACCCTCTACATCCTTGCTTGCAATTGGAAGTGCCCTATAATGCATATGAGCAAGTCTTTTATGCCAAAGTTCACTTGGCTCCATGGATTCATGTACCATGGCATGTCCAGGTTGACCCTTCAATTTATACAAACCTCCCTCTTGATCTCCAATCACTACTGCATCATTGATTGTTTTACCCTTTGGCCACATTAGGACTTGGCCATCTACAAATGCAACCCTCATGCCTTTTGCATCTAATGCAGAGATGGAGAGAAAATTCTTCTTGAGCCCAGGTACATAAAGGACTTCTTTCATCTTCAAAGATTTTCCAGAATCTAGGTTATAGGAGTCTTCACCACTTCCTTTGATTGGGTATTGAAAATCATCCCCAAGTTTCACCTTATGAGGTGATTCATGTTCAGATAGGTTTACAAAAGATTCCTTAAGCCCAACCATGTGTTTGGAAGCCCCACTGTCAATCAACCAATCATTACAACCATGGGAGATAGTACCTGTGAGAGAAGAGATTAGAACATACTCTTCTTCACTTGATGAGTCATCACCACTATCATCACTTTCTTCCCTAGCTTTCTTCTTTGGAGGTTCATCATCCTCGGCAGCATGAGCATGGAACTTTCTTTTGTTGCCCTTCTTCTTCTTTCTGGAGTTGTTGTTATTATCCCTTTTGTTCTTGGGACAATCTGAGGCAAAGTGACCCTTCTCATTGCATGTGAAGCATCTTAGATCCTTCTTATTCTTTTGATAGGATCTCTTGTAGCGAGAGTGCTCCTTCTTGGGCTTGCTTCTTTTGGTGTGAGCTGCGAGAGCATGATCTTCACTCCCATCTTTTCCTCACGAGCTACAAGTCTATCTTCTTCTTGAGAGCATTCCTCCCACAGTTTACTGAAAGAGATCAATTTCTTTCTTACATAGATTCCTTGAATAAAGGAGTCCCATGGCCTAGGTAGGCCATTCAGAATGGTCATAAAAACTTCACCATTGTCCACTACTTCATCCACAGCTTCAAGTTGCTCCTTGATCTGAGAGACCTTGGAGAAGTAAGATTGAATGGTTTCTCCATTCAACATCTTGACCCCTTTCAATTGATTCCGCAAAGTCATCTTCTGATTTATGTTCTTCCCTTCAAATAGCTTGGTCAAAGAGTCAAACATCTCCTTGGGTGTCTTTAGAGAAGACACATGGGGTATGAGATGGTCTTTGATAGAATTAGCAATGATTCTCTTTGCCTTGACCAAGTTCTTCTTATGCAATACCTTAGCCTCTTCATCCTCTGGGATAGGGATGTCTTCTTTTATATATGAGTCCAACTCATTCTCTTCCAGGATTAACCCAATCCTATACTTCCAAGCTCAGAAGTTATCAGCCCCTTCAAGCTTATCCTCAAGCTTGGTGTGGTGAGACATCTTAAAGAGTACTTCAAATGGAAATAGAAAAGATTTAGGTCTTACCACTTGAAATGCTGAAAACTGGATCTGGTCCCCAGATTAGGGTTTGTCGAAAAAACCCTAAAAATTCAAAATGTGAATTTCAACTTTTTGAAAGGATAGAAAGATGCACCTTGATGAGTTGATCATCCTGGTGTATTCAGAATTTGAGATCAGCAAAGCTTTTCCCTTCGGATTTGTCTTTTTGTCCTCCCGAGTTCACTAGGGAGAGCCCTAAATTAGGGTTTGAGTTTCCTGGAGATCTACCCCGCAAAAAATATCGATCCAAAGCTCTAAACTTCGATTGTTGCAAGGAGCTTCCAACTATGTATTCAGATTCTAGAAATTCCTATTTTTGTGGAAACCCTAATTTTTAGGGCCAAATCTGAAAATGCTCAGAATTGAATTCTGATTGGACAGATAGATTCTCCTTTTGATGAGTAGAGTCTACTATACTACTTTTCCAAAATATGGGGAGAGAAACCCAATAAACAAGAAATTCAAGTTTCCATCACTGCACAATGTATTCTTCTCAGGTTAGCTCTGATACCATGTTAAATTTTGAGCATTAATTCACAATACTCTAGGATCTTTACTGAGAGAATAACATGTACAGTATATCAATGCATAACAATCACAATAAGCATGACAAGCATCACAAGAATCAAAAGCATGAGAGACAAGAGACACAGAGTTTCCGTGGGGAAAACCCTAAGGTGAAAAACCCCACAACTTCCTCAGAGATAGAGAGAGCAATGGCTCAACCAAAGTACAACCAAAATACACTGAGATAGTCTCCTAGTAGTAGATGATCCTCCTCCTCACTAGTGCGCCACTTTCTGAGTGAGAGAAGTGTGAGTCTCCGAATGATGGCAAATAGAGATCTCATAATCTCTATTTATACTTAACCTATTTGCCCAATTACACTATGGGGCTGAGTTGTCTATCTAGATACATCCACAATATAATATATATTTCAGGGCCGACCCCACAAATGGTGGTCTAATAACCCATCGGCAAGTACACACACTTGCGACACTTGTCAATCCACATGACGACACTTCCTTATAGAGGAATAACACATCTCTAATAAGGGTACAATAAATATATATGAAATACATAGATGAAATACATTCCGAAGTTACATATACATCAATAAGCCAGCCCCCAAGAGCTTCTCACTATTCAGTTTTAGCCCTCCAGTTGCTTAATGCGCCCTTCTTCCTTGATTTTAGGGATCAAATCACCCTTCTTTACCTACCAATCCAGTTGTCTTCAGTTTACACTCAGTTACACAGAGTTACACTCAGTTACACCTACTAGATTTAGTTTGATTGATGGTTGACAGTTACTTGAGCATTGATGACTCCACTGATGATGATGAAGACTTCCAGTTGTGCTCCGATGATCATGAGGACACCTAGTTGTGCTCCGATGACACTCTATTGATCTCATGATCACTCTGAGAGGCTAATTCGAATTTCCACCTTAGGCATTCGAATCCTCGCTACCATTGTACTATTTATTTGTCCATATTGTGATTAATTAACTAGTGTGTGTGAAGTATTATTGCTTCTATCCAAGTTCTACTGTACCATATTATTCTATTGCTCAGTATACTATATTGACCACTTTTCTTCTATTTTGTTGCTTAATCATAATCATTCTCTTGTGAGGTATACATCATCTCTTAGATCTACTGTGAGGATTTTCACATGGTATCAGAGCATGTTGAGAGTATTGTTTGTCTCCATTCTTGAGAGTTTTTTGTAGGTTATTACCAAGATTTCGAGTGCAGCAGTTTCTGCATCTTGCAGTAGTAGCAGTTGCAAATATTCTATATTGTTTTTGTAGGTCTTCTACAGCTTCTATGTATTCATCAGGAATTACTCCTCTTGATCCACTCAACTATGATGAATAGAAACCAGGAATGATAGCAAACTTGAAGATCCATGATCTTTTTTATTGTTATTTTGAAAGAGAGTTCGAATCCCCTAAAGAGAAGATTGACTGGTTAAATAAAGGTGACATGCATTTTGAAGGAATAATGTTTTCTTTGTTTGCACGCCAGAGATTCCAATTCAAATACCGTAATGGTGTTGAAACTCCAAAGGAGTTATGGACTCCAAAAGAGATATGGGCTCACCTGGATGGAAAATTTGGCAGAGAGAATGAAGGACTTGGTCCCAACCCATTCGAAAGCAAACAAAGTGATCCATTTGCTCCTCTTGATGGTCTCTCAGATCATGCACTAGTATCACCTCATATTGAAGTTGTTGACAAAGAACTTGTAGATTCTACACTCATGCTCAACCTTTCTTCTCTTTCTATGCCATCTCACACTCTAGATATTGCAGAAGGTCCTAAATCCTCTCTTGCACCAGAGTCTATTGGTTTGCATCATGATCACATGATTATTTCGGAGGTCAAAACAGCTATTAAAGGTAATGCATTTGCTCCTCTCCAACTACCTCCTCTTTTATACTACTATATGATCATAGTTCCATGCTTTTAGAAGGTCATTGAAGAATATGGCAATGGCCATTCGCTTGGGATAATTTCTCATGCATCTACTGGTTTTGATATCACCTCTCATGGTTCAAAGGATATCTCAAGAAACCATGATTCAAGTCTTGGATCTAATTTGGATTCTAAGCAATTACT
Organism: Larix kaempferi; assembly: GCA_027924585.1. Lineage (NCBI taxonomy): Eukaryota > Viridiplantae > Streptophyta > Pinopsida > Pinales > Pinaceae > Larix > Larix kaempferi. The sequence continues at coordinate 680,027 of BSBM01000225.1, read as the reverse complement.
GCTTGGGATAATTTCTCATGCATATGATAGTTTTGATCTCACCCCTGCTGGTTCAAAGGAGATCTCAAGAAACTGTTTTGAAAGTCTTAAATCTGATTTTGATTTCAAGCAAACATGTAATATTTATTTTTGGCATAATCTCACCCATGGTGGTTCGAAGGAGAAGACAAAATACTATATGCACTTTCACAGATTTGATCCTACCTTAGCTGATTCGAATCACAGGTTCAAGGATCATTCTCATACTGTTGGATTTGTTCTCATCACATTCGATCTGAAGAGCAAGTACAAGAACATGCTTTTTGAGCATGATCCACTTCTTCCCAAGAAGAAGATACCTCCAGACATATGACCAAGCATCACACTTGCTTGAGTTTGGAGCATTTATTTTTATGTGTGCCTTACAGTCTATTTTTTGAGGAGGGGGTATGTTTCCCATGAAATTTTCCCACTTCCTTGGTTTATTCATTGTTATTATTCATTGTATTGGGTGACCTTTGGTCTTAGTTACCAGGGCCCAGGATGGATTAAGGGGGGGTGTTAGGATATTCCTATACTCCATCCTAGTCCCACTAGTATTTTGATCCTTTACATTTTCAGTCATGCATGCACCTTTAGGGTTTGCATGCATCACAACGTCTTCTGACTCTGATGATGCCCTGGAATATTGGCAGAACCACTTGCATGAAGTGTCGCTCCGTAAGTGCGGGTTGGTCACACAGTCATTACGCCGTGTCGCAACCGAAACAGTTACACTACCAATATATGAAGGACTACTTGGCTTATCCGACTTTCTGATGGAGTTTGAAGAAAGAGTTTCCGAACCACAATGCTTGCTGGCATTGAATGTAACATTGAAGGCTGCTCCAGCACGCTGGTGGGAGACACACAAGGCATCAATTGATGGATGGTCGAAATGTCAAAGATTGATGATGGTACATTTTGGTGATACTGAGGTTTAACACACTGGAAAGTATGATGGTCAGACTGATCCGGGTGGTCACTTGATGGAATGTCAGCGGCTATGGGTATCCTTCCCGAAAGATGAGTGGGTCCATGCTTTTATCCATACTTTGTATGATATGCCACGCTCATGGTATATTGAAGTTAAGTTGCGTGGGGAAATTTCTACTTGGCTGGAGCTCGCAGTGTGTATTACCCATACATTCAGTTTTGCGGATGTTGATCCAGAGGTTAATAATGCATTACAACTCATCCGTGATGTAATTCTGCAGGTTGTATCGGTAGCATATCCTGCGGATCCGCACACGCACTACCAGATGCAGTCTCTCATGGAGTGTTTCAATATCAGTGATGGGCCAGAAGATGGTGATGATCCACAAAATGTGAATATTCCAGAGTCAGAAGGACGTCATGCTGTAGTACCACCTGATGCGCCAAGCGACCTGATCAGTCACCCATTGAAGATCCGCAAGATTAACATTGGGACAGAGGACACTTCGAAGTTCGCAAATGTCGGGGATTAATGGGATGATGAGTTGATAAGCAAAGTCACTGATTTTGCTCCATGAGTTTCAGGACATATTTCCTACTAATTTTTATGACATGAAGGGGATTCTGGGTGACTTAGGAGAAATGAAGATTCCATTAAAACTAGATGTTAAGCCGATCCGGGAGCGACCCTATCAATTGAATCCACGACATAAGGAGCGGGTCAAGGTTGAACTCGATCGCATGTTGGATGCTGGTATTATTGAACTAGTTGAGGAGTCGGAATGGATTAGTCTTATGGTGGTGCAGGATAAGAAGACTAGTGAAGTGCGCATTTGCATTGACCTCAGGAAGCTAAATGATACATGTTTGCATGATCCATTCCCCACTCCATTTACTGATGAAGTTCTTCAAGGTGTGGGTGGCCAGGAGATGTACTCCTTCACAGATGGGTTCTCTGGCTATCATCAGATCCGCATTGCCAAAGAAGATCACCATAAGACAACTTTCGTTACTGAATGGGGCTGCTTTCAATACACTGTAATGCCGTTTGGTTTGAAGAATGCACATGCGATATTTTCGTGGGTTGTCATTGCTATATTTAAAGACTTCATTCAGAAATTTTTATAGGTATACATGGATGATTGAACGGTCTATTGTCTGGTCTGTGATCATCTGGCGAATCTGCGGTTGATGCTTGAGTGATGCCGACAGCACCAGATATCGCTGAATCTGAAGAAATGCATCTTTTGTGCACCGTTTGGGATATTGCTCGGCCATATTGTGTGTAAGCAAGGGTTGTTGGTTGATCCGGCCAAGATTGTGCTCATTTTGATTTTGCAACCACCGACCACTATTAAGCAACTACGGGTGACTCTGGGACATACGGGGTATTATCGCAAGTTCATCAGGGGTTATGCTACGATTACTACCCCTATGGAGAAGTTGTTGAAGAAGTATGCGATATTCCAGTGGAGCCCAGAATGTCAGGATAGCTTTGAAACACTGAAGGCAAAGATAGCGTCGGCACCGATATTGGTATTTTCGGATTGGGGTAATGTATTCCATGTCCATGTTGATGCCTCATCGATTGCGTTGGGCATCGTACTGGCTCAACCCGGAGAAGGTGACCTTGATCATCCTATTGCTTTCGCAAGTCGGAAGTTGTCATGTACAGAAAGAAATTACACTACCACTGAGAGGGAAGGTCTGGCAATGGTCTACGTGCTGTAGAAGTTCAGGCACTATTTGTTGGGTGGGCACTTTGAAATGTTCATCGACCATTCCGCGTTGAAATACCTAGTCAATAAGCCTTTGTTGGGTGGGAAGATATGCTGCTGGCTACTTCTTTTTCAGGAGTTCGATTTTTAAGTCATTGTGAAGCCAAGGTGGTTGAATGCCGATCCTAATCATCTCTCATGAATTGATACAGGAGAGGAGCCGACCAACATTGAAGATGGTTTACCAGATGCTCCACTGTTTCGGATTGAGGTTACAGATGGCTACTTTGTGGAAATCATCCAGTTTTTGACAATGGGTACTACTCCAGATAAGTTCACCACCAGTCAGAAGAAGCAGTTGGTAGTCAAAGCTGCAGACTTCTAGCTAATTGCAGGAGAGTTATACAAAATGGGTGCCGATGAGGTATTGCGCAGATGTGTCTTTCCGCATGAGCAATCGCATATCTTAGCAGAAGCGCATGGAGGAGTAGCCGGAGGACACTATGGCGGTAGGGTGACTGCTAGGAAAGTGCTGCGTGCTGGGCTCTGGTGGCCCACACTACATAATGATGCCACATACTATGCGCGGTCCTGTGATGTCTGTCAATAAACTGGAAAACCATCCCAATCCGATGAGATGTCATTGATGCCCCAGTTGACATTGCAGCCACTTGACAAATGAGCGGTGGATTTTTTAGGGCCGATCAATCCACCAGGGAAGTGGACGGGTGCATGCTATATTATTACTGCGACAGATTATTGGAATCGATGGGCAGAAGCTGCACCAGTCATTGATTTCTTTGTGGCCACAGCCGCGCAGTTTCTCTTTGACCACATTGTCGCTCGCTTCAGTTGCCCCAAGATATTATTGAGCAATCAAGGCAGCCACTTTCTTAATCGCACCATCAACGCATTGACAGAGGAGTTGTAGATACAGCATAAGAAGAGTACACCCTATCTGTGATGAACCTGTAATAATTAATTAATGCAAATACACAAGATATCAGAAATAATAGAACTCAAAATCACTTTTATATTGATCACGGGCCACTTCGAGGGGCAACCTCCTTTGAGCAAGCTCAACACAATTAACCTTCAATGACTTCAACACACACTTATATACTAAGTCTATGCCCAATACTATGAGTCAAAACCATGGGACATATAATACTACGGGATGACTTACAAAGCATATGCATCCAATACTATGGGTCAATACTATGGGCTAATATAAACTACAAATCAACAAATACGACGGGACGACTTACAAAGCATATGCGTCCAACAACAATATACTAACATAGTAAAGAGAAGGGTTGACATAGGTTCCTAACATCCCCTCTCCCTTAGAAAAATCTTGTCCTCAAATATTTGGTTGGAGAAATTGCTACAGAATTTGAAGGAGTGGTTCCCCGATAGCATCCTCGGGTTGCATTTCGGGCCACTGACACATATGGAGTGTCAAGGAGGATTGCTTGGAAGGATGTAGATGAAGAAGAACTCTGTCAGCTGCGTGGAAAATGTGCTCAGAACGGTGTTGATCGGCTTGTTGTTTTAGGCAAATTCTGGCCATGTGAAGATTGTCCTACAGAATGAGAAGAATATGATCGCGGTTTCGAAGAACCGAGTCAATTGCCTGAACTGGGGAGCTGCTAAGGGTGTATGGAAGAAGAACTGGCGGTGTTTTTCCATAGACTGCTTCATATGGTGTCCTTTGAGATGTGGTATTGTACCACCAGAGCGATGCTAGGAAATCCATAGAAATAGTTGGCCAAAGCTGTGTAGGGATGGGCAAGGGTTTGATCAATCCCGAAAGGAGTGTTGTTTCACCCTTGTTGACTTGGAAAGTATCATCGTTAGCCACCATCTATTGAATTGTAATTTTTAGTCCCTGCCAAAAGAAGTTACATTGTTCCCGGTCATACATTTTGCAGAACCCAGAGTGCCCTGTTGATGAAGAAGCATGGAGTTCATAGAAGAGATAGCACTATTGAACATAGTGCAACGAATTTGGAACAAGCAGAGAAAGAGCTGTAAGAGAAACTGGGTCATCAATTGTGCGAGAAGGAGCATCTTCCACCATATTGTCCTTACCCTTCTTGTAAGTGATCACATAGGGATAACCCATGAGTTGGATAACCCATTTCAAGTGTGTTGGGGAGGAGACCCATTGTTCCAGAAAATTTTCCAGACTCTGGAGATCAGTCTTGATGCAGAAATAATTCCCTAATAGGTATGGCTGCCACTTCTGTACTGCATGCAAAATAGCCATCATTTCCTGCTGAGAGGTAGATGTGGCTAAATTCTTACCGAAAAGGTCTCTTGAAGGAAGCAAGCGCATTGGTTCAGCAAAGATACCTGCATATCTATCCAAGGAAGTAGTGGAGACTGTTGATGGGTGCATCTGAATGGAATTGAGCTGAGCGATGACAGCATGTGAATTCTTCTTAAGGATTTATTCCAGGCGATGTGAGCTGATGATGCAGAGAGACCCTGGTTGTAAGCCCATAAATTTGTGTTGTGTCCCATTGACTTTAAACTGCATCCAAAGTTTAGCAAAATCCCATAAGATGGGGCCAAGTGTGCGTAACCATTGAATGCCCAAAACCACATCACATCCGCCTAAGGACAAGGCAAACATGTCAGAGCGTAGGTTATAATCTTCCATATAGATATGCACATTGTGACACTTCCCCTTCCAAGGTAAGGTGCCCCCATTGGCAACCATGACTTCAAAGTTGGAGCAAGGATGGACAAAACAATCAGCCTGTTTGGCAATCCGAGGGTCAATGAAGTTATGAGTGCTACTAGAATCAATGAGTATGGTAAGAGGGAGCTTCTTGAAGTATCCCCTGACCCGCATTGTTTGTGGGGTGCTGACGCCGGTTATAGCATGAAGAGAGATCTCAGGTGGGTCGTCCCGAGATGGGGTGTCAACAGGTGGGTGTTGAATGTCGACCTGATCATCTACTGTATCTGTAGCTTCTTCACCAGGTTCTAAGGCAGGCGGAGAATCTACATCCAAGAGATAGAGCTTTTGTTGAACACATCTATGTCCCCGAGTGAATTTCTCATCACAATTATAGCAAATCCATTTTTCTTGGCGTGCCTGCATTTCTATTTCAGACAAATGCTCGATAGGAGTTGGTTGAGGAGCAGGCGTGATGGGAGGTCGTTGGGAATCCATATTTCTAAAGGGAACAAAGGTGGGTTTGGAGTGTTTTTGAGCTACGATCTTGTCCTCGGCCAGCTTAGCCAACCCTAGGATTTCCATCATTGTGTTGGGACAAAACATTTTGACCTCTGAGCGGATTTCATCCTTGAGACCACTGATAAAACAACTCCTGTAGAATTTATCAGACAATCCTTCTGTGTGATTGGCCAATTTCTCAAATTTTGTCTAATACTCTCTCACTGTGCCAATTTGGTGAAGTTTAGTGAGTGCTCCTCTGAAATCATCAAAAGCACTAGGACCAAATCGTGGCAAAATGAGTTGGCAAAAATCTGTCCAGTTTGGCTCGAGATGAGCTTTGATGTACCAACGGTACCATTGAAGTGATTCCTGTTCCAAATGAAAGGATGCAAGTGGAACTTTCTGAGCATCAAAAGTATTATGCAGACTAAAATATTGTTCTACTCGATATATCCATCCAGTCGAATCAGTACCATTGAAGCGAGGAAAATCAAGCTTCGGCCCATGAAAATTGCTGGAAGAAGAGAACCTGGTGGCTGCAAGAGATTCTGGCTATCTAGTATTGTTCATGGTTGAATGCTGAAGATGGAGGATGATAAATTTTTCATCTAGATCTTGGAGTTTGGTTTGGATGGCTGCAAGTGCTTCCTCCATGGTGTGTGCTCCTGCATGAGTGACAACTATAAGCAAGTTTTTTTTTTTTTTTTTTTTAGGTGGAATGGGTAGAAAAACACAAACAAAAGCTGATTTAGTAAAGGGAAATTTGGATTGGGGAAACAATCTGATGGGTAATTGGGGTTTGACTAGATTTTGGACACTGCGAAAGGACAAGAAATCCAAAAGGGGGATTTCAGAAGTGGGGTGATAGAATGAGAAAATTTGGCAGAGAGGGACAACGAAGCAGAATTCAGAAAGGAACTCTGTGGTAAAATTTGAAGGTGATTGGGTGAAATCTAAGGAAGTTATGGCAAACCCTAAAAATAGAAAAATGTGGGATTTCAGACTTTGGGAAGGGGAATTTGGGATAGGGTCCTCAGGAATGAAATATGCAAAATGGGATGACAGGGGTACCCCGAAAATTTCAAGGAAAACAGAGTGAAAACAAGGGAGATATGGAGAAAAAATTGAAATAGAGGGATTTGAAACGGCGCCGAATGGATTGAAAACGGTTGGATCTGGAATGGATTGCAGAATGGATCTGAACGGCTAGATCTGAAACGGCGCAGCAGTGATCGACAACAGTTCAGCTGAAAATAGATATGGACCCCAGGTATGTGCGGCTTCCTAACAGTTCAGGGGTTTCACTCGGCCACCAATGCTGTCTGACGGCTTGCGTATTGGGGAAGTACCCCTCACTCCACGGCTCAGGTAAAACTAATAACCGCTTTGCCACAAACGACAGCTCTTGGTTTACCTCACGGGTGGGAACTAGTCAATCAGGTAGGGGTCATTACCCTTTTCGCTGGCAGGTCCTCTCAATGGGCTAGCTACTTCAGGGTTCCTGTGGTACTCCTCACAATGAGTTTTAGGGCTTATACCCAAGTACTTCCCACAGTTAAGCGGATAGGGATTATTCCCAAATCTGAACTTGCAATAGATGCGAAAAAAAATTTGGCAGAAATTTCACCCAAGGAGCCCAAGAAAGTGCTCTGATACCAGATGTGATGAACCTGCAATAATTAATTAATGCAAATACACAAGATATCAGAAATAATAGAACTCAAAATCACTTTTATATTGATCACGGGCCACTTTGAGGGGGAAACCTCCTTTGAGCAAACTAAATACAATTAACTTCACCATGCCTTCAATGACCTCAACACACACTTATATACTAAGTCTATGCCCAATACTATGAGTCAAAACCATGTGACATATAATACTACGGGATGACTTACAAAGCATATGCGTCCAATACTATGGGTCAATACTATGGGCTAATATAAACTACAGATCAACAAATACTACGGGACGACTTACAAAGCATATGCATCCAACAACAATATACTAACATAGTAAAGAGAAGGGTTGACATAGGTTCCTAACACTATCATCCGCAGGAGAATGGCATGGTGGAGGCTTTCAATAAGATATTGGAGCATGCGCTAACAAAGGTGTGTAACGTGAATTGCGATGACTGGGATATCAAAATCCCAGTAGTATTGTGGGCCTATCGCACCACATGTAAACGGTTGACAGGGTAGACACCATTTAAGCTGGTGTATGGACAAGAAGCAATTATTCCCATGGAGTATATTGTCCCGAGTCTGCACATCATGGCCACAATAGGCCTGGATGATGCAATGACACTAGATGACCATCTAGAGCAGTTGGTGCAGTTGGAGGAAGATCATTTCATCCCTGAGTTCCTCCAGGGGGTAGAGAAGGATCACCAGAAAGCATGGCATGACTGACACATTAAAAACAAACAGTTTCAGCAGGGTGACTTGGTGCTATTGTACGACAGCAAGTTTATGAAACATCCAGGAAAGTTGCAGATGCATTGGCTTGATCTGTATCGCATCAGTAGTATTACTTCAGGGGGTGTGGTTCAGCTACAGTAGCTGGATGGGGCGATGCTCCCAAAACAGGTGAATGGTCATAGGTTGAAGCCCTATCAGTCGGGCTTGGAATACCGCGATGCTTAAGTCGCATTGAAAAAAAAAAAGAAAAAAAAAGAGGAGTCAATTGGTTGGTGGAAGGATGGCGCACCAACAAGGATGAAATGTGGAAGCAGGGAGGCTTTTGCCGCATGTTTGGATTGGTTTGCGACACCTAGGAGTGTTGCGCTTGGGTCACATACGAAATCATGACGCAGATGGGACTTTTCCCTGTTTAACGGATATGATCGCTAGTCGATTTTGATCATGTCAGAAGAACGCACATTTGGGCTTAGGGATACATCGAGGCAGTATGGCCAACGACACTTGCCAGGATGGTCCACATGGTTGGCACGCAGCATCCATCATGCCAACATGGCCAAATAAATGCTTTGCACATTTTTTTCAGAAGGAAACCAGTCGAAGGTACGATTCCTCCACCGTCCAGATAATTGTCACATGGAACCCTGACGAATTATGATTACCCTGGGGTACGAGCAGGTGGTGCAACGACTTGCTGAGGCAGATGGACGATAGAGTGCGCTATATAGATAAAGGACCCAAGGAGAGTAAGCACCCAGAGGTTGTTTCAGCTAAGAGGGTTTATGCTATGAAAGGCTCTAGCATTTTGTTAAGCTAGGAATTACAAGGAGGTTGTGGAAATGATCTATTTTATTTCAAGGGGTGGCACTCCCGGTGTGCTGAGGGCCTGAACCACGAGTGTCCATGAGTGGTTAGAGAAAGCAACATTTCGAACACTCCGGTGCCACAAGAATGAAGTCTCATCTAAGATGTCTAGGTCGTTGGTGATGGTTGAAAGTCTCGTGGTCCCTGTGACCACACTGAAGGGAGGGGTTGTCAACCCCGTCCCTATAACATATGCTTACTGGTGCAAAACAGATGTGCCAGAATCGCTGGCCTGTTTTACACCTTGGTGTTGCTTCCACAATTCCTCTATGTCTTCAATTGGTCTCTCGAGACTGGAGGATGAGTTTGCAAGGCCTGCCACAATAAGATAGGAAGAGTCCACTTTTGGGTAAGAAGTACATGACAACGAGCAGATGATCAGTGCACTAGAAGGAGTAGAACAACATCGCAAGATCTAGACAGCAAGAATAGTCGCCGAACTAGAGTTCAACCCTAGTAGAGTAAAGCCGATGGAGTACACTGTATCCTATTGACGTGGCTTGAGGGTGTGCCACAAGATTGTGTTGGGGGCTTGTTGGCAGGCGGTTTGGAAGAGTACTACCGCAGCATCTCCGATGCTGTGACAAGGCAGAAGATGATGCGAATGGTGATGAGCGGAATATTAGTTATGCATTTTGGGTCAATTTTACCGCGGAATGTGTATTTTGGGTCATTTGGAGCACATATTATGTAATGTTGAGTCAGTTATACCACAGAATGCGGGTTTTTGGATAAGTCAGTTAAATATTGAGTCATTTGTCCACAGTGTCAGTTAGGAAGTCAGTAGTAAGTGGACAAGAGTTGTAAGGCAGAAGCCTATATATACATAAGAATTGTAAGTGTTGAGATATAATTGGGCAGCGGAAGAATGTGAAGATTGATGTTGGTTGTATGATTCCCAGGTATGTTTTAAAAAGAGTCATTGCGGAGATCTAGTTTTTGCAGAGACGTTGTATCTAGGTTGACAATGATAATATGATGAAGTTATTTTGGTGCAATCCCTATGTTCAATTTGTTCTAGTTATGATAATGTGATATTGCACTATGCGAATAATGTCATGCTTCTTTGATGCGATACTTGCTTTACAATTACTGTTGTTGCAATGATGAATGTTTGGGTTGAATATTGCTTTACTACTATGTTTAATGCTTAAAGATATTTTTTGTTGTGTTGTAATAAGTTTAAGTATCATATCCATAACCATCCTCCTTCATTCGACGGAAACATGGTTCCGTCTGCTCTTCCTGGATGCCTCGGGTGAGACCTCATCTACTCTGCAGGTGTTGTTGGGTGGGATAAAACCTATCCGGGCCGGTGCTTAGGAAGACCGCGGTATGTGTCGATAGTGAGTGGGACCCTTGTCAACTGGCTTTGCACTAACATGCTTGATATTTCACATGGTATTAGAGCTTCATGACAAGGAAAACACAACTCTTCTATAGATATTTCATATGAAGATTGAGCAACTTTTGCTCAAAAATATTACAACAGTTTTCTGCAGTTGCAACTATTGCTCAAAATATTCCAACTTTGCACCAGAAGCTGAAAGTTTTCCACATAATTCCTAGATATTGTGCATCCAACTCTTCAATCTTGCTTGATAGTCTACCCTAGGTGTGATGCGACTTGAAAAGTGCAGGTTGTCGACCTAAATGGTTCTTGTTTTTTTGTGATTGCAGGTTTCTCACTCCCTCCTATCGCATTCTCTATTGCAAAGATGCACTCTTCTTCACAAAATATTCTCACTCCTTTCAACTACCATCAATGGAAGGATTATGTTGAGATTGTGTTGTGCTCTAAGGGATTCTACAAAGTCACCATGGGCCTAGAACTAGAGCATAATTCTGTAGTAGAGAAGTCCAAGTACTTCAATAAGCTCGATGAAGCTTATGGTTTTCTTTGTCTCAATATTTTGAAGGATCTTCTTTTCCATATCAGTGGATTGACTACTCCAAATGAAGTGTGGGAACAACTTTCCAAGCATTTTGGTAAGCAGGATTAGATGAGGGATTAATAGCTGGAGAATGAGCTGATTTCTCGAAATCCTAAGAATTTTGAAACCATCAATGAGTTTTTCACCAAGTTTAAGCATTTGGTACTTTAGTTGAAGCAATGTGGTGTTGAGAAGAAATATGAGCAGTTGATTCTTTCTATCCTTACGAAGCTAGGAAAATATTATTCAGTGTTTGTCTCTACTTTCCATTCAGGAAAACTCATTATACTAAATTGGAAGATGGCTACCTTGAATGCATTCATTGAGTCCTTAACAAAAGAGAATGACAAGCTTGTTCAAATGGGTTCCATTAAAACCACCAAAGATCAAGCCATTTTTGCTGGAGGACCCAAAGCTACAAATGGAAAAGGAAAGCAAAAGAAAGAGAAGACAAAGTTTGATCATCCGAAGCAAAAGGAGAAGACCAAGCCATCATATTAGCCCTCCATTTCAAGAAAAGACAAGCAAAAGGGTAAAGAGAAGACAAAGTGTTCTTATTGTTTTAGGAGCTTTCATCCTGAAAGCTCATGCATGAAGAAAACTATTGATCGGATGACCCTTCTCTTGGAGAAAAACAACATTACTCTTCCAGATGGCGCAAGGAAGAAGGACAATAATGATCATGCAGAAAGAGGTCATGCACTCATGGAAAGTGTTTCAAATTATACAGCTCTTCTCATAGATTCAGGAGCTTCAAATCACATGGTTGAAAGCAAAGACTCCTTCTCATCATTGGAATCCAACATCCACAAGGGAGATGATTCACAACTTTCTTCGAAAGGAAAAGGTACTATTCATTTAGAACATGGTAGTTTTCAAAATGTTCTCTATGTTCCTTCTCTAGCTTCGAACCTTCTTTCTTTGTATCAAATGACACACACTGGTTTTCCAAATAAGGTTGTATTCAGCCCTAATAATGTTGAAATTTATGATATTTCCACTGGAAATATCATTGCAGTAGGAAAGGAAAATCATGTTTCAAAAACATATGATTTTTCCCACTTTTTTCCACATTCAAAGCCAAGTGCCCTTCTGACTCATGGAAATGAGGTCAGCCGGCTATGGCATGAGAGGTTTGGACACCTTAATTATAAATTTTTGCAGCTGCTATAAAATAATTCCATGGTTGAAGGCCTTCCAAACATCAAATCCTCAAAAGGGATAGGCAAGGGTTGCATCATTGGAAAGCATCTTGAGCACAAGTTCGATCGAGGCAAAGCTAGCAGAGATTCTTGTATTTTGGGGCTGATTCCCAGTGATATCAGCGGTCTACTAGCAAATAATCAATGTCTCAAGGTATGTTTTGACGTTTATTGATGATTTATCTAGATTCACATGGGTCTACTTTCTCAAGAACAAATCAGAAGTGCTAGAAAAATTCAAGAATTTCAAAGCTTCTATTAAGACTTCTACTAACAAAAATATCAAAGCTCTTATATCTTATAATGGTGCATAATGTATCAAATCATATATTCTACAACTTTGAGTGGGAAATGAAATCCAAATCCAACACACAGTCCCCTACACACCTCAGCAGAATGTTGTAGCGGAGAGGAAAAAATGAGCACTGAAAGAGATGGCCACTTATATGCTTGAGTCGAAAGGTTTGGCTCCAAATATTTGGGTTGAGGCCATGAATTTTTCTGCATACATTCAAAACATATTTCCACACTCATCTGTCAAAGGTACTACTCCCTTTGAAGCATAAACTGGTCACAAGCTTGATGTGTCCAATCTTAGGGTTTTTGGCTCCACTACATGGGCTAGAATTCTGACTGAGAAGAGAAGATATTTGGAACCACAGAGTACTATGTGCATCCTCATTGGATGTGTTGAATAATACAAAGGATAAAAACTCATGGATATCATATCCAAAAATATATTCGTTGAGCAAAGTGTCAAATTTGAAGAAGCGCTTCAAGATCTAAAACTAGTTAAGGAAGAAACTGTTGAATTGCCTGCTCTCCAAGAAGAAGATTCAGAAGAATATCATGAAATTTTGTGTTCTGATATTTATGATATTTTATTAGACATTAATGAACATGAAATATAAGGTTCAAATCCATATCCATATGATCCCCCTTAGTTTCCAAAGTGGGCAGAAAATACTCTCAATTCTGCTAGTTCTAACATTGGAAATCCTGCCGATCTAAGAAGAACCCGAGCATAATTTCAAAGAGCAGGTATGGATATTTCATATTCTGATCCATTACTGTATGAAATTTTTTTTATGATAGGTTCATATCCTAAATCATACTATCATTCCCACCGAGAACCGAGATGGAAAACCGCCATGGATGAAGATTACAATTCTCTTCAGAAAAATGCTACATGGGAGCTAGTTTCTCTTCCACCTGGGAGGAAATTAGTTCAATGAAAATGGGTCTACCGAACCAAGTTTTATGTAGATGTATCAACCTGAAAGTAAAAATCTAGGTTGGTGGAAAAATTCTTCTCACAAGTTCATGGTGTGGACTACACAAAAAGCTTTGCACCGGTTGCAAAAATGGATTCTATTTGCCTAGTTTTGGCAATTTCCGCATCTAAGCATTGGGAGGTGCACGACATGTGTTGATTTATATGTAAATTCGGAATGTATTTCATATATGTATATTGTACTCCTATAGAGATGGTATTATTCCTCTATATGGAAGTGTCTGTATTCCTATAGAGATGTTATTATTCCTCTATACGGAAGTGTCATCATTTATATTGTAAGTGTCGTAACTTATACTTGATGGGTTCTTAGACCACCTTGTTTGGGTCGGCCCTGTATAAGTCATGTGGGTCGAAGGGTTATTAGACAACCCTATTGGGGGTCGGCCATGTGGGTCAAAGGGTTATTAGACCACCCTATTGGGTTTCGACCTAGTCAGCATTATGTTATGTGGTTAAGTTAAGGCCGACCTAGTAAAGGTTATTAGGCAAGCCAAGTCAAGTATAAATAGAGTGCGGGAGGCACTCTATTTCATCATTCTATTCTCTCACACACTCTTTGGAGAGTGGAGAACTTGTGAAGGATGAGAAGCTATTGCTAGGAGATGTCTATCTCTTATGCTTGGGTTGTATCATTGCTCTATCTATCTATGAGGAAGTTATCGGGGTTTTTCACCTTTATGGTTTTTCCCAAGTAAACTCTGTGTCTCTTGTGTGCTTGTATTATTGTGTCCATGATTGATATGCTGTAAATATGCTGTACATGCTGTTCTCTCAGTTAAGATCCTAGATCATATTGAAGTAAATTCTAAAAAATTAACATGGTATCAGAGCTAGCCTGAAAGAAGACATGATATGGCATGTATGACACTTGTTGCACTTGCGATGCTTGGGATTGATATAGAAAAAACTAGTCATTGTAGAACTTTCTCTATAAATCCATTTTGGCAACATTTTCAGATCTAAAACTTCTCCAAGTCGAAGATTAGATCCCCATGTACCTTGTGTCCAAAAGAAAACTTCTAATTCATTGTACTTTGTGTTTTATGATCTGTACAATATAGGGTTTTTGCCTCTTCCAGATCTGAGTCATAAACAGGTGACCTTGGAAAAAAGGTCATAACTTGGGATAGGAATATCCAAATGAAATTTCGTAACAAGTGACAAGTAGTGCACAGACTGTAATTTATTAGGTAACATTTTCATAGGCCGAACCTGAACCAGTGACACGTGGCACGCAGTACAAGTTCGTTCTCTTGTTTTATACCACAAACAGGTCATGTTACGACACTTGGCATAACTCTCTCTCAGAGAATACATTTGAGGTCAGGCTTGTGGGGTTGGAAAGATGACAGGTTGGGCTATCACAAGAAAATATTTCAGACCTTGTGGATCAAAAAGTTCAGAGCTACACCAGAAACAATATGAAGGTACATATTTCTGTCAAAACAGAATTATTTTTGAGCACCTTCATTCATGGCTTCCAGAATTTAGGGTTTCGGAGAAAGCTGGAATTTTTGTAATCAGAGACTATGGCTGAATTCTACTCATCAAAATCGAAATTTAGAGACCAATATAAAAAAATTTGGTTGGGAAGAAGGCCGGGCTTGATCAGACCCTAGTTCGGGACTTTGATCGGAAAAGTGGAAAATTAGGGCTTCTGCAAAAATGGAAATGTTTGAATTCTGTGACCACGGCTGGAAGCTCCTCAGAAAAATAGAAGCTTAGAGCTTTGGATCGAACATTTTGATTGGGCCGAAGGGTGGGCTTTATCAAACCCTAGTTCGTGGTCATGTCTAGTGAATTCGGAAGTGTCAAAGGCAAATTTGAGGGGTGAAACTTTGCAGTTTTCAAATTATGAGTATACCAGCTTGACCAGCTTAGAAAGGCGCATCTTTCTAACCTTTCAAAAGTTTGAAATTCAAAGTTTGAATTTTTAGGGTTTCTCTGACAAACTCTAATCTCGACAGGTATGACTCATCCAGGTATGTTTCGAGATTTGTTCATGATTAAGTTTATGGTATGTTTGTCTTCATGTTATTACGGTTAGTACAATCTTGATTAAATTTAGACTTGTCGTATCACCTTAATAAAATTATGAATGCATGATAGAAGATATTCATTGATTAGGGTGTTGACACTTATGATTGTACTAATGCATTATGGTGTTGTATGAGGTTTATGTTGTCCGCTAACATGAAAGGTACACCGAGAAAGACAAATCATGTTCTAGTTCAAGAACTTATGATCATGATGACATGAGGACAAATATTCATCCATTGACATGAATCACTTAGAAGATCTATTTGCGAGGTATGTATAACTTGGTTCTATAATGGTTAACCTATGAGATATGTAGGTTACTAGCACAATTCATTGAAGAGAACAAGAAGACATCATGTGAGTATGTTAGACATAACTAGCTAACACAATAATCCAGGTATGTTTTTCCTATATCAAGTTAGAATCCTACCTTGTGTTAGGATCCCTTATATAAGTATACATGGCGTGATTGATAATGATTATTCATGGGTTTGAGTAATCATGGGTGTATGCATATTATGTTTCTTACATTAATTGATGATATGACTAACCAGAAGAGTCATGAAAGTATAGGTTTGAGTAATCACAAGTTTAGGCATATTATGTTTCTTACTTTAATTTATGATATGACTAGCCATAAGAGTCCTTGAATACTAATGCTTATTATTTCTATTTGAAATGATCATGACTATACATGTTTAAGATTATTGTGTTTTGATAGTATTAAGATTATACTAATGAATGTGTGATTATGTATGAGACCTTGAGGATAACACAATGATGCTACTAATAAGCATGCATAGTGATTAAGGATGGATATAAGTTCAAAGACAGGTAATCCAGGAAGCAAAGATCAAGAGGGAGCACACTCCAGTTGTTCCTACAAGGAAGAAAAGATCAAGAAGGAGCACACTTTAGTAGGTTTTGCAAGGATGCATATATTCAGAGGGAGTTGACCACTTCTCACAATCCACATCAGAATGGAGTTACAAAAAAGAAGAAAAGACTGAGAGGGAGTCAACCCAACAAACAAACAAAGATAAGTATTTGAATTATTAGTCCTTGCATATTTTATTGTTTAAATAATATTGTTCAATAATGTATATACTCATGTTCCTAGAATTAGGTTGTGTATTATGCATATTAGAATAGTTGCATTGATGAACAATATACTACTAATATACATGGGTAAGTGGCCTATGGAAATGTACAACATTCCATTGCTACGTATCTAGAATGAAACCTCTTTGCTGACATGTTGGGAGTTGTGCACACTCTTAACAATGTTCTGGTAGAGGTTGGAAGTCATCTAGAAATTTATGGTATATGGATAAATGTTGTATTGAAGAATTGGCTAAGATAATTGCATGACTGTATGACATATTTCTTTATGTGTAAGAATTTGTTCTGAAAACTATGAGATGTTTTCTAATCATGCAATTTAAGTTGTTCTATAGGAAAGATCGTATACCATCACCTACAAAACAAGGACTACAACATTTGTTTAGTAACAAAGTTATCTATTGAAAATATTGAAGTCCCCAAGATCTGGGAAGAATGCCATGATTGAGGAGTACCAGTCGATCATGAAGATGTTTGGGATGCAGTCCCAAGACCTGAAGGGGAGTCTGTAGTGACTTCTAAGAGAATCTACCTGATCAAGCATGTTGTAGGTGGTAGCATAGAGACTTTTTCTCCTGTAGCTAGATACACTTCCATTAGATCCGTACTTGCTCTGGCTGCAGTGATGAAATGGAAGATACACCAGATGGATTTCAAGACAGCTTTCTTGAATGGTGTAGTTGAAGAAGAAGTGTATGTGGAGCAGCCACTTGGTTCTGAGACACATGAAAGGGAGTCATATATGTGCAAAACTTGGCATGGTACAATAGACAGCTTTCTATCCAGTTTGGGCTTTACCAAGAGTAAAGCAGATTCCAACCTTTACTACAAGGTTGAGGAAGACAATCCAGTGATACTACTTTTGTATGTGGATGACCTATTTATTACAGGTGAAGATAGATTGATTTCCGACACATAGCAGAAGCTTGTTTCCAAGTTTGAGATGAAGAACTTGGGGATGATGCACTATTTGTTTTTGGCATGGAGGTGTGGTAGAGGCCAGATGGAATCTTCCTTGGACAATGGAAGTACGTAGTAAAGATCCTAAAGAGGTTCAGGATGATGGACTGCAGGACATGGCCACACCTATGGCATCGAACCCGAAGCTTCTATGTGATGCTTCATCTGAGCTGGTTGATGTCTCTATGTATCGTCAGAGGATTGGGTCCTTAATGTACCTAACGAACACAAGACCATATATTTTCTTTGTGGTGAATACATTGAGCCAGTTCTTGACGGATCCGAGGAGTGTTCACTTGGTTACTGTAAAGCATATTCTGAGGTACTTGAAGGGTACAGTTGATTATGGGCTCAAGTATGATGCGAATCAGAAGTTTAACCTGGAGGGTTATGTTGATTCATATTGGGCAGGTAGTGTTGTAGATAGGAAGAGCACATCTGGGTGTTGCTTCAGTATGGGATCAGGTGTGATCTCTTGGTTTAGCAAGAAGTAGTCCTGCATAGCACTGAGTACAACCAAAGTAGAGTATGTTGTGATGGATGAGCAGGTTACAGATGTATTGAACAAGCCATTGGCCAGAGTGCAGTTTGAGTCCTTCAGAGAGAGGCTTGGTGCACTTCAAATTGAGGTTCATTCCAAAGGGAAGTGATGAGTCTAGAAGATGTAGATGCACATGAGATTTTCTGACATGGTAGATGTGTTCTCCCATGGTCGTGATGTAATTGTTGAGCCATTCTCACATGGTGGTATATGTTTTCTCCCATGGTATAGATGTAAGGGCTGAATCCATTTTTCACATGGTGGTAGATGTGTTCTCCCATGGTGAAAAAGGTAAGGGCTGGAGCCTTCCTCGAATGGTGGTAGATGTGTTCTCCCATGTCAGTGGTGTAAGTGCTGGATGATGTGCATCTGGGCTATGCTTTGTGGACAATGAGATGATCTGAAGAGGACGATGCTATGATGATTAGGAGGATCATCGATGATGAGCATCAGGACGATGCTCTAGTTACTTCTCTATATATGTATATGCATCATGTTGGATGCTTGGACCATGTATCTGTATATGTATCAGGTGGATACTTTGTATGATCAGGTAGATCATGTATGTTGACATGTATCAGGTAGATACGTTGTGTGATCAGGTGGATCATGTATCTATGCATGTATCAGGAGGATACATTGTATGATCAAGTGGATCATGTATGATGATATGTATCAGGTAGATACTTGGTATGCATCAGGTAGATGCATTGTATGATCAGGATGATCATGGATGACGAGCTTTAGGATGTTGCTTCAGATGACATGCATCAGGATGATGCAGTGATGATGATCAGGATGATCATGTGTACATCAGGATGATGTATGGTGATTATCAGGTTGATACTCTATGGCCATGGAACAGGTTGTGCAGATAAGCATATAATTTGGCCCTGGGAGATTTGCAGATAGTCTTTCGAGGTTTTTCCTATGGAATGTAATCTAGCCCTGGGATATCTGGAAAATCCTCTTTCGAGGTTTTGCTTTGGGAGGACATATTGTTAAGATTTAATATGCTAAAACAGAAAATAGCAGCATTACATTCCATTTCACAATAATAGCATATACAGGATCACTGAAGAAACAACAAGTACAACATAAACACAAGAGACAGAGATTTATCCTAGGAAACCCTCATGGGGTAGAAACTACCCCAGCAAAGCTTCCTCAATATAGATGACCAGCAATATACAAAGATGCAAACCAAAGACATGATCTCCTCCTCCACCATAGCAGACCTCTCCTCCACAAGTGCGCTATCCTCAAGTGAGTGAGTGTGTCAAATGAGGAACACACCTCCTCTATTTATACACTACTCTGATATGTATTTTACACAAGTACATGTAGGATCGTATTTAACCATTAGGTTAAATACCCCATTATAACTGACTAGGCCGACCCCCACATGGTGGGTCTAATAACCCTAGTTACCACACCCAACTCGGAGGAATAAACATCTCCGGATTTATAGTATAATCACATCGGAGGTATGGAACATCTC
Organism: Larix kaempferi; assembly: GCA_027924585.1. Classification (NCBI taxonomy): domain Eukaryota; kingdom Viridiplantae; phylum Streptophyta; class Pinopsida; order Pinales; family Pinaceae; genus Larix; species Larix kaempferi. The sequence continues at coordinate 660,278 of BSBM01000225.1, read as the reverse complement.
CGGAATAAATAATATACAAATATAATATTCTTTGAAGTTACAATATTTCAACACTCCCCCTTAACGAGAAGGATATTATAACAGTATCTGCACAAGCAAGGAGTCATCAACATCATACATGATACATCTATAAATCATTGGAAGCTTTCTCAACATCATCAGTAACTCAAGCAGTTACTGGAACATCTTCAATACTGGAACATCAACATCTTCAGTACTGAGTCTTTATCTTCTGCAGCACTCGAACAACTACAACAACATCAACATCTGGATCCTCACGATCATCAGTATCGTCATCTCACGATCATTAGCATCGTCATCACACGATCATCAGCATTGTCATCACACGATCATCAGCATCGTCATCTCACGGTCATCAGCATCGTCATCACACGATCATCAGCATCGTCATCTCACGATCATCAGCATCATCATCACACGATCATCAGCATCGTCATCACACGATCATCAGTATCGTCATCACACGATCGTCAGCATCGTCATCAACACAGGTATCCATAACAATACAAGTATCCACATCATTAATACAAGTATCCATACCGATACAAGTAACCACGTCATCAATACTAGTATCCTATCGATACAAGTAACCACATCATCAATACAAGTATCCTACCGATACAAGTAACCACATCATCAATACAAGTATCCTACCGATACAAGTAACCACATCATCAATACAAGTATCCTACCGATACAAGTAACCACATCATCAATACAAGTATCCTACCGATACAAGTAACCACATCATCAATACAAGTATCCTACCGATACAAGTAACCACATCATCAATACAAGTATCCTACCGATACAAGTAACCACATCATCAATACAAGTATCCTACCGATACAAGTAACCACATCAAAAATCACTTTCTCGGAGACCATACGTCTACGGATCAATTCAGGGACCGAAGTCCGGGGATGATACAATCCCCACTTCTCGGAGACCATACGTCTACGGATAAATTCAGGGACCGCAGTCCGGGGATGATACAATCCCCACTTCTCAGAGACCTCACGTCTACGGATCAATTCAGGGACCTAAGTCCGGGGATGATACAATCCCCACTTCTCGGAGACCTCACGTCTACGGATCAATTCAGGGACCTAAGTCCGGGGATGATACAATCCCCACTTCTTGGAGACCTCACGTCTACGGATCAATTCAGGGACCTAAGTCCGGTGATGATACAATCCCCACTTCTCGGAGACCTCACGTCTACGGATCAATTCAGGGACCTAAGTCCGGGGATGATACAATCCCCACTTCTCTGAGACCTCACGTCTACGGATCAATTCAGGGACCTAAGTCCAGGGATGATACAATCCCCTCAACTGTCCACTAAGGACTTCATTCTCGGAGACCTCATGTCTACGGTTCTCTTTAGGACTGAAAGTCCAGGAATGATCCAATCCCCTCAACTGTCCACTAAGGACTTCATTCTCGGAGACCTCACGTCTACGGCTCTCTTTAGGACTGAAAGTCCAGGGATGATCCAATCCCCTCAACTGTCCACTAAGGACTTCATTCTCGGAGACCTCACGTCTACGGCTCTCTTTAGGACTGAAAGTCCAGGGATGATCCAATCCCCTCAACTGTCCACTAAGGACTTCATTCTCGGAGACCTCACGTCTACGGCTCTCTTTAGGACTGAAAGTCCAGGGATGATCCAATCCCCTCAACTGTCCACTAAGGACTTCATTCTCGGAGACCTCACGTCTACGGCTCTCTTTAGGACTGAAAGTCCAGGGATGATCCAATCCCCTCAACTGTCCACTAAGGACTTCATTCTCGGAGACCTCACGTCTACGGCTCTCTTTAGGACTGAAAGTCCAGGGATGATCCAATCCCCTACCTGTCCACTAAGGACTTCATTTTCGGAGACCATACGTCTACGGATCTATTCAGGGACCGAAGTCCAGGGATGATACAATCCCTACCTGTCCACTAAGGACTTCATTTTCAAAGACCATACGTCTACGGATCTATTCAGGGACCAAAGTCCAGGGATGATACAATCCCTACCTGTCCACTAAGGACTTCATTTTCGGATACCATACGTCTACGGCTCACTTTAGAACATGTGTTCAAGGATGATACAATCCCCACATGTATTCTCATCAATACATCTATCATCAAAAGCATGTATTCTTACTAATACATATAACATCAAAAGCATGTATAAGTAAAACTAAGTATTCTAAGTATACGAGTCCTAAATCTAAATATTTCTAAGTATCTAGGTGTAGGGAACAGGTTACCTCATCATCGACCTTGTTGTTCGATGAGACAATCTCATCATCAGTGACTATACTACTCCCCCTTTCGAGGAGGGTCCTTTTGAGCTACACCAAGCTTGTCTCGAAAGTATTCAAATTTCACTCGAGACAGAGGCTTGGTTAGTATGTTGGTAACTTCTTCACTCGAGGTAGAGGTTTGGTTAGTACATCGGTAACCTGTTACGAATTCAAACTTTATAGTTCCTTTCTGTGTCATATCTTGTTAGATCCCTATGATCTTTGACTTATCATGGAACACTGGATTCTATGTCATCTTGATACAACTCTATTTGTCACATAGGATCACAGTTGGTTCTATCTCTAAGTCAAACAATCCTGAAGCCAAACTTCTTCACAACTAGCAGAGCAAACAGCCATATATTCTGCTTGTGCTGAGAGCCACACTAGACTGCTTCCAGCTAAACCACGAGATCATGGCTAATACTAGACAATAACATCCTCTTGATGTGTTCTTCTTGTCTGATACACTTTCTGCCCAATCAGCATCTGAGTAGCCATCTGAAGTCATGATCTCCAAGATAGCACAGATCAAAGTCTATCGTATCCTTTAGGTGCCTCATCACATGCTTTGCAACTATCAGGTGAAAACATCTAGTTTCCACTAGATACTGACTCAAGGTATTCACAACAAAGCATATATCTAATCTAGTATATGTTAAATACATCAATGACCCAATAATTTGACTGTACAGAGTTATATCCACTAACTCTGATGAGTTATCCCCTAACAGCTTCAAGTTGGAATCCATAAGAGTGGCCATTCCAACACCTCAAGTCATATTTCTCATCATACTTTCCCTGGTTGAGAAATATTCCTTCTGAGCCTTGCCATACTTCTAGACCTAGGAAGTAAAGCGTCAATTTGAGATCTTTCATTTTCATTTCTGCATTGAATGATCTTCTGCATATCTATCTGTGCCATCTCTCGTTAGATGGGTCTACTAATATGAGCCTTAATATCATTCGAACTCTGTGGTGAGTTCCTTCTTGCATCCATGTCATATGAGTATAGAAGCCATATTCAACCTTGTAGCAAAGGTTGAGATCCATATCACCCATGGTGATCATTAAGCTCATCAATTGATTATCGATCCTGGGAACCATATAGAACCTGATTCACACTTCTTCTTTAATTACACCATTAAGAGAATGGTCTTATTTTAGTCACTTGGAGAAAACATCTCATCATGATTCTCTTCCTCTTTCTAAGAGAATCTTCTAGCCATGAGCCTTCTATATTTTGTTTGATTTGTAAATATTCTTGTTGAACATCCATTGCTTGTTCAGTGTTCATCATTCATCATGATCTTTCCTACAAATCAAAATTAAGTACAGGATTAGTAATACTTCATAATCATCAAATCATATTGACATGGTAACCTATTATGCATACAGATATCATTTATACAGTTATGCAACTAATTTGACCAATACTTTGGCACAACACTTTCCCATATCCTGTATGCATACAGTGGCTATCTAGATGCCTTCCATCTCTACCAGAACATACTATCGAGAGTGTGCACAGCTCTCGGCATGTCAGCAAAGAGGTTTCATTCTAGACAAGCAACAATGGAATGTTTGTCCAACTTACCAAACATATGCACATTAGTTGTATACTGTTCAATGCTCTATGAATGTTTACACTCAGCATTATATATTCTAGGAATACAAATATGCATACAACCTATTACAGGCAATATCATTACTATTTCAAATAACAACTCAAATACTTATCTTTTATGTTTGTGTGGCTGCCTCTCGCTTGATCTTCTGTATGTATTTTGAACTTCTATTCATTCTGTACCATTGTGCATGCTCAAGAGTCATCCTCATGATCTCATACACAAACATACACTCATTAGTATATTCTAAATGCTATCAAAACATTATAGTACTAAATAATCTTGAAAATGTATATTCATGATTATAGTTAATAAACATTAGTATTCAAGATTTCAGGGAAGTCTTCTTTTACTCATGCATATCATCAATCAAGATAAAAGATATAATATGCATAATCCCTTGATTACTAATTTTATGAATAAGCATAACCAATCATTCCAAGTATACTTATATAAGGGATCCTAACACAAGGTAAGATTCATGGGAAACATACCTGGATTAGTATACCTACTTGGTTATGTACAACATACCTAAACAATCTCTTCAATGATTTAGAGATCCTGAGCTAGAACCTGCATGTCTCATAGGTTAAGCATAATATAACAAAGTCATACATACCTCGTAAGTAGAACAAAGATTATGGATGAGTCTTTGTCTTCATGTTTTCATGGTCATGGAGCCTGATTTGTCTTTTGTGATGTACCTGTATCTTGTTAGCAGACAACATCAACCTCACACAACATCATAATGCATTAGTACAATCATAAGTGTCAACACCGTAACCAATGAATATCTTCTATCATGCATTCATAATTTTGTTAAGGTGATACAACAAATCTAAAATCAAGATTGTACTAACCGTAATAACATGAAGACAAACAAACCATAAACTTAATCATGAACAAATCTCAAAACATACCTCGATGAGTCATACCTGTCGAGATCGCTTGTAATCTCCTTATGTAAAGCCTTAGCCTCATCTCCCTCTGAAACAGGAACTCCTTCACTTATGCAGGTGACCAATCCATCTTCTTCTAGGATTAACCCTATCCACTTGATTTGCAAGAACTGGACCTGGAGCTGGATATGGGTTTGTCAGAGAAACCCCAAAAATTCAAACTTTGAATTTCAAACTTCCGAAAGGATAGAAATATGCGCCTTGATGAGCTGATCAAACTGATATATTCAAAATTTGAAAATTGCAAAGTTTCACTCCTCAATTTTGCCTTTGAAACTTCCGGATTCACTGGACGTGACCCTGAACTGGGGTTTGATGAATCCCACTCTTCTGTCCAATCAAAATGTTTGATCCAAATCTCTAAGCTTCTATTTTTCTGAGGAGCTTCCAGCCATGGTCACAGATTTCCAAAAATTCCCATTTTTACAGAAGCCCTAATTTTCCACTTTTCTGATCAAAGTCCCGAACTAGGGTTTGATCAAGCCCGGCCTTCTGCCCAACCAAAAAATCTGATCTTGGTCTCTAAATTTCTATTTTGATGAGTAGCATTCAGCCGTGGTCTCCGTTTACAAAAATTCCAACTTTCTTCAACGCCCTAAATTCCGGAAGCCATGAATGAAGGTACTCAAAAATAATTCTGTTTTGACAGAAATATGTACCTGATTGTTTCTGGTGTAACTCCAAACTTTTCAATCCACAGGGTCTGAAAACGTTTTCTGAGATAGCCTGACCTGTTATCTTTCCATCCTGATAGGTCTGACCTCAATTGGATTCTCTGAGAGAGAGTTATGTCAAATGTCGCAACGTGACCTGTTTTGGGATAAAAAAGAAGAGCGAACTTGTACGGAGTGCCACGTGTCACTGTTTGAACTTCGGCCTCTAAAAAACTTTCCTGATGTATATCGGCCTGTTATATTTCCATCTTGACAGGTCTGACCTCAATTGGACTCTCTGAGAGAGAGTTATGCCAAGTGTCGCAACATGACCTGTTTATGGGATAATACAGGAGGGCGAGCTTGTACGGCGTGCCACTTGTCACTGGTTCAACTTCGGCCTCTGAAAACGTTTTCTGAAATAGTAAAGACTGTGTACTACCTGTCACTTTTTATGAAATTTAATTTGGAGCTTCCTAGCCCAAGATATGACCTTTTTCCCAAGGTCACCTGATTTTGAATCAGATCTGGAAGAGGCAGAAACCCTATATTGTACAGATCATAAATCACAAAGTACAACGAATTAGAGGTTGTCCTTTGGACACAAGGTACCTGGAGATTTAATATTCGTCTTGTAACAATTTCAGATCCGAAAACTTCGACAAAACGGATTTATAGCGAAAGTGATACGATGACTGGTTTTTGCTATGTAAAACCCTAACCTTCAGATTGTCGTAAGTAAAGCAAGTGTCGTTAGTGCCATACCTTGTCTTCCTTTAGGTTAGCTCTGATCCCATGTTAAGATTTAATATGCTAAAACAGAAAATAGCAGCATTACATTCCATTTCACAATAATAGCATATACAGGATCACTGAAGAAACAACAAGTACAACATAAACACAAGAGACAGAGATTTATCCTGGGAAACCCTCATGGGGTAGAAACTACCCCAGCAAAGCTTCCTCAATATAGATGACCAGCAATATACAAAGATGCAAACCAAAGACATGATCTCCTCCTCCACCATAGCAGACCTCTCCTCCACAAGTGCGCTATCCTCAAGTGAGTGAGTGTGTCAAATGAGGAACACACCTCCTCTATTTATACACTACTCTGATATGTATTTTACACAAGTACATGTAGGCTCATATTTAACCATTAGGTTAAATACCCCATTATAACTGACTGGGCCGACCCCCACATGGTGGGTCTAATAACCCTAGTTACCACACCCAACTCGAAGGAATAAACATCTCCGGATTTATAGTATAATCACATCGGAGGTATGGAACATCTCCGGAATAAATAATATACAAATATAATATTCTTTGAAGTTACAATATTTCAACACATATAATTTTGCCCTGGGAGATCTGTAGATAGTCTTTCAAGGTTTTTCCTATGGCATATAATTTGGCCCTGGGATATTTGGAAAATGCTCTTTCGAGGTTTTTTCCTATGGCATATAATATGTCCCTAGGAGATCCGATAGCTTGGGCTGTGTGCCCGTAATAAGTCCTAGGATGCTCTTGCGAGGTTTTTCCATGACCACATGTAATTTGGCCCTAGGAGATCCTATAGGTAGAGTTGTATGCTCGTAACAGCCTGGGATGCTCTTGCGAGGTTTTGTGGTGAGGTCACATATAATATGGCCCTGGGAGATCCTACAGGTAGAGCCGTGTGCTTGTGACAGCCTGGGATGCTTTGCGAGGTTTTGTGACGCACGTAATAAGTCTTGAGGATTCCATAGTATGGCCATTGATGAAGACCTTCAGGTGGTGGGCCTACATCCAGTATGAAAAAGGACTGGCTCTATAGAACTTCCTATGACAAGTAGATTTAGAGATCGATTTAGATAGCAGTAGTGACGATGATGATGACTCAATGACGATTATCCAGTGACGATGATCCAGAGAAGAAGACTTGTGCTAGAAGACCTGTGTCGAGAAATACCTTCCTAGTTAAGAGGGAGTGTTGATGTATATGTAACTTCGGAATGTATTTCATATATGTATATTGTCCTCCTATAGATATGGTATTATTCCTCTATACGGAAGTGTCTGTATTCCTATAGAGATGTTATTATTCCTCTATATGGAAGTGTCGTCGTTTATATTGTAGGTGTCATAACTTGTACTTGATGGGTTATTAGACCACCTTGTTGGGGTCGGCCCTGTATAAGTCATGTGGGTCGAAGGTTTGTTAGACCACCCTATTGGGGGTCGGCCATGTGGGTGAAAGGGTTATTAGACCACCCTATTGGGTGTCGGCCTAGTCAGCATTATGTTATGACGTTAAGTTAAGGCCAACCTAGTAAAGGTTATTAGGCAAGTCAAGTCAAGTATAAATATAGTGCAGGAGGCACTCTATTTCATCATTCTATTCTCTCACACACTCTTTGGAGAGTGGCACACTTGTGGAGGAGGAGAAGCTGCTGCTAGGAGATGTCTATCTCTTATGCTTGGGTTGTATCATTGCTCTATCTATCTCTGAGGAAGTTATTGGGGTTTTTCACCTTTATGGTTTTCCCCAAGTAAAATCCGTGTCTCTTGTGTGCTTGCATTATTGTGTCCATGATTGATATGCTGTACATGTTGTTCTCTCAGTTAAGATCCTAGATCAGATTGAAGTAAATTATGAAAAATTAATAACATGGATGTGAAGAGTGCATTTATTCATGGATATCTGAAGGAATATATTTACATGAAGTATCCTGAAGGATACATATCATATCCGACATTAGTGTGCAGACTGAAGAAATCATTGTATGGTTTAAAACATGCCCCAAGAGCTTGCTATGCAAAGATGGGTTCCTTCTCTCACAAAATTTTGCAAGATGCAAATAAGATCCACATGTGTACCTACAGAAGCATGAAGGTAGTTTTATGATCATTGTCCTTTATTTTTATGACCTTTTGATTATAGGAATCACTCTTGCTTCGATCGAAAATATAAAAACCGCACAACATCTAGCATTCGACATGAGTGATTTAGGCTTGCTGAAACAATTTCTTGGCTTAGAGATCACTCAGAATTTTTATGGGATCACCATATATCAGTAAAAATATGCTCCATACCTTCTAAACAAGGTTAATATGGAAGAGTGTAAATCAACACCATTCCCATTCCTCTCGGGAATCAGTCTTGAGGATGGTGATTCTACACCTTTGGTGGATTCGACACTATACAGACAATTGATTGATAGTCTTTTGTATCTAACACACTCTAGGCCTGATATTTATTATGCCATGAGTGTTGTGTCAAGGTATATGCAGAATCCCCATGAGATTCACTGGAAGGCAGCCAAAAGAATATTGCATTATGTGCAGGGTACTAGACATTTTGGCATTCACTATGTTGTGGATTCCGATCTATATTTGGTTGGATTCACTGATTCAAATTGGGCTGGTGATAGCATTGATCGGAAGTCCACTTATATTTTTTCATGATTGGAACAATGTCTATTTTCTGGTCAAGCAAAAAGCAGGCCACGATTTCCTTATCTTCAGTAGAGGCAGAGTATCGAGGAGCAGTCAATGCTTGCATTCAGGCAGTTTCGTTGCAAGGTATTCTAGCAGAGTTTGATATTGGTAGCATGACTTCCATTGTCATATTTTGTGACAATCAAAGTGCTATCAAGATATCGAAAGATACAGTTTAGAGATAGAGGTCCAAGCATATCTAGATCCACATGCACTACATTCGAGAGCTTGTGCATGACAAAACCATTGTACTGCAATATTGCCCTACAAAAGAGAAAACTGTTGGCATATGCACCAAGAGATTCATCGAGAAGTTCTCTTACCTTCATTCACTGCTGGGGGTGAGTTCTACTATGGTGAGGACAAATTATATCCTTCATTGTTCAGTTTGAAGGGGGGTTTTCTTTCCCACTGGGTTTTTCCCTCTTTCATCACTTATATTTTTTCTAGCATTTTTGGATTATTTTCTGTACTAGGTGACCTATGGCCTTTGTTACTAGGGCCCTTTTATTATTTTGTATACCTCCTTGATATTATATTAAGGGGGGGTGTTGGAGAATTTTCCAACCACACATCATCTATTTGAGCCTTACATCTTAATTATCCACTTATCCTAAGTATTTTGACCCATTCATGTGCTTACATCATCAGCAAATCACAGTTTCCATAAACTGGGCCTCCTCCTACATTTTAGGAGCCAACTGGGGCATCATCTAAGCTTCCTCCTACATTCTAGGAGCCAAATGGGCCATCATCTGAACCTCCTCCACCATTCAGGGGTTTATTTGCATGACTAATGCGCACTACTCAGTCCAACTGACAACATTTACTAGTTAACTCACCCAGCTTAAGACTAGAAGGCGCCCTACTACACTGTTTGACTTCATCTAGTGTTATTCTCACCTACTATTCAGTTAAACTATAGGCAGAAGGCACCCTCTCCTATTTTTTTGCATTTAGTTGAGTTCTAGATTGAGTTAGACTTAGTTAGTCAGTTTCAAAGTCAGTTAGAGTCAATTATTGATTATTTAAGTGGTTAACTGATGTGCCGAGTGGTGTTAACTTCCAAGTAATCCACTCTCATGCATTCGATTCGAATGACCACTCTGGAATTCAAATTGCTTGGCTTATTGTAGCCATTGTTACACATTGTAATCTATCTTCTGAGTATATGAGATTATTTTACTATTGCAAACCTTTTGCACAGTGTTTCGATACATTTGTGTACATGCATCTCTAGTAACTATTGTGCTTGTTCCATAGATCTATTGTGCTTGATATTTCACATTTTGCACCACGTTTTACTTCCAATATGCACCTTTTTGCTTCTAATTTTGCACCAATTTTTGCATCATGTTTTGCTACAAAGATGGAGCCAAATGTTTCTTCTATTGTTGCACCATATTTTGCTTCCTATGTAGTGCCATGTTTTGCATCCAAAGTAACATCTTATTTTTCTACCATATCAATGCCATGTTTGGCTTCCTCATTAGCGTCAAGTGTTGGGCCTCTTTTTAACACCTAGTTTTTCATCTCTATTGATGTCAACATTAGCACATGTTTTACTACCACTTTAGTGCCCAATTTATCATCCATTTGTACTCCCACACCATCGCCACATTTTGCTTCCCGTTTAGTAACTAATATAAATTATCACAACAAATATTTTTTTAGAAATGCATTGCAATATCATTAGGGCATGGAGGAATCAAACCATCAACTTCCTACTTGTAAGGCAGACGCTCTTCCATTGAGCTAGAACCCTTTAAGAATTGGGGAGAGGATCAATATTTAAACATAGATTGCATGATTCGTAATTCTAATAAAAGACAATATGCATTGGTTGCAATCTATTAGATTGAATATCATATTGGAGTTTTTTGTGCAAAAGGGTTCTCCTCATTTCCTTAATATTGCTTAATAAGGAAATAATTGTTAGGAACCCATGTCTTTACTTTGTTAGTATATTGTTGTTGGATGCATATGCTTTGTAAGTCGTCCCGTAGTATTTGTTGATCCATAGTTTGTGTTATTGTTGTTGGCGCATATGCTTTGTAAGTCACCCATAGTTTTGTTGATCCATAGTTTGCATTGGCCCATGGTTTTGACTCATAGTATTAGCGCCTAGACTTAGCCCATGGTTTGTATTGACACATAGTATTGACCCATGGTATTGGCGCCTAGACTAGTATATAAGTATGTGTTGAGGCCTATGAAGGCACCGTAAAGTTAATTGTATTGAGCTTGCTCAAAGGAGGTTGCCCCCTCAAAGTGGCCTGTGATCAATATAAAAGTGATTCTAAGTTTTGTCATTTCTGCTATTTCGCATATTCTTATTAATTAATTGTTGCAGGTGCATCACATCTGGTATTAGAGCACTTTCTTGGGCTCGCTGGGTGAAATTTCTGCCAATTTTTTTTTTCGCATCTGTTGCAGGTTCAGATTTGGGAATAATCCCTATCCACTTAACTGTCGGAAGTACTTGGGAATAAGCCCTAAAACTCATTGTGAGGAGTACCACAGGAACCCCAAAGTAGCTGGCCGATTGAGAGGACCTCCCAGCGAAAAGGGCAACGACCCCTACCTGATTGACTAGTTCCCACCCATGAGGTAAACCAAGAGCTATCGTTTGTGGCAAAGCGGTTATCAGTTTTACCTGAGCTGTGGAGTGAGGGGTACTGCCCCAATACACAAGCTGTCAGACAGCATTGGTGGCCGAGTGAAACCCCTGAACTGTTAGGAAGCCGCACATACCTGGGGTCCATATCTATTTTCAGCTGAACTGTTGTCGATCACTGCTTTGTCGTTTCAGATCCAGCCGTTCCATATCCAGCCGTTTTCAAGCCATTCGGCACCGTTTCAGATCCCTCTATTTCTGCTCACATCTGGGCCATTGCAGATTTATCTGTTCCAGGTCCCTTCCGAGCCGTAGCCGCTCCAGTTTGGAAAAAAAAAATAGTTTTTTTCCATACCTCCCTTATTTTCACTCTGTTTCCCTTGAAATTTTTGAGGAACCCCTATCATCCCATTCTACATTTTTCATTCCTGAGGACCTTATCCCCAATTCCCCTTCCCAAAGCCTGAAATCCCACATTTGTCTATTTTTAGGGTTTGCCATAACTTCCTCAGATTTCACCCAATCACCTTCAAATTTTACCACAGAGTTCCTTTCTGAATTCTGCTTCTTTGTCCCTCTCTGCCAAATTTCCTCATTCTATCATGCTGCTTCTGAAATCCCCCTTTTTGCTTTCTTGTCCTTTCGACATTGTCCAAAATCTAGTCAAACCCCAATTACCCATCAGATTGTTTCCCCAATCCAAATTTCCCTTTACTAAATCAGCTTCTATTTGTGTTTTTCTACCCATTCCACCAAAAAAAAAAAAAAAAAACCCTGGTTATGGTTGTCACCCATGTAGGAGCACACACCATGGAGGAAGCACTTGCAGCCATCCAAATCAAACTCCAAGATCTGGATTAAAAATTTCTCAGCCTCCATCTTCAGCATTCAGCCATGAACAATACCAGACAACCAGAATCTTTTGCAGCCACCGGGTTCTCTTCTTCCAACAATTTTCGGGGGCCGAAGCTTGATTTTCCTCGCTTCAATGGTACTGATCCGACTGGATGGATATATCGAGTAGAACAATATTTCAGTTTGCATAATACTTTTGATGCCCAGAAAGTTCCACTTGCATCCTTTCATTTGGAACAGGAAGCCCTTCAATGGTACCATTGGTACATCAAAGCTCATCCCAAGCCAAACTGGACAGATTTTTGCCAACTCATTTTGCCACGATTTGGTCCTAGTGCTTTTGATGATTTCATAGGAGCACTCACTAAACTTCACCAAATTGGCACAGTGAGAGAGTATCAGACAAAATTTGAGAAACTGGGCAATCACACAGAAGGATTGTCTGATGAATTTTACAGGAGTTGTTTTATCAGTGGTCTCAAGGATGAAATCTGATCAGAGGTCAAAATGTTCTGTCCCAACACAATGATGGAAGTCCAAGGGTTGGCTAAGCTGGCAGAGGACAAGATTGCAGCTCAACAACGCTCCAAACCCACCTTTGTTCCCTTCAGAAATATGGGTTCCCAACGACCTCCCATCATGCTTGCTCCTCAACCAACTCCTATCAAGCATTTGTCTGAAATAGAAATGCAGGCACGCCGAGAAAAAGGGATTTGCTATAATTGTGATGAGAAATTCACTTGGGGACATAGATGTGTTGAACAAAATCTCTATCTCTTGGATGTGGATTCTACGCCCGCCTTAGAACTTGGTGAAGAAGCTACATATACAGTAGATGATCAGGTCGACATTCAACACCCGCCTCTTGACACCCCATCTCAGGACGACCCACCCGAGATCTCTCTCCATGCTGTAACCCGCGTCACCACCCCACAAACAATGCGGGTCAGGGGACACTTCAAGAAGCTCCCTCTTACCATACTCATTGATTCTGGTAGCACTCATAACTTCATTGACCCTCGGATTGTCAAACCATCAACTTCCTACTTGTAAGGCAGACCCATGGTAGCAGTCATAACTTCATTGACCCATGTCTTTACTTTGTTAGTATATTGTTGTTGGACGCATATGCTTTGTAAGTCGTCCCGTAGTATTTATTGATCCATAGTTTGTGTTATTGTTGCTGGCGCATATGCTTTTTAAGTTGCCCATAGTATTGTTGATCCATAGTTTGTATTGGCCCATGGTTTTGACTCATAGTATTAGCGCCTAGACTTAGCCCATGGTTTGTATTATCCCATGGTTTGTATTGACACATAGTATTGACCCATGGTATTGGCGCCTAGAATAGTATATAAGTGTGTGTTGAGGCCTATGAAGGCAGCGTAAAGTTAATTGTATTGAGCTTGCTCAAAGGAGGTTGCCCCCTCGAAGTGGCCTGTGATCAATATAAAAGTGATTTTGAGTTCTGTCATTTCTGCTATTTCGCATATTCTTATTAATTAATTGTTGCAGGTGCATCACAATAATATATGGTTGATAATATTCAAGATACCTATTATTTGGTTTTAACTGAAATTTGATATTAGTGCCATTGGGAGATTTCAACTCATCCAAAAGATTTAGATCGATTGGTATCATATAAATATATTTATGAATCTATGGACTTGCAATAAGGAATCCATGGGAAAATATCATAAGAGAATGATATTTTAGGAACTATAGGAGATGAATAAACAAATCTATGAGGATAATGAACAACTAGAAAATAATTTCTATTAGTTGGACGAGAAGAATGAAGAGTTGCATAAAACTTTGTAAATCCATGTGAAGCTTCTCAAGGAGAAAAATGTCTAGGTTGTGGAAAATATAGTGTAATAGTTGCCTTGTAAGAAATCCATATTGATGAGTATTTAAATGGAGGTGGAAAATATTAAGAAAGAAAGGAGCCTTGTTTTGACTCAAGATGTGCATACCATGATTGAGGGAATTTTAGGGTAAGCACTTCAACTTCACCCCTTGCTCAATTTCAATCAACATTTGATTCTTTTGGTAGTTTTGAATTTCATACCAAAGATATAGGCTTGACGTTTTTGCAAAGGATGGGTTTTGATGGTCAATGTCTTAAAAATCATGGTGAAGGCTTGAAGAGCCCCATTGCAATGAACTCTAGGCTACAACATGTTCATTTAGGATATTATGGTGGTAAGAAATTCAAAGGTGGATTTTCTAAGACACATTTAAATAATATGAAAGCATCAAATATAATCTTTGTGCAGTCTCATGATTGAGGAAATACAACAACTCCAACCAAAGAATAGATCACAAAGAATGATCAACATCCCTTTGTAAGCTCTGATAAATGTACAAGAAAACAAGTTAAGCATGCATGCACATTCCAACAACTGGAAGAACAAGTAACTTGGCAGAGAAAAATCCCAAGTGAAAGTAAGAAAGGTTTCAGAACTAGAAACCTTATGTCACTTTTTTTTGTTACAAGAAGAAGAGTCACAAGGCATACCAATTTTGATATTCATTACCTTGTTACTTTTGTGGATTCAACAACCATTATGTGGCTTAGTGTTGGAGGAAGTAGTAAAAAACCAAAGATAGATTTTATTTTGTAACTCATCAAAGCTAACTTCACTATGTTTATGTTCCCAGAATTGGCAAAAGCATGCATACTTCATCCTTAGTCCAATTCCAGTTTTCAATGTAGACATTACCCACCCTTAGAAGAAATGTTGGGTTTACATGGGAAATAGTATTTTTAGAAGGAAATAACTTGACAAGATAGTAACACAGCATGTTTCCAGCCCACAATGAAGGGCATCCACCATCTAGGAAAGAGATCTACAATGCCCAGGGGAATAAATCCAAGGTAGCACCATCCTAAGGTGAAGCATCCAATGAGAAAGCTCTCTCAATTGTGCATATTTATCATGGAAAATATCTCATGCTACAATCCATTTCGGACCATCCAAGGGCTGAACATACACTATGTACCCAAAATATGATGAGGCAACCCAAAAAATGGTATAAACACTTATGAAATTAACCCAAAAAATAACAAATGGCTCCCCTATATAGTTGTTATTTGATAAAATTCCAAGCAACTCCCTTGAAATTTTAATCGGTTTTTCCTTACTTTTGTTTTGGGTGGGGGATATTTGGAGTGGGACTTTTTTTTGGTATCTTTTCCTGGTTTCTAGATGGATGGGACATAAGGGATGACCCATTGTTCCCTGTAGGATCAAAGGATACACCAATTCTCCCAGTTTGCAAGGGCCATATAGAAGATGTCCTTAAGTAATCCCTTGCAAATCAAGGATAGCCAGAGACATTTTTGAGGTGGCCCCCATATCCTAACATGCAAAGATCATGCCCTACATCTCCAGGGACATGATCCCATGAAATTTTTCCTCTCTCTCATGGTTAGAACCATCCTCATTCATACAAGGGTGTCTACAAAAATATATGCCAAACTCAACATAGAGGAAATATAGTGGTATCTATGAACAAATCACAAGAATTTGGATTGTTGTTAACACCCAAAAAGTGCTCACCATCTCATCTCCCTCAATACATGACTCATCTGTCTATATTTCCTACCATATTTGCCTCCAAAACCTTAAAAAACCATTAAAAAACCTCCAAAAGGCCAAAACCCCCCTTTTTCCTCAAAATAATTTAAATTTCCTCCAAAAATAGCAAAAACCCTCTAAAAAGGGAATAAAAAATATAAAAAAGAGGAAAAAGAGGGAAAAAAGAAGCAAAAACCCTATACAATTGAACTAAATCACATGGTGCCAAAAACCATGGGTCAACACTCTGATGAGTCCAATTTTCAGGTATTTGATAAACCTTTTTCCCGCAGTCAAGCTTAAGCAATGGCAAAGAAACACACTCATTTGTGGGAAAAATGTTTTACTTTAATTATTTAATGAAATTTTTTTTGATGATTATTCTTGTATGTTAAAATGCATATTCAATAAACTAATTCTATGGAAACCAAGCATTTTGAGTAGGTTCAGGGGAATTAAAGGATGAACGCGTAGAAGATTGAGGGATCACCAAGCTTGGCACTCTGTTTCCTGATTTATAGAGAATGCACTCCTGTTCAAGGAGAATCGGTATTTAGACAGTTAGTTAGGGTCAGCATTAAGAATCATATAAATATGGACCTCTCGGGTAGCGAGAGGTCTCTGTTGACATTTTTGGAGAAACATTGTTTTAAGTTTTCTGCACTATTGAGATACTGCGAAGTTATAGACCTTTGTGAAGACATGGATTTTATATTTTAATAAGAGATTGATGTTAAATTCCAGCCAGCGTTTATAAGTTTCTTTCTCCCCTGAGTACGGGTTGGAGAGGGCCCCTCCAACACGTAAGTCAGGGGATTTCCATTTTCAGGTATTTTCCAATTATGTGTTTTACATTGATGAAAAGTTATATTGCATATGGAAGCGCTTGAATGATGTATTAGTTCTGTAGAAATTTATAATACATTCTATAGTACAGCAAAACGGTTTCAGTAGTCCTGTAGTTGCTTTCTTCCAAACGCACATTTTAACAAACGATTACATACGTATTAGCTTTGCTTTCAAAAATCATGGTTTAGATCTGAGGTTTATGAACATTTCCCATCGTGATTAATTACTCTGACTTCTTAGTAAATAGATGTGTAGTATGAAACGATTGCACTTCAATCTTAGTTTTAGTATTTAAACGATTTAGATCAGAACTCTAGTTTTATGCATACAGTAATTACACCCCTTGTTTTCTCCAATATTAGAATAGATCTGTTGTGACATTTCACTTTCTAGGTTTACCATTTTGCACTTAAGTAACTTCATAAGATTATCTCTTCTACTTTCAACATTTTAATTATTTAAAATAGATTTACCGCTTTTAGTATCTTCATTCTTTAAAAACAGATTTACTGCTTTCAGTACTTTCAATCTTTAAAATAGATTTATTGCTTTCCAGTATTTAATTCCCTAGTATAACCAATTTTACATATTGAGTAGGCAACCCTTAGAACATCGATACCGACACCCAACCGCGACAAAGATTATCCTATAAGAGCACAAATAGTGCCTGCACCTCTAAAGTTTGTACGTCCCCCGGGTTGACATTTAAAGTAGGCTCTTAGTATAGCTGCCCTCATTAGGCATCCATATTGGGAGCTCACCACACTCCAGCACTAAAAACCTATAAATAGGTGATGGAGGCTCCCCATTTCATATCCACAATCTCTCCTAGCCCCATGCTGCCAAAATCACTCCTGAAACCCTAGCTCACCATTTTGAGCTAATTTCACATTTGAGTGCCTCTTTGGCCCATATCCAAAACACTTTGGAGAAGGAGAAGGAACCCATTGGAGCTTGGAATCAGCCCTCCTGGACTACTGCAAGAGCTTCACCAACCTCAACACTTGAGGTTAATGTATCTTGGTTCCCATTTTTTAATACAAAAGAAAATTCTTATCATATTACTGTCTTTTTATTTCTTGTTGATGCACATGCTAGTTTAAGTTTACTTTGCTTTACTGTCATATTTTACTGTTTTATTGAACTGCTACTAAGGAGTCCCTTCTCCTTAGTAGGTGCTCATTTGCACAAGCTAGGGTGAAAACCCTAGCTACAGTTTTGGCGACTCCAGTGTTGTTCCTTTGAATTTCTGGTTAAAAAATTTTAAAAGTTTTCTGCAAGTATTTTTCTGTTTTCCCCTTTCAGCTGTCCTTTTCGACAGTTGGGTTTGCTGTCGGAAATTGCATATTTTTTCCTCACAGCTGTGATTCGATCGCGGCTTTCAGCCTGTTTCCTATGATCTCCCCGCGGCTTTCAGCCTATTTCTTGCAATCTCCCCGTGGCTTTCAGCCTGTTTCCTATGATCTCCCCGTGGCTTTCAGACTGTTTCCTGCAATCTCCCCGTGGCTTTCAGCCTGTTTCCTG
Source organism: Larix kaempferi (assembly GCA_027924585.1). Lineage (NCBI taxonomy): Eukaryota > Viridiplantae > Streptophyta > Pinopsida > Pinales > Pinaceae > Larix > Larix kaempferi. Next base: position 641,805 of record BSBM01000225.1, on the reverse strand, counting down.
CGATCTACCCATGGCTTTCAGCCTGTTTCCTGTGATCTCCCTGCGGCTTTCAGCCCGTTTCCTGTGATCTCCCTGCGGCTTTCAGCCTGTTTCCTACGATCTCCCCACGGCTTTTAGCCTGTTTCCTATGATATCCCCGCGGCTTTTAGCCTATTTACTACGATCTCCCCATGGATTTCATCCTATTTCCTGTGATCTCCCCGCGGCTGTCAGCCTGTTTCTTGCGATCTCCCCATGGCTTTCAACCTATTTTCTGTGATCCGGCCGCATAGTTTCGCCACAGACCTGCGATCTATTTTCTGCACTTTTTTACCCTTTTTGAACCCGGAACTTTGCTGCAATATTTTCTGCACCTACACAACCACATGTTCTATCTGCAGCCATACTTACCTACATCCTTTTTCTGCAGTTTTCTTTCTGTTCCATTTACAGAGTTTTTTAAGTTTAAGCATTTCAATTGAAAAAAGAAAATTTTGCATTACAAGTTTAATTTCTGCATTATTATTATTAGTTGGAAAGTTGCCCACCCCATGGCACTTTTAATTCGGTTCATTCTCTCACACGCACACACTTTATCACCTAATTCAAGTGAGCCTTAAAACACTACTTAAGACAACCAACATTCTAACCCAACTTGGGGAAACACATAAGAATATTGTAGTTGGGTAGGATAGGGGGGATAGGCATCCAAATAACACCCCTCGGTCCATTAGGGAACCAAAATCCCCTAGTATTTTTTGGCACGGTCACAACCAGTTTATCAAAGGGCCTCTCCCTTAGGAGGGTTGAAGTATCCAGACTGGTTCCGGAGGCCTGAGTGGAATACCGCAATCCATTCAGTAACCGAAGGCTACCTACTCGTTGGTCTGCGTGTGGTGATTCATTTTAGGCCCACACGGTGATAGGACCAGAGCTGCAGATTCACCTTTTATGGACGTGTCATGAACGGGGTATCTTAGTTTCCTTTCTTCAAGGATTGTCTTACCCGGTGTCCCTTCTGGTAGGGGGATATCTTTAGCCACTTGGTTCTAGTATACATATTGTCTGACTTGGATTTCATCACCTTGCAAAGGATATGTCTAGTCGAGTCAGAATACTATTTAGCTAGGTGTTTGCATGCTCCCTTACCTCCCTTTGGTCTAGCGAGTCCACTATTTTTATTTTTTAGGAAACATGTTGCTTGTTGGTATTCTGACCCTTGTTGTTGATTCTCCACTTATTGTAGCATAGCTGTTACAGTCGGTGTTTTGAGCCAGTTGTTGGCTTGAGTACTGTATTTTTTGCGCTCTCCTTTTGCACACTCGGCTGCATTAAGGTTTTTGATCCTTTTTTTCACTCGACACAACCCCCTAGATACTTGACATCATCTGTCACCATTGAATCCCCGAGATATTCTTAGTGCCATCGAGGTGAGCCCCCACAACATAGTTCACTTGAAATCACCCATCATAGACGTAGATCTTCATCACTCAACTCCACTCGTTGATGACATAGAGATCCGTCCCCCGGCCCTGATGCCCCTTAGTTTACATCTGATTCTGAGGCAGAGTCTGAAAACCCCACTTACACTGCACTAACTAGCCCCATGGCTGGCATGAATTCCAACCCTTTCTTTGTAGGGACCATTGGTGGAGCGTCCACCACCACCCCAGCTACCACACCCACTTTAGGTATTCCCTCGATGGGGCCCACACCCACCATTTTGGTCACTGTGCCAATTCCATTGGCTAGCATACCCAACCCAACTCCACCAGTGATTCATACTACCCTTGGTGGCACAGGACCATCCTATACCACCTTCGTTCCTCCCCGAGCACCATCCCCAACCTGAACCTAGCCCCTACACTTGGGGGCATTAGCCCCAATGTGGCCACGACCACCAGTATGTCACATCCTTCTACTAGTTTGCCATTCATGGCTAATCTCAACCTTCTTGATCTGGCCAGACTGACCAACGATCCCATCAGACACAACCCCACATGGCCTCACATGCCCACCAAACTCCCATCAGACATCCCTAAGTTTGAGGATAAGGCAGGTGAAGACCCCTAGAACCACATTATGTCCTTCCATCTATGGTGTTCCTCCAACTCCATAGTGGATGACTCTATCTGACTCTGTCTATTACAACGCACCCTCACTGGATCTACAGCCAAGTGGTACATCGAGCAGCCCCATGGGACCCATGCCACCTTTACTTCCCTCACCTCGACCTTCCTGTAGTTCTTTCAGTTACCTATCCGATATGACGCGGGAGTTGAGATCCTACTGTCTTGCAGACAGAATATAACCACCCACATCACTGACCAAATTCATGAGTGGCATCGGCGCTGAAGCCTGTACAAAATCAAGTTAGATGACCGTATCTTCTTAGATTGGTTTCTAAAATCTCTCCTTCCCATCATTGCCAAGGATGTGGCATCCGAGCGACCCCAGTCCGAGGAAGAGGCCATCTTGAAATCCCAACAATTTGACCTTATTTATGCCCAGTCTGGTTATCTATATACCATTATACCTGACGCCCCCCATGGTGATTCCTCCCGAAATGATGCATCGGGGGCATCCCACGCCACAGATGGCATCATTGGCCATATTGCCTCGCATAACCAGCCCTTTTCCATAGCACACACTAGCCATGGCCCCGACCTTTCGTGGACTACATCCCACTCTGGAGAAACCAATTCATACGCTCCCATGGCACATAACCACCATTCCTACAGACCCTCATGTCCACCTCAGTGCTTCAGCCATACATCCCCCCCTTACGTCCCACCAGTCGCACCTCAGCCATATTACCACCCGCAAGTTGCACACGCTCCTGTATCCTCCCAAGCCCCCCCTGCTTATTATCTGCCACAGGAAGCACCTGCGGCAAACCCACAACCCATCACATAGATGTATCAACAACCCCCATAAGGTTCAGCACCTGCACCGCCTCCACCCACTTATTATCCACCGCATCCTGCTCCCGCACCTGCACAACCCCAGAACCCACCTATCGCCCAAGGGCAAGTGTATGTGAAACCAAAATCCGTAGCCCAGCCAAAATAACCAATGCCAACAAGGCTAGCAAAACCACGGAAAAGGACATAACCGCAGGGACAACCCTCCTCCAGACCAAGGAAGCCAGCCACCTAATCCCCCAAACAATAATAATGTGGCACCTGCCAACCAAAACCTAGACAGGCTGCCCAAACAAGCTAAAAACCCTAATTTTTGAACGAATCATCCTTGTTCTATTTGCGGGGTCTATGGCCATTACACACACGCTTTCCCACATCTGGAGCAGGCTCGACAACTCTGGACTGATGACGCCCACCGCCCACCGCCAAGGGCACACGGCTCCTCAAGCACCGCCCAACCCCCCACCACCTCAGACTCAACCCTTGGTGTTACAAAACCCTTTACCAACCCAAGGCATGGTGAACACTCAACCATTGGCTCCCCCTCAAGGAAACGTGCCACCACAACAACAAATCACTTATGCAGCTCCTGATCAACCCATGATAGACTTAGGTACCCATCACTTTTTAATGATGTCATCCATCGATGTCAACCTTCAAACCCGTTGGAACCAATATGGCTCCACCCCTGAAGCCCCTCCCGCTGACAAAAACACCAACGCTCTTCCCACTGATCAGTCATTACGAATACCTTCGGCTCCATTAGATGGTGCCTCAAAAGCCCCTCACTTCCCACTTTGTTGCACCAATAATAACCCCAATGCTCGCGCTGCGTCTAATTACAACATTGTGGACGACTTAGCTCAGTCCCCCATAGCCATGTCTGCGTTAGAGGTCTTAAAAAAATGTCCTACACAGCGCAAGACTTTTCTCTCGGCCATTGGTGCTATTGATCCAACTAATTCACGAATGATGGCCTTCAATTTGGACCAATCCGAACCATGCCTGCCTTCCACATTAGCATTCCAAGTTTCTGTATCTGTTCGAAATCTTGTCATCCATCGGTGCATCATCGATGAGGGTGCCTCTACATGCATTATGTCCACATTTGTTTGGAAGAAGTTGGGATCCCCTACTCTCCAGTAGTCCACCATTGCGTTGAGAGCCTACAACGGTCGTTCGACTCAACCCCAAGATCTCTTAGCTAATGTCCCCGTCCAGTTGGCTGGTAAAATAGTGCATATTGACATAGAGGTCATCAACTCCCAACTTGATTATAACCTCTTACTTGGCCGCAGTTACATGTACGCCATGTGGGCGGTTTCCTCATCTGTTTTTCATACCATGATGTTACCCCATGATGGCCACGTGGTCAAGGTTGATCAAGTCACCTATTACGATCCCAGTGCCCCCGCTGCACCCAAAAATATTCTTCCCATGGTTGAACAACCTGTTTGCGATGCATCCACCTCGTTGGTTTCCTTATTGGGACCCAGAGTTTACTTAGATATGCCGATGACCTCAACATTCCAATCCATTCCACCCCCGTCACCAGCGACCAAAATATCTGACTTATGTACCCTTTCCCACAATACACCAACACCCAACCATCAATCGCCCTTGCTACCCCAACCACCATTGGTACCTAGTCATGTTGGTGTTACACCCATCCATACAATCCCCTTCCTATTCTCCCCTTTAGGAGTAGTAAGCGCTCCGGTTATGGCTACTCTCAGCCTCCCCGGTTTAACTTTATGATTACCTGTATGGTACATCACGCCTCCCATTTCCCCTCCGACACCAAATGTCATCCTACAACCAGTGCAACCCATCACCACTACTAGTCACCCACCTCCTGGTGTCACTCCTCCTTCCTCATCCACTAGTCCCGCCCATCTTATCAAGCACACTAGAAGCAGAGGCCCACAACCATACACTGCTCTACCCCCGCCCAAAACGGTTAAAAATCCCCCCATGTTTCGTGCTCCTCCCAAATTCTCTTTGTGTGATGAGTTGGGCCATGCTACTCATCAATGTCCACAATTACCCGCATTACAAGAGCACATGCAAATGCTTGACAACGACCCCAACATCCCGGTTGTCCAACTCGACCCTACCCCTAAGCCTCATGATAAATCACTGCGTACCAATCACCCTTGTGCAATCTATGGTATTTACGGCCATTATTCACATCATTGTCTAGATCTCCTAGATTACAAAGCAGCTCTCTATGAGATGAATAACTTGGACCTCGAGACGGCTCCCCCGACCATCGAAGAGATCCACCCCCTAGCATCCCCGCCAACCGGAGAGATTAATACCATTTATATGATCTCTTCTACTAGCACTCCTTCATCAACCAATTTGACAACCCAAAGTTTCCACAATGATGAGGAGATTCTCGAGGCTCTTACTGCACCTGATTACCCCTGGGAGGATATGCACCATCGTTCTTATTTTCTCCTGGAAGAGTCCTCCTCCACCAAAACCACCCAATTTTCGGTTGAGTCCAAAGATTTCCTCCCCACCAAAGTCGACTTGTTTAAAGATCCCATTCCCGCTTCCGATGCCTTAGAGGAAGGTAACATGGCCAATATCTCACCCACAATCCATATTGATATCTCTGCCCCAGGTAGTGCCCCTGAAATCATTACTTTGGGAGCCTCTTGCACTGAGTACGAGATCGGAGAGTACAAAATTTTTTTCCAAGAGTTCTGTGATGTCTTTGCCTAGTCCTATACTGAAATGCCTGGTCCTATAGAGCACCACATTGACTTATGACCAGATGTGCCACCCGTTCGCCAGAAATAGTGCCCCATTCATCCATCAAAACTCCCCGTCGTTAAAGCAGAGATTGAGAAACTTCGCACAACAGGATTCATTTATCCTATTGCGTACACCACTTGGGTTTCTAACCCCGTCCCTGTTAACAAGAAACAAGGCACCATCAGAGTATGTACTGACTTCCGTGATTTAAACCGAGCATGTCTCAAAGACAAATTCCCCATGCCATTTATTGAACAACTCATCGATGCATGTGCGGGGCATGAGGTCCTCTCCTTCATGGGCAGTTTCTCTGGGTACAACCAGATTCAAATCCGCAAGGAAGATCAATATAAGACTACCTTCACTACCCCACGGGGCACCTTTTCCTATCATGTCATGCCTTTCAGCCTTAAAAATGATAGCGCCACCTTCTAGCGGGCCATGACCTATTGTTTTCACGACTTGGTCCATATCCTATTAGTCTATCTTGACGATCTCACACCACGTTCCAAGCAATGATCCGACCACCTTAATGACCTCTGGCAAGTTTTTCTGCGTTGTCGCAAGTATTACATCTGCTTGAACCCACTCAAGTGCGTCTTTCGCGTTCCGGCAGGCCGGTTGTTAGGTTTCATTGTTTCCCACAAAGGAATCGTTGTAGACCCTCTCAAAGTTCAAGCCATATTAGACCTTCCCGCACCACGCATGCTCCTGTAGCTCCAGAGTTTACAGGGTAAATCTAATTTCCTCCGCTGCTTCGTTCCTGATTATGCCACCACAGTTCATGGTTTCTTACGTCTGCTTCGTACCCACATCCCATTTGTTTGGGATGACCAGGTGCAAGCTTCATTCGAAGCCCTTAAAAAATCTCTCAGACAAGCCCCTTTGATCTCCCCTCTGGATTTCTCTCACGACTTCATCCTTTACGTCTTCACATCCGAACACACCATGTCAGGAGTCCTTGTCCAAGAAGACGTTGCTCGCCAAGAGCATGTCATTTATTATGTCAGCCAGGCCTTGTCTGGACCACCCCTACGTTACCCGTATGAAGAGAGGTTGTCGCTTGTCATCGTCTTTTCCGTACAAAAATTGCGACATTACATTTTACTCAGTCATACCACAGTTGTCGCCGACTCCAACCCCATGGTCTATCTCTTGAGCTGGAAACTTCTGCAAGGTCACGTTGCTAAATGGGTAATTATCCTCCAAGAATATGACCTAACTTTCACAACCCCTAAGAGCACTAAATCCCTCACGCTCGCCCAGCTCATAACCGACCTCCTATCCCTTTTGTCGTCCCCACAAATCTCCGATGAGTTACCCGACAATCACCTGTTCATCATCTCGTCCGATGACCCATGGTACGGTGATATTTTGCTATAACTTCGCACATTGAAGTTTCGACCAGACATGAATCGCGACAGCCTTCATCGTATCCGTCACCACGCCTCTCGGTATCTCATCTTGGCCAATGTCCTTGACTGGCATGGGGTGGACACTTTCCTCCGCCGTTGTCTCACACATGTAGAAGTCGAACAAGTCCTCAACGACTCCCATAGCGGTGCCTATGGTGGACATTTCTCAGGAATGGCCACCACCCATAAGATGATCCATGCCAGATACTTCTGGCCTACACTCTTTACCGATTGCATCACAGCGGTCAAACATTGCCATAGTTGCCAACTTTTTTCCCCTAAGGCTCGGACACCACCCACCCCGCTACACCCAGTCGTCACCATTGGTCCCTTCTGCAAATGGGCCATCGACTTCATGGAATGTAAACCCTCATCCACAAATGGCCATAAGTACATCATTGTCACCATCGACTACTTCACCAAATGGGCTAAAGCCATGCCCACCTTCAATTGTAAAGCCGACACCGCTGCCCGTTTCTTTTTTAACCATATTATTACATGATTCAGGGTCCCCAAACAGTTGGTCTCAGACCATGGTTCACATTTTGAAGATGCCATTTGGCGCGAGTTGTCCACTCTTCTAAAGTTCGAACGTCAGTATTCCTCTTCTTACTACCCCCAAGGGAATGGCCAAGTTGAGGCTATTAACAAAATTTTAAAAGCCATCCTCCAACGCACTATTGACCAGCATAAGTCCAATTGGTGTCACATGCTTTTCCCTGCATTATGGGCTTACCGTACATCAACTGAGACCGCCACTAGTTTTACCCCATTTCATTTAGTTCACGGTGTAGAATCTGTCCTCTCCATAAAATGTTAGATACCTGACTTACACATCGCCATCGAGCTTCTCCTAGACACCTCCCCACTCGAACAACATCTGCTATCATTGTAACAAGCTAATGAAGACCATCGCGCCACCCTCCAAACCATTGAAGCTGCCAAGAACCTCTCCAAGGCTGGTTATGACAAACATGTCCACCCACGAACTTTCCGTGAAGGAGACCTAGTCCTCGCCTATGACCAAGCCCACGACAAGACTGAAAAAGTGAAGTTTGAATCCATGTGGCAAGGCCCTTACATTGTGCATACCTGCCTCAGACATGGGGCATATATTTTAACTGTCTAAGAAGGCCACCCTTTGTGCAACCCCCATAATGGGTTGTATCTTAAATGATTTTATCCTTAAACAAATCCGCGGCCCCATTGGTCCGTATTGTACAGTTTGCTTTCTTTTTGTTTTTCACTTTTTTCTGCAACCTTACACTTGTCTTTTTTTGCATGATCATAGATGGACCATCTTCCACCTTATTACATTCGCTTCGTCGATGGAGCAAGCCGTTGGTCTCCAAACCTGGCCTCTGCAGCATGGGTCTTATATTCCCCTTCACATGAGTTGATTCACCTTGACGGAATGTGCATAGGCGCTGCTACCAATAACTAGGCTGAGTATGATGCTGTGATCGGTCTCCTGACTGATGCCCTTCAGATGGGCATATGTCACCTTCATGTTTTCCTTGACTCCCAGCTGCTTGTCTTCCAGCTCAACAACTATTACCAGGTGCATGATCCTTGCCTCTTTCAAAAGTTCCTGCGCACAAAATAGCTAAGCCGACAGTTTGAATCCATAACATTCACCCATGTCCCAAGAGCTCATAATACTATCGCAGATCAAACGGCTAACAACATCCTAGAATGGCATATCAATCACACCATGTAAAATTAACCATTATGCATAATCATCACATCAAAAACATAAAAATCCTAAAAAAACTGCATTTACAACAAGGGGCATCCACGTGCTTATCATCAAATATTATTTGCATCCATGTGCAATAACATAAACACACATCTATATAGGGGAATCCACGTGCCTATCCTAACACATACTGTTGCATCCATGTGCAATACATCATACGAAATAAACAGGGGGCATCCACATGCCTATCATCATACACCACTTGCATCCACATGCAATACACACATACAAGAGACCACAAGCACATCCATGTGCGTACAATAATCATAACCTCAAAAAATGCATCCATGTGCATATCTATATAAATAAACATCAATGTTATACACATGTCCTGAGTATCTCAGCACTCAGCTATATAAAAAATATATATACATAGGAAAGCCTCATCACATACATGCCATAGCTACAAAAAACCCCGAGTGTCCATACACATCTGGGGGAGTCCTCCATACTCCCTAATGAGAGTCATAACCTCCATCACTGCCTGTATCGGCTACCTTCGACTCCTCACCCCTCTCCTCCTCTGGAAGCTCCTCATCCCCTGAGGGATCCTGCACCCTACTCCTCTCCACCAATACGTCCACTCAAATCGCAATCGATCAAAAGTCCCATGGAGCCTCGAGGCAGGCCTCGATCACCTCCCGATCTAGGTCCCGCCACCCCTCATCAGTAACCCCCACCAGTAGACGATCTAGGAGAACCTGTAGCGACTCCAAAGTCCCCTCAGTGTCCCGTCGACGCACCTCCCCTCGGTCTGGCAGGGTTGGTACAGCCACATGTCCCCTGCGGTCTACGTGTCCCTATGGCGGCCTCAATCCAACATCTGCATCACATCCGAGAACGTACATAGTCAGCACCAGCATATACATCTATCAACCCTAACATACACAAAATCTGACATAAAACAATCAAACAGGTAGATACTACCATCTGACCCCCATGCCTGCCCTTGAGGTCGTGGCACCTCCGGATCTCATGTGTAATCCATATCCTTGTATGGATAGTCGTCCAAAGTCAGTGGCATCTGTAACCACTGAAGATAGAGCTCCCCTGTGAAGTATCTCCCGACCTCTCCACCACCCTGCCGGCACATCATCTGTCCCCATCGCACCATCCGCGACTCCCTCAAATCCCCAGCATGGACCGACACTCTCAGTCGCAATGTCGGCACCCGCCTCATAAAGAAAGAACATAGGAATGACCCATAGCAAAATCCCTTGCCAGATTCCTTCACCGAGGTCAGCTGCCGTTGAACGTAGGTGAGGAACATCTGGCCCCAGGAAAATTATGTGCCATGCAGCACTCGCTCCACTAACTACATCTGGCCCCCTAACACCCATTCGTGCGCTTGAGACCCGAACACCCGAACCACACACGATGCAATCACTCGCACTACTGGCTCCTGCAAGTGACTAATACGAAGTGCATTCCTATGCACTTCAGTTTGCGGGACACAATAGCGCTCCAACATCTCCTCTATGTTCACGTTTGCGGATACCCATGGCTGTGTATCAGCCACCCTACCCAAATAGGGCAATCCCATCAAGAAGTATACATCTACTAGGGTGAGCTCCAGCCTCTCCCCCTTCACCATGAATGCCTATATCTCCGGGTCCCAAAACCCTACCAACCTGTTCAACAATAGTCCCGCTAAACACATCATTGGTACCTGTGCGAACTTTAGAAGCTCGCACAACCCCAAGGTCAACCGAACATGTCGATCCTCCCAGATAAAATCCATCATGTCATCAAGGATCTCCCGCTCCCGCCATAGCACAATCGGCATCCTGTCAATCACACAATGAAAACTCATTAGACCCTCATCAAATAAATAACCATTTCCCCCCCCGGTATAACCCTAAAGCATGATCCAGATCGCGGCTTTAGGGCCCCATGTCGCGATCTCAGATTACTGCTCTCGAGATCTGAGTTGCGAATGCAGATCGCGGCTATCAGGGCTACAGTTGCGGTCACGAATCGTGGATTTCCCGACCTGAGTCGCAATATCGGACCACAACTATAGAGGCTGAACTCGCGATCTAGGATCACGTATTCAGCCTCAGAACTCACGATCCAAGATTGTCATTCCACCCCGAACACTCGCGATCCATGCCCTCATGGACCGTACAAACCCCCCTAGGGACCCACCACCCCCTCGAACCCAGCAAAAAGTTAAAGGTATGAGTTTAACGGAATACCTGCAACTCACGGATCTGAAATCGGTCGGTCGGATCATCCAGAAACACCACCTAAGATCTGGTCCACTATGATCTCCTATCAAAGTCAACAATCCAACTGACACTTGTCATGTTGGGTCCACATACTATTTATAGCCCGTTGACTTTTTCCTGTTTTGGCCATTCTAGATCCATACGGAGTCCATTCTCCGAACTGTTTCCACCACTGGACTTAGCACTATGATACCGTCATGATGGTCGACTCGTTTTCTTTTTTTTTTTTGAACTGTTTTTTGAGCATTTTTTTTTCTAGACACCTCTCGTCGCCTCGGTTTGCGTGCCACATCGGGTGTAGCCCATTTTTGATAAATTTTATGTTGTCAGATTCATTTTTCTGCGCTTGTGATGATGCTTGAGATCATTTCTCGCTCTCACCCTCTTCGGGTATTTTTTCCAAAATGCCCCCCATCGCCTCGATTCACGTGCCACCTCGATCATCGTCCGTTCTGATGTTCCTTATATCACCAGATTCATATTTCCGTGTTTGCAATGATGCTTGAGATCATTTCTCGCTCTCACCGGAACCTTTATTGACATTGTGCCATTGCACCTTGTTGCCACAATTTGCATACCGCAACGGCAGCAGTCAGTTTTTACACACCCTTTGCATCACAACTTATTCATGAGCCCTTCATTCCATCCACACTGCAGTTATAGCGTTGTTTTGCTACCATTCATCATCCTGCAAGGAAGCCCCACTAGTGTTCCCGCCCCCCATTCTTGACTCTCATTCGTGTCCCTTGAATGAGCACTTCCTCCTTTCCTGGCCATTCGTTTTGTTCGGTATAATTTTATCCCTTTTTTGGGTCGGACAAGTCCTTTACGAAAAAGGCACTTAGGGAGTTTCTGTTAAGCTCTTTTCTGACTCTTAAAAGAATGAAAAGATCGCCGAGCAATCTTGCTTCCTTTCATGCTCGTTAAAGTACCTAAAAGGGCGTCTATCTGGTATAATTTTAACCCTTTCCCGGACCTGGTAGACTAATTATGAAAAAGGAATACTCTAGTCACACCGGCTAGAAGAGTTCTTCATTGCATCCTTTTATGCTTTTTCGGGACTTGGAGACTAACACACGAAAAAGAACCCCCTTGGAGTCTTCTTATTGCTTTTAGACTCTCTAAAATTGAAAGCAACCATGAGCATGCACCGTCCTGGGCTCGTACAAATCCACACGATAGTACCATTCCATTATTTCAGAGTCTTCTTCTCGCTTTCAGACTCTTTAAAATTGAAAGCAATCACAAGCATGAACTATCCTGGGCTCATTTAAATACACACAATAGTACCATTTTGAGCACACTTCTTCCAGCTCCTTAAACCATAAAGAAGTCCCCCCCAGTGCCTCTCGGCACCATGATCGATCATCTCGGCAGCACCCCCAATAAGGTCACCTTTGTTCAGAGTATTCTGCAGTCTCCTTCCATCTTACACCAACTTGAGTATCACTCATCCCAGTGACCCTCCCTGATCCATTAAAGCTATGATCCCCTTCCCACCAGTCAGTTTCATATGCTGCCCGATCACCCCCGCCATCATACTCTGAACAAAGGAAGTTTGAGTCCACCCACTCTATTTTCCTAGTTATTCCCCACCACCACAGTATGTCAGTCCTACCATCAGTACTCTCAAACTTTGGTTCTCCACCTCATGCTCCTATCAAGGAAACATCATTGCCTTGGTAGTTGCAGGTCTCCCTCTGTTGACGCCAACCCATCTATTCCATAGGATAGCCCTAGAGGTCCCTGCACCTTGGACTCATCACCATCTGTGGTGAGTGCCTATGGACCATTTTGAGAGGAGTCATCAGTGCCTCTCCGAGTGGTTGTTTCTCACATGCTCGACTTCAACACCTTCATCGCATCATTGAGAATCGCGCAGGGTATATATCCCTTCATTTATTCGTCGAAGACCCCGGATTTCCCCCGACTCTAGCACATTGGTGAGTCACTTCGGAACACCCAGTTATATGTTCCCATGAATGTCTGGGTTGCGTTGGTGATTGTATTCGGAATCCATCCACTTATATGCTTCCTTGAGTACCCAGTTCAGCTCCAGTCCAGTGTACCATTGAGGGTATGACTCCCCATTATTATGATCCAGCAGCTCATCAGTTCCTCTGGTACCACACTCAGCAACACTATTGTTATTCCAGTGTATCAGTTCTTCAGCTCAGACATGGTCATCCCGGCAGTATATCCCAAATTTGTGTCCCCTCTGAACCCTTATGATGTACACAGTGGTTCTCCATGTATCTCTCAGGTCCCCATTTTTGGGCCTTATTTTTATTTTTATATATCTTGATACGAGCATGGGTATGCCCGCCTCGTCCATATGTTGAGATTATTCCTCATTCATTGTTGAGGTCATGTATTTTCATTTTTTGTAGTTTGTTTGGGACTGTTGTTCTGGGCTCTAGTTCGTTTCTTCTCCTCTCCACATCGCAGGAAAACCATACATAGACTTATGATGTCTATCGGCCATACAATGAGCTCCTTCCCTCACACATCAGGGGGCAATCTGTTAACACCCAAAAAGTGCTCACCATCTCATCTCCCTCAATACATGACTCATCTGTCTATATTTCCTACCATATTTTCCTCTAAAACCTTAAAAAACCATTAAAAAGCCTCCAAAAGGCCAAAACCCCCCTTTTTCCCCCAAAATAATTTAAATTTCCTCCAAAAATAGCAAAAACCCTCTAAAAAGGGAATAAAAAATATAAAAAAGAGGAAAAAGAGGGAAAAATGAAGCAAAAACACTATACAATTGACCTAAACCACATGGTGCCAAAAACCATGGATCAACACTCCACCACTAAAAACCTATAAATAGGTGATGGAGGCTCCCCATTTCATATCCACAATCTCTCCTATCCCCATGCTGCCAAAATCACTCCTGAAACCCTAGCTCACCATTTTGAGCTAATTTCACATTTGAGTGCCTCTTTGGCCCATATCCAAAACACTGTGGAGAAGGAGAAGGAACCCATTGGAGCTTGGAAGCAGCCCTCCTGGGCTACTACAAGAGCTTCACCAACCTCAACAATTGAGGTAAATGTATCTTGGTTCCCATTTTTTAATACAAAAGAAAATTCTTATCATATTACTGTCTTTTTATTTCTTGTTGATGCACATGCTAATTTAAGTTTACTTTGTTTTACTATCATATTTTACTGTTTTATTGAACTGCTACTAAAGATTCCCTTCTCCTTAGTAGGTGCTCATTTGCACAAGCTAGGGTGAAAACCCTAGCTACAGTTGCACAAAGAGTTAAAAAAAACAACATTACAAAACAGAAAAAGAGCCTTAGATATGTACCTTGGAGGCTTTTTCTCAACAGCAGCTGAGACACACAGTTAGACAAAGGCAAGTTCACTTAATAGAGAGAGGTTAGATTCAATGTGGTTCCCATCTTGACTAGTGCTAATGCTCAACCTCTTCCCAAAGGCCATCCCTTTCTACAGTAATGAAAGATCAGAAGCAGGTTAATTGTGACATTATATACAAAGTAACTTTCTTGTCTCTTCTATTGTCTTCCTTTTCTTCTAAAACTACTATTAGAGATTGGAAACTAAGCCAACTACATGTTTCTGGTTCTTAATTCTTCTCCAAATGGCCTAGAACTGTATCAACTCTAGATACAAACAACAATCAACTAGGAAGCATACCCTAAATAAATTTGTCCCTAAAATGGATCTAGGATGGGTATGTAGAATGAATACATTTTGTGTCAAACCTTGTAATTTGTGAAGTATGATTCCTTTCGGTATCAGAAACCATCGCTATAAATTCTAATTCAAAATATAGGAAATGAATACCACTAAGTTGTAAACAATAACATAAATCCAATTTCAAAAAGAGCAATCAGTTGGCTGAGCATTAAATCCTACGCTAGCCATAACAATCGACTACTATTAGCATAGATAGAAGTCTTTATGCAAAGCAGAAATGTGACTAAGGTATTATATCAGAATACACTTATTGTAACTGTCCGGGAAAAATATTTGTTTTGAAAGGAACATTAATATTTTTAATAACTAGGCTTATACTGGAACTCAAAATCAATTTTTTTTTCTAACCACACAATACATTTCAAAATTCGAGAGCTATTATCTGTGAGTAGCTTCTCATTTTTTAACATTCCTTAAATAACTTTAAGATTATATCTAATAGTTTTTATAATATACTGCAGCATCCTATCTCAACACCTTTATAGAGAAATTCACTAATGTGAGGATTACAAGGTCATGATCATCCAACTCTTCCAAATGTAAAAAATCCATGTAGTGATTTAACGATCTGGAAAAGGAGGCTATCAAGATCTTTAAAAACTTCTAAGCAATAATATTCTTAAGAGTTCCACCATAAACATATATGGTAGATACATGAAAGAGTTGCAAAATAGAAGCTACTCTGTTAAGCGCACCACTATAGCTTAATATTAGTAAATATGATCAAGTTTTTGCATCATTTAGTTGTAGTGAAAACAAGTACAGAGATTGGCAAAATGAATGTGGAATGGAAGGCCAAAATTTTATAGGAGACAAAAATTGCTCTGGTGAAAATTAAATTATCTACCCAAGCCAGTAGGAAACATATATTGGTAAACAAAAGGAATTGAATATATACCAGTCAAGCACCCTTTCATCTCATACCAGTAGATAAATCACACACATGATCAAATACTAACTTTAATATTGAACATACAAGTAATACTAGACAGCTACACATTAGGTTTTCAAAATGCACCTAGCATTATATTGTCAAGCTCACTTGATTGCATTTTACAATTAATTTTTGTTAAGGAATTTTCACTGGAATCACTAAATTCTCTTCTTGGAATGGCTTGGAGCTGTATTAGCTCTAGGTAAAGACAACAATCAACTAGGAAACATACCCTAAATAAATGTGTCCCTGAAATGGATCTGGGATGGGTATGTAGAATGAATACATTTTGTGTCAAACCTTGTAATTTGTGAAGTATGATGCCTTTCGATATCAGAAACCATTGCTATAAATTCTAATGGAAAAGCCAGGAAATGAATACCACTAAGCTATAAACAAGAAGATAAATCCAATTTCAGAAATAGCGATTAGTTGGCTGAGCATTAAATCCTACGATAGCGATAACAATCTACAGCTACTAGCATAGATAGAAGGCTCTATGCAAAGCAGAAAGGTGACTAAGGTGAGCAAAGCCTCTATGCTCCCACTGCTCCAAAACAAAAGAAAAATGATTGATGTTGTTGTAGGAAGCTCTTGTTGTTTAAGAAAGCATGAGGAATGTGTGAAAGGAAGAGGTTTCTTATAGGAAAAGAGAGGCTGTGAGGAATTTTAGATTTATATTTCAAAAGAAATTAAAATTAAGTAGTTTAGAAACAAATTAGAGGTTATTTTAATTTAACATGAAGAAGAGTTAATGGGAAAAATTTTCTCCACTTCACAAATTATTGGCGTTGAGTTGGAAATCAACTCAAGAAATGGTGACTCCACGGGGAGGGTTGTTACCAACAAACTAGAATTCATAATCAGAGGTTTCATAGATAGGCCTTGTCTAAATAGGAACCAATTCAATCTAAGGGCCTGAAGATGAAATGAAGTTTTGATTGTAAATTTCGATGGGTCTCAAACATTGAAAAAGACTTGTAGAAGGATCACACTGGTTGTGTCTACTTGTAAGCTAGAGCTCACTATGTGTTACCACTCATTATGTATCAGTTTCCACTCATGAGAAAGGTAGTTCTGGGAACCTATCAGCTTCCAAGAAGTATTTCTAGGAAATGAACATCCCTACAGTGGCCTAATCATCATGATAGTCTTTTACCTCAATTCTGGGAAGCCTTGGCATTGGATAGAAGTTTGGGTACATTCCATCATCAAATAATGAAATAGTGGTATACCTTCAGTCCTATGCATGAAGAGTGATCTGGGAAGTCTTACCCTTGAAAGCAGTTACATGACAACAATAAAAATTTTCCATTGGCTGTGGGAACTTCTAAGCAATCTTAACACCAGTATGAAGGGACAAAAAGCAGTCATGGGCAGTAAATTCTCTATTCTGAGGGGTTTGTGTGTATAAAACAGAAGCATGCCCTCTCACATTTATGAAGCATGCCTTCATCCTACAACCATATTAACATTTTATTTCTGATTAATAGCATCAGTGGGGGAACAATTAAAGTTGTCTCAATTGAAGGTTAGATTGTTGAAATGGGTTTGACATCAACATTAATACTGAACCCAACCAAATGTTCTTTAATTGTGATGGTGAAAAGCATAAGCATAAGTAAGACATCATTAGGGTGACTCCTCAATTGTTGAGGGTGTTATTTTAGTTTTGAAACAACACCTTGAGCCTTAACTTCATTAGCAGAGAATACATGGAGAGAACTGAAACAAATAAAAAAAACTAAAATAAATGGAGAGAATAACAACTCTCTGTCAGCGCACTCCTCGGAGATAAAAGATTCCCTAGCACAAGTGCACTAGAGAGATAAATCTACAATAACAATCAATATGACTCTGAAACAACAGCGCTAGAGCTGATCACAAGTGTGCTAAAGGGAGAATGACCAAGCCCAAGACAGACTTTAACCCATGATTCATGAACAATAGTGAACACTAGAGATATATGTGACCTCAAGCATAAAACACTTTATAAGAAATATGATGTACATAGGCTAAACAATAGTCAAGATGACAAGATGGCTATTTATAAATGGCTCAAGTACGTACAAGTTTATTGACCCACATATTAGTTGGCTAGGTTGACATTAAAAAAATAACTATTATTACAATAAAAGATTTACATTAATGTCTAACCATATGTATTAATGAAACAATAAGATATTGTAGTATCGACAAGCGAGGATAACACCATTTTCAACACCACCCTTACGTTGAACAGGGGGCACATAGAAGAATGATGAGCTACGTATGTGAGTGGGATTATGTAACCCAAATCAAAAGAGTCAATCATGGCTGATCTACAAAAGTCAACAGGCTTATGAATGAACAACTCAAACACAACAAAGAGAGAATTTATGGATACCCATCTTGAATATATCTAATAGGGGGATTATGTATAGCCAGTCAAATATAGCTCACCCAAATTCATTTGAAAAGCAATGCATCAATACACAACATGAATATAACTTGGCCTTCATCAAGATAGAGAAGTGAGTGAGTTTATAAAAAACTAGCTCAAAATATGGTTAGCCTTATTCACAACATCCTTCCTTAATTTGAACGACAGGGCATTACATCACAATTTTCCCCTTAATGTTAAATGTAGGCGATAGTAAAGATAACATCCTCCCTAAAAATACAAATCTATTAAACCAATACACTAATGAAGATGGCCTCTAATAAAGGCATAGAAGGATCAACTAAAGCATGTTACTCAATTGAAGGTACAATGGATGGCACGAGTTGTCCCTGAAACTGCAAGTGTCAAATTTAGTACATCCAAAAATGACCAAATTCATAAAGTGGAAAGAAGAGATCTAGTAAAGACAAAACTCATGTGTGGAAGACTCATATATAAAAAATAGTAGGACAAATATTGTAGTCTTAAGAACAAAAATTCAATCAAAGATAGCTATTCCTATGAAAGAATCATATAGAAAAAATATTGAAATAATGTCCCATGCACTTGATCCAAAATCCAAAAATGGGGATTTAACAAAGTCATATCTTGGAGATCAAAATCAACGGGATTCTCCATACACAAACCCTTGCTCCAAAGGAAGGAAGTATAAGTTGCTAATATTGAAAGTTCTTCTGATGTACCCAAAGATAGGTGGCCTCATTTAAAATGTCCACTTCAATAAGTTTAAGGATGACACAATTAACTATGCAAAAAATTTCCTTGCCTAAACCAAGCGATTAAAGGAATAGTACAAGCTTCTTCCAAGAAATATGTAGAGAATTATATATGTACTAGGGTAGCACAATCTTTAGCTGAACAACACAAACCTGGAGAGAACTTCTTGCAAAGAGATTATCTGGAAACCCTAGTTCTACAACCCTTAGGGCACTTCCACTAGCCAAAAATATCTGGATCAATTGTTGAAGTGAATCATGACGAAGGCTTAAAACAATAGGAAAAAACCCTAGGATACCTTAGTTCCATATCACTTTCGGCAATGCCACTATCGGCAATGCCACTATCCATAAAATGTCCAATCTAATGTAAAGAAGGAGATGGTCTGATGCTCTAAGATCTTGGGTCTAAATTCATATAAAAAAATAGTGATGCTACTTTCCCATACTCGAGGATCGAGTGTTAAAAATGAATAAAATGGATAATTTGAAACCCCAATTCTGCAATCACATGAAAAATAATGATGCTTCATGCTACCAATCCATAGCCATGGAAGAACTATTGAAAATAAGAAAAATGGTTAACATCAAACCCTAGTTCGTCAATCATAAGAAAAACAACATGTTATTAGCCCATAGCCATGGATCCACTCGAAAAAAGATCAAAAGGGATTGGGTGCTCAAATATATGGATAAAAACTCCAAGAAAGAGTATCAAACAAGATAAGAACATCCCTATCAGAGGTGCCCTTATTCAATAAATATGACCACCATGAAACAACCCCAATAATCATGTAACACGTCCTTTTCCTGTATGCAGTCCTACTAATAGCCATCAGAATACGGCGTCTTGCTGGGTCACTTTTAGCTTGATATTAGTTTCCAAAACAGGCCCAAACCTGTGCACTAATGCATTTATATCAGCTTAAAAGCGCCCTCTGTTGCTGATTCATAAATGGAAAACGCAATACACTTATGAAAAAATGTTCTCAATAGGGTACATATATACCTTTTCTATCAAAATTGGCACAGGTTCCCCACCCTGATATTACTCACAAGTCGCCCCCCTTGATTTGACTAACACAAGTTGGTCCTAGATCTAAATTTATGCAGATATTGTTCAATAAATAACATACCCTCCACCTAAGGACATTCTATTGGCCTGCAGATCATATGATCTTAACCAGGATCACCATCCAATCCCTCACACAAGATTTACTCCAAAGTTGCATATAGGTCTTTTCGTGTATGGGCAACTCCTTTAAGGATCTTTATATTATTAGAAGACTTACATAAATACCCTTTTTTTTCTCTATTGTAATTCATATCTCTTAACCATTCTTGGTATTCCTTTTAATGCTGAAACGAGTATCCCCTGTTTTTTTATTTTTATCTTTATTGAGGTCCTTGCAATAGGATTTTATACTTTCACTCCTTTCCTCCTTGCTTTCCTTAACAAATTATAAGGATCTTAAAGCAATATAAAAAGAAATATAATATAGTATGTCACAATTCTCTCTTTCCCAATGCGGCTTTGCAATTACGTTCTTCATCCACTTCAGGTGAGTACTCCACATTATTACCTGAATTCATCGATGATAAGGTGAGCATACTTGTTGTGTTCTCCCTGTGAAGTCATCGGTGTTAAGGTGCGCATACTAAAGAAAACATAAAATAAAAAGAAGCTATTGTAATCCTAGAGTCATAGCCCTCCCCTTAAAGTCCCCCACACTAAGGAGTGTTTAGCGGGAAGCAATGTATTTTACTAGCCTTATAACTGTGAAGAGATGACTTAAAATTTTAAAATAATTGAGGATTATTTCTAGCATAGATTAGTTCATGAACATAGAGTACTGCTATTAACATATCATGTCTTGAATGAAGAACACATATATTGCATTTTGATGAACATTTTATAAATCCATGATCCTTAAAATATTGATCATTTCTTGAGTACCATGCTCTTTATGCTTTCTTAAGACCATATAAGGCCTCCTTCATCTTGTAAATGCTATCTTCTTTTCCCGGTACCTCAAAGACTTTAGGTTTATTTACATAAATTTACTCACCAATATAGCCATTCAAGAATGTTGATTTCACATCCATATGATAAATAGGCCACTTATATTATGCAACTAAGGCAATTACAATTTTGATTGTATCCAACCTGGAAACAAGAGCATAAGTTTTTATGTAATCGCTTCCCTCTTCTTGTGCATAACGTTTTGTGACTAAACAAACCATGTACTGGTCAATTGTCCCATTTGACTTATACTTAGTTTTATATATCCATTTAGCACCAATTACATTTTACCTTCTGCAAGTTCAACTAGAATCCTTGTGTCGTTTCTTTCTAAGGCATCAAACTCTGTTTGCATTGTTTCCTTCCATTCTTATTTCTGTGAAGCTTCTCCAAAACTTTGTGGCTCACTTGATTGAATAAGTTGTTTCATGAGTGAATAATTAACACAACGTTTTGACCTGTTGACTCTTTTCTCCAAATTTTAATATAAAATGTCTTGTTGTGAATGTTCCTTAACTCACCATTTTGGCTTCTTTCGTTCATCTTTATTAGGACACTTCTTAATGTTAGCTCCTTCATTGACTGTTACTTCAATCCTTACTCTTAATCTCCAGTGGAACTTTATCTTATTGATAGATACCCTTCTCATCAAAGATTACATCTCTACTTATGATGATCCTCTTCTTTGTTGGATCAAACAACCTATAACTTCTGGTATCCATCAAATAACCAATAAAAATACACTTGGTACTTTTATAATCCATTTTTTTATTGTCTCCTCCAAGAGATGAGCATATGTAATGCAACCAAATACTTTCATATGTGCAACACTAGGTATGTGACCATACCAAGCCTCTTCTGGGGTCACATTTAAAAATGACTTTCTAGGACACCTATTGAAGCTTTGTAGGACACCTATTGAAGGTGTAAACAATGGTGTGCACTGGTTCTCTACAAAATTAATTGCCAAGTTGTATGGTCTTCAACATATTTATTTCCATCTAAACAATGGTTATATTTTTCCTTTCAGCCACTCCATTTTGTTGAGGGGGTGTAGGAAATAGTAAATTCTCTCTTACCTCCATTAAATTTGCAAAAAATATAGAAATTCGTGTGATTTATAATATCCCCCCCATTATCTGACCTAAGGGTGAGAATTCTTTTGCCACTTTTTTTTTATACCATTTGTTTGAACTGAATGAAATGTACAAACACTTGTAACTTTTCTTTCAAGAAATATACCCAAGTATTTTTTGAGTAATCATCTTTGAATATTAGGATCACATTAGTGAAACATGATAATCAGGTGCAAATCAATGAAGTATCAGCACCTGTCCATGAATCCATACATGCAGACTTTGTTTCCTTATACCCTGAAGACAATAGAAATAAATTAATAATGTTAAAAACATCAACATCCCATCCAAAACCAGATTATGAAATCAACCAGAGATCTCTTATGGAAATGGAAAGTAGTTGAAAAAATTATGATCGAAAAACTTCATCTAGGGACAATTATGGAAGGTATTGGGCTCTCAAGGGAGTCACCCTAGCAATGGAGGTATCAATTGTAGATGAGAAATTAAGGATTGTCCCTTCCAAATAATATCTCATCCCAAGACTTTTCAATATTTTATGTGGCAACAGTCTCCCTAAAAAGACAAATCTATTAAACCAACACACTAGTGAAGGTGGCCTCTAATAAAGGAATAGAAGGATCAACTAAAGCATGTTAGTCATTTGAAGGTACAATGGATGGCACGAGTTGTCCCTGAAACTGCAAGTGTCAAATTTAGTACATCCAAAAATTACCAAATTCATAAAGTGGAAAGAAGAGATCTAGTCAAGCCAAAACTCATATATAAAAAATAGTAGGACAAATATTGTAGTCTTAAGAATAGAAATTCAATCAGAGATAGCTATTCATATGAGAGAATCATATAGACAGAATATTGAAATAATTTCCCATGCACTTGATCCAAAAACCTAAAATGGGGAGCTAACGAAGTCATATCTTGGAGATCAAAATGAAAGGGATTCTCCATACACAAACCCTTGCTCCAAAGGAAGGCAGTATAAGTTGCTAATATTGAAAGTTGTTCTGATGTACCCAAACATAAGTATCCTCATTTAAAATGTCCACTTCAGTATGTTTAAGGATGCCACAATTAACTATGCAGAAAATTCCTTTCCTAAACCAAGCGATTAAAGGAATAGTACAAGCTTCTTCCAAGAAATATGTAGAGCATTATATATGTACTAGGGTAGCAGAAGTTTTAGTTGAATAACACAACCCTAGAGAGAACTGCTTGATAAGAGATTATCTGGAAAACCTAGTTCTGCAACCCTTAGGGCACTTCCACTAGCCAAAAATATCTGGATCAATTGTTAAAGTGAATCATGACGAAGGCTTAAAACCATAGGAAAAAACCCTAGGATACCTTAGTTCCATAGCACTTTGGGCAATGCCACTAGCCATAAAATGTCCAATCTAATGTAAAGAAGGAGATGGTCTGATGCTCTAAGATCTTGGATCTAAATTGATATAAAAATAGTGATGCTACTTTCCCATACTCGAGGATCGAGTGTTAAAAATGAATAAAATGGATAATTTGAAACCCCAATTCTACAATCAAAAGAAAAATAATGATGCTTCATGCTACCAATCCATAGCCATGGAAGAACTATTGAAAATAAGAAAAATGGATAGCATCAAACCCTAGTTCTTCAATCACAAGAAAAACAACATGTTATTAGCCCATAGCCATGGATCAAATCGAAAAAAGATCAAAGGGGATTGGGTGGTCAAATATATGGATACAAACTCCAAGAAAGAGTATCAAACAAGATAAGAGAATCCCTATGAGAGATTCCCTTCTTCAATAAATATGAACACCATGAAGCAACCCCAATAATCGTGTAACACGTCCTTTTCCTGTATGCAGTCCTACTAACAACCATCATAATACGCCTTCTTGCTGGGTCACTTTTAGCTTGATATTAGTTTCCTAAACAAGCCCAAAACTGCACCCTAATGCATTTATATCAACTTAAAAGCGCCCTCTATTGTTGGTTCGTAAATGGAAAACGCAATACACTTATGAAAAAATGTGCTCAATAGGGTACATATATACCTTTTCTATCAAAATTGGCACAAGTTGGCCCCCCTGGTATTACTCACAAGTCGCCCCCCCCTTATTTGACTAACACAAGTTGGTCATAGATCTAAAATTATACAGATACTGTTCAATAAATAACATACCCTCCACTTAAGGACATTCTATTGGCTTGGAGATCATATGATCTTAACCAGGATCACCATCCAATCCCTCACACAAGATATACTCCAAATTTGCATAAAGGTCTTTTCGTGGATCAACAGCTCCTTTAAGGATCTTTATATTATTATAAGACTTCCATAAATACCCTTTATTTTTTTTTCTCTGCTGTAATTCATAGATCTTAACCATTCTTGGTAGTCCTTTTAACGCTGAAACAAGTATCCCCCGTTTTTTTATTTTTATTTTTATTTAGGTCCTTGCAATAGGATTTTATACTTTCGATCCTTTCCTCCTTGCTTTCCTTCCCAAATTATAAGGATCTTAAAGCAATATAAAATAGTATGTCACAGTTCTCTCTTGCCCAATGCGGCTTCGCAATTACATTCCTCATCCATGTCCAGTGAGTACTCAACATTACTTAATAACTGAACTGAAGTCATCGATGCTAAGGTGAGCATACTTGTTATGTTCTCCCTACGAAGTCATCAGTGTTAAGGTGCTCATACTAAATCAAACATAAAATAAAAAGTAGGTAACGTAATCCTAGAGTCATAACCCTCCCCTTAAAGTCCCCCACACCAAGGAGTGTTTAGCGGGAAGCAACGTATTTTACTTTCCTTATAACTATGAAGAGATAAATTAAAATTTTAAAATAATTGAGGATTATTTCCAGCATAGATCAACTCATCAACATAGAGTACTACTATTGTTGGTCACCCTATATGTCAATTAATTACAACTAACATATAGGATGCTCAATATAAATTGACAAACCCAGGGAGGTCTTTTATTTCAATGGAAATAAGCACAATCTATGCATAAACATCTCTACAATTAATTGAATAAATAAAGATGATAATCCTACCTATCTGCTCAGCCAAATTCATTCCAGAAAGGTAACTAATCTAACTCATACATCTAGGAATTCAAAGTGCAACTACCTTCCTACAGAAATCAACATAGCAGTTATTGATCTAAGAATGAAATTGAACTGGATTACTTTTGCAAGAAGTTAAATCCAATAATGATCAAACTATAGTATTCAATATTTACCAAAATGATCCATCCAATAACTGCTGTAACTCAACCATGATCTGCCTAATCTATGAACTCAATGAAAGATACAATAGCAACCAAAATTGAGAAATAAACTTGAACTATAAATTGATAACCATTAGAAATCCTAGAAAGAATAAATGATTGAAAGGAATGGAGTTGAGCTTGGCTGTAATAGCTATTGAACACACATGCATTAATCAAACTAACCTACATAGTTGACTATCACACCATGCAGTTGCAGCTATTAATATGCAAATAAATAAAATACCAATAAAGAATGCAATCATAAACTCTCTGTTGCAGCTATCAGAAATACACCTAATGCAATTCCACAACACACAATAGGAAATGAATAAATCTAACTACCTACTTAACTCGGAAATCTCTCTGAGAAGGTGGACCCTGGCCTTCTAATAGAGACGCCATGAACTAACACGAATTAAGACACGGAAATAGAAGTAACTCTGCTCTTCATTAAAGATGGTAATTCACAGTCTTAGTTCTCTGTTACAGCCCATACAAAATAATAATTATCCAACCCCAGACTTGGAAAGCCTTCCCGAATTTATACATGAGGAATACAGTTCGTGATCCACTAATTTCGTGCAGTAATGAAGATCTATGATCTTCATGCTGCAGAGTTACAACTATCTGTTACAGCCAAAATGAATGAGGCCATTAGTCATGAAGGATGTTGTTACACTGGCAGTCAATAGATCAACGGTTCAACCAATCGGGAGGCGTCCTGTCTGTTGCAGCTATGATCTATTTCAGCGACCTGTTACAGCTCATATGGAGAGATGCATTGTCCCTTAAAAATATGAGGAATGGAGTTAGAAGAATAACAGCTAGCCCACGTATAATTCTTTCCCAAGGCATGGAAACTGATACACCTGTGCTTTGATCTTATCTTAATGAAATCACACAAGTTAGCATAAATCAAAGGAAAAATTCATAACCATAACAATCTTAAGAACTTAATTAATTGAAACAATAATGATGTATACCTTGTCAGGATTGCTGATTAATCTGGAAAAAGGCATGTATACGGTTTATGAAGGTAGAGTGTAACTGGGAAAAATGGTGTAATAAATATGGTCAAAAAGGGGCATTTCTAGGGCCCAACATCTCCCCCCAACTATCCATTTGTGTGTCCTCATGCAACAGCAGATTAGTTAGATCCTAACTTTGATTTTTGTTAATATTATGCAAGTGAGTTAAAGGAATCGATTTTGACAATCAGCCCTTGGAAATGCTGGTTCTTGTGTAACGGCTTCTCCTTACCCTTAGCAGCTTCGTCTTATATGGAACTCACCAGATTTTCAATTGTGCTGGTCCTTCTGAAACAATATCGTTTCCTTATGTCCCCATTCTTAGCATCTTTTCCTGAGTTGTAATTCCAAAAAGAAATTTTGAGGGCGTTGGTTCTTGTGTAATAACATCCTATTTCTTGATTCCTTTGGCCTACTGAGTCGGTTCAATGTTTCTGAAACAATGAGGCTATGTCCTGGGGTAGTTCCTTTGATTGCCTTGCTCCTGAGGGTTTCTGTAATGCTAGATACACTACTGTAACTTTATGCCTTGCCATATAAAAAATATCTCCACATTCCAGGCATATCAGTTCTGGTTGTCCTTCATTCCCATGAATGGATGATAAAATCCCCAATTGGTCTGTAGCTTCCACCCTTGAACTCGCATGTTTCCTTGTCTATTTTAGGCATGTCTCCTTCCACTTTTCTAGTTCTGCACGAAGCACTTGCAACTACTCTTTTAACAACTCATTTTCAAACAGAAGATTCTCTAATTGCGGGTCTTCTACAATAGGTTCTTTTGTATCAGTAGGTGGTCGAGGTTTTAAGATGGGAATCCCGGTTTCTACCTCAATAAATTGACCTGCTTTTGCTGTAGTAGCCATTTTAGTTTTTCTCCTTTTTGTTGGGCTGGATGTCTAGCCCTTGCTCATTAGCCCTTCTTTTCTCCCCTGGGGCAGAAAAAACTCTATCACCTTAGAGACAGGGCCAAATCCTTTCTTTTGAATTAAATTCTTTCTTAATTTAGGGGAGGTTATCACATTCAGGACTTCTAGATCACTTTCTGCTACTGCTCTCGCTTGACGTTCCTCCTTTGCTATTGCAGTTTTAGCTGCCTCAGTTTCAATTTCCTCTTCATCTATCTCCTTTTCATCCTCCAATCGAACATCTGGTGTTCCAGTCCTCCCCCCAATTGAATTTGAGGAACTCCAATCCTCATCCACTAACCTTGCAAAAAAATCACGGGGTGTTCTCAGACGAATCAGAAATTGCCCCTAGGTCAGTTTGTTATGTACCAGGGCTCGTAAGGTTAATAATTTAATTAGCCCATGATTTGAGAGGGATGATAGGGGTGTTGAGCTCTTTTAGAGTAATAAGCCATGCGTTGCAAGGATCTAAGAAGATAATATGGCATATTTAACAGCATGCGATAACGAAAATGTAATAAGAGGAAAAATTCATAAATGTAAACAACACTGTACCTCACTTCACATGTGATATATTTCTTTAAGAAGAGTGCAACTTGATCCCAAGGACTTGAAAGAGTATCCAACGCTATTCCTCTGCCCCGTGGTCGAACACTCTCTCCTGCCACCAGGAAATCCTCAGTTGCAGTTGGGTGACAGTGTTTCCGACTAAACCAGCACTGCCCGATTTTGGGAAGTCCCGTTACCTCTGCCAAGATTACCTTTGAAACATCTACCCTTAATCCTCGAACCTCTGAATGAGTGCTCGTCAAATTTTGAGCAAATTCAAGGGTTTTTTCCTCATGAAAACCATTCAATCGTTGAAAATAATCTGTCCATCCTGCTTCTTGAAAGATAGCAAAGACATCCCTATTCTCATACATAGATTCTATTGTTAACGGTTCATACCTCACATGGATACCCATACCACTGAGATTTTTGCAAAATATCGTAATGAATACACCAATTACAGTTTTGAACATCAACTGACTGCATGCAGACATGGTCGATGGATAGTTGAAGTTTGGATTGAGCGTTGTTGGAAAGGTGGCACAGTTAGTTTTGAGATAAAACCCGTGGTCGGATTATCGCACAAGTCAGGTAGAATGGTAGTCAAATCATAAGTACGGGTAACAGGTTTTATCGTGATTCTGGTTTAGTTGATTTGTTGTGGATCGATGACAGGGATAAATAACAATTATAACCATTATTGCTTGCGAAATCAATAGATTCCTAATGATGATTATAGTTAGAACCTGTACCTTCAAAATTAATGCTCAAGCCACCATTTTTTCGTGGCATGATGTTTCACAGTCACATTTCTGGTAGAATACGCGTGTGCCAAGATGAGTTGGACGCTGCCAACCAAGATGATAAGTACATTCATGTTGAATCCTTGGCGGACTGTGATTGAAATTGTGGAGTCATCATTTAAATTCGAGCTAGGTCAAATTATTGACGGCGAGACTGTTCTGAAAGGCAGACAATCTAGCAGAGTTATAGATGATGAATAAGTGGATTTAAGTAGAGTTCGACAAAACATGGCAGAGTTCTAGTTGCAAAAATTCAGAGAAAAGGCAAAATATAGAAGAATAGCAGCTGCTAGACTTGGAGGAATAAGCAAGAGTAGCGGAGTTGTAGCTGCTTGGAAAAAGGAGAAAATGAAATGAAGATAGTGTAGTCACAGTTGCTAGACTTAGCGGAATAGGAAAGAATAGTGGAGTCGCAGCTACTGGAAAAAAGCGAAAAATGAAATGAGAATAGTGGAGTCGCAGCTGCTAGAATTAGCGGAATAGGAAAGAATAGCGGAGTCGCAGCCACTGAAAAAAGCAAAAATGAAATGGGAATAGCAGAGGCGCAGTTGCTAGACTTAGCTAAATAGGCAAGAATAGCAGAGTCGAAGCTGCTGGAAAAAACGAAGGGAATGTAAAAATGGCAAAGTTACAGCTGCGAAAATAGGAAAAATGAGCAAGGTAAGGAGTCGCAGCTGTGCAAAATGAGTAACAGGAAGACTTTCAGCTGGCTGCTGAAAAACTAACGAATCATCCATCTTCTTCAAAGAGATTTATTAAATAAGGAAACAATGTAAGGTGCCTGCAATCGTCTGGCCCAGTCACGACTGTTGTTCCTCCAATCAATCCCTGCACACAAATATTCAAAACAAACCGATCAAGTGCAAAATGAAAAATAGATAAAATACATAATGAAAAACAAATTATTTATGTACAAATTATGTGGATATTGCAGTTCTTAAAAATTCATAGGGGTTGAGAAAAGTCCCTACCCTGTCGTTAACTGATAATCTAGATCTGTTGAAACCTGTGAAACGAAAGCATCCCTTGAGATCGGTTTGTGATACAGTCGCACCCAATGACCATTTGTGAATAATGGTGTCTTGTTTTCATCAATGGTGATCAACCAAACTGTTCCATTGTCAAATACACGATCTAATTGATAAGGTCCCAACCAATGAGTGCATAGCTTGCCTTTGAAATCCCTCTTAAACCATGAATCATATAATAGAGCTCAGTCTCCTTCCGAGAAGACTTTCTTCTTTATGAATCTGTCATGCCACTTAGAGCGCGGCTGTTGGATTAAAGTTGTATGATTTACTGCTGCTGTGCACTTTTCAACCAATTCATTAAGTTGATTCAATCGGTTCCTCTGTGCTTCTGATAAATCTAGATTTGCTTCTACAGCTGTTTTCAAAGTCCTGATTTCAAATTCAATTGGGAAAACAACATTATTACCGTACACTAATTCATATGGGTAAAAACAAGTTGTGTTGCACCATGTAGTGCGATAGGCCCATAGTGCCTCTGGAAGTCTCTCAGCCCAATCTTTACAATGGCTTTTCACTGCTTTTGTCAAAATAGCCTCAATGACCTTGTTTGAATTCTCTACTTGGCCATTGGCCTGTGGATGATATGGTGAGGTTATTCTGTGCTGAATATGAAATTTCTATAACAGTGCTTCCAGTTTGTGAGACACAAATTGCGGTCCACCATCCGTGATGATTTCCTTGGGTACTCCAAATCGAGTAAAAATTTCTTCATATAGGAAATCAATCACAGCCTCATCATTAGCCTTAACCAAAGCTATAGCTTCTACGCATTTGGTCATGTAATCTGTGCAAACCAAGATGTGAAATTTCTTCTTTGAGGGAGGGTTGATAGGCCCTACAAGGTCTAGAGGCCATCTGTCAAATGGTTCAACCACAAGCTATGGCTGCAAAGGAATTTCATCTAATATGTTGTTGGCCCAACCTTTGGAAACTATCACATGCCTGAACATACTTCTTTGCGCCCCTAAACAATGTGGGATAGAAATAACCCATCCTCAAAACTGTATGACCTGTCCTTTTGTCAGTAAAATGTCCCCCATAGGGCTCATCATGACAAGATTTAAGAATACTAAAGATTTCATCTTCTGTAACACATCTTCTGATTTCTAAATCAAGCCCTGTGTAGAAAAGATGGCCATCAATCCAGCAGTACCTAGCACTTTGCCGTATGATCTTTCTTTTTTCTCTCTTCGACTGATGTGCTGGGAGCTTACCTGCAGCCAAAAAGTTAGCAATATTTACATACCATGGGGAATGAGCTGATACTGCAAACAAATGTTCATCAGGGAAGGAATCTTCGACTGGTAAATTGTCATCATTGTTAGTAAGTTGAGATAAAAAATATGCAACAATATTTTCCTTCCCTGGTCTATCAATAATTTTGATATCAAATTCATATAACAATAACAGCCATCTAGTAACTCTAGCATTTGTGATTGGTTTATTCATTAAATATTTGATAGCAGAATGATCAGTGTGCACAAAAGTGGAATATCTAGTAATATAATGTCTAAATTTATTGATGGCATAAACAATGGCAAGGAAATCCTTTTCTGTGACAGTGTAGTTTAGTTCAACATGAGATAAGTTCTTGCTAATATAATAAATTGCATAAGGAGCATTACCTTCCTGCTATCCCAAAACTTCTCCAATGGCAGTGTCTGAAGCATCTGAAGAAATATGAAAAGGTAGAGCCCAATTGGGCCCTTGTAAGATGGGTGTTGTAGACAGCCTTTTGTTTAGCTTAGTAAATGTTGTTTGGCATGCATCATTCCAAACAAACTATACATCCTTCATCAACAAAGTAAAAAAAGGAGAAGCTAGTTTGGAAAAAGTTTCTATGAACCTTTTGTAGTAGCCAGCATGCCCCAAAAAGCTATGTACATC
Organism: Larix kaempferi; assembly: GCA_027924585.1. Classification (NCBI taxonomy): domain Eukaryota; kingdom Viridiplantae; phylum Streptophyta; class Pinopsida; order Pinales; family Pinaceae; genus Larix; species Larix kaempferi. The sequence continues at coordinate 610,314 of BSBM01000225.1, read as the reverse complement.
CTTTTGTGTTCCAAGAGTTAATATGTTTTTAATTACCTTGATTTTGGATGGATCTACTTGGATTCCATCAAAAGAGATGAAGTGCCCCAGAACTATGCCCTCGCTCATCATCATGTGGCACTTTTCAGTGCTTAAAGAGAGTTGGATTTGTTCACAGCATTTCAAGACCTTTTCTAAAATTTTCAGTGCTTCTTCATAACTATCACCATATGGAGTAAAGTCATCCATAAAAATCTCCATGCAATCATTTACCATCTCTGAAAAGATTCCAATCACTACTCTCTGAAATGTGGCTGGTGCATTGCACAAACCAAAAGGAAGTACCCGGTATGCAAAAGTACCCTAGGGATAGGTGGAAAGTGTTTTGTCCTGGTCTTCTGGAGCAATATGGATTTGGTTGTAGCCACTAAAACCATCTAGAAATGAAAAATACTTTTTCCCAGAAAAGGGATTTGGTTGTAGCCACTAAAACCATCTAGAAATGAAAAATACTTTTTCCCAGAAAAGGTATCAAGGACCTGATCGATAAAAGGTAAGGGGAAGTGGTCCTTCTGCGTTGCCTTATTCAATTCTCTGTAATTCATGCAGACCCTCCATTTCCCATTCTTCTTTGGCACAATCACGAGTGGAGAAACCCACTCACTGTCTGAAATCGGGTACATAAATCCTGCTTCCAAAAGTTTTTGGATCTCTTCTTTCACAATGTCTCTTAGGTTCGGGTTCATCCGTCGTTGTGGTTAACACAAAGGCATGGAGTCGCTCTTAATGTAAATGTGATAGGTACACAGATTAGAAGGAATCCCTTTCATGTCTGTATACTCCCAAGCGAAAGCTCCTCTGTATTGTTTCAGCAAAGTGACTAGCTGTTCCAGCTCCCTGGGTGCAAGGTTTGAATTGATATTCAATGTTGTCCCTAGCTCAATTTTCACTGGTACAATTTTCGAATTATGGAGTATTGGAATCATACTGGCATCACTGACTAGAGTTTCTTCTGTAATATTTTCCTGTTCTGCTTCATCTAACGTACTGTTAATAATTTGGTAAACATGCTTGTTGACAGACGTGGGCTCACTGATGAAACTGTTAATGGCATCGTCCTTTCTTTCATATTTAAATGTTAAGGCTCTCCCTATTGTTAATAATGGTTGAACACCTTCTTCCTCCTCCAAATCTGCCCAAAGTGGATTTTCAGCTTCTGTGCTTGGTCGAGCTGGAGGGTACAAGGTTAGGCTCTTGATCTCAGTCCCATCTGAAATGGTCATAGATCCTGACCAATAGATGATACAGGCATCTGCTGTGGCCAACCACGGTCTTCCCAGGATAAGTGGTTGTCCCCCCAACTGATATTTTGGCTGTAACACTAAGAAATCTGCAGGGTATTCCCACAAGTCAACTGAGATTACGAGATCATCTAGGATCCGCTCAGGCTTGATTGTTGATCTGTCAACAAGTTCCAAAATAGTAGGGGTCGGCCAGAGGTTAGTGAGTCCAAGTTTCTTCACAGTTTCTATGGTCATCACGTTAATCACCACACCTAAGTCTACCGAGATGTTGGGGATTTGCATGGTTCCTATGTGAGCTGTCACAGTAGGATTTCCAGGGTCATCGTATTTTTCCACAAGACTCTTCCCCATTATGAGTTCGGAAATTTTTCCCAGTACATGGACAGTGGGAGGATCCCTAGGCTTTCTTCCTCATTTCTTGATACACAAATCCCTCACAGTATTAGCATAAATGGGCACGTCATGGATGGCTTGTAACAGTGGAATTTTGACATACAAAATTTTCAATTCTCCTAAGAGATTGATTCGAGGTTGTTCCACTGTTCTCTGCAGAGCCAATCGTTCAGGGTATGGTGGTTCTCTCATCAATTGTGTAGGTTATGCTTCGTCGTGTGTTACTTGCTAAGTTTTAGCCACTATTTCAGTAGGAATGTCAACATCCTCAATAATGGGGATTGTTGAATGAACAATATTCTCATAGTGCTGACTCGCTCCAGTTTCAGCCACTAGGGATGGAACATCCTCAATGATGATGGGTTCCACTACCCTCCCTTATCATAATCGTATATCATTGCAGGGAACTTGGGAAATGGAATATGCAGGCATGTTGGAAGTCTCAAACTGATGGACTGCTTTATTGTTCAGGTTTGGGTTAGGTTGCGCAGGTAGTTGTGGTCGAAGTGGTGCATTCACAGGTGCGACATTGTTTTGGAATTGCAGTTGTGGCTGTTGGTATTGTTGGTGAGGATACTATTGAGGAGGATACTGTTGATACTAAGTCTGGTGATGGGGAAAGTTATTTCCTTGGTAAGAATTTCTCTAGTTGGAATTCCAAGGAGCTTGATTGTTTGACTGTTGTGACCATAGTGTCCAAGAATTAGGATTTTGCATTGGATTTTGAGATGGATGCCACTGGTTACCAGAATAATGTGAAGGGAATTGTGTATTCATATTATTCATATTGTTCATACCATTCATATTATTCAGAAAAAACGATGGGTCTTGATTCATACCTTGATTGTAAGGCTACCATGGTTTCTTCTATGCAATGAAGTAAGCTTGTTCCACATCTGAAGTGGATGCCTGCATAACTGCCTTGACCTTAGGTAGTGAGGGACATTCCTTGGTGTCATGCTCCAACTCACATATTCTACACATTTCTACTTTGTCCAGCGGGAATTCTTTCAGTGGGTGCTTTTTCCTACATTTGGGACATAATACACCAAGTGTAAGATCTTCTACTACTTGCCTCTGTTTTGCTCTCAAGACATCTAACTCTGAGGAAATGGAGCTCATCATATTAGTTTTAAAATTCTCCAACAAGTTGCCTATCTCTGCTCAAGTGGCTCCTTCACTAGCTGACTTCTGTGTCATAGTGAAGACATCCTGATCTCGATCCTTGTCTCATTTGTTAGTTCTAGAGGATCCCCTTGAGTACCTTTGGCATAATTCAACGATCTTCTCAAAAGGTTCTTTTGAGATATCTCCTTTCCCCAACAGATTCAACATATCAAGGCAATCTTCTCTAATTCCTCATAGCAAAATAATCTTAAGCACATCTTTTCCAATCTCAGTGTGTCCAAACCTTTGTAAATTGTACAACAATCTTTCCACAAAGTCTTCCAAGCTCTCTTCTTCCTTCTGAACCATTTTAAACAACTCTTCCTTTCTATCTCTAGTTCTACAATATTCTTGATATTTAGAGAGAAATGTGTTTTTCATTTGGTCCCAAGTAGTAATGGTCTCACGACCTAGACTCATGAACCAACGCAGAGCATTTCCTTTCAAGGTGGCTGGGAACAGTTTCAGAGCACTAGAGGTGTAATCATAGCTGTGACAGAGGATATCAAACTCAAAAAGAAATTCACGAGGATCCTCAGAAGATTTACCATGGAAATTCGGGAGAACTGATGGTGATATGTTTTTCATGGGAGCTACTCCAGGTGTGTGGAGGATAGGGTAGCCACAGTATTACCGTGCTCATTATCTTCCACTTCTTCTTCTCGGTTCTCCCTATGTTCATTCTCGCCTTCTTGTTCTCTATTAGCCATGGCTTTAGTCCAAAATTCAATGGCTTCCTTTATGCATTCTTCCTTTGCTTTTGCTTCTTCTCTTCTCCTCTCTTCTTCTCACCTCCTCTCTTCTTCTCCTATCCGACGAGTCTGCAACCACACTTCTTTAGTAATTTGGTTCCATTGATATGATAAATCTCCTCTCTATCCAGTACAACCACAGCGCTTCCCTTATCATGGATAATTTTAGGGGCAAATTTTCGCCATGGACAAATTTAAAGGGATTTCCAAAATTAAGTGGACGAATTTTTATATACAAAAAAAATTTAAAATTTTTGAAAATTTCGTCCTTTTTTTATTGAAAAAATAATATTTAACATGGAAATCGCCCTCCATTTTCTACCAGGGAGAGCCCCCGAAATCTTTCATTCGCCCCCAGAAAATTATGTAAAATCTTTCATTCGCTCCCATGTAAATAAATTAAATTTGTATTGGATGCCTCAATCGCCCCAAATTTACGGACATGTAGGTTAGTAAGAACAGTTTCGCCCTATATATTGCTTGTAAATTCAGGATACCACTATCATCGCCCATTGATTATCCATTTGGAGAATTTTTTAACATAAATCCTTCCATAGATCATGGAATCGGGGAATATAGTAATGATTTCAACCCTTTATATAATTATAGAATAAGCTTTCAAAGGTTAATAGGTTTCAAATCTCTTCATGTGTTCAAGAATTGTGTAAAAATCGGGTTTCAAATTTCGTGATGTTGGGATCATTCCGGGCAATGTGTTCTTCAAACAACCATTCCTGGGTTTTACACAGCTTCTTCATCATATCGTTGAGACCTTGCAAATCCATCCAGTCCAAAAAAGGTATGTAATCTCCAAAGTTTGCAAAAATATGATCTGGAGAGGAGACAACTAAGGTGAGGGAGGAGCCGAGGCAGAGAGACATGAGAATCCCATGTTTCAAAGACAGAACTGCCAACCCTCGGGTGGGGAAGCTCTCCCAGCATGTGAAGATTGTGGATAATAGGTAACGAGAAAGGCCCTGGGGAAAGCTACCCTTTCTTTCCCTGGAGAAGAAGTTCCATGCCACTACCAATACAACAAAAACAAAATCAATGGCCTGGCCAGTCGAATCTGCAATCTCTCGCGCTCTTCAAACCTGAATGATATAGTGAGACTTCTTCGTCGAAGCAAATCTTCAACAAGCCTAGAGTAAAACCCTGTTACTAAGATCAAAACACGTACGTTCGACCACTACATCATTTGTTCTTAATATAAATATTCATTCGGAAATGTGCAATCTTCCAGAAAACTATTCCATCGAATTTCTACAGCCTGCACTTAAAAAAGAACATAAGGAAAAGAACTATTGTAAAAATGGTGAAAAAAATAAATAAAGGACTTCCCGCTCCAACGAGCTCGTTATAGAATCTTGAATTATGTTCATCAAAATCCATATGACTTAATAATGGCAATCCCTTTGTGCAATCCTCAACCTCTTAGTTTCAAGGTTTCCTTACGTGGCATTATTTTATTTTACCAGTGCCAAGCAAGGCTTTTTATTGAAGCTCAATGATTTATATGGCGGAAGTTCCAATGTGGAAATATAACAATGACAAGTAAAGCAGAATCTTCATTATTCAAAACATTCCATGTACAAATTCCCTTTTGAAATGATGCGTTTGAAGTTCATCGATCTTCATAGTCCAGGAGTCAGCCAACATATTCCTGTATCAGAAAACGAAAAGCCAATGAAAAGAAATGACAATTAATTAATTATCATGTGAGAGGAATATTTCGTTGTATGCATTCATGTTATCCATTGGTTTTATTTTAAATTGATAACTTGAAATAACAAAAGCTTTATGTTACCATGTGGAAAATATTATGTTATCATGTGGAAAATCTCGCCTTTTAGAATAAATAATAATGAAAGTCTCGTAGTTAGTTTTTTATGTATGATAATAAAGTTATTTCTTTTTTAATGTGCATACATACACTTTGGTAAAGCTTTCGTATAATTATATTTTATTTTTAATTGTATCCTTAAAAATGATTATAGGAAGTTAATATTTTTAATTGTATCCTTAAAAATGATTATACAAAGTTAATCATATATAAAAATTAAAATATTAATATTATTAATAACTTCATAGTTTTAACACTTTATAAAATAAGGTGATTTCTTTTTCATAAAATGTATATTGACTAAATATAAAATTAATTAAGGAAAAAATCAGAAAGTTGGTATCATCATCTAATTTGTCACGTCCCCATTTTGACCCCCTTTGTATTAAATCGTAAATGATGTGCATATTGTAATTTAATCTTGGTGAGGAGCTCAAGGCCAAGGCCCCACCATTGATTTAGCGTTTATATATCGACAATTAAAATAGATGCCTATGGTTCTTGTGCGAGATGGGCACAATGTATGTAAGACATCATGTAAATACGAATTTTAATGAAAAATACCCACAACTAGCTATGCAATGCAACAAAAGAGATGGGGCATGGTTCTACAAGGAATAGGGAGGGAAATTATTCAAACCCTTGAGCCAATGGTATTAATCCATGTGTCAATGGGGAAACCCATAAACCACCAACTACCCATTTTGTCTCATGTACCCAATCATTTAATTTTTTCCAAGAAATTGGTTAAGGCAGTTAATGCCTTGGGAATGAAAGAGTATGGGCAAGCCATTTTCGTGCATGGGCAAGCCATCAACTTGGAAAATCGTGTTTTTGCTTGTGGGGCAAGAAACCACCCACGAAATGGTGCCCAAATCCATGGGGAATGGGAAGTCTTCATTCATTCACGCAGTTGGAGTTAGCTGGGTCCTTTCCATTTACGTTTCTCATCTAAATACTGCATTTTTCCATGCCTGGGAGTCGTTTTTTCCTGGTATAACAGTTGGGAGAGGAAGGCCACGAATTGGGGACTAGGAGGGAGGTCGTTTTTGCCCCGAATTGACCCTGGACGTTTTACTAAAAACGGATTTGGCTTTCTGGGTTGTTCACCAACTTCCCATTTCGTTTTTGTGGGTTCCCACGTTTTTCTGGGTTAGTTGAAACCCCATCTCATGCATCCCACTGTGGAAAACGTTTTTCTCATGCCCAGCAAGTGGGGTTCTGCTGTTATGTGCATCCTCGTTTTTGGTTTGAACCTGTGAATTGAAGTTTGGAGTGGTAGTGGATAGAAGTGGCTTGATAAACCTAGTGGGGGAGGCAACCTCTCAAGAAGATCAAGAGGGCTTTGGTTACTCTTCTATGCATACCCTGAGAGCACTAGATAGGGAAGGTATGGCTTGAGGGACTGTACAGCAGTGAAGAGAATACTTCCTTGTGCTGGGTGTGTAGGTATTGTGGGTGCCAAGCTAGATAGATCTTGCAAGGTTATCCCTAGCTCTGTGCTGGAGCTCACTAGCTTAGCAACTCTTCCTTTCCATCTCCTAACAGCCTGATAAACCCAATTGCAGATTGGCTTGGCTCATCTTGGTGTATGCTTGGCTATGTGTGAGTCTGCTGTTCCCTGGTTCCTTGTAGAGATCATGCCCAGCTCGGGGGTGGCAGTGGTGCTGAGAGATTGAGGAGCACACTGGCCTACGGTTGGGTGGAACGTTGCAGTTGCATAGCCAGTTGCGTGGGACTACTTTTGTATAAGATAAGTATTCTCTTGTGTTAAATTGTAATTACTTATTTGATGAACATCTTAAATGTATGATGGATGTGAAATTCTTAATATTCCGCTGTGATTTTCTTAAAACCATAAAGTTCCATCTATCTCTGTTATATTTTGTTCATGCTTATGATTAAATGTTTCATAGGGCTAGACGCCCAGTTTAATATCACATCTGTTATGCATTTGTGTATGTATATATTTTTATTCATTTGAATTTGAATGCTTGTTTAATGAATGGATATGGGGGCTAGATGCCCGGTTTAACCTCACGATCCTCTCCATCTAGCTGGTAGGATGGGAGGGGACGTGACATAATTTTATAAAATTAATTAATGAAAAATCATAAAATTGGTATGATCATCTAAATAGGAAAAAGCTTCAAAATGATTACACTTTTTAAATTAAAATAATTCAATAAGTAATATATAAAATCATTAATCAAACTATATAATATCTAAATATTTAATTTTTTCTAATAAAATATTTTTAAAATTATATGGTCAATAAAAAATAGTGATGACATATGAATAGAAATTTGGTCATTATTTGATCTAATTGCAATGAATAATTAAAATAATAATTTAGAGAAATAATTAAATTCATTTACAAATACGAAAATGAAAATAAGAGGTTAAGAAAAATATGATATTTGGATAAATATTGAAACACATGGTATTCACCTTGGGTTCATTCATAAAGGGGGCATTTTTAATTGTGAAAAATAAGGTCAATATATTGTAGGTATCGGGGGTGGGAGGATGGGAGTGAGGTATGGGGAGTTTGTAGGAATTGTGGAGGGGGTATAAAAAGGGGTTTCTATTAAAAATATGTAATATCTCGTTAAAATAGGGGTTTTATAACTGGAAATATGTATTGGGAGGAGGCTCAATACAAGGATTTTGGTATATATTTATCAATATCTAGTAAAATTATGGGTATTATTTAATATCTCATGAATGGAGGTGATATGGCATGGTTTCATTGAGCGAAAACCCCATGTATTGAAAAAAGCATTGCCTTACCTACAACATTGATGTACAATCTTTTAAGATTCTAATTGAAAACTTAAAATTGAGCTTATAATCAAATTATTTAGATGCACTAGGATAACCAAAAATTCATTGATGTACCAAAAGACCAAAATTCAGCAAGACTGTCGATAAGTCAAGACCATTCAATTCTTTAAAACTAAGACATACAATCAACTTAGCCAAGGCCAAATGAGAGCATGGAATCATCGTCCAACCACCAACAGACAAAAAATCCTAAGCGACAAACTTCAGTTTAAGTTCCACAATACGAGAGCACCATTGATCCAACATGAGAACCTATGGTCTTGCTTTTCTTGCTGTCCAATCCACGACCATTTTAGAATCACCTACCACCTATAGATGAGCAACACCTTGAGGTTAGAAAACCAAAGAAGAACCCAAAGTGCCAAAAGTTTAACTTTAGTATTTGATCCACTTCCACATCCCATACTAAGGTGAAAATAATGTTCAAGATTAATATGTAATACCATGCCTCCACCACAAAAACCTTTTGAAGCTTCCCCATCAAAATAATCAATAGACAGATCATCATCCAAACTAGGAAGAGCAAGAATTCTATGTCTTTTCATTTCCTCCTCTGTAGAAAATTATAACAAGCATCCATTGTCCAACAATTCTGGAACTGACAGAAGAAACACTTGGATAGATGTTTTAAGAAACATATTAGTTTCTATCTTTTCAAATGCCTGAAATAACAAATAAAGGAATTTCTTTGAACTATTTTTCATTTTTGAACCAGTATTCCATACTTTGAGAAAAGGAGGAAGTGCCCAAGATAGATGAAAACTTAAGAACCTTACAAACATACATCCAAACATTATTTATAAAAGATTAATGTACAAAGAGATGAGAAATTTTTTCCTCTTCTAGTCTACAACCAACTGAAGCACTTCATTTTTATAGGGATATTACATTTCCATAGATTATTATTCCACAGTTTACCTATCACCCCAATACAAGTATCATCATTGGGTCAATTTAGAAGTGCATGGGATAAGTATTGAAGTGCCTCAAGGGAATTTTAAAGTGCTTGGGAAAAATATTGAAGTGCATGGGGAGTTTTTATCATCCTTGGGAGAATTTAGAAGTGCCTAGGAAAATATTGAAGTGCTTAGGGCATTTTTATGATTTTGAGAGAATTTTGAAGTGCTTGTGGAAAGTTTGAAGTCTATGGGGCTTTTTCCTCATCACTAGGTGAATTTAGAAGTGCATGGGGCATTATTATCACCACTAGGTGAATTTAGAAGTGCATGGGCTTGTTATTTATCAATTTATGGATACTTTTATAGTGTTGGGACATTTTAAAACAGTGACGGGCGAATTTATCACTTGTCGAAGAAAATTTGTGTGGATTGAGCCATTTTAAATATTCACTGACAAATATGCAACTCTCCTACCATTCGACGCCAAAGAGAATAAAGTTTGGTGAGAATATTGGTTGGAAGCTTGGAATTGGTCCAAGAACTATCTCTCTATATAAAGGAAGTGGCCTGCTACTAGGATATTCACTTAATTCTATTAGTTTGTTGGCATGTCAAGATTCATGGCCCCACATGTCCATTGGACCATTAAGGGACAAGATAACAAGTAGAGTCCCTACTTTCCCTGAATCTAGTTAGTGCAGTCACATTTTGTTGACACCTTCTAGTTGTGAGTGATTAAATACTGCTTGTGAAATGTATAACTAAATCCATCCTCTCCTCATTCATACACTTCATTCGAGATTCTAGGAGTCGAGAGAGTCCAGAGTTGAGCTCTGGTGTATGTTCTTCTATAGCACTACCTTCGTAATCTACAAAATCAAAAGTTTGAGTCTTACTAGAAAAATATTTGCCAAAATTTTACTGTATTTTATAAATCAGTGAAAGATTCTCCAAGTTTTTACAATTTTTTATAATTAAGTGAAATATTCGCCAAGATTTTAAAATATCTTATAATTTAGTATAAGATTTGCCAATATTTTACAGCATTATATAATGAAATGAAAGATTCGCCAAAATATATATATACATATTATATTATTGATAAAATCGCCTTCAAGTTTTTCTATATATCGGGGAGATTCGCCCATTTTTTATACATATAAATTTTGGGGGGTTCTTAAAATCATCCATGCTTTTGAGACCTTAAAAGCAAAGTTATCAGTGGCACCAATACTTAGGGGTCCCAATTGGACCCTTCCCTTTCACATATCTGCTAATGCTTCTGCCATGGTCATAGGAGGGGTTCTAGGTCAAAAGGAAGGCCAAGCATCATATGCCATTTACTTTGCTAGCAAGAACTTAATTCCTGCAAAATCGAAATACACCGTTACTGAGAAAGAATTTATGGTAGTAGTCTGTTCTATCAATAAATTTTTTCACTACATCACAGGCTACGATTTTTTTGTACACACAGACCACTCTGCCATTAGATTCCTAATGAACAAACCAATCACTAATGGTAGGGTGGCACAGTGGCTTCTTTTGCTACAAGAGTTCAACATCACTATTGTTGATCGTCCCGGTCGAGAAAATTTGGTAGCAGATTTTCTCTCTCGTATTCAACTTGATGATGATGCTAGTCCCATCAATGATAGCTTTCCTAATGAGCGTATCTTTGTTGTGTCTATTCAAACCCCTTGGTTTGCAGACATAGCCAATTATTTAAAAATTGGGAAGTTACCAAACCATCTCTCCCCACCTAAGAAAAGTCGAATCATAGTCTAGAGTTCTAATTACTCTTGGGCTGACAATGACCTTTTTTGTATTGGCCTTGATCTTATTATTAGATTATGTGTACGAGAGGATGAGATGGCAGAGATCCTCCATGCATTCCATGGGACAAACGAACAACATACAAAGTGTTGCACTCTGGATATTACTAGCCAAACATCTTCAAAGATGCAGCCAAGTATGTCAAGGGTTGTGATAGTTGTCAAAGAATGGGTAGACCTACGCCATCTGATGAGATTCCCTTACAACCTCAGGTTATGATTGAGCCTTTTGAAAAATGGGCTCTGGATTTTGTAGGGCCAATTTCCCCTATGTCTCGCAAAAATAAGTATATCCTAGTTTGTACAGATTACCTCACTAAATGGGTGGAAGCTAAAGCTTTATTCCGAGCTATAGAAAAATATATGGTGGAATTTATATATGAAGAGATATTTACCCGATTTGGTGTACCTAGGGAAATTGTCACTGATCAAGGATCTCAGTTTACCTCCAAGTTAATGAAGGAACTTACTGAAAAATATGGCATCAAACATTGTAAATCTTCGCCATATCAGCCACAGGCCAATGGTTAGGTAGAATATACAAATAAGTTATTAGAGGCCATCCTAACCAAGACTATCCATCTACATCACAAAGACTAGGAAGATAGGCTTCTAGAGGCCTTGTGGGATTATCTAATAACATGGAGGAATACTACTGGCCACACACCCTATGAACTTATTTTTGGTAAACAAGTTCTTCTACCCATTGAATTTCAAGTAAGAACCTTTCGTATGGCTGCACAATTAGGGATGGATCTATAAGAAGCACAAAAACAATGAATTAGACGAAATAAGACAAGATGCAATTCAACAAACAATTTTAGTACAGAACCAACGTAAGAAGTGGCATGAAAAATATATCAAACAGAAATAGTTCAATACTGGAGACTAGGCACTACTATTTGATTCAAGGTATAAGAATTTTAAAGGGAAGTTGACTACCCGTTGGATGGGTCCATATGAAATAGTTATAGCTTTTGACAATGGATTTGTAGAAATTAAAACAATTGATGATTGACAAGTTTCTTTTGTTGTAAATGGACATAGATTGAGACTCTATCATAAACCAATTTCTAAACAATATTTTCTGTAGAATGTCTCACGGAAAAAGGAGATGTAGCTGGTTGAAGGGGAAGTCTCTTCTTCTCCTAGTTCTTGATTTATTTATGGGTTATCTTCATTTTTATATATGTAAATATATTTCCGTTTCTTTAATAAATGTGAGTCATTTCTAATAGCTGGTTTATATTTACACATGAATTTCATTTTTTTGATCAGCTCATAAGACTTCATCAATTAAAAAGAGGAAGACTCTTCTCCCTTTCCTAGTTTGATAAATTTTCATATGATTTCTCTCTGTACATATGTTTTTGCTTCGAATAAATCTGAATCATTATTGACAATTGGTTTGTAGTATGGTTAAAAGAACTTTATCTCTATAATCAGCTCATAAAGATCATTATCCGAAAAAGGAACTGCTCTAAAAACTCATAACATATCTCGATCCCTTCCCTCCTGATTATTTGTTTTAAGAATTGTAAAATTCATATTAAAAATTTTTAAGTGTTCTTTGTATAATCTTTTGCCACTATCTGATATGATTCTTGCAGCCCTTCTAATAAGCCTTCTAGATATTTTATGTCAGTGATCCTACATTTATAAAGAGGTTGATAACTAAAAAAAATTCTCCATCTGAAGCCAAAAGGCTCTCGGTACATTTTGACCTTGTTGTTAAGTTAGTAACTAGAGCAATCTTTTATGAATAGCAACAGGAGGGGAACTTTGGGGATGTTGTTTTTGAGAAACACCATTGTAATATTTTGAAGAAGGAAACTTTGACTAGAGAGATCTTCTTACTATTATATTTTGGCTCCATCCACTACACAGTAATGCAATCAACCATATGTATCTTTCATTCGGCAGAATTTTTATTCAATTGGTTTATATAAAAAAAGTTGTCCTTCAACCCATATTTCATCCCATCTGATAGCATGGTTTTCATAGTTGCTCCCCCATCCACTCACTTATAGGAAATTCATTGCCGAATATCTATAGAGGGTGGAAACACTGGGACATGAGCCTCTAATGCAAAAAGGGTTCAAGAGGCTAACCCACCGGAGTACTGAATAGGCTTGCTGGAAGCGAGTACTGACCTGTGGTATGACCAGGTAAAATCGATGGGGTACTGATTAGGCCCGACTGATAGAGGGGAATCTTTGTGGGGAGGACATATTATTTATTAAAAATTGTGTAAAGAAAAATCTTTAATGGTTCTGCTATATGTTGTTGAAGGTCTAATCGAAGAAAAGTATGTATGGTCGAGTTTAAGGAAATGAACTTCATCAATTGGCCAAGAGAGAATAGCCTCAAGATTGTCTTAAGACTGGTTACCTAACCTTCATGGGATTAAATATTTCTTATCTTTCCAGGTGGGGCCATATACTTAAGATTTCCAGGGATCTAAATGTGAAATTCGGTAGGATTTCTCTATGTACTGTGATTCTTGGCCTCTAGGGAAGTTTGACTGAGTTCCTATGAATAGCTTTGACAAGAAAATCTTATTAAGTTTGATATTCTCTTATTACCTATATAAGGATCACTGTAATTTTATCTGAAATTCTTTGACGAAGAGAGGCATATATTTCTTTTATAAATTAAAATATCAAGGATGACTTGTTTCCTTTAAGTTTCTTGTACTATCTATACTTTCATCACTTATATGGTCTTCATGTATGGATCAATGTTGAAATTGCTTATTGATGAAATTGCATGTATGGATCGCTTTTCTATAGTTAATTAATATTTCTTTTTCGTACAATAATAACAGAGCTATCTGTTGACTGTTAATTGGAAGTGTTTGAATATCAATCAGTTTTTTATTTTGATGGCTTGAGGACACGCCATATTTTTGGTTTGGGGGAGGATTAAGAATTGTTTCTATTTTTTGTTTACTTGTAAAACAATTAAAAGTTCATTTATCTCTTATGAAATGATTTGTTATCTCAGGAATGATGCAAGTAACAGAAGAGAAGGTTGTTCTGATCCATGTTGAACAAAGAAAGAGCGACTGAAGTAGTTCATCAACCAGGATGTTTTCAGAGAAAGTAGTTTTACATTGTCATTTTTTAAGCAGTCACAGAAGCAGTAGTTTCATTCTTGAAGATTTTCTAGCAACTTCAAAAATTCTCTGCATAATCAAAAGTTAGTCAGATACATCAAGCACATCCTATTCATTCAAATGGTCTGTATCAAGGGTCAAATGAAATGTCAAATGAAGTGTCGAACGAAGTATTGGATGAAATGTCGAATGAAGTGTCGAATGACGATCTAAATGAAACTAAGATCTGTAAAAACACAACTGAGTATGCCAAGGTCTTCAATTTTTGAATTTTGATTATAAAAGAAGGAATTCAATTGTTAACCATATCGATAAATATCAAGTATCATATCTACACATATCAGACACTACAATCCTTATACGATTATCATTCTTTGACTCATTTCAACTTCACAAAACTAATTGCTTAACCCAGATAATCTTGCATAAACACGATCTCCATAATTTGTGTCTGACTATATTACTCTTTGACATACAGTTTCATTCCTAATCAATTTGTATGCAAGGATCATCATGCAATTCATCATTTTATTTTTATCAATTAAGGGTCATCATGATTTTTAAATGAACCTTATGTTATGATTCCATGATTATGAATTTATTTCTGCATCTTCAACCTGTCCAAAGTTTACAACTTTGGACATTGGTAGAAGAGTTGATATGGTTTACAATGTCATCCATACACCTCTTCTCATCATAGTGCATGATTCAAATTTTGATGATGGCATGACCATCCAAACATGTTGATTTTTACCTTATAATCATTCAAACGTTCAATTGGAACTTTTTTTAAATCTGACGCCTGCTTAATATTCACCCTCATTTCTCTGCTCGCTCTCATCCATCCCAAGTTCATCTAGCCGCATCCTCCATCCACTTACCTTTGTTCAGAAATGCCTACCTACCATGATCCTGGGAGCTACCAAGACTTGCTCCGGATACCCGAATTCTAGGCAAGCCATGAGCTCTTCCTTCAAGTGGGTTGGGGCTCATTTCTTCATCTCCTCCAGGGCCACGATGATGAAATTTCATTGTTGTTTTTGAAGGGATTCAATGGCAAGGTGGCTAGGTTTTGGCCACCTGATATTTCCAGCGACTGAGGAATCCATCGCGATGGCTATGAAGCTCCCACGGACGGGTGCTCGATGGTACAAGCACCTCTTTCTCCCTCAGTCGGCTCACGAATTCTCTCTTAACATCGATTATCAGCATGTTGCGGGCATGAAGGGGTTCCATCAGGATTGGATCAGGCCGGAGTACCTAGACCCCTTAGCCATCATCGTCCACCTTATGACTTGCGAGGGTAAGTTTAAAATTTTTAAAGCTTGCCATCTCAGGTTGTTAGCACATTTTGTCAACAATCAAACTCTTAATTTTCCATTCTATTTCCTAGGGAGTCTTGAAAAGATGTCAAACCAGGTGAGGAAGAACACAGCTAATCCATTTGGTAGTCTATACCACCACTGCCTCATCAAAATTTTGATTATTCATCAATTGAGGGAAACAGGGAAAATATGGGAAAATTTTGTGTTTGAAGTCTTGAATCCACATTTGGCCAAGAATCCCATTACCAAAGCCTCTGCCTATGCTTCTCGAAAACGCTTTCGGTCTCACACTCTTGATGGTGAACCTAGCCAGACCTCTACCCGAGTGAAAAAAGGCCATGAGACCATGCAAATTGATGAAGCCGTCTCAGGAGCAAGGCAACTTAGCCGCTCTTTCTCCTCCCCTGAGCTTATCCACAAGGACGTGATAGTTGAACTCCCACTCTTCTCACAGATACCTACCAAATGAAGAGGGACCAACCGCGTTCATCCCGTCATTCAGACAACTCGTTTGGATAGCCCCGACACCTAGCTAGATGAACCTACTCCAGATGCATCCACTCTTGCATTGGATGATGCTCCTGCTAACCTGCCTGAGATTCCTGTCCCTGAACTTCCTCCTGCTCTCACTCTAGGAAAGGATTGTGAAAAAAAAACCACCTCTGTTGACCCCAAAACACTTCCAAGTGGGTTGATCCCTCACAAGAATTCAGAGTACCCTGCAGAACCGTCCACTCCAAGCCACAAGACAGTGGATAAATTAATACAAGATGTGGCATGATTAACAAATCAAAATCAAAAGTATGTTAATATGATTACTGAGCTTCGTCGATAGAATATGGAATTGCATCTTCAAGTGAAAAGTGTTGAAGACCTCAATAAAGCCATCATGTCTTCTCACGATTCTCTCTAGAAGAGGCATGATACCTTGAAGACCCAACTTAGGAAGTCTAGACCCAAATCCACTTCATCCTCTTCAAAGTCGAAGGCAGCTACTGTCGTAGCTCAGCCTTCTTCTTGATTTCTTTTTCTCTTTGCTTAGTGGGACCTAGCATATCCCTGGTTTGGGAGAGTGTTGATGCCCAATTTTGTCATCATTTTGGATCTATAATCATGCTATGCTTGTACTATTCTTGTCATTTTTTATACATCAAGATCATACTGCTCATCATTCAGACATTGATATTGACTCATGCACCTATTTTTGAATTACATTTAATTCTCTCATATTTTTCCATTTCTCATATGGTACATTCATATCAATTTAACATTTCTAAACCTGTTGGGCATATAGTTTTGATTCTACAAGATGCGGTTTTTCATGCGGGCATTCATTCAGACACTCATTCACATTCGAATGACCATTCAACTCTTCATTCGCACCCCGAAAATCTTTTGTTTTCCTATTTGGGGGCATTCATGGAAAAAACAAAGACGTGGGTTTTGTTTCCCACCTAGAACATATGGTTTGTGAGCCTCTTCCTGTGAAAATTCGGCTCATAACTATCCAAAGCATACAGTGCATCCACTTCCCACATCCAGGAAACCACCCTGCGCGATTTGGGGGGAAAACGACCTGTGCATTAATGGAATCGTTTTTCCAGCATTGAAGGCACCCTATTTTTAGAGATGTTGACCACTGAAAGGGTCGAACCGCTCTCCATTGTAAAACATTATAAAAAGACGCCCTGGGTTATGAAGAAGAAGATGAAAAACGTTTTGTAAATTTTGCTTCCAATCTTAATACAAAAGTTGTGTTTCAGCTGTTGGTTTTATCTTTTTGTTTCGTGGTTCGTGACTGAGTAGAGTAGGAGCGACCTCTGTTACTTGAGAAGGGCCCCTCAACAATAGTGGTTCCATCTATGCATATATCGTGATTTCTCTTCATTTTTGCAGATAAAGAATTTCAGTTTTTAATGTGTATGTATTTAATATTGTTTGCCTATAAGTATTGTTCAGCTGTTCATAAAATGTAATCACATTTTGTTCATATGCAATTTGTATCTTTGTTGTTCATATGACTGGTCATTCGCACTTTCTTTCAGACTGTCTTTTAGCATCTCATTCGTAACTAGACAGAGTTAACTTTATTTCTAGCATCTTCAAGTACATCTTGCAATTAGATAGCATTTGAACTTTCAATTTAGTATTGCATTTATATTTTGTAGTTGATTAGCATTTAAATTTACACTTAGCATTCCTTTTCTTTTTAAATTGAAAAATGTTCTCATAAAACCCATTAATTTCATTTAAATTGCAGTTCACTTCATTTATGTAGCTAAAAAAAGATACAACATTTCATTTCCATTTCACATTTGAATTAGTTTTCAGTATTTCATTGGTGCTCTGTAACTAGTTAGGATCTAGACTCATTTTCAGTATTTCATGTTTAAATTCACATTAAGATAGAGATCATTTATTTTTGTTGTAGTTATGGTTAAATCCATTTACATTTCAACTCCATTTTACTGAGTGATAGGAAATAGTTCTGATTTGAATGCAAAATAGTGTAGTTTCCTTTTGGCTTCTGGTTTAAGTAGCTTATCATTTACTCTCATTTGCTTTCATGCTTGAAACATAGAATAGTATGAGTTTGCTCAACTTAGGATTTCATCTTGAAATAAAATAGATTTGTAATCAATAATCAAACTAGAATAATCTCAGTAGTTCCAATTCAATTTCTATGCTTTTCAATTGAATCAGTTTTAACTAGTTTAACAAAGATTTGTCTCTTAACTTTAGATCGGTTTGCATCATCTTTTTATGGTCAATTAGAATGGTTTGATTTACTGTAGAATTAGGATAGCAGCACTTTGTTTTCTGCTGTAGGTTTGCTTACAAGTTGAATTTGTTTCCAACCATTTGAATTATTGTTTTGTGCTTAGCTTTAGGTCTGCTCACAAACTTCAAGTTCAGATTGCTTTTGGTATTTGATGTTTTATAAAATAGATTGAAGAATTGATATGATACAATTAGAAGTTGATAGGCATTGCATGAGTTTGATAGATATTCATTGCATGTTTCAATTCCAAAATAGTCATTAGAGATAAAATAACTTAGAGTTTATGCCTTTCAATAGAGTAGGATTGTTAAGTAGTATTTCATTCTAAGTAGTGTAGCTAGGGTTTCAAATGTCATTCACTTGATGGATAAGTGATAGCTACAATGTTTAAATTCTCTTATAATTGGTCTATTTTCAGTTTCCATATTTTCATAGAAGTTAAGTTATATTTATTTCCATTTTGCATCTTTGTAGCATTTGTAAGTCACTTTCATACAATTCTTCAAGAAGATTGGAGTTAGATAGGTTTGCTTATGAATCATTTACTATTTGAAATATTAGTTGTTAATGCATGTTTTATTTCCAGGATAGTATTTCATTTTTTCTTCTTAGATTTGTAGTTAATTGTTGTTTGAATTTCTTAGGTTAATTAGTTCATCATCTTTATCGAAGTAGCATAGCGTCTTGTTTTTAAATAGTTAGTTGCAATTTGAAATTGTTTCGTAGTTAGGTTCCTGAATTTGTTTCATAGTTAGAATTTTGATCTCGCATAGCAGAATAGCCTTTTCCATTCCTAGAATAGGGTTTGAATGATTGTTTAATAGTTTTTACTTCCATAGAATAGTTTGTTTTCAGTCAAGCATTATTTCCTAGACTAGTAATTTCTTTATATTTTGCAATCTCAGTTCTTGTTCGTAGATTAGTCTAGCATAGATTTGAATTGATAATTAGGTTAGTTCTACATTCAAAATCATTGCAATCTGTTCAATTTGTCGTGTTAGGTATGATCTGTTTGATAGTTCATAGTTTGATAATCTTATTTCTTAGTTTGACTCAGTTTTTCATTTTGAAAGTTATTTTTTTATTAACTCGATTTTTCATTTTGAAAGATATTAAAATATTTTCATTATTAAACATCTCTAGGATCCGCATAACAAACATCTGAGGTTCCCTTCTACCTCAATATATATTTTGTGAGAACTCTAAGTGTACAAACCCTAGTTGATAATTAATATTGGAAATTTGGTAGACATAAATTATACCAACAGATGTGGTTCCCGAAAAGGAAGGTCGCATCGATCGGGGCATGCATTTTAGGCCCAAAAAACGATCCCAAATCTATAAAAAAACATGGAATTTGCAGTATTTTAGCTTAGGAAATGAGAGATGAAGGTGAAGATGTACCTCGAGTTGATGATTACCTCGAGTTGATGAAGCTCAAATCCGCAGCTTGGAGTGCCCACAATATTCAATACAAATTTGCTACTACAAAGAGTTGTTTACCCTCATTGGTAAAAAGAACAAAGATGGAATGGTAAAATGCATCATTTCCATTCCCTTTTATAGAATTGAAGGTGAATATTTTAATATTTTACTTTTCAATTTTTATTATTTTTTTACCATTTCAATTTGAAATAGTCTTTGTTAATAAATTTATGTAGTTCTATTTTAATAACTTGTTGTTGGAGTTACAAGTCAAACATAATAAACTAGTTATGGTCCAAACGGTTTTTTATGCTCGAAGGTATTATTGGATTTCTTTTTAAGCTCTTTTCAGACTCTTAAAATGTGAAAAGATTGTTGAGCAAACTTGCTTCCTTTCACGCTCGTAAAAGGATTTGAAAGGGCATTTATTCAGCTTTAGTTTATCCCATTTTTTGGGCTAGTAGTATTAATTATGAAAAAGGAATACCTTAGTCAATCATCGACTAGGACAGTTCTTCTAGGCATTATTTTACACGTTTTTGGGCCTAGGGACTAACTTTACGAAAAATTTCACCATGGAGTCTAATTTTGACCGTTTCAGAATCTCTAAACATGAAAAATCATAGGGTTTTCCTTCTTTGGAATCGTTAAAATTTAATATTGAAGGACCCCTATAGTGTCAAACCCATCCTTTCTCAGGTTCGTAAAACATATGAGATTGGACTCATCTAAAGGACGAGCTATATCGAGCATCTATTATCCTCCTCAAGCTCGTTAATAAACAAAGAAGTACTCGCCAATCATGACAAGGAATAAGGGAAAGGAAATATGTTTTTATTCACATTTATGGCATCCTCTTGTCGCTCTTGAACATGGCACCTATTTGTATTTCATTGGAACAGTTGGGTAATCAACTTGTCCTTGAAGTCGTGTCAAGTCTATGAATCTCTATACTCATTTTGGTCATCCAAAGAATACTCTACTCATATTGCATCGTGTCTTGACCTTTGTTTTACCAAGTCGTGTGGTAAAATGTTCAAAGGAATTCCTTTGTTTAAGTCAAAATTTGCATTCATTACTCTTATGCCAGTCTTTTTTGAAGCAATTTATCAACAACACTCATCCATATGCATTATGCCAGTCCACACTCATTTGATTGACCACCCGAAATATTCTTCCTATATTGTTTTCGTGTCGATTATGTGGGAAACATCATGCCCCTCCTTCGATGAATCTATCCCTGTAGACACCAATATATCATCTAGGGATTGGATTTAGAAACTAACCAATACCTTGAAGCCTACTTGCCTCAATGTTAGTTTTTCTCGCTTTCGATAATGGGTTCACCTCATTGACCCCTGATCAAATGATCCCGCAAATGTTCGACTCCAACTCATTTATTTGCATTCGTTGGGATGTACTGAGATACCTTGGGAATCATTCTCATCATTAGTGATTTCCCTTGCACTTGTTAATGGTTCACATCATTGATCGGTAATCAGGTGGTTTCTACCATGTTCAACTTCAACACATTGTAATCACATGGTTAGATTCATATCATTTAGGGAACAGTTGAAGACCTAGTTTGTTCTGATTATTGCACCCAGGTTGCGATGGAGATTTGTAGTAGGTTCTCACACTGATGTTATAGTGGAGGCCTTCTTGATGTACTGTCACACAGATTCACTCTTGTATTGGTTGTGGTTGTGTCATTATCTCATCATGGATCTATCATTGTATCTTAGTATCCATGATTGTGTTTAGTCATTCAGGTATGGATCCACGTTGTATTTCTAAGGCCATATCCTCAGTCAGTACCAACATGGATCCGCATTGTATTGGTTGGTATCCATGTCTTGAGTTAGTGAGATATTTGGTTTAGAAATGTCAGAACTTGTATTGCAAATCCTTTAATCATCGTTGTCAGTTCTTCGACCGATGGTTCTTCTCTCTAACAGTCATGTCAAAGTACACCACCTATCGTTTTTCTCTACCTTTGTACTTTGGGGGTAATTTGTTACATGGAATTTCCGTCACCCGTAAAAAACCCTGTGATCTTGACTTGCCACAATCCCTGAAGCCACTTTCATGGTGAATGAGCTCTGACTTTTTTATGGCTTCGACGCACTTTGATTTGCTGGAGACACGTGTCAAATCCCATTGATGCAGTCTTCTTCACTGTCAACCTACGTTGAAGACACAACTTACATTCGTGAAAACCCATGTCTAGCTCATTTGGCATGCGTTGCTCAATACCCAGGTCGCGTCGATGTCTCCATGAGCCAAAACTAGGTTTTCGAGAAGCTTCTAGAGCGAAATCTCGAATCATAGCCTTTTCCTCCTATTTTTATGGATCTGAATCGACTTCCACCATTGAGGGAGATCATACCTCATCCAGTCCCCTCATTTATCTCAACCTATCCCTATCCACATTGTCCTATAAATTGATGCTTTGGGCCATGGGTGAGGGTAGAGGAAGACTGGTAGTAAGGAAATGTTGGAGGAATTACTCTATACTTGTATACTCTTGATATTTTGTATTCAAGGTGAAAGTGACTCATTAGAGCAAGAAGAACTCATTGGAAGGAATTTACAACACCAAGGCCTAAACAGTTGTAATTTGTTTCTTTCTTCATTAATACAATTGTATTTTCCTTTCCATACATCTAATGTTCTTGATGGTTTATTGTGAGATTCCTTGGTCACTTGCATAAGTCAATTATATTATTTATACTTCACTTGTTCTTGTCTCATTCCAATCTTTGGTTTTTATTTTGTACGTGAAGTTGAATCATGACTACTCTTGGATCATTACAATGACCGTTATATCAATGGTATGTATCTTCTATACTCATCCATAGTTACCATTTAATTGACTTAGGTGAAGGTTTTTACAATTTGTTCCCTTTTGTTCTATATCTGAATCATTCAGACTAGGGACCTTGATCTTTTTCTGCATTGATTGAGAAATCCTATAACAATTTGATAAAAACATGTTTGAAGGTAAACTACAACAAAAAGTTTAAAAATTGTGCGGTCCCCAAGTCTATCATCTTGGGTCTAGTTGACGCCTCAACATGGTCCTAAATGTTTTTCTTAGGAGAGTTATGGAGAAGGGTTTTAATTGTATTTAGTTGTTTGGATATTCAAATCTAGAAATCAAATGGGATAAAGGGTCTATAGAATTGCATAACATATATATTCAACTTATTCTCGCTAAAATTGGGTTGTCAATAAGTTATTTCAATAAAATTATTTTACTACATTTCTTTGAGAACAAAGTATGTTAGTAGATAACCTCTCCAAACAATGAACCAACTATCCAATTGGTACTCACAAGGATTGGTAGAGAACAAATAATATATGTACCATCCCCTAAATCTGAGGCACTTTCTCATATGATCTACTATTTTCTCTAGTATGAGGATTAATTACTCTCCAATTCCATTATTGTCAATTTTTTTAAATGTGTGAGGAATTTTTGGGGTTGTATGTAATTTTTTCAACACCTACTCATAGGAATACATCATTATTAGGCTTGTGTTGGAAGGAATCTCAATGTTATATGATAGTACATAGGTGATCCCTTTCTTATATTTGTTGACTTTTATATTTACATTATTTATGTGCCCAATTGCACTTCTAGAATGTAACTTCTTTTTCTTCTTGAATTACAAGTTATGGGTTTTTCATTGGAAAACAAATTTAGTCAATGGGGTCTTAGTTGCTTGATAGTGGTAGTGGTATTCCCCCACTAAGCTTCAAATCTCCTTGAGTACACGTATGTCCCATATGTACAAGAATGTTTATGCAAGTAAGGTATGTATTGTGATTGGGACCAAATGCAAGTTTAGGATGATTATGGTTACAAGGATTCCACCCACTCACAACCTTTTAGATAAATTAAATTAAGCAGTGGAATGTTGTAAGTGATCTTGTATTCATTAAATATATTCTCATTGTGGAAAGTACATGCTTGTCACATTTAAATATGAGAATCATACATTTATATTAAAACATTAAATTGAGCTTTATATAAAAAATTTAAGAGCAAATTGAAAAGGCTATATAAAGATAATGTATCTTTCACAATAGTATATTTCCATATTCAACAAGATCTCCCAATGTTTGGATAACGGTAACAAAGCTTCAGATCTACTCTTGTAGTGAGTGAGCTTATGATTGATGGTATGAATATTGTTTTTTGTTTTTAATTATTTACTATGAAAATAAAACATGTCATATAGATTTTTAAATGTTACGACATACAAATATAATTGGGATAAAAATGAAAAAAATGGAACAACATGCATTGAATATTTACTAGGTGAAATGTTTTGATGTGGGAAAGCAAAGCAATGAATGAGGGATTATGTCTTTCTTCTTTAAACATGAAGAGCACAACACATAAAAAAGAGATTATAAATCTTGCTATGAAGTTATGAACAATATGGTCTACTTTTGTCCCCTACAAAGTACACTTTTTTTCTCTTATTTTCTTCCCCCCATTCCTCTAATTGGTAGCTACTCTATTTTAGAACATAAAATATACAAGAGTCAACCATTTTTCTTCCTTTCGGCTAGGGTTTTATTTCCTTTCTTTAGTCATTAAGGCCAGCTTTCTAATTATTTTATGGTTATAGAATTTTTTTGTGGATTCTCATATGTTAGTAGCTCCACATAGGGGAATCATGGTGAGATTGTGTGGTCGCCACTTAGACCTATGTGGAATAGTTGGAACATTACTTTAATGAGGGCATAAATTTTGCATATGAAATCCATTTGAAGAAAGAAACCACCATTAGAAAGATATCTTCTCATAGAATGTAATTAAATTCTTTGAGATTTTTTTTTTTAGTTTAGAAAATATAAAATTCCACTTCATAAACCTTAAATCAAAAGATTTCAGTTCTAGTCCATTACAATGGTTTTCTAGATTTATAAAATTTTCTCTTTCCTATTCTAAATCACTATCAAAGTCACACAATAGCTATACATATCTAGTTTATCTTATAATATTATAATTTTCATTTTTTTTATTTTTATAAATATATTTATTTATATTTTATTTCAAAGTTTCCATTTTTTATTCATATGCCTACATTTTGATATCTTCTTATTTCTTTACCATATTTTCTACTTCTAACAAAGATTTATTTTTATTTCATTCTTTAACTTAAATATATTATATTCTATATAAGCTTTAAAAGTTAGTTCAATTGATAAATCTTTTTATGTGAAAGTTTATAGATGTTTTAAAATCAAACTTTATTGAATCATTCAATGTTGTCACTATTTTGGGTGGTAATTATTAGAATCCTTATCTCTAAAACCAAAGGAGAGAGTGAATTCCATGAGGGCTATACTTTTATGTGAAATTTCATGAATGTCTTAGGATCAAATTCCATACACATATACATAATAACTAAAATATAAGATTTGTGTAAGAGTTCATGTGAAATTTCATGAATGTCTTAGGATCAAATCCCATACACATATACATAATAATTAAAATATAAGATTTGTGTAAGAGTTCATGCTTTA
Source organism: Larix kaempferi (assembly GCA_027924585.1). Classification (NCBI taxonomy): domain Eukaryota; kingdom Viridiplantae; phylum Streptophyta; class Pinopsida; order Pinales; family Pinaceae; genus Larix; species Larix kaempferi. The sequence continues at coordinate 585,104 of BSBM01000225.1, read as the reverse complement.
ACAAAAGTATATGTGAATTTTCATGAATGTCTTAAGATCAAACCCCATCCACATATACATAATAATTAAAATATAAGATTTGTGTAAGAGTTCATGCTTTAACAAAAGTATATGTGAAATTTCATGAATGTCTTAGGATCAAACCCCATCCACAAATACATACTAATTAAAATATAAGATTTGAAATATAAATTTGTGTAAGAGTTCATGCTTTAACAAAAGTATATAGAGACTTTATCTTTACATTAATATATTTCTACATCCTCTTGGATGACCCAATTCGTAACCATAATCATTGGTGATGGCATATGTTTCACCATCTCAAGTATGTGCTAGGTAATGCATTCACACCTATACATGAGTAATACACGTCCTTTCCTAAACAACCATAAACCACCGTTAGCTAGCTATTCTAGAATGAATAATGGTGTTGATAGGCAAAATAATGAGAGCATCTTTAGTACAAATATAATATATTTGGTTGCTACTCTCCACTAGTGCACAGGTATATATATATATATATTTTTTCCAAACAATGTTGTTGGTGGTAATGTCATCATCACTATGATGTTTGTGTTGAAGTTTATCATTGAAATTTAAATATAGTTAAAGGGTCTTTTTAACGTTGTTTATGGTAAACTTATAATCAAATTTATATTCCTTATTTAAGGAGTGCCCATGAGGAGAAGATTTCGATGGAATCTAGTGTTATATGTGGTTTTCTTAAAATCAGAGTTGGTACAAATAAGATTCTTGAAACCCTCATTTGGAAGTTGATTCAAAGCCATGCATGATAATGGTTGTTAGAGATATATTTAAAATATGTATTTTTTTAGTTTAAATGTTTTGTTCTTACCACAATTCTTTTAAAATAATGCATACATGCCTTGGTATCAATTTTAAAATAATGAAATTTTTAATAATTTGCCATGCAGTGCAAGAACTTATTAATATTATTTTCTTTATAATGCATTCAAAAAAAGGAAATTCATACTTACTAATAAGGAATCAAAAGAACTTTAATGATCAAAAGCATTTAAAATAAATAATTAAAAAAAAAATCTCACAGTTAAAACAGTTAATTGTACGTGGGGTCAATGATAAAGAAATGCCCGAGTGGAATGCTATGAAAATATTATTGAATACTTGGTGCGTTATCATTATGCATAGTTCTGACATATTCGAAAGGACACATGTCTCCAATTTGCACTTTTCACTTTATGTGTATTGTATATCAACACATATTCCGTTCCAAGTTCAAACATTCCGAAAGGTAAAACATAAAAGATTCTCAAAAAGCAGTCAAACAAAACCAAAGCATAGGTAAAGTAATATATAAAAAAGATACCGCATGATCTTCTCTATATCAATGTAAATATAAATATGATAACAAATATCTAGATATTAATAAATATTTTATATAAAATAAAAAGTTATTTATATTATTTGTGTTAATATAAAAATAATGGTATAGTAAATAATATTGCTTTTCATTAAAAAGATTATGAAAAATAACAAGTTTGAAAAAAATATATTATAATATTTATGAGTAGAAATATATTTTTAAATTTTGATGTATTATGCGTTCAAAGGATCAAAATTTTAAAGTATAAATCATTTTTAAATTATAAATTTTGAAGAAAACATACACCTAAACAAATTTTGATTCAAGATACAAATGGCTATTAAATTACAAGAATATTTTAATCTTTGCATTTGAGTTTTAAAATCCTCATCACAATCGCAGATGGAAAATGACATGAAAGCAGCTCCACATTATTATTCATTGCGGGAGAAAATGACATGAAAGCAGCTCCACATTATTTTTCATTAAAGGGGAAATAACATGAAAGCAGCTCCACATTATTTTTTATTACGGAGAAAACAAATACTTATCCAGATACATCTAATGTGTGAGTTATTATGAATGTTATCAATATTGCTCAATGCTTATATTTTATCTTTAAAACTTTTGGGATTGATATTATTGTTTTAAAATAAGTGAAAGTATTATCTTAAATTTATATATAATCTAAGATTAATAACTTCATAAATTTGGATAATCACATATTTATACATAATGTTCAATAAATCATAAAATAAGATGTATTAATATTTTATCATTTTTTTATTAAACCTATGTATTTATATATTTATTTATATCGGGTTTTCATTTTAAATTAGAATGGACATTAAATACTTTTATAAATGAAATTATATATTTGATTTTACAAAATTATAGAAAATACTTCTCACTATAATAAAATTAGAATTATTTATATATATATATATTTAATATTATTTACAAATTTAAAAAACAAAATTGTATATTAAATACAAGGGTCAAGTAAGGTTGTTCGAGTACTCTATCATTTTTGGTCTATACATTGACAAATTAGAGGGTTGTGGCACGACTTTGTTTGATATAGTCATAATCATTCTTCTTCATTTTTTTATAGCTAGGAGTCCTTATGGTTTCGAGAAGCAATTAAAATTCTCAAGGAATTATTTTTTGGTACATGCAAAGGTTAATTCCGAAAGATCACTTATGTTAATTTCATGTATGACAGCAACTTGGAGGAAGTTACTTCATGCAAATATCTCAAAATCAATCTTCATTACAAGCTTAATTGGAACTGTAGCATTGAGAAAAGGATTAATGGAGGGTGGAAAGCTTATTATGGGCTTGAAAAAAATTGTAAATCATCAAACATTTGGCTTTGAGATAGTAAAAAACTCCCTTTTGAGACTCTCGTCAATTTTATTATCTTGTATGGAAGTGAAGAATGGGGTTGCAACATCTCTACAGAATTGTGGAGAAGGATAGATCAAATTCAAATGTTATTTATAACATATAATCTCATAGTTTCCTCATAGAAGCAAGTCTCTGCTGCATTGAGAGTATGGCTATCACTAGGTACCTAATGTACAAGAACAAGAACAAGATAAAAAAACATGGGACACAAGAGGCTTCCTAAGATGCTTCATACTCTAGTCAAAACAACCTAAGGCTTAAGTAAGGTTAGCATAAAGACACCATGTCTCAGCTTAATCATTGGGGAGTTGAGGAAGATATCACTCTACATAATGTTGATAATATTAAAAGTATTATTACATCTAAATTTAAGGAAAAGTTGTGATGAGACCAGCCTAGATCCAAATCCTAGGCTCTATCAAGCGCCGAGAGGGATCAAATCTCCAGAGGTGCAAACCTCTTCTCAGGGATTGCACTCAAGGAGCTTTTACAAGATCTCCCTCATATTATTACTATTTACTTTTTATTATTACATTTTGCACTCAAGGAGCTTTTACAAGATCTCCCTCATATTATTAATGTTTACTTTTTATTATTACATTTTATTTATGGCCGATAATATCGACAAACACTCGACTCACAAGATCTCCCTCATATTATTACTTTTTACTTTTTATTATTACATTTTATTTATGGCCGGCAATATTGACAAACACTCGACTCACAAGATCTCCCTCATATTATTACTTTTTACTTTTTATTATTACATTTTATTTATGGCCAACAATATCGACAAACACTAGACTCAAAAGATCTCCCTCATATTATTACTTTTTACTTTTAATTATTACATTTTATTTATGGCCGACAATATCGACAAACACTCGACTCACAAGATCTCCCTCATATGGACTGTAGAGCCCTCTCGCGCAACAATAAAGAAATAACATATAAGAGAAAATTAGGATATTATAAGGAGGTGATCAAATATAATCTGGAAGATCAAAAGTATCTTTCTATTTGAACTAGCATAAAGAAAAAAAATCAGCATTGCTAAAATAAGAATAAACTCTAATTGGCTCCATAGGGAAAGATGAAAAAATTTCTTATCTTTGTGATACTAAGAGAGTTGAAGATGAAAATTACTTTCTCATAAAATGTCTTTCATATACCTACATTAAAACTTAATTTCAAAATATTATTAAAACACTGACCTTCCTAACCAAATTTTAACTAACCACAATTATAGTGATTTCTTATAATTTTAAAGTATAATAAACCAAAATGTAAAGTAAAGTAATATTCCTATATCCCATTTTCATTTTTTATTTATTATGTACCTTTTATTATCCTAATTAATTATTATCATGATTTTTGTATGAACTTATAACATATTTTCATTTTTTATTTATTATGTACCTTTTATTATCCTAATTAATTATTATCATAATTTTTGTATGAACTTTTAAAACATTTTGGTATTTTATTATAAAATTATATTATTAAATATATGTGAATAATATTTAATAAAAATTATAAAATTATATATATATATATATATAACACGCAGTTATATTAATTTCCAAACATTATTGGGTTGAGATCATTCTTATATGTGATGTGTATTTCTTCTTTTATTTCCATGAGATAAAGGATATGCAAAAGTGATTTAAAACTGGTTTAGTTCTGTGAAAATTGCTGCTCGGGTTCGGAATTTTAAAGATAAAATTTGTTCCTGGAAATTAGATTACCCTAAGTCTGGGTGGTAAAAATTATGGTTAGTCTTCCCCTTCCATCTAACTTTTGTCCCCAGTCCAAATCTATTCATGTATTGGTTACTGCGCATACAATTCCACTTATCACAGTTATGTGAGCTAAACTTAGCTTGTAATAAAGTAACAATAAACTTAAAACACATATAAACATACCGTGAAAAATAATAAATAAAATGTCATTTAGAGATGTAAAAGTATAAGGAATTATAATCGCAAATATACGTGAAAGAAATATTATAATACATTTAATTATCCTAAAGAGGTTAACATGGCTTTAAATTTTAATTTTCCTTAATTTAGAGATTTTTATGTTGTGTAGCTAGGTATGGGAGATGTTGTTAGGTATATAATGTAATGATAAAAAAATTAAATGAAGTTGTTGAGCAACATATGTGGGTCCAATTGTATAGATAAATTTAAGATATATTTATGTTGGTTTTATTAATATGATTTTTTGATTAATATAAATTCATTTTAAATATATTTATCCAAATTAATATAAATTCATTTTAAATATAAATTTTAATTACTAAAATATATCAAATCTTAACATTTCCAAATTATATAGAGTACACAAATGTGAGGAAAGGTTCATACTTCTATACATTTGTTTTTTCTTGAAATTTGACAAATCTGAATTTAAAATGAATTTGCAATGGCCTTTTAAGAAAGATTTGCACTTTTAAAGATTCAATTCTTCTTAGTGCTTGATAAATATATGCTTGGATGAATCTACATTGATTTGTAATATATATATATATATATATATATATATATATATATATATCACTTCTATACATTTGATTCTTCTTCACATTTGACAAATCTTAATTTAAAATGAATTTGCAATAGCCTTTTAGGAAAGATTTGCACTTTTAAAGATTCAATTCCTCTTAGTGCTAGGTAAATCTATGTTTAGATGAATCTATATTGATTTATAAAAGTAAATTTTTAATATATATATATATATATGACCTCGCATATTATTTAAATATTATAATTGAAAAACTTATGATGTGACACATCATGTTACAGTTTTTTAGATATCTTTCCCATAGTAAGATGTAGAAAATATGAACTTCTATTCAACGATAAAGAAATGAACAATTAAGACGCAATTCTAAGTTAATGATGTAGTAAGTGTTGTGGGAAAAATAGCCACAAGGGTAGACATCCTTCCCACAGTGAGAGTATCCTTGAGGTTGCAACAAGGCCCAACGTTATGTTTGAGAATTAAAACAACAAAACCTCAAATGGCCAAGCAAACTCTTTATTAGTAACCCAAATCAAAATAAAAATAAAAATAAAACTGAAATAAAGAGATGAGTAAGAAATGAACCAAACGAGCTTGAACAAAAGTATGCCAAACAAAGTTTTTATTTCCCAATGGTCCATCTAAATACAATTTGTCACCTAAGAGGTGAAAACTTCAAGGGAAGCCAACAATCTCCCTTAGGGAAGTCCTTTTTGTCCACACAATTGCAAAATAACTAGGAGAGAAAAATGTAGAAACACTTGCCTCTTAGGGGAAGAGAGCAAGGGAGCTTTGTATATGCTAATATGAGGGAGGAATGAGATTGAAAGAGAAGCTCTCAATGTGATTCCAAAGGGTGGCCAAGAAACAACAAGATCTACATGTGAACTCTCTTCTTCTTTGAAATGGTTCCTAAGTACATGAAAGGGGCTATTCAATGCTCAAAAGCACATGGGAGGTCCCAATTCGAATTTTGCAGCCAAGAGAGATATTCGAAGCCTTTAATGTGCTGCGCAATTTTGTGGTCCTGCAATTTGACCAGTCGCATGGGTTTCAAAGTAAAACCCACGCGGGTTTGCATGGGTTACCGTATAGATAAATCATGCTATATAGTGTGGGTTTCCAAAGCTTATAGTCGTGCTACTATCCCTTCAGATTGTTTTTAGCATTCAAAGGCTCCAATTGTTTTTTGGATCTGATGAAGATGTCTTCGGTGAGCTACATTCTATATGTTTATGATGCCTTTATGCAAGATTAGCCTAAATTTCACATGTATGCAAGATTTCAATTTTAACAGATGCCCCATGATGTATGAGGTTTGGAGGGTACTATAGGGATAATGCATCATCATTTATTTTCTCTCCATGTTCTCATAATTTCTCAAGCATTTGTGGGTGAAAAAGAATTTCCCATGGGGAAAAGTTGTTGGTGATGATTGTTGAAGTTGTAAAGAATATATGGAGTTTTATGCAAATGAGATACGAATACCTATGCTCACGAAAATATGGTAGAATAGATTACAAAGAAGAGGGGACCAAGGGGTCGACTCTTGATACTGCTACTATGAGATGAAGGTGGCTTCAATCCTTGTATGAGTGAATAGATCCTGGAAGGAATGTGTCTGGTGCCAAAGAAGCGGAAGTGTTGATTCTCATGAATATCCCATTGGGGTGGGGATCTTAAATACTAGTGAAGTTGTTGGGCAAACTCCACTATTAGAATAAATGACCCCATATAGACTCAGGATATCTTTTATTATAATTTTTTATTAGTTTCCTAAGTCTTAGACTAAGTCATGTGGCCCCATTATCCTACTTCAACCTCATGTTGTGATGTTTAACCACAAGTGCACCCCACTGCTACCTTTTTGCCTGCTTTTACCTCTGCTTTACTGAGTAAGAGTGCTCTAGTTTCTTTTGATGGCTTTATCCTCCTTTATATTGCTTTTCTACTGGATAAGGTTGTATAAGGGTGCTACCATGGTTTTTCCAAGTCTGCTTGCATTATGCCACCACCTCTTCCTTCCTTTTCTCTTGAAATTCCTCTAGCATGCTTCTTTTGAGCCACTCATGTCCTGCCAACGCTTCTTTAGCAAATTCGTGACCTCTAGCATAGATTTGGAATCATCTTTTCCTAGATGGGATATTTATGCTTAATCTAAGCCTGGCACTTGTGTGTATTTTGAATTTCCTCCAAGGAATTCAAATCTCTCTTATGACATGTATTATTTAATGTTATCTTATCATTCATTAATATGATGATGTAATCTTATCCAAGAGTTTCTTTTTCTCATGTGTTCTACTCAAATTTTCTTCCTACTCTGCATTCTTGCAAAATTAATTGTGAGGTTCCCTCAGTGAACTAGATTCAAGATGTGACAAATTATCACTTGGTATCATATCCATTAGGTTTACTATTAGTCCCAAATACTTTCATCCGAGCACCAGAATCTGTGGAGTTTCCATAGAAGTCCTTGGGGAAATCACCTTGATAGCTTTGTCTCTGCCAAATAAATATTCCCAAGCATGAAGCACTCCCGAATTTGCTCAGTGTCAAAGTAGATATTAACTATGCTTACTGAATTTCCTCCTGAGTGTTTTTTGCAGGTCTTTTGTGCAGGTTCAACAACTTCTACAATGGATTCGAAAGGAGTTCCTTCTCTATCTTCTTGAAACTATTTTTATTGGAAATTAAAGATGTCTAAGCATTTGAAGAGATTGGATCTCTTTGATCTCTCTATTGGAGTTGTTGCAGAGCAAGAATCCTTTGAAGAGAAAAATAGTTGGATGAATTATTATGATAGAGAATTTGGAATCATGTGTCTGGCCATACCTCCACACATGCGCTACCCCATTGATACATCGATCTCCCAAGAGAACTCTGGAGCATTCTTGACAGAGCATTTGGCTAGCAAGATTATGAGGATGAGATAAGCCACATGGAGAGCGATCCTACTAGAGACACCTCCTCATATTTACTCATTGATGTCACTAATGTCTTGGCCTCAAGATTCTCAGATGAAGTCGTTCATGAAGAAGAAATTGTAGAAATTTCACAGTCAATTCATGTTGAAGATAATCTCCATGATTCAAATGCTTCATCTGCAAGTCATGAAGTAGAATCTGAAGAGACTTCTTCTCTGGCTCTAGGATAGTTGAGGATCTTGAATCCCCATCCTATGATGTTGATGATGAATAAGGTGTCAGTGAAATTATATGTTAATAATTTCCCAATATTAAATTGTCAATCAAAGAACGTAAACTTCTGATAGATGAACATTATCTGTGCAGATCTAGTTTATCAAGAAGTTAATTGTGTTGTCTAATTAAGATTAAGTCAAAAAATAATGATTTAGAAAGGAAACTCATTCACATAATATAATTCAAAATGTGGTTCAAAGTATAAGATGCATTCAATCTAGGTGATCCTTTGCAAATGTCCAGGTACCGATAATCTTGTTGCAGCTGAATTGCTTATCAATATAGAGCTTCGTTGATCAAATGGAGCAATCTTATGACTCCGATAAAAAAATAATCCCACTTCGATTAAGTGATAGCTTCTAATTACTTATTTGTAACTATATTATCCAATGTTGAAGTGTTGTTGATATCACGCAGGTAGATGCTCTACTCAACTTCACAGTGCTATGTGTGCTGTCAAATATCTATGTTCAGGAAAATATCTCAAATATATATGACAATAAAATATAAACACTAATGTAGAAGAATCAAATTAGAATAAAATGTGTGCACATAATATCACTTCAAATTCAGATCTATCATAAAGAACACTACACGATTTTATTCATTCCAGGATACAATCAAATTCTAGAATTAAAATAAGAAAAACCACAACTTACAATCTTACGGTAATGAACATGAACTGAAATTTATGAACAAAGGTAAGTACTTATAGCAGAAACAACTATTTAAGTAGTGTTGTACCTTTTGAAGGGAGCCCTTCCTTCACAAGCTACAAACTACAATCTACAACAAACTACGGTTTCAGAACACAAAACTGGTAATCAATAAAACTCACAATCAAATGAGGGAACACAGAGATAATGAGCAACAATATTCAATTCTTTGATATTGTTGTCCTCCCCTTCCATGCTCTAGGAATAGGTATTTATACATTATATATCAATTGAACATGATCAGATTGAATCCCCAAATGTAGGATTCGAATTTTACATTTTTAGACAAAATCCCCCAATTATGGAAATTTGTCATTTTGGGAAGATTTGCTTTATTCCCCACTAATATCTCTCAAACCGAATGATATATAGAGAAATTGTCCCCCTATTACTCAATTTGGTGGTTTTTGAGAAAAACCCATGTTTCAGAATCTTTAGATTCTCCTCCATCTGCACACAAATCAAGGCACAATATGGATGTATAAAAAAATTGTTACTAAAAATCTGGGTTTGACTAGAATGTTGAACAAGCCTTGGAGATTCACGCATGTGATATGGGTGCGATAAAATGGACATAAAACCATGCCAGAGACATATTTTACCAAATTCAAGTGGCGTATTTTCATTTGGCACCTGGAAACTATCTCAAACTACTCCAACTACAAGTTTTTGGAAAACTTGTAAACACTAAGAAAAACTTGTAAACATTGGGAAAAACTTGTGATTATCTGTCTTTCATAAAATACCAAGTATAATCATCTTTAATGCATTCAAAATGAAGGAAAACAATCATGAACTAACCACAAGGGTATGAAATGGAAATTTATGAGTTATTATGACAAAAGGAGTGATAAGGGAATGAAAAATGAAGTGACAAGGATAAAACAGATGTCAACAAATGATGATGATGGTAAAATAATGATGACAATTTGGTTTCCCAATATCTCCCCCATGCCTAAGGGTTGGCATGTCCTCATGCCATAAAGGTAAAGGATTGAGTATGCCATTTCTTTTATTGTACTTTATCATTCAAATGCATACATGGCATGAAAGGCATATATACTCTATTTTCACTCCATATGTTTTCATTTACTTGAACAGGTAGAAAAATGACAGAAGCATAGGACCTTCTAATTTTATTTTTGTATTGGAAAGAGATCATGGAATGAAGGTTTGTGGAGTTTGATTTTTTCCACGTCAAACTAAATTATACCTTGAAGTATTTTAGAGTATGCATTTGTTATTTTATGTTGTTGGGTATACTTTGAAAGAAATGGTGTCATAAATGAGAAAGATGAAATGAATGGAAGATATGGAAACAAAGGTCTAAAAATGAAAGTAAATGGAATAAGGATTAGTGGTTGTTCATGACGCTCTCCTAGACATTTAATAAATCAAAAACTTTTATATTGTTTTTTGTTAACACCTAAAAAGTGCTCATTACCTCATCTCCCTCACCACATGACTCATTTGTCTATTTTTCCCACCATCTTTGCCTCAAAAACCTCAAAAAACCATTAAAAAGCCACCAAAAGGCCAAAAAACCCCTTTTTTCCCCCAAAATAATTTAAATTTCCTCAAAAAATAGCAAAAACCCTCTAAAAAGGCTCTAAATTCCCAAAAATAAAATAAAAGGGAATAAAAAATATAAAAAAGTGGAAAAAGAGGGAAAAAGGAAGCAAAAACCCTATACAATTGACCTAAACCATATGGTGCCAAAAACCATAGGTCAACACTCCACCACTAAAAACCTATAAATAGGTAATGGAGGCTCCCCATTTCACATCCACAATCTATCCTATCCTCACTCTGCCAAAATCACTCTTGAAACCCTGGCTTACCATTTGAGCTAGTTTCCCATTTCAATGCCCCTTTTGGCCCATTATCCAAACACCTTGGAGAAGGAGAAGGAACCCATTGGAGCACGGAAGCAACCCTCTTGGACTATTGCAAGAGCTCCACCAACCTCAACACTTGAGGTAAATGTAATCTTGATCATATCATAATACAAAAGAAAAATTTCTATTATATTGTCATTGTCTTTTTATTTCTGTTAATGCACATGTTAGCTTAGATCTCATACTGTTTTACTGAACTGCTACTAAGGAGGCCCTTCTCCTTAGTAGGTGCTCGTTTGCACAAGTTAGAGTGAAAACCATAGCTACATTTTTACCTCAATTTTTACCTTTGAAGAGTTGGTTGTTGATGTAGGAATTTTTGTGGAGCATGAAGCTAAACATGTATGTTGACCGGGGGTGTTGGAGGGGCCTGGGTTGGCCTGTCGACTAGGCCCTCCGCCCGACCATTCTCCAGCATATGTCGACAAGTCGCATCAACTAGTATGGGTCAGGTCGGTTGGATAAACCGGCAGACGGTTATGTAACTATATCTGCATATATATATATAGGTTGGTGAGCCGATAGACTAGTAGAGATTGATTCTATCATTGTGTTCTGCTCTTGCTGGTTAATATAAATACTTTTCTCTCTATCTGTCTCGTCTCTCGTATCTATATCATTGTGTATGCTTGCTTATATTATGTAATGTATCTATGATAACTATGTGAACCTTGGGACTACAACATCTGGTTCCGTTGCCGGTTGATACATGAAAAATTACTAGCAGCATGACCTATGATTTCAGAACAGGAGATTAGAGACTGGTGGGAGAAGAAAATCGCGAATTACTTGTAGAATTATGCGCGATGTAACAAGCTAACGATGAACCAAGCAAGAGATCGATTCTTCTCCGAGACCCATGAGCGATTTGTAGAATCCTTGCCGACTGCCTTGAAGAAACTTCTAGATGAACAGACCAGTCGATGAAGCAGAGCAGAAATTAGTATCGAAGCTAATCAACGGAGGTCGTACAAATCTATCAGAATGGTGCGAAAAGATTGCAGAAGATTTTTGTGAAGAATAGGCGATCGAAAATTGAGTATCGGTAGATGAAATAGGAAGAAAGTTCTTCACCAAATTAGCCGATCAATTTCTGTGTTCTATTCCGACATTATTGTTTAAATTTTTTATTGACAAAGGTGTCGCACATATTGTCGAAACAAGACCGTTTCTGACCCCGCCCCTTCCAAACTCTAACTGGGAGGAGAAAGAACATAAGTGGGAAAAATTTGTAAAGGAGCGCGAATGGGAATTTTTCTTGAACAAGTGATGGTCTACACTTCCCCAATAGCCTAGAAATCGTCGGGCCAGCATTGGGGGGGTGATGAAGCATGCTCTGATGTACCCAGTTTGATGAAACTCGACATATGACAAACAACATGACCAGCAGTGGAAAAAAATTTGACAAAGACATACTTCTAAGTCACAAAAGCATCTCGGATATTCAGAAAATCGAAAGAGAAAAAAGGAGGCAGCGACGTGAAGAGCTGCGGGAGCAGGCAATTGCGCTTCGGAGGACGCAAGGATCAAATGTTGTGACAGATGCAGAAGGGAATCTGCCCAAATCAAGCCAAGCCCACGATGATCGGGATGTCGAAGAAGAACTGTCGCCGATGGATGAAGACTTGTGGATAGAGTGTGGTAGAGCTCTCCAAGTTCAAATACCAAAAACGGTAGCACCTCCGTCTCCATTCTGTTTAACACAAAGTGTTCGGGTGGAAGAAATTGTCGAAGAAAATCTTGGTCTCCATGATGGTCAGTTGGGATTTTGGAGTCGTCGAAGCATAGAAGGCGATGATATCAATAGACTATTGATTCATTGACCGGAAGAAGGGAATTGGATATCTTTTCAACCCGAATTTTCAAATAGAAGTTTTCATCTAGTGTACACAAAGCATGAGGAAGCCCGCCCTTGCCAATACCAAATTTGAGCAACTCGACAAGCACGTCAGAAAGCCCGAGATTTAGCGAAATCTCGTTTGAGCAAAACTTTAACTGAATTTCGACAGAAGGCAGATCTAGCGACATCGAAGGAGATAGAGTCATTGATTCTGAAGATAGAGACCCAAGTCCAGAAAGACAGCTAATTCATACTAATGAAGCACCAAGTATTGATTGCGGAAATAACCCACCCACACCTCCATCAAATTCTCAGAATAATACATTAGTAGACATGGCACACACTACAACACACCTTCCATTCTACGAAGGAGACGAAGACCCAAGAAGACATTGGTTTGTGTGTGAAGCAATCTGGACAGCAAATCAAATTACCAATGAAGACAGACAAATTGCTCAATTTGTTGGTTCATTAAGAAAAAGAGCACTAACATGGTACATGGGGTACATAGGAAAATCACCAAGTGCAACAAAAGCACAAATCAAACAAAGCTTTTTGGCCTTCTTTATGATTGAAGATGTGACATACCTGGCGGAAGAACGACTAAAGACAACAGTCCAAAAGACGATCGAAAATGTCAAGGAGTATGACAAGATATTTAAAGACCTCTTGAGCAAATTAGACTATGAAATCGAAGAAAAACTGTTAATCAAATGGTTTATTGCTGGTCTAATCAATAAAATCAAAATACATGTCCGTCGAAAAAATGTTAATACATATGCAGATGCACTAAGAGTAGCACTAGAAATCGAAATGGATGATGAATACCCTCTAATATCCATGGATGGACATGTTGACGGATGACTTGAAAGTATGGAGCAAGTTATCAGAAATATGACGTTAAAAGGACCAGAGCTATGGTGTACAACTTGTCGAACCTCAGGACATACCAAAGATTCTTGTCGAAATGATGATTGGCGAGAAGATGTAAAACTCATCCAATCCAGATGTTTCTGCGATTTATGTAAAGAATATGATTTACATACCACAAATGGTTGCCCATACAATCTGAAAAATAAGAGGGAAAGATGGTGTCAAATTTGTGAAGTAAATACACATACAATCGAAGAATGTCATCTGAACTTGAAGAATCGGCAAAATTACCATGCAGTGTACCAAACAAATTCTGTCGAACAGAACCAAGACAAAACTCAGCAAATGACAGATTCGGGAGAAATGATGGAAGAAATAACCAGTACAATCAAAACAGGAATGACAGATACCCAAGGTATAATGATCGATGGAATGATTGGCGATATAATGGCTACAATAGATGTGGTGGATATCAGAGTTGCAGTCATGGCAATGGAGGTCGAGGCTTTCGATATGGTCGACCTGGTGCATGCTTCAGCGAGAATCATCGACATGTAGAATGCCCTTATAAGGAAAGAATCGATCTCAAATTTTGTACAAAGTGCGGGGTAGGCGATCACTATTTAGAGGATTTCCCTACCATGATCAAGAAAATAAATAATAAAAAAAATGTTCATGTTTTATCTTGTGTTAAAAAAAAATGATTTGCTTTGTACAAAAAACTTGCAAATTGTAACAAGGCAAGGCACTCATATTGGTCAAGATAAACCTCAGATAACTAGAATTGTTGATAAGGAGGATTATCCAAATCCTATAAATAAAAAAATCTGTGTACAAAGATGCATTTGACATATTTCATGATTTAGCAACACATGAAGAAACTCTTAATGAATTGATCAAATTAATTTCAAATGAAGAAGCTATAGGAAAAATGATTGATTTGTTGCATAAATTAAAACACGTCGAGCAAAAACAAACTAAAAAAATTTGCCGACTAAAACAAAAAGAGAAAAATGATGCCGAACCATTAGTCGATCTTGACATAAATGGATATCATGTATGACAAGTTGTACTTGATTTTGGGTCCCAAGTGAATATCATGACTCGTGATACCTGGGACCAACTCGGTCGACCTCAATTACAGGAATTAGGCATCTACCTAAAGTTCACAGATCAAGGATTAATTGAGCCGATTGGAGTATGGAAAGAAGTCGAAACTTCCATTAAAGGTATCACGACATCAGTATATTTTGAAATCATCGTACCAAAAGATGATGCAAGCTCCTTCCCCACTTTGGTCGGTCGACCATGGGGATGGAAGATGAAGGATTTAATTTCTTTGGACAAAAGTTGCATCAAGTTGAAAGGTAATGGCCAGAAGGTTATCGTGCCAATCTTCCCATCATAGGGAGAACCTTGGTCAGAACCTACATAAGTCGATAATGATATCCGACAGCTTTACCGAATAGACAATAATGAAGATCGCATTGAGCCAAACAACCAAGGAGAATTTCATCTCGGAGATCCTATCTCCCTCGGATACAATTCCGATGCAGAACTCTATGACTAGCAAATAGAGAATTATGATTTGCATGCAAAAGAATGCTGGACTATGGAAGCCATCTTGAGGAAATAAATAAAGAATTGTCTCTCTGTATCTTACACACCGAATATTTTCGAATGAAAAATGCGAGCATATCCAACACTTGTTCCAGATAAAAATGTACAATATGGTAGCTCGACATTAAGATATAAAGAACGTGATTTACCTGATGTACATGTCGAACAGGTATCAAAACATGTCAGAGAGCAAGGCCGTCTACAAAGTTTGGTAGAGACATTTATTGGTCAAGCTGCGAGATGGTGGGAGACTCATTAGTAGAAACTTCAAAATTGGAATACTGCATCAACATCTTTCATAGAAAGGTTTGGAGGAAGAAACTTGACAACTCAGGCTGACATTCCCTTGTTTACACAAGGACAAAACCCCGAAGTTCACGTTGACTATTGGGAAAGAGAATGTAGAAAATTAGGCTATAAAGATGAAAGAAAATGGTCTCACCTCTTTCCCAGAACACTCGACGATCTACCTAACAAGTGGTACAAGATGGAAGAAGCAAGAGGAGAAACTTTCCTTTGGAAAGATCTAAAAGAAAATTTTATTAAGGATTTCCAGTTTTCTCCGCAGGATGAGAGATTGGTCGAAGCAAGCAAAAGCATCAAAGAATTTTTGCAGCCAACAAAAACTTTAACACTCGGAAACAAACAAGAGAGTGTGCACCCACCTAACACTTGCTACAATATAAAGACGATAGAAAAACAACACTCGACAAGACTGAGCCTAGAAATAGAGATGTTGGTAGGGAAAAGCTTTCAATGGAGAAAGGATCATCCAAGTGTCTCGAAGCACGTAAGAACAATATTAAGTATAGAGATCGTAGAAAAATATGAACCAGAAAGATTATCAAAAAAAGACTTCCCACCAACTTTCACACAAATCAAAGAAGGTGAAAGATAGATAAGTAACAACCGTGCACCAGAATGGATGGACGCAAAGATTAAAATAAAGGAAGTAGATATTTCAAAGGACGATCGACCGAAAATGGAAAAAATTGGCGATTACTGGAATGAGGAACAAACAACAGAAATCTCCAGTATTCTCAAAAAATTCCAAGACGTTTTTGCTTGAGACTACAAAGATTTGAAAGGGCTTGTAAAGGAAATGGGCGAGATGAAAATTGATATTAAACCTAATGCCAGACCCGTGAAGAAAAGACCCTACAAACTTTCTCACAAATATAAGGATATTGTCAAAAAGGAGATCGATAACATGCTTGCAGCAGGAATCATATATCCTATTGACCAGTCGGAATGGGCAGGCCCAATGGTCATTCAACCAAAGAAACAAGATCCGAATCGACTGAGAATCTGTGTCAACTTTCGAGAGCTGAACAAGGTAACACTAACAGATCCCTTCCCTACACCTTTTGCAGATGAAATCATCAATGAAGTTCCAGGGCATGAGTGCTATTCTTTCATGGATGGATTCTCAGGCTACAACCAAGTACCTATAGAAAAAGAAGATCAGAAAAAGACAACATTCATGTGCGAATTTGGGTCATTCGCATATAAAGTTATGCCTTTCGGTTTGAAAAACGCACCTGCGGTCTTCTCAAGAATTGTCGTCAAAGCAATCCAAGAATATATTTACAAAACCATGGCTGTATAATTTGATGATTGGACAATTTATACAATGCTGAAAGATCATTGCAAATGGCTCAGACTAATGTTGGAAAGATGTCGATAGATACAACTATCCCTGAACATTTAAAAGTGCATCTTTGCGACACCTATCGGTATATTACTTGGCCATGTCGTGTGCAAAGAAGGAATTAAGGTTGACTACGCGAAGATCAAAATTATTCTCGACCTAAAGCCTCTAGTAAATCCAAAACTAGTACGAATCCTGTTAGGTCATACCGAGTATTACAGGAAATTTATCAGACACTATTCCGATATGACTTATCCTCTGGAAGAATTGCTAAAAGAATATCGAGATTATAAATGGACGGAGGAATGCGACACTTCATTCAACACATTGAAAAGAAAAATGGTCGAAGCACCGATTCTTTGATTTTTGGATTGGTCAAAGAAATTTCATATACATATTGATGCATCCAGAATAGCAGTAAGAGCCATTCTAACACAACCTAGAGATGATAACATGGATTATCCTAATGCATTCAGCAGTCGAAAATTGAATAAAGCTGAAAGAAACTATTCTATGACTGAAAGAGAAGCATTAGGTATGGTATTTGCCCTTCAGAAATACTGCCATTATTTATTGGCTAATCCCTTTGTGTTTTATACAAATCACCAAGCTTTAAAATACTTAGTCAATAAGCCATTGCATCACGGGAGATTATGTCGCTGGTTATTACTATTTCAAGAATTTGAATTCAAAGTAATCATCCAAGTTGGAAAAATTAATGTCGGACCAGACCACCTGTCAAGAATCGACACAAGAGAAGAACCGACATGAATTGAAGATGACTTACTAGACGCACACTTGTTTCGCATTGAAGCAGTAACTTCAGAACTTATGGATATTGCACAATTTCTGTAAAATGGGCAAGCTCCTGAGGGAATGAATGAGAAAAAGAGGAATATATTAGCAATGAAAGCATCCCCCTACACTTTGATCAACGGTTTCCTCTATAAACTTGGCCTAGACCATATATTACATCGATGCGCACTTGAGCATGAACGACATGATATACTTACAGAAGCCCATGCTGGACCAATAGGAGGACATTATCATGTAGATATAACAGCTAGAAAAATCCTACAGGCAGGGTTCTGGTGGGTAACAGTTCATAAATACTGTCGAGAGTTTGTATCTAAGCGTGATAAATGTCAGCACATGGGCCGACCACTACCAAGAACAGAAATGCCATTATTCCAAATTAACCCTATCCAAACATTTGAAATATGGGATATTGATTTTATTGGACCATTTCCAGTAGTGGGAAGACGAATAGGTGCTCGGTATATTATTACTGCTGTCGAATACGTTACCAAGTGGGCAGAACCAGAACCATTCGAAACATGTTCAAGTGAAGTTGCTGCTAAATTTATTTATGAAAACATCATAACACGCTTTGGATTCCCCATAACATTGATAAGTGACCAAGGTACACACTTTGTATGTAAAACCATTAAAGCATTGACTAAGGAATTTGCAGTTGATCATAGAATAAGCACAACATATCACCCTCAGTCGAACGGCGCAGTAGAATCGTTCAATAAAACACTTACAAAAGGACTAACGAAAATATGCAACATAGAGAAAGATGACTGGGACGATAAAATACCTACTGTCCTTTGGGCATATAGAACAACATATAAGAAAATGACAGGACAGACACCATTCTCACTTGTCTATGGGAAAGAGGCTGTTGTTTCATTACATTTTCGACGACAAGCACTAACCATTGCAACAGCTCTACATATCGACGTCGAAGATACTCGACATGAATGGCTATTACAGCTGTCAAAGCTGGATGAAAGTCGACAGTTGGCATTAGAACATCAGAGAGTGCAAAAACAACAACAGAAAGCATGGCATGATAGAAATATAAAACAAAAGAATCTATCAGTTGGAGATTTAGCACTCCTATATAATAGTAGAGTAAAAGGGAAACCAAAAAAGTTGCATAAAGAATGGATGGGACCCTACATCATCGAAAAGTTAAATCCTAATGGCTCAGTCCGACTAAAAACATTACAAGGAAATATTTTCAAGAAAGTCGTAAATGGCGCCCGACTTAAAAGGTATAAATCATGAACATGAATTTGAAAAAAAAAAAACGGTTAGAAATAACTGAACGAGAGTACTATAAAGTGATCAAGCAAATATAGCAAATCATGGCAAAAAGCAGAAATGACGAGAGAATGGCAGAGGAAGCAAGGAAAAAGAAGAGAAAGAAGTCCGACGCACAACCATCGATATTACAGACACCGACAAGAACATCGACGGTTTATAGAAGAAAATCCAACACTGCAGAAGTATTGGAGCTCGGACTGTCCAAACATAAATAGAGAAGCTTGTCGACCTAACATAATGAACGAGCTGTCGTAGCACCATGATGACAAAGAAATAAAGGCTAAAGATAATCGCACCGCCAAAATTAATGCACCTGACAAAGCGCCGATATCCAGCCAGTCTAATTTAATAGCCCTATCACATCAGCCATTAATACAGGCCTCTACGTCCCGTTCGCCCGTGCCGAGTAATTCCACCATAAATATAGAGCTCGAGGATTCTTGGTTACTCTTATGCCGAGAACTTGAACTTCAAGAAATAGAATTCCCTGACTCTGCTGAAACCATTTTTTACAACCTCCATGGCTCCCCGAAGAAATTTAAGCGCTAGCAGAGCCACCACAACATCAGTTAGAGAATTGGAAAAAGAGCAGACACCATTGGAAACTAGACTCTAGTTGATTCGGAATGCAAAGGCATTAGAACCCATCTGGAAGAAAGCATGGAGAAGTGTTGAAGATTGGGGAAAGGACTCAAATGGTCACTGAAGAGAGGAAGCACGACAGTTGTAGACAACCACAATCCTGCACTACCTGAAGGCACCTTTACTGGATAATTTTGGAGGATAGAAGGAATTCATTGCATAGTTCATCGTTAGCAGATACCACAACGACAAGATTTACCTTGATATTCCGGTCGAAATCAATGGTGAAATCATCCACAAAACTATTGGCCTTTCACATAAAGGAGATGCTGTACCAACAAGTTCAGGTGCAGACTTGATTGATGAGTTTGTCAATTCTCCCACTGGAAAGAATTCACGAGGTATAGTCATGAGTCAGATTGTTTTTGGCAATTACAAAACTGCCGCCAAGATTGTACCACATGCGCTTTCACGGACAGGTAGAGGTTAAGACCTGAAGACCGAAATGCTAGAAGCTGTCAAAAATATGGCTATGAATGGCAAGGTATACAACTGGGTAGATTATTTGGCCGACATTCTCAAATATACATGCCAGAAGTGCCAGGACGAGGGAGCTAGCATCCAATACCCATCTGTGCTCATTTGGATTGCTATGACCCATTTTGGACCAAAAGGAAACAAAGATTTCACTGAAGTCCGACTTGTCCTTATGGAAAATTTCCGTTGCTTTGCACCTGGAGCAAGTTGACATGGACCTTCAACAGTCAAGCTTTGGCTTGAAGCATGGTTTACTGCGTTGATGTATATGTAACTTTGGAATGTATTTCATCTGTGTATTTTATATATATATTTATTGTACCCTTATAAGAGATGTGTTATTCCTCTATAAGGAAGTGTCGTCATGTGGATTGACAAGTGTCGCAAGTGTGTGTACTTGCCGATGGTTTATTAGACCACCATGTGTGGGGTCAGCCCTAAAATATATATTATATTGTGGATGTATCTAGATAGACAAGTCGGCCCCATAAGTTCACTGGGCAAACAGGTTAAGTATAAATAGAGATCAGGAGATCTCTATTTGGATCATTCGGAAAGTTATATCTCTCTCACTCAAAAAGTGGTGCACTAGTGAGGAGGAGGATCATCTACTCTAAGATACTATCTCAAGTATATTTTGGTTGTACTTTGGTTGAGGTATTGCTCTCTCTATCTCTGAGGAAGTTGTGGGGTTTTTCACCTTAGGGTTTTCCCCACAGAAACTGTGTGTCTCTTGTCTCTCATGCTTTTGATTCTTGTGATGCTTGTGATGCTTATTGTGTTTGTTATGCATTGATATACTGTATATGTTATTCTCTCAGTAAAGATCCAAGAGTACTATGAATTAATGTTCAAATTTTAACATGGTATCAGAGCTAACCTAAGAAGAAGACATTTTTGCAGTGACGGAAACTTGAGCTTCTTGTTTATTGGGTTTCTCTCCACAGTTTTTGGAAATGCAGTATAGTAGATTGACTCTACTCATCAAGGAGAATCTATTTGTCCAATCAGAATTCAATTCTGAGCATTTTTAGATTTGGCCCTAAAAATTAGGGTTTCCACAAAAATAGGAATTTCTGAAATCTGAAGACATAGCTAGAAGCGCCTTGCAAAAATTGAAGTTTAGAGCTTTGGATCGATATTTTTGGCTAGGTAGATCTCCGAGAAACTCAAACCCTAATTCAGCGCTCTCCCTAGTGAACCCGGGAGGACAAAAAGGAAAATCTGAAGGGTAAAGCTTTGCTGATCTCAAATTCTGAATACACTAGGCTGATCAGCTCATCAAGGTGCATCTTTCTATCCTTTCAGAAATTTGAAATTCACATTTTAAATTTTTAGGGTTTTTCCGACAAGCCCTAATCCAGGACCAGATCCAGTTTTCAACATTTCAAGTGGTAAGACCTAAATCTTTTCTATTTCCATTTGAAGTACTCTTTAAGATGTCTCACCACACCAAGCTTGAGGATAAGCTTGAAGGGGCTGATAACTTCTGAGCTTGGAAGTATAGGATTGGGTTAATCTTGGAAGAGATTGAGTTGGACTCATATATAAAAGAAGACATCCCTATCCCAGAGGATGAAGAGGCTAAGGTATTGCATAAGAAGAACTTGGTCAAGGAAAAGAGAATCATTGCTGATTCTATCAAAGACCATCTCATACCCCATGTGTCTTCTCTAAAGACACCCAAGGCTATGTTTGACTCCTTGACTAAGCTATTTGAAGGAAAGAACATAAATCAGAAGATGACCCTGCGGAATCAATTGAAAGGGGTCAAGATGTCGAATGGAGAAACCATTAAATCCTATTTCTCCAAGGTCTCTCAGATCAAGGAACAACTTGAAGCTGTAGATGAAATGGTGGAGAGTGGTGAAATTGTTATGAGTACTTTGAATGGCCTACCTAGGTCATGGGACTCTTTTATCTAGGGGATCTATGCCAGAAAGAAGTTAATCTCCTTTAGCAGATTATGGGAGGAATGTTCTCAAGAAGAAGCAAGGCTTGTGGCAAGAGAAGAGAAGATGGGAAATGAAGATCAAGCTCTCACAGCTCACACTAAGAAGGGCAAGTTCAAGAGGGAGCCATCCCATCACAAGAAGAAATCTTCTCATCATTTTCACAAAGACAAGAAAGATCTAAGGTGTTTCACTTGTAATGAGAAGGGTCACTTTGCTTCAGAATGTCCCAAGAACAAAAGGGACAAACACAACAACAACAACTCCAGCAAGAAGAAGAAGGGCAACAAAAGAAGGTACCATGCTCATGCTGCCGAAGATGATGAATGTTAAGTTTAAACCAAATAGACAAACAAGATCTCTGAAAGAAACACAATCACAAGATAGACACACAATATACCCTGGGAAACCCTCATGGGGTAGAAAACCCAGCAAAGCTTTCCTCAATAAGATGATCAACCAAAATACAAGATGTGCTCCTTCTCCTTGACTCCTTAGCAGATCTCCTCAACTAGTGCGCACTCTTCCACAAGTGAGTGAATGAAATAATGAGGAGTTCACCTCCTCTATTTATACTTGACTCCCAACTGACTAAAAGACCTAATGGGGCCGACCTCACCTGGAGAAGTCTAATAACCCCTAAAATATAACTGCAGGGCCGACCCACACATGGTAGGTCTAATAACCTTAGTTAATACAAACCCCTGGAGGAATAAACATCTCCAGATACATGATAGGGTTACCTCGGAGGAATGAAACATCTCCGGAATAATAAAGTACAAATATAATATTCTTTGAAGTTACAATATTCAACACTCCCCCTTAACAAGAAGGATATTATAACAACATCTGCAAGAGGAAGGAGTCATCATATATGATACATCTATAAATCATTGGAAGCTTTCTTCAATTCATCTTCATCAGTAACTCAACCAGTTACTGGAACATCAATGTCAACAGTGTCGATATCAATCCGATCATCGGCATCGTCATCAGCATCGTCATCATACGATCATCAGCATCGTCATCAACATCGTCATCACACGATCATCAGCATCGTCATCACACGATCATCAGCATCGTCATCACACGATCATCAGCATCATCATCACACGATCATCAACGTCGTCATCACACGATCATCAGCATCGTCATCACACGATCATCAGCATCGTCATCACACGATCATCAGCATCGTCATCAAACGATCATCAGCATCGTCATCACACGATCATCAGCATCGTCATCACACGATCATCAACATCGTCATCACACGATCATCAGCATCGTCATCAGCATCGTCATCACACGATCATCAGCATCGTCATCACACGATCATCAGCATCATCATCACACGATCATTAGCATCGTCATCACACGATCATCAACATCGTCATCACACGATCATATTCCTAGGATGATCAATCCTGCTCCTTTTAGGACATAGGTCCATGGATGATACAATCCAATCTTCAGTTCTCGGAGACTTCAGTCTACGGATCAATTCTTAGACCTCAGTCCGGGGACGATGCAATCCCCTGCCTGTTCATTCAGGACTTCATTTTTCGAAGACCCAGTCTACGGTTCTATTCTCGGACCTCAGTCCGGGGACGATACAATCCCCTACCTGTTCATTCAGGACTTCATTTATCGGAGACCCAGTCTACGGTTCTATTCTGGGACCTCAGTCCGGGGACGATACAATCCCCTACCTGTTCATTCAGGACTTCATTATCGGAGACCCAGTCTACGGTTCTATTCTGGGACCTCAGTCCGGGGACGATACAATCCCCTACCTGTTCATTCAGGACTTCATTATCGGAGACCCAGTCTACGGTTCTATTCTGGGACCTCAGTCCGGGGACGATACAATCCCCTACCTGTTCATTCAGGACTTCATTATCGGAGACCCAGTCTACGGTTCTATTCTGGGACCTTAGTCCGGGGATGATACAATCCCCTACCTGTTCATTCAGGACTTCATTATCGGAGACCTCACGTCTACGGCTCTCTTTAGGACTGAAAGTCCAGGGATGATCCAATCCCCTCAACTGTCGACTAAGGACTTCATTCTCGGAGACCTCACGTCTACGGCTCTCTTTAGGACTGAAAGTCCAGGGATGATCCAATCCCCTCAACTGTCCACTAAGGACTTCATTCTCGGAGACCTCACGTCTACGGCTCTCTTTAGGACTGAAAGTCCAGGGATGATCCAATCCCCTCAACTGTCCACTATGGACTTCATTCTCGGAGACCTCACGTCTACGGCTCTCTTTAGGACTGAAAGTCCAGGGATGATCCAATCCCCTCAACTGTCCACTAAGGACTTCATTCTCGGAGACCTCACGTCTACGGCTCTCTTTAGGACTGAAAGTCCAGGGATGATCCAATCCCCTCAATCTGTATTCTCATCAATACAAGTACAAGTATCCTCATCCATACAAGTACATAATCAATATCTAGCATCAACAGCATGTATACATCATACATCAAAAGCATGTATTCTTACTAATACATCTAAAAGCATGTATACATCTGTCATCAAAAGCATGTATTCTCACTAATACATCTATCATCAAATCATGTATACATCTAACATCAAAAGCATGTATACATCTAGCATGTATTCTCACTAATACATCTATTATCAAAATCATGTATACATCTAACATCAAAAGCATGTATACATCTAGCATGTATTCTCACTAATACATCTATCATCAAAATCATGTATACATCTAACATCAAAAGCATGTATACATCTAGCATGTATTCTCAGTAATACATCTATCATCAAAATCATGTATACATCTAACATCAAAAGCATGTATACATCTAGCATGTATTCTCACTAATACATCTATCATCAAAATCATGTATACATCTAACATCAAAAGCATGTATACATCTAGCATGTATTCTTACTAATACATCTATTATCAAAATCATGTATAAGTAAAACTGAATGAAAATAAAATAGTCCTAAATCTAACTATTTCTAAGTGACTAGGTGAAGTCTCATTATTGATGAGACTTGCTTGTCATCAGGAATCATGCTACTCCCCCTTTCTAGGAGAGTCCTTTTGAACTACACCAAGCTTGTCTCGAAAGTATTCAAATTTCACACGAGACAGTGGTTTGGTAAGGATATCAGCAATTTGATCTTCAGTGCTCACGTACTCAAGCTTGATAGCTCCTTTCTGCACCATATCTCGAATATAGAAGTATCGGATCTCTATGTGTTTTGACTTATCATGGAACACAGGATTTTCTGTCATCTTGATGCAGCTTTGATTATCACACATAATCATAGTGGGATCCATTTCTAAGTCAAACACTCCAGATAACAGTTTCCGAAGCCATACAGCTTCACAGCTGGCAGAGCAAGCAGCTATGTATTCTGCCTCAGCAGAGCTGAGGGCCACACTGGATTGTTTCTTGCTGAACCAAGAGATCATGGCAGATCCAAGGCTATAACATCCACCTGAAGTACTTTTTCTGTCTGAGACACTGCCTGCCCAATCAGAGTCTGAGTAACCATGCAACTTGAGTTCATGACTTCCATCATAGAGTAGACCAAAATCTAATGTACCTTTTAAGTACCTCATTACATGCTTTGCAGCTATTAGATGAACCTTTCTGGGTTCTACTAGATACTGACTTAGGGTATTTATAGCAAAGCATATATCTGGCCTAGTATTTGTTAAGTACATTAGTGACCCAATGATCTGTCTATATAAAGTTAGGTCCACTAATTCTGATGAGTCATTAACCAAAATCTTTAAGTTGGAGTCCATGGGAGTGGCCATGGGTTTACACTCCAACATATCAAATATTTTCAGAATTTCCACAGTATACTTACCTTGATTCAGAAAGATTCCTCTTGGTTCTTGCCACACTTCTAAGCCTAAGAAGTAGTGCATCAATCCGAGATCTTTCATCTCGAATTCTGAAGAAAGCTTCTTCTTGCTTTCAATGATTTGTTTCTCATTTCCAGTTAGAAATAGATCATCTACATATAATAAAAGTATAACTGGTTCATCATCCATCACCTTGAGATAAAGGTTTGGGTCAGCTTTACTTTTGGTAAAGCCCATGCTAGTTAAGAAATTGTCAATCCTTCCGTACCAAGCTCTGGGAGCTTGTTTCAACCCATATAATGCATTTTTCAGTTTGCATACATGAGTCCTTCCGTCATTTACCTCAAACCCTTGTGGTTGCTCTATGTATACTTCTTCTTCAATTACACCATTCAGAAAAGTTGTCTTAACATCCATTTGATGTAGTTTCCACTTCATCATGGATGCAAGAGCCATGATAGTTCTAATTGAAGTATACCTAGCAACTGGTGCAAATGTTTCTTCATAGTCAATTCCCTCCTTCTGAGAGAAACCTCTGGCTACAAATCTTGCTTTGTATTTTTCAATACTTCCATCCGCAGCATGTTTTATTTTAAAGATCCATTTGGAAGAAACCACACTTTTGTCTTTTGGTTTGGGAACTATATCCCAAACATCATTTTTCATTATTGACTGATATTCTTCAGTCATTGCTTCTACCCATTCTTTCTTTTGAGCTGCCTCTTCATAGCTGGTAGGTAGTTGATCCACAAGATCACATATCAGGGCCATATAGTTGGATACTAGCTTTGGTTTCTTTCTTTCTCTAGTGGAGCCTTCAGGAGCACCATATCTTTCTGCTCCTTGAATAATATCTCTAGCCCATGCTGGTCTTCTTTTCCTGGACAATTCTGCAACAGGAGGTTCTTGTGGTTCCAGCATGTCATGATCCTCTGGTATGTCCTCTTCAGGAATGTGTGCATTCTATGAGATTCTGGGAGATGTATCTTCTTCATAAACTTCTTCAAGTTGACACTTTCTAGATTTCTTGAGGGCTGCTTCCTCATCGAAGGTAACATCTCTACTTATTTCTATATGATGGAAACCTGGTATGTAGATTCTGAAGGCTTTGGAAGTTTCACAATAACCAACAAACATTCCCTTCTTACCTGAGGGATCCAATTTGGATCTCTTTTCTTTTGGAATGTGGATGTACACAGGACACCCAAATATTTTGAGATGACTTACCTCAGGCTTCTTTCCTGTAAAGACTTCTTCTGGAGTTTTGAAGTCAAGAGTACTATGAGATAGTCTATTTTGAACATATACTGCTGTCTTGGCTGCTTCAGCGCATAGATACATGGGAAGGTCTTGATCATGTATCATAGTCTTTACAGCTTCCATGATGGTTCTATTTTTCCTCTCAGCCACCCCATTTTGTTGGGGATTGTAAGGAGTGGTTAGTTCCCTTTTGATTCCAGCTTCTTTACAGAACTCTTCAAATTCCTTTGAAGTATATTCTCCACCATTATCTGTTCTGAGAATCTTGATTTTCT
Organism: Larix kaempferi; assembly: GCA_027924585.1. Classification (NCBI taxonomy): domain Eukaryota; kingdom Viridiplantae; phylum Streptophyta; class Pinopsida; order Pinales; family Pinaceae; genus Larix; species Larix kaempferi. The sequence goes on along the minus strand of BSBM01000225.1, from coordinate 557,441 downwards.
TGTCTGAGAGGTTTTCTATTAGAGCCTTGAACTCTTTGAATTTTCCAAAGACTTCATTCTTACCCTTTAGGAAGTATATCCAAGTTTTTCTTGAATAGTCATCAATGAAAGAGAGATAGTATTCAAACCCACTTAGAGATGTGGTAGGCATAGGTCCACATACATCTGAGTGTATTAGATCTAGAGAACCCTTAGTCTTTGTTTCACTTTTCGGAAAGGGATTCTTGATATTCTTCCCTTTCTTGCATCCTTTACATGAGCCATCATGATCAACCTTCAAGTTTGGCAAACCTATAACCATCTTACTCACATATGGTAAAGCTTTATAGTTAATGTGAGCTAGTCTTCTATGCCATAGCTCACTGGGACTAGAAACTTCATGAGCAAGGGCAGATTCTGGATGACCCTTGAGTTTATAAAGTCCTCCTTCTTCTTCACCAATGACAATTGCATCTTTGATTGATTTTCCTTTGGTCCACATGAGTACTTGACCATCTATGAAGGCTACTCTAAAGCCTTTCTTGTCTAGTGCTGAGATAGAAAGTAGATTCTTCTTTAAACCTGGGACATATAAAATTTCTTTCATCTTCAAAGGTGTTCCTGAATCAAGCTTGTAGCTTGCTTCACCAATTCCCTTGATGGGATATTGATAATCATCTCCTGGAGATACCTTCTGGGGTGAAGACTTCTCTTCAATCTTGGAGAGAGTTTCCTTATGACCTGTCATGTGCTTTGAAGCACCACTGTCAGTGAGCCAAGTGCCTTCACCAGGGGACACAGATCCAGATAGAGCAGAAAATAGTACATATTCTTCTGGTTCTTCTTTCTTTACTTTAGATCTTTTCTTTTGAGGCCTTTCCTCCACTTCTTCTTCTTCTTCTTCTTCTTCTTCTTCACTGTCATCTTCTGCCATATGAGCATGATGTCTTTTGTGAACAAACCTTTTCTTCTTCTTCTCTGGTAGGGTACAAGCTCTGGCATAGTGTCCTAGCTTGAGACAATTGAAGCATTGGACTGTGGAGATGTCTCCCCCTTTCTTTTTGAATGTATGAGAGGGTTGAGGCCTTTTGTGGTTCACTTTCTTGAAGTAGCCTCTCTTTCCTCTTTTGGTGTGGGTGGCCAAAGCTTGGTCATCCTCTTTGAGAAGTGCTTCTCTGTTGGCAACCCTAGCCTCCTCTTGAACACAATCTTCCCATACTACATCAAACTTCATACTTTCTTTTCTGGCACACATAGTTTGAATGAATGACTCCCAAGGTCTAGTGAGACCATTTAGAGCTGTCATCACAAGTTCATCTTCATCAAGAGTATCACCAATGGCATCTAGTTGTTCTTTGATTAGAGAGACTCTTGAGAAGTAGTCTTGAATGGATTCTCCTTTGTGCATCTTGGTACTTTTCAACTGAGTCCTTAGATTCATCTTTCTGTTGATGTTCTTTCCTTCATACATTCTTCCTAGGGCATCATACATTTCCTTTGGAGTCTTCTTGGAAGACACTTGGGGAATCAAGTGGTCTTTAATGGAATCAGCTATGATTCTCTTTTCCCTAATCAGGTCCTTCCTGTGTTTTTCTTTGGCTTCATCTTCTTCTGGTTCTGCAACTTCCTCCTTGATATAATGAGCAAGATCATTCTCCTCAAGAATGAGACCAATTCTGTATTTCCATGCCCGGAAATTCTCTATGCCTTCTAGCTTGTCTTCAAGCTTAGTATTTGGAGCCATCTTCTCTTGGGGGAGTCCAAGAGACAGAGTAGACTTACCTGGGAAGTTACTTTTCACTTTTCCGGAATCTGGAACAGAATTTTATCGCACTTTTGGTAGAATTAGGGTTTGACTTTCCCGGAGTTCTATCCAACCAAAAAGTTTGATCTATAGCTCAAAAGAATGCTCTTGAGAAGAGATATCCAGCCATGTAATCAGAAATAAAAAATTACAACTTTTTTCTGAAACCAAAATCTGACGTATCGCACTTTTGGTATAATTAGGGTTTGAATTTCCCGAAGTTCTACCCAACCAAAAAGTTCGATCTATGGCTCAAAAGAAAGGTATTGATGAGAGCTATCCAGCCATGCAACCAAAAATCAATAATACCAACTTTGGGCTGAAAACCCTAACTTCACCAAAGAGAGAGAAAGAGGTATTCTTACCTTGTGAAAGATGTCCTATTCAGTCTAGCTCTGATACCATGTTAAGTTTAAACCAAATAGACAAACAAGATCTCTGAAAGAAACACAATCACAAGATAGACACACAATATACCCTGGGAAACCCTCATGGGGTAGAAAACCCAGCAAAGCTTTCCTCAATAAGATGATCAACCAAAATACAAGATGCGCTCCTTCTCCTTGACTCCTTAGCAGATATCCTCAACTAGTGCGCACTCTTCCACAAGTGAGTGAATGAAATAGTGAGGAGTTCACCTCCTCTATTTATACTTGACTCCCAACTGACTAAAAGACCTAATGGGGCCGACCTCACCTGGAGAAGTCTAATAACCCCTAAAATATAACTGCAGGGCCGACCCACACATGGTAGGTCTAATAACCTTAGTTAATACAAACCCCTGGAGGAATAAACATCTCCAGATACATGATAGGGTTACCTCGGAGGAATGAAACATCTCCGGAATAATAAAGTACAAATATAATATTCTTTGAAGTTACAATATTCAACAATGAACCTCCAAAGAAGAAGGCTAGGGCAGAAAGTGATGATAGTAATGATGACTCATCAAGTGAAGAAGAGTATGTTCTAATCTCTGCTCTAACATGTACTATCTCCCATGGTTGTAATGATTGGTTAATTGATAGTGGGGCTTCCAAACACATGACTGGGTTTAAGGAATCTTTTGTGAATCTATCTGAACATGAATCACCCCATAAAGTGAAACTTTGGGATGATTATCAATACCCAATCAAAGGAAGTGGTGAAGCCTCCTAAAACCTAGATTCTGGAAAATCTTTGAAGATGAAAGAAGTCCTTTATGTACCTGGGCTCAAGAAGAACTTACTCTCCATCTCTGCATTGGATGCAAAAGGTATGAGGGTTGCATTTGTGGATGGAAAAGTCCTAATGTGGCCAAAGGGAAAGAACATAGATGATGCAATAGTGATTGGAGAGCAAGAGGGAGGTTTGTATAAATTAAAAGGACAACCTGAACATGCCATGGTGCCTGAATCCATGGAGCCAAGTGAACTTTGGCATAGAAGACTTGCTCATATGCACTATAGGGCACTTCCAATTGCAAGCAAGGCTATAGAGGGTCTTCTTGAAATCAAGACCAAACATGAAGGTGTTTGCAAAGGATGTGCAAAAGGTAAGAATATTAAGAAGGCTTTCCCAAGCAGTGAAAGCAAGGCAAAAGATATCCTGGAAATCATCCACTCAGATGTATGTGGTCCTATGTCATCCAGTTCTCTAAGTGGGTATGTTTACTATGTCTCATTTATTGATGACTTCTCCAGGAAGAATTGGGTATACTTTTGAAGAACAAAGATGAGGTGTTTGATAAGTTCAAGGAATTCAAAACCTTGATGGAGAATCAAGCTGACAAGAAGATCAAAACATTCAGATCTGACAATGGTGGAGAATTCACCTCAGGAAACTTCAAGAAGCTTTGTATTGATTCAAGGATTAAGAGGGAGTTGGCTGCTCCTTATAATCCTTAACAGAATGGAGTTGCAGAAAGGAAGAACAAAACAATCATGGAAGAAGCAAGGGCAATGCTGCATGACCAGGATCTACATATGCATCTATAGGAAGAAGCAGCTAGAACAGCTGTATATGTGCAGAACAGAACACCCCACAAGATATTGGACAACAAAACACCAGAAGAGGTCTTTTCTGGTAAGAAACCTGAAGTCAGCCATCTCAGAATATTTGGTTGTCCAGTATACACTCATGTCCCAAAGGAAAAGAGGACCAAACTAGATCCTTAGGAAAGAAGGGTATCTTTGTGAGTTACAGTGAAAGCTCGAGGGCTTATAGAATATACTTTACAGGGTTCAAGAAGATTGATGTCAGCAGGGATGTAACATTTGATGAAAACTCAGCATTCATCAAATCAAGGAAGGAACCTATCGAAGTTTATGAAGAACCTAAGGAAAACAGATTTCAAGACACTACCATGACTGAAGAAATTCCAGAAGTTGTTCGTGAGTTTGAAGATCTGCAAGAACCTGTAGATCCACCCCGTGAGGATAACTCTCACAAGAGGAAACCTGCATGGGCTAGAGAGCTCATTCAAGATGCAGAAATATTTGGCATTCCAGAAGAAGAACACAGAGCAAAGAAGAGAACCAGATCACATACCAGCTATGTTGCTTTACTCTGTGACATTATGAACAAAGAACCTTCCAGTTATGAAGAAGCAGCGGAAAAGAAAGAATGGAAGGATGCCATGGTTGAGGAATACCAATCAATAATGAAGAATGATGTTTGGGATGTTGTCCCAAGACCTAAAGAGAAGTCTGTTGTGACTTCCAAATGGATCTACAAAATCAAGCATGCTGTAGATGGCAGTGTAGAGAAATACAAAGCAAGATTTGTAGCTCGTGGCTTCTGTCAGAAAGAGGGAATAGATTATGAAGAAACTTTTGCACCTGTAGCCAGGTATACTTCCATCAGAATAGTACTTGCCCTGGCTGCAGCAATGAAATGGAAAATACACCAGATGGATGTCAAGACTACTTTCTTGAATGGTGTAGTTGAAGAGGAAGTATATGTGCAGCAGCCACTCGGTTTTGAAATACATGACAGGGAGTCATATGTGTGCAGATTGAAGAAAGCTTTGTACGGCTTGAAACAAGTTCCCAGAACCTGGTATGGTAGGATGGACAATTTCCTCTCTAGTTTGGGCTTTACCAAGAGTAAAGAGGATTCCAACCTCTACTACAAGGTTGAGGAAGGGAATCCTATGATTCTACTCCTGTATGTGGATGACTTATTTGTAATAGGAGATCACAGACTGATTGCAGATACTAAGAGGAAGCTTGCTGTTGAGTTTGATATGAAAGATTTGGGAATGATGCATTATTTCCTAGGTATGGAGGTGTGGCAGAATTCAAGTGGGATCTTCTTTGGTCAAGGGAAGTACACAGTAGATATCCTGAAGAGATTTGGGATGATGGATTGCAAGGCCATGGCCACACCCATGGCATCGAATCTAAAGCCTCTATGTGATGCTTCATCTGAGCCGGTTTATGTCTCTATGTATTGTTAGATGATTTGGTCCTTGATGTACCTAACGAACACGAGACCAGATATTTGCTTTGCTATGAACACATTGAGCTAGTTCATGACGGATCCGAGGAGTGTTCACCTGGTTGCTGTAAAGCATGTTTTGAGGTACCTGAAGGGTACAGTGGATTATGGGCTCAAGTATGAAGCGAATCAAAAGTTTAACATGCATGGTTATGTTGATTCAGATTGGGCTGGCAGTGCTATAGATAGGAAGAGCACATCTGGGTGTTGCTTCAGTATGGGATCGAGTGTGATCTATTGGTTCAGTAGGAAGTAGTCCTGCGTAGCACTGAGTACAACTGAGACAGAGTATGTTGCAGCCTGTTTAGTTAGTTGTGAGGCAGTATGGCTATGGAAGCTACTGTCTGAATTATTTGATCTCCCATTGGATGCTACTGGTATATTCTGCAATAACCAGAGTTGTGTGAAGCTGTCTGAGAACCCAGTGTTTCATGACAGGTCGAAACACATAGAGATAAAATATCACTATATCAGGGATATGGTGCAGAGAGGAGCCGTGAAGCTCCTATATGTTGCGACAGATGAGCAGATTGCAGATGTGCTGACGAAGCCACTAGCGAGGGTGAAGTTTGAGTACTTCAGGGAGAGGCTTGGTGTTCTTCAAATTGATGACACTTCGAGGAAGAAGTGATGTACACATTTTCTGAAGCCATTCCAAGCATGTTGGAAGGAGGATCCTTCACATGGCTGTGGATGTAAGCGCTGGATGATGAGTATCAGGACGATGCTCCATTTACTGCTCTGTATATGCATCATGTTGGATGCTAGATATGATCAGTTGGATCATTTATATTTGTATGTATGTACGCATCGTGTTGATGCTGGATATGATCAGTTGGATCATTTGTATGTATTTTGTATATGCATCATGTTGGATGCTTGGACCATGTATCTGTATATGTATCAGGTGGATACATTGTATGATCAGGTAGATCATGTATGTTGATACGTATCAGGTATGATTAGGTGGATCATGTATTTGTATTTGTATCAGGTGGATACACTGTATGATCAGGTGGATCATGTATGATGATTTTATCAGGTAGATACTTGGTATGCATCAGGTGGATGCATTGTATGATCAGGATGATCATTATGATGAGATTCAGGATGTTGCTCCAGATGATATGTACCAGGATGTTACAGTGATGATGATCAGTATGATCATGGGCATCAGGATGATGCTTCGTGCGATGATGATCCGTTGGATCATGAGTATCAGGTTGATACTTGGAGGTCAGAGATGATATGTGGCAGGTTGTGCAAATAGCATGTAATCAGTCCTAGGAGATCTTGCCGGTCATGCTGCGGCACATAAATGTTCCTGGGGTACTCTTTCCGGTATTGCTATGTAGTATGTAATCAGTCCTCAGATATCCGATAGGTTGAGCTGTGTGCTCGTAATCAGTCCTGGGATGAGGTATTACTATGGAGACATGTAATCAGTCCTAGAGATCCAAGAGGTTGAGCTGTGTGCTCATAATTAGTCCTGGGATGCTCTTTAGAGATCTTGCCGGTCGTGCTGTGGCACATAAATGTTCCTGGGATGCTCTTTAAAGGTTTTGTCTATCCGCATGTAATCAGTCCTGGAGATCAAAGAGGTTGAGCTGTGTGCTCGTAATAAATCCTGGGATGCTCTTTAGAGATCTTGCCGGTCGTGCTGCGACACATAAATGTTCTTGGGATGCTCTTTAAAGTTATTGTGGAGGAGATGCATGTAATCAGTCCTGGAATATCTTTCCAGTCATGCTTAGGCACATAAATGTTCCTAGGATACTCTTTCTGGTATTGCATCCGCACATAAAATTAGTCTTGAGAGGCCACCTCTATCAGACCGTTCGCCAGATGATGAAGACCTACAGGTAGTGGGCCTACATCCAGTATGAAAAAGGACTGGCTTTGTAGAACTTCCTATGAAAAGTAGAGTCAGAGATTGGTTGAGATAGCAGCAGCAGTGACGATGATGATGATTATGCATCGATGACGATGATCCTAAGAAGAAGACTTGTCTAGTAGAACTGTGTCGAGAAATACCTTCCTAGTTAAGAGGGAGTGTTGATGTATATGTAACTTCGGAATGTATTTCATCTGTGTATTTTATATATATTTATTGTACCCTTATAAGAGATGTGTTATTCCTCTATAAGGAAGTGTCGTCATGTGGATTGACAAGTGTCGCAAGTGTGTGTACTTTTCGATGGGTTATTAGACCACCATGTGTGGGGTCAACCCTAAAATATATATTATATTGTGGATGTATCTAGATATACAAGTCGGCCCCATAAGGTCACTGGGAAAACAGGTTAAGTATAAATAGAGATCAGGAGATCTCTATTTGGATCATTCGGAAAGTTATATCTCTCTCACTCAGAAAGTGGCGCACTAGTGAGGAGGAGGATCATCTGCTCTAGGAGACTATCTCAAGTATATTTTGGTTTTACTTTGGTTGAGCCATTGGTCTCTCTATCTCTGAGGAAGTTGTGGGGTTTTTCACCTTAGGGTTTTCCCCACGGAAACTCTGTGTCTCTTGTCTCTCATGCTTTTGATTCTTGTGATGCTTATTGTGTTTGTTATGCATTGATATACTGTATATGTTATTCTCTCAGTAAAGATCCAAGAGTATTGTGAATTAATGCTCAAATTTTAACATACTGACCTTAAAGAAATAGCAACAAGATGGAGGGTACCACAAAATGTCCGTCGAAGCCTACCCCCGACAGCCCACATCCAACTATCTTTGGATGACATAGTAGTATGGTACATGGAAGGAGCAGCAAGTCCAACAAAATGGCTCGACTATTACCCCTCAGTAAGCGAAATATTCTCATAACTAAGCCATCAATATAATGAAGTATTACCCATCCCGGAACAAGCCAGGAAAACCAACTTCAAATATGTTGAACCTCTATCCGACATGGAAAAAGAAGAAGCATATGAAAGTTGGTTGTACATGAACACTTTCAGCTATTATCCCGAGCCGACACCTAGCACTAAAATGTTAGCACTCACCCAAACTCCGCACATAGAGGCCAGAGAGTAGTTGAACAATGATACAGAATCTGACAATCCAGAACATCTTCTGACAGATGATAATATCCAGAAGGTAGCAGCTGAAATCATCACAGCTCAACAAAACCGAGTAATATCGACAAAAGGGAAAGGGAAAAGACAAGTAACAATTCAAGAACTGTCGGTGACAGATGAGATCGAGCTATACGACACCGCTACCCAAATCCTTGAAGATACAGCCAAGAATAAACTGCCAGTTGAAGAGAAATTCAGAAAGTTCTTAGAAAAAGATAAGTATCCATCTTCCCAAATCATTGTTAAGAAACCCAAAATTTCAGTCGTACCTGATGTTGATCTAACCATCAAGTCCCCCCCCCATTCGCCAACTACAATAGAAGAAGAAAGCAGTCTTTTAGCATTACCTGCTCCTCCTATCACAGAGGACACCGCTTTGAATACATTCATTGCAAACATTCTGAGATTTTGTCCTAACTGGCGAGAGATGGTCATCCAACAACCCATTTTTGCCTCTCGGTCTACTGTCCCGGTTAACTTAGCTCCTTCCGACAACATTCAAACAGGAATTTCACCTTTGCCATTACCCAGCCTAGAAATTGTCGGTCACATGACAACCCACCATATCAGAAATCATGATCCATCAGATACAATATATGCACAACAAATAGGTGTCTTCACTCCTCTTCCAGTTGAATCACTTCCACAACAAATGAATCCAGTTCAAGCAAAAACCATTAGCAAGGAAAAATCCCAAGTTGTCAATTCCTAGGTCGAGTCTAGTCTAGTTAGTTTGGATCCGTTCGATAGTACCAATTCACCCAGTCCAATTCCGACATCCATCGACCTACCTTCATTCCCGGTAAACCAGTCGAGTTCCCCTGTCGAAGGATCCAAGTCTAGTCCAAGTTCACAGCAGCTCAACAAAGAAGCAACCATGACAAAAGCAGAAAGAGTCATGGAACCAATCAAAACTCGAGAAACTACAGTCGATACGACAGGACCATTAGAACACACAAATGCTCCAGTTACTAATATAAGCAATATGGAAATCTCTATCACATCATCAACAAATCCATTAAGGGCCGAAGTAACAGAACATGACAATCCAGTCATCACAACAGTAGTACCCAGTACACACAGTCAAGCAGAACAGGCTGCTATCAACGCACAAGTAGTCATTGACAAGTGCCCAACAAAAGGAGGACAATATAAGGACCCAGAACAACAAACTGTAAATAAAGACAAAGAAAAGAATAGCTGCAGGAAGCTCAAAGAAAAGAAACGCAAAGAAAGAGAATTGTAGCAACAATTACAAATGCAGCAAATACAGGAAAGTACTCCATATGTACATTTAGACCAATTGGGAGCTAATACAAGTTATCAACCACACTTGGCACCCCAAGATGAACTTGATATACTTGAAGACGCAGTCTTCAGAGTCCAAAGATATCGTCGACAATAATCATAGAAACAAATAATGCAACTCCAAGAAGAACAGACTACATTTCTCACCAAATGTGAAAAATTAGCTCAGCAAGTTATCCCACTTCCAACTAGTTCTGACACGACACCACCTCTAGACAAAGAATACTAGTTACTAGAATCTGTCGTGTCGATTTTACAATCTGAGCTTCTCAAGAAACAGCAAGATCAAGCTATTGAGGTATCCTCCCTCATGACAAATCAGTTTACAGCCTTTTCAGAAGCCTCCAAAGCACTCAAGCAGTATGCTAATCAAGCATAAAAAGTTTCCACAGTTCTCAATAATTGGTATGTCTACTATGGTGATGTCTACAAAAATCTTCAGAAAAAAAGAGCATTGCTAAGCAAGCTTCATCACCAGCGCTTGACTGCAAATGAAGCCCTTATCGAAATACTTGATAACTAGATCATAATGGAGAACAAGCAATTGGATAAGTTAGAAAAACAAGAAATTCAGTGGATGTCACAGGCACGAGGAGGCCTCAACAAACTTGAGGAAATTCAGCCTCGATTCAATCAGCTACTTATTGTTGCCGACAATACAATTAACACATTTGGTCCCGACATGATCCATTTGCAAGCTACATCCACTCATGACAAGATGGAAAATATGTCAAAACTCACAACTCTGACTATCGACATCCAGAATCTGCTACGCACTTGGGAAGAGTTCCAGCACCATCTCTTTGTCTCTGCTGAAGTTATCATTGAAGCCTGTCTCCAGATTCCTGATGTTCTTGACTCTAGCATTTCTTTGACATAACTGTCTCTGTAACTTATTTTTTTGTAATTTTGATCTCTCCATTTCTTCGGGATGAAGAAAGATTTTGAGGTGGGGGAGATGTTGGAGGGGCCTAGGTCAGCCTGTCGACTAGGCCCTCCACCCGACCATTTTGTAGCATATGTCGACAAGTTGCGTCGACTAGTATGGGTCGGGTCGGTTGGATAAACCGACAGACGGTTATGTAACTGTATCTGCATATATATATATATATATATATCTAGGCTGGTGAGCTGATAGACTAGTAGATATTGATTCTATCATTGTGTTCTGCTCTTCCTGGTTAATATAAATACTTTTCTTCCTATCTGTCTCGTCTCTCGTATCTGTATCATTGTGTATGCTTGCTTATATTATGTAATGTATCTATGATAACTATGTGAACTTTGGGACTACAACAGGGGGATACAAATGAGGCACATGAAGATATGAAACTGAATAATACTGCTAGGAGATGAAGGATGATCAAAATATGTTGAAAGATTTGAAAAAGAGCTGGAAGTGATAAATGCTAATCTGAATCTAAGGAGGACAAACTAGATGAACTGAATATGATGAGAAGAATATGAAGATACTGGAAAAAATATGAAGGCCCGAGCATCCACTCCGCCATTCCTAAGGGCTTAGATGTCATCATGCAAAGAGATGAAGTGACTACTACTTAAACTAAATGATCATATTGCTGAAAAAACTATTGCAAGTTAACATTAGAACCATAGTCTTCAACCGAAACAAAATCCTAGGTACACTTATTACCATGTGAATGAATGTTCTTGAAGTCGAACATGGAAAGAAATCGTTGGATTACCGACCATTAATGTATGTCATTAACCAATGTGAATAAACTCACCTTTAAAGACAATGAGTGCTAAAGTACCTTAGTGCATCTTGACAGGTACGAATGGATGCGCTAGAGTCGAGTCACCTGTAAGATTTGTCAATCAAGAGGCATTGATGAATCCCCATGATTAACAACAAGGAAATATGCCATTGATGCATGCAAATCCCAAGGAAATATTCAATACAAGTACAAAACATTAATGATTTGTAGAATACATGATAAAGAAACAACATAGACTTACAAAATTTATTGAGAACGTTTCCCGCCAGTTTCCTAGTTTTCAAGCAAGGCCCATGTCTAGTTGCTCTAGTAAACTGGTTTTCACAAAAGGACTTTTTTTCTCTTTACTATTTTCTTATTTTTATTTATTTATTTTTAAAAAACAATGCTCCAAAACATGAAAAAAACTTCTTTGATATAGCAATGAAGATGAGAGATATTTTGGACTGCTTGTAAGTTTTGTTTTCTTTCCATGTTGATCTTAAAAAGAGCATGCTGATAATATTGAAGAAACTGGAACTGTACTCTTTTCCGCATAAGGAAAAAGGATGCTACAAATTACTACCAAAAGTTGGTAGGTCCTTTGATCAAACAGACCTTGAGATTTCTATAGGCCTGTCTGTGGTGTCATGATCCAAGAAATATTTAATTGATTTGTTCCCCCGGTGTTGACATGGAAAAATTATCATGAAAATGAGGACAGGAAGCTAGTCCATGCCAAGGTGGAGAGAATCAATGTATTTGTTTATGATTTGCACAACCGTAGGTACTCAAAGATATCAGGTTTACGAGTTTCCTGTAAAACTTGTAAAAACAGGAAAATTTGTAAAAACAGAAAAAACTTGTAAAAACATAAAAACTTGTAAAAATAGGAAAACTTGTAATAACCTGAAAAGCTGTAAAAGCTCAAACAAACATGCAATTCCTTCAAATAAAAACATAAAATATGAAAATGTTTGCTCATGATGGCCTACTGTAGGAAGATGGCTACTTTATGGATGAATGCAACAAGCTTGCAAATACTGAATAAAAGAGGATATGTACTATTGAAAATTAATGCTGAATAATAACCCTCAACTTTGCAACTGGGACAAGGAGCCATGTAACTTGGAATCCTTGCCAACCAATCCTTCCCAAACAAAAAGTACCAAATCTAGAAGTTTATGTGCATTTATGTTCAACAACCCCAAATTGAAACATATCACAAGTACCCAATAGTATACATAAAAAATACTTTTTGTTTTGAATTTTATTACCCCTCACATTCATATTCCTCATTCCAATGAATCATCTTTATGGATCCATGAGCAGAAGCAAGTTTCAAAGGCATCCTCTGAGAGTAGCATTAGAAATTTAAAGCAATTTTAGGGATGACTCAGGCCGCTTCTCAAGAAGAATTACCACATCAAAATCATCACACTCTTGATTCAAAAATTTCACCCAATACAAGAAACATCTAGAATCAATTCACATGAAACTTGGCCCTTGAAAATATTGATAAGTTCAAGAGTATTTTGAGAATATGGGTTGCATATTAACCATGTAGTTAAAACAACAATTTCAAATTCTCTTTGGCAACCAATCTTTAATTGATTCGATTCCTAGTTGATACCATGGAGAAATTGTGAAAACCATAAAGAGGATGAGCTGGATGACATCATTTTAAAGAATATCCATATGTCCATTTTTCAATATTGCACCTGCAAGTACTTAAAACAACTCGATTTACAGGCTTAAGCTAAGCCCGTAAATACATGTTATTTAACTAGTTTAAAGATAAAAATTAGTTAATTCATCAAAATAATGACAAAATAACATGTGAATGATCAGAAATACTTGAGATTATTTCTAAGTCATGTATAAATACCTTTGATTTCAAAAAGAAGGATAACTTAGAATCCAAGGGACAAAAGGATGTTCTAAGGAATGCAAAAAGGTTACCCTGTATTTTTCAGTCAATACTGAAAAGATTTTACTGGTGTAGGAACTAATACATCCATGCTCATATTTTTCATAAGAAAAGAATCTTGGTGCTAGCATAATTTAAGTGCAACAAATTTGAATGTTATGGCCCAATCCTTCATTTTGAACTCCCAACCATTAGTAAGATATTCTATGAAAACTTAGAATACTACAATTAGACCACTCAAAAGAGGACATGGAATCCGGAAATGATATGCTGGAGAATTATTATCTGTCATACCAAGAACATTTTTCTTTCTTTCATCCCTCACTAACAACAATACTCTTCTCCTCTAATAATAGAACTAAATATGCCTTTTAAGATGTTTATTGGATGCAAACTGTCGACATATTTCAACTTATATTAGATCAACCTTTTCATCATGGGAATTTAGATCAGATCTTACAAAAGTCTATTCCAACAAACTATATTACTAATTGTTAACATCCTTTGTCTTATTTGAAAATAATTAAAAGGCTATTGTCCTATACTTGTACTAAGTATTTGCATCACTTATTAGAATCCCTACACTATCCTACTCTTGCTTGAAAAATAGAATCTTCTTTCAAGTATATGAGTATTGCGAGTGCATCCATTTACGTAACAAGATTTCTAACATGCTCATATCCATCTCTGAAAAATATACCTCTAGATTTATATGAATATGAGAAACCCATTGTTTTAAAAATGCCAAAAAGTATTGAGAGAGTAAGTGATATTGTGTTCTAGTAACTGAATGAAACCATATTTTAATGTGATATTTTTTTTCTAGATTCTCTTTGTATGCCATATGGTAAGGTCCTTCCACAATCTGCTCATCAAATTCAGGAATGATCCAAGGATCCGGTGATAAGTATGCCAAAAATTCTTCAATATTTGGCTCGAATGGCCGTTCCTCACCAGGCATGATCCATGATCCTTCGTTTTCTTCTACATGATGGAAAAAATGATTAGACAACGCTTCTATATATTCTTGTGAATGTGGATCATGGAACTTTTTTTCTTCTATCAATTCTGAAGAGATAGATAAATTCTTGACTACTATTAATATATTCTCTTCCTGAGAGGCATGGATCCCAACTGCTGCTAGGATTTGAGAAAGTTCTTCCCTCAATAACCTCTTGAACATGCTTTAAGTTCTATTGGGATCTAGAGTTCTTGCTCATGAAACGAATGAGTACCTCAAGAAAAATGGATTAGTTATCAAAAGGAAAGCTCTTCTAATACTGAAAAAAATGAAAACTTCAGAACTAAAATTTAATCTATTGCTAAATCTACCTATTCATTCAACACAATCATGACAAATATTTGGAATATCATCACCAATGGTGATAGAGCAGGAATACTTACCTTCTTCAACCAATGGCAGTAGCGTAGTTTCTTACCTCTCGTTTTATTATCCATTCCTCCTCCTCGTCATGATTTTAACTATGCATAGATAACTCTCTATTCTATCCCTTTCTATACTGTCCCTGACAACGACACAAAAAATGTCAGTGAAATTATATGTTAATAATTTCCCAATATTAAATTGTCAACCAGAGAACGTAAACTTGTGAAATATGGACACTATCTATGCAGAGCTAGTTTATCAAGAAGTTAATTGCATTATCTAACTGAGCTTAAGTCAAAACCTAATGCTTCAGAAAGGAAACTCATTCACACAACATAATTCAAAATGCAGTTCAAAATATAAGATGCATTCAATCCAGGTGATCCTTGGCAAATGTCTAGTTACTGATAATCTTGCCGCAGCTATACTGCTTATCAATATAGAGCTTCGTTGATCAAATGGAGCAATATTATGACTTCGATAACAAAATAATCCCACTTCAATTAAGTGACAACTTCCAATTACTCAGTTGTAACTGTCTTAGCCAATGTTCAGGTGTTGTTGATATCGTGCAGGTAGATGCCCTGCTCAACATCATAGTGCTATGTGTGTTGTCAAATATCTTTGTTTACGAAAAGATCTCAAATCTATCTAAGAATCAAATCTAAAGAATAAGGTGGAAGAATCAAATTAGAATAAAATGTGCACACATCATATCACTCCAAATTCAGATCTATCATAAAGAACAGTACAAGAGTTTATTCATTATGTGATAAAATCAAATTCCATAATTAAAATAAGCAAAACCACACACTTACAATCTTATAGTAATGAACGCGAACTCGAATTTATGAACAAAGGTAATTAATTACAGAAGCAACAACTATTTAAGTAGTTTTGTACCTTCTGAAGGGGGCCCTGCCTTCACAAGCTACAAACTACAATCTACAACAATCTACGGTTTCAAAACATAAAACTACTAATCAATAAAATTCATAATCAAATAAGGGAACACAGAGATGATAAGGAGCAATATTGGATTCTTTGATATTATTGTCCTCCCCTTCCATTATCTAGGAATAAGTATGTATACATCATCAATTGAACATGATCAGATCGAATCCCCAAATACAGGATTCAAATTTTACATTTTTAGACAAAATCCCCCAATTCTGGAAATTTGTCATTTTGGAAATTTTTTCTTTATTCCCCCACTGATATATCTCAAAAGGAAGAATATATGGAGAAAATATCCATGTATTACTATAATTGGTGATTTATGAGAAAAACCCATGTTTCAGAATCTTTATATTCATCTCCATATGCACACAAATCAAGGCGCAATATGTCTATCTGGAAAAAATGCTGCCAATAATAAGGGTTTTACTAGAATGTTAAACAAGCCTTGGATATTCGCACGTGTGATCTAAGTGTGATCCAATGGACGTAAAACCATGCTAGAGACATATTTTACCAAATCCAAGCGGCAGATTTGCATTTGGCATCCCGTAACTATCTCAAACTACTCCAAAAACTTGTAAACACCGAGAAAAACTTGTAAACACTGGAAAAAACTTGTAAACATTGGTAAAAACTTGTGATTATCTGTATTTGATAAAATAACAAGTATAATCATCTTTAATTCAATAAAAATGAAGGAAAATAACCATGAACTAACCAAAAGGGTATGAAATGGAAATTTATGAGTTATTATGATAAAAGGAGTGACAAGGGAATGAAAAACAAAGTGACACGGATAAAATGGATGTCGGCAAGTACCGATGATGGTGAAATAATGATGACAAGTTGGTGGCCCAACAGAAGGTTCAACTAATGGAGTTGCCACTATTGAATAGGATTCCATCCATTCATAGTTCTCTTTTCATTCTTCATATTTTGATCTTGTGGATGATAGGCTAGTTTTTGATGATGATGTGCATTCTTCACAAGTTATTGGTGCGTAACAAGTTGATCTAATGGATGATTTGAAGGATAGACCAGATCTCAAGAGTGCTCCATTTGCACTCACTGACTATGATCTCATGCCTTCTACCTATTCCTACATGATGACTGGCACCTTTCCTCAGAGTTTCACTGAAGATGGAGGACACCACCTTTTGCTAGGAGATGAATTAACTTCCTCTGATTTGAAGTTCAAGTTTCAAGCTAATCATGACTCATTTGGACTTGATTTCAGAATTTTCAAGTCTAATGAGCACCTAAATATGACCTCCTATCATACTTTTGTTAGCGAGGATTCTATATTAGTTAGTGCTCTATAATTTTATATCCCTTCTTATGAGTTTGCTGATGTGCAAGATTGTGGTTTATTGGAGATTTTGGAATCTATATCAATATGTGGAGCTACTTCATTCGCTCTGCTTGGTCCCATGCCTCCTCCTTGATACAGAATGGTCATGTGCACACTTCCTCAAGGTGAAAAATAAGTTGGATATTTTATGCATTCGCTTGGACACTTGCTCCTCACATTTGGAACTGATTTCCTCGCACTTGGAGCTGATTTGAATTCCAAGCCACCACTATTATGTATTGGTACATTTGGTTCTGATCTCACCCTTGTTGGCTCAAAGGAGATCTCAAGGAAACATCAATACATTCTTGGAGTTGCTCATGGTTCAATCTGCAAGTTCCCGGATCATCATTGGCACATTTGGGAGAAGAGAACTCTTCTTGCAAAGAGGAAAGAAACTTCTGATATCTGAGTTTCCAATTATTGACCTCTGTAGCCATCTTTGGACTGTCATGTTCATGTTGCAGTCTGAAGTAAAACTTTTTGATACACTCCATGTTCAATTTGAGGGGGGGTTGTGAAATCTAAGTCAAATTAGGATGTAGTATCCAAATATTACCTCACAATCAAATTTGGATTGGTATGCAATAAAATAGTGTACAAATAATTTTGGAAAACAAATGATCAAAAAATAGTAACAAATGATCAACAACTAGTGACACAAATGATTAAATAGCAGGTTTATTATAAATTTACAACCTAGAAATGAGTTGTGAATACATTTATATAACATTTGGAAGAATTCGTTTGCCTTTAGAGGTAGCTACAAGTGGCTATCTTACATTGGACCTCAATCCCCCCTAGGTTGACCAATAGGATCCAAAATCACCCCAAAAAAGTACGAATTGTCCATGTGAACATTGGGTAGACATGGGAAGACATAAAAGAGGGTCACATATGTGGTGGATAAGATTTGGTGGAGGTTAGGTGGCCAAGGATAGGCCTAAACAACCAAGAAAGGGGGGAAATGTCCACATAGATTGCATGGGCGCCTTAAGTCAAAGACAATTTACTTAAAACAAGGAAACATGGCGCCTTTGCTCAAGAGGTGGTAATAAATGTTGGAGGTGGCCATAAATAGGGCTCCCAACAACTATTTTGACCATATTTTGGCCCAGAAGTGGTGGATTGGTCATGATTAGCCCCAACTAACTTCTAACAACCTTGGATTGTCATCATTAACTGTATTTTGGACCAATTAATCAACAAATTGATGTATTAATAAGGTACTAAGGTGTAATAATGTTCTAAAACCCCCCATAAGATAGAATTATGTATCCAAAACAAATATAAGGCCTTGGCAACTAAGGCTCAAGTCACCTTTTACAACAACAATTTTTATTAGTCCATGTAACCAAGGTAAGGAGGAAAACCACATGGGAAATAAAAAATCCCCTCTAAAATGGACATGAAACATATCTGGAAAATGTACCAATATTCACCATGCATCACTCACCCCAAGGAGTGATCTAAGGTAAGTGAAGGTCTTTTAAGTGAAATTCTTGGTGAAGATATCAGCAGTTTGCTCAGCAGAAGGGAAATACTACAAGGAAATAATCTAGTCATGCACCAAGCCTCGAATGTAGTGCATGTGGATCTCTATGTGCTTGGTCCTCTTCCTCTGTACTAGATTAGTGGAGATCTTGATTGCACTTTTATTATCACACCAAATGACTTTGGCTGAATCAAATACAAATCCAAACTCTCTAAGAATTCCTTGCAACCACACACATTGGGTAGCCACATTGGCTGCTCCCCTGTATTCGGCCTCAGATGAAGATACAGAGATGGTGTGATGATTCTTACTATACAAAAAAATGGGACCATGTGCAAGAATAAACACATAACCATAAGTATACTTCCGATCAAAACTATCTCCATCCCAATCATAATCAGTAAAACCAACTAGTTCAGGTTATGAACCAACTGCATAGTGTATCCCAAATTTCTTGGTACCTTGCACATAATGCAAGATCCTTTTAGGAGCATTCCAATGGACCTCATGAGGATCTTTCATTTTCCTTTCAATATATCCTACAACATAAGACAAATCTAGTCAAGATTGTGTAAGATACAACAAGCTCTGAACTAGTTGTCTATATAGTGAATTGTAAACCAATGGTGAAGAACCCCAATCAGTGAGCTTAAATCCTGAAAGGAACGGAAATTTTGCAGCCCCGAATTCATACATTTTGAACTTTTGCATCAGATCTAAAGCATATATTGATTGAGAAATAGTGATCCCATCAGTAGTTTGATCAATCTCCAAACCTAGAAATTGTTTCAACAATCCTAGGTCTGACATAGCAAATGCACTATGCAATGCAGCTTTAACTGAACCTAGTTCTTAGATGAAACTACTAGTGATCAATATATCATCAATATACAATACAATAATCAAAATCATATCACTAACATTCTGCATGTAAACATTTGGATCAGATTTACATCTCTCAAACCTTTGTGATAGCAAAACATTGTCCATCTTGGCATACCAAGCTCTAGGAGCTTGCTTGAGACCATAGAGGGACTTCGTCAACCTGCAAACAAGTGTGGGATCTTCAATGAAGCCTTAATGATTCTGAATATATATCTCCTCATTAATATCCCCATGAATAAATGCACTCTTCACATACATGTGATGAACCTCCCATCGCTTGGAAGCTGCAATGGCCAAAACTAGCTTGATTGAGTCCATCTTTTCCACAGGTGTGAATGTCTCTATGTAGTCCACTCCATGGAATTGAGAGAATCCATTAGCCACCAAAATATCCTTATAATTCATATCAAAACCATCAGAGGCCATTTTTGTCCTATACACCCACTTGCATTGCACTAGTTTCCTCTTGGAAGGAAGAGGGACCAAATCCCAAGTTTCATTGTCATAGAGGGAGTTCATCTCTTCTTGCATGATTGTTTTCCATATTGGATATTTTGATTCTTCTTCATATTATTTTGGATCATATCCAACCATAAGAAAACATCTCCCATGAATATTTGGATCACAAGAAGACAATGCATTGTGAAACTGTGATCTAGTCTTCCTAGGATCTTGTGGATCACCTGCAAGCTCATCAGGAGCTTGTATGGTTTTCTCAGCCCACTTGGGCCTTGTAGTAGGGTCATGATATGAATGCATGTCATCATATTCATCCTCAATATCAGAATCATAAATATCATAGAAATAACCATCACTTGCATCCTCTTCAAGTAGTGGGTTTGAGAATTCCCCTTCACCTTATTCTGCTGCATGCATGGGATCTTCTTCGAACCAAACACTCCTCTCAATGAATTTTTTATGAGATGCGGGGTCAAAGAGATTGTATCCATTTGCATATTATTCATATCCAACCATGATGTAATCCTTGCTTTGGGGCTGTAAGGCCTTTCTCTTTTCTGGAGGTATTCTAGCCATGCTCTTGAGCCAAACACCCTGAAATGAGACACATTTGGCTTATGTCCCATCCAATCCTCAAATGGAGTCATACATTCGAAGGATTTGTGTGGTGCTCGGTTATGAACATATAAAGCACAATTTATGGCTTCATCCCCTCGTTTAGGAGACAAATACTTAGCCTCCATCATGCATGTATCCATCTCCTTCAATGCTATATTCTTGCACTCTGCAACACCATTTTGTTGGGGTGTGTAAGGAACAAAATGTTGCATTTGAATGCCATATTATTCACATATCTATTGTAGGTACTTATTCACATATTTCCTTCCATTATAATTCCTTAATACCTTGATCTTCCTCCCACCGAAGTTCTCCACATAATATTTGAAAACTTTGGAATATTGGAAGATTTCATATTTTTGCTTGAGAAAGAACACCCAACAATATCTTGAAAAGTCATCAATGAAAGTTAAGACATACTTTGATTTTCCATAGGAAGGTGTAGGAAGAGGTCCTATCACATCTGAATGGACCAAACCAAGAGGATGAGCAGCTCTCCTTTCCTTCCCCTTCTCATACTTGCACTCTGCATGCTTCCCAACAATGCACCCTTTGCAAGTGCCTTTGGAAAATATGATGGTTGGAAGTCCTTCAACCATGTCTTCCTTGCTCAAAGCTTGAAGATATATGTAGTTGAGGTGTCCAAATATCTCATGAAAATTTTTTCTGACTTCATTAGCATGTGACAGAAGTGCATTTGGAGAGGAGTACTCAAGAAAGTGAGAGATATTATACATTCTTGACTCATGATCTGCAACACTAGCTGCTACCACTTTGCCAGTAGAAATTTCAGAAATTTCCACATCATCTTGAGTGAAGATCACTCTCTTGGCCGAACCAGTGTGGGTCATTTGGTAAACAGAGAGGATATTTGATGAAAGATTTGGCACATACAGTACATGACTAAAGTACCCATTTTCTAGATTGATTTTCCCAATGCCTCTAGCTGGGATTTCTGAATCATCTCCCATGACAATGGCAGAACCACTGTAAGGTGAAAGAGTAGAGAAATAATATCTTGAAGAATCCATGTTCCTTGAGGAACCTGAATCTATGATGAAAGAAGAATATTCTAAGGTACTAGCCATCAATGCTTGGAACCAGGGAAATTTTTAGTGGCGAAATTTAGCCAATTGGCTATTTTTTTGGCTTTTTTTCAAAAAATTAATTTGTTATTTGGTCATTTTTAGCCTCTAATATCGCCTATATTTACATAAAATATGTTTTTTTAGCCTAATATTCCCCAAAATTTACAAGTTTCAGTAGTAAATCGTATGTTTCATTTTTAATATTCGCCTATGTCACGTCCCCTCCCATCATACCAGCTAGATGGAGAGGATTGTGATGTTAAACCGGGCATCTAGCCCCATGGACTTATTAAGTAAGTTTTCAGATGATATAAAAGACATATGAAAGTGCATAAATATTTTTAAAACACAGCAGAAGTAATTTCAATACACATCCATTATACATTCCATATTTTCATGCCATTCATCAATCTAAGCAATATCAAATTAGCAAATGAGAATACTTATCTTAAACCAAGTAATCCCTGAGCAACCAGCTACGCTTCTGCAGCCTTCCACCCAACCGTAGGCCAGTGTGCTCCTTAATCTCTCAGCACCACTGCCACCCTCGAGCTAGGCATGATCTCCACAAGGAAAAGGGGAAAACAGACTCTCACATAGCCAAGGATACACCAGAATCAGCCAAGCCAGTCAGCAGTTGGGTTTCTCAGGCTGCTAAGAGATGGGCAGAGGTGAATTACTAGGCTAGTGGCTCAACCATTGAGCTATGGATACTTCATTGGGATCATCAAGCCAAATCTGTCCTCTTCCACTCCTGAATCTCCTGCTCACAGGTTCAACTAAACAGGGATGCTCATAACAGCAGAGCCACTCTTATTGGGCATGATAAAACGTTTCAACAGTGGGATGCATGAGATGGGGTTTCTTGATCTTCAGAAAAACATGGGTAGACTCAAAACGAATTGGCAACTAGGAAAATTCGACTGGGAGAGCAAAACCCATTCCAGAAAAATGCCCCAGGGGCAAAAACGACCTCTCCCTCAGTCCCAATTCGCGTCCCTCCTTCCCCAGCTACTGCACAATACCAAAACGAGTTCCTGGGCATGGAAAAATGTAGGGTTATGGTGAAAACGTGAGGATAAATTCCAGTGAACTCAGTCTGCATGAGAGGAAGAACGTAATGGATGAGGAATTGCCTTAGGCAGCATTTCGTGGGGGTTTTCTTGCCCAGCAAGCCAAAAATACGATTTTCAGGTTGATGGCTTGCCCATGCATGAAAATATGACTGCCATACTTCTCCAATCCCAAGACATTAACTGCCCCAACTAATCTTTGGAAGAATTAAATGATTGGGTGCATGAGACAAAATGGATAGTTAAGAGTTCATGGGTTTTCTCATTGACACATGGGCTGACCCTAGTGGCTCAAGGGTTTGTATAATTTCCCTCCCTATTCCTTGTAAGATCGTGCCCCCATCTCTTTGTTGCATTGCATAGCTGGTTGTGGGTTTTTCATTAAAATTGCATATTTACATGATGTCCGAATTTTCATTGTGCACGGCTAGCACAATAGCCATATGCATCTATTCTAATCGCCGATACATAGAACGATAAATCAATGACAGGGCCTTGGCCTTGAGCTCCTCACCATGACTAAATAACAATATTTACATCATTTACAATATTAATGCAATAGGGTCAAGATGGGGACGTTACAGCCTACCAATCTATATATATGTTTTTTTCAATCCAAAATAATCGCCTAGAATTCTATACTTAAGTATACTTTTATAATTCTTAAAAAATACCCTGCTTAGAACCTCTCCTTGTCTTCAGAAACACCCTCCTTCTTCTTTGAACTTTCTGGAAGAGGAATGTTATTCTTCTGGAAGAGATGGGTCATCATATCAATATTTTTATTCATGCATGCAATTTCAGGGTGCCAACCCTTTTGATAGTAAGTGCATTTGGTATTTTCTTTCTTCTTTCCCTTTTCTTTGAAAGGATTCAAACCCCCATCAAAATATTTGGGCCTCTCCTTGTCTTTCTTCTTCTCTTGGTGTTTTGAACCCTTGGGCTTTTGCTTTCCTCTAGATTGCTTCGAATCTCTAGCTGCAATAACTTGGTTCTTTTCCTTAATGGAACCCATTAGAACTAGTTTATCTTGTTCTTGAGTTAGCATTTCCATGAAATCATCCAAATATGGTATCTTCCAATTGCAAACTTCAAGCTTGGTGGAGTGAAATGCAGAGACAAATATTGAGTACTCGGGACCCAATTTCGAAATGATGGACAAAACCAATTGTTCTTCCTTCTTATCAATGCCACACTACTTGATTTTCAAGACCAAGGATTTGAACTTGGTGAAGAAGTATTGGATGGATTCGAAATTGCTTGGGCTCAATGAGATCAACTCATTCTCAAGTTGGTGTCCCCTCATCTCATCAATATTCCCAAACAAAGACTCAATATTGAGCCATACTTCATTTGGAGTAGTAATACTATCAATATGAAAGAGGAGGTATCTTGAAATGCTGAGACAAAGCATGCCAAAAGCTTCATCCATTCTGTTGAAGAACTTGGACTTCTCTACTGCAGAGTTTGGCTCAACCTCAGACCCCATGGTGATTCTAAAGAGACCCTTGGATCTCAATTGGATAACCATTTTGGCCTTCCACTCAAAATAGTTGAATGGATTGAGCAAGTTAACATTACATTGCTCCATCTTATGTAGATTGCACACTTGGTGAAAATGAACACTTTGAACATGCAATGCAAACTATCAACACTCAGGAGGGGATCCTAAATAGCTAATCTGAACCCTGCATTGACACAAGAAACATTCAAGTAAGAGTCACACCATGGGTAGAATCCAAAGTATTTATCCAATGGATTCAAGGAAATGGACCCGAGGACTTCTGTGGTTTCTCCACTACTTCTGGTGCACTTCTGAAGCACTCTTGGTTCGAATAAAAGCTCCAAAAGCTCTGATATCATGTGAAATATATGTCACACTAGGATCTAGTAGCTAAATATTACCTCAAAATCAATAAATTTGCTTAGTATGCAATAAAATAGTGTAAAAATAATTTTGGAAAAAAAATGATCAAAAACCAGTCACAAATGATAAAAAAATAGTAACAAATGATAAAAAACCAGTGACACAAATGATCAAATAGAAGGTTTATTATAACTGTCCAACCCAGAAATGAGTTGTGAATACATTTATATAGCATTTGGAATAATTCATTTTCCTTTGGAGGCAACTACAAGTGACTAGCTTAAATTGTACCTCAATCCGCCCTAGGTTGACCAATAGGATCCCAAATCACCCCAAATAGGTACAAATTTTCCATGTGAACATTGGGTAGGCATGGGAAGACATAAATGAGGGTCACACATGTGGTGGATAATATTTGGTGGAGGTTAGGTGGCCAAGGATAGGCCAAAACAACTAAGAAAGGGGAAAAATGTCCACATACATTGCATGGGCGCCTTAAGTCAAAGACAGTTTCCTTAAAAAAAGGAAACAAGGCTCCTTTGCTCAAGAGGTGGTAACAAATGCTGTAGGTGGCCATAAATAGGGTGCCCAACAACTATTTTGACCATATTTTGGCCCAGAAGTGGTGGATTGGTCATGAATAGCCCCAACTAACTTCTAACAACCTTGGTTGTCATCATTAACCTTATTTTGGACCAATTAATCAACAAATTGATGTATGACTAAGGTCCTAAGGTGTAATAATGTTCTAACAGGGGTTTTGTTCCCATATGGTTTTACTTCTTACCTCATGTTACATGGATAATAATTTTAATAGGGTGACCATAAGCCTTTGTTGCTTTATCCCTACACTTATTTTACTCACCTATGTCAATATTAAGGGGGGTGTTAGAATAAATGACACCATCTAGACTTAGGATATCTTTTATTATAGTTTTTTATTAGTTTCCTATATCTTAGACTAAGTCATGTGGCCCCATTATCCTACTTGGACCTCATGTTGTTGTGTTTATCCAGAAGTGCACCCCACTGCTAATTTGTTGCTTGTTTTTGACAATTTTTTCCTACTTTATACTGCCTTTCTACTGGATAAGGTTGGATACCATGCTTTTTCCAAGTTTGCTTGCTCTAGGCCACCACCTCTTCCATCGTTTTCTCTTGAAAATCCTCTAGCATGTTGCATTTGAGTTACTCATGGCCTACCAAGGATGTTTTAGCAAATTTGTGACCTCTAGCATAGATTTGGAATTAGCTTCTGCGTAGATGGGATATTTATGCTTAATCTAAGCCTGCCACTTATGTGATTTTGAATTGACTCTAAGGAATTTGAATCCCTCTTATGATATGTATTATTTAATTTAATATTATCATTCATTAATATGATGATGGAATTTTATCCAATTGAGTTTTTTTCTCATGTGTTCTACTCAAATTTTCTTCCTTCTTTGCATTCTTGCAAAACTAATTGTGAGGTTTCTTCAGTGAACTAGATTCAGGCTATGAAAAATTCTCACATTCACTAGACTGGATGTATTGATACCATGAATCATAAATGTGAACATTGCTACTATTGGAATGTATGACTCCCCCTGATTCCATAGACTTGTTGGCATTGAGCATAAGGGAGACCGCTAAGTTAAGGAACATTGTCGAATTTCCTTACTCAGTTCAAGGTGATCCCTTATATTGATAGGAAGGGACCCCAAGGTATACCTGCAACTACTGCAACTCTCATAATATGATGCGCTGATGTCGATGAGGGTTGAATAAATTGATAAGACGGGGGTCTTATCGTAGAAACCAAGACCATTCGATATCCAACTACAAGAATGGTAGACTTGGCCAAAGACTAGTTGATAAGCATGGGTTAAGATTTAATATGCTAAGACAGAAAATAGCAGCATTACATTCCATTTCGCAATAATAGCATATATAGGATCACTGAAGAAACAACAAGCATAACATAAACACAAGAGACATAGATTTATCCTGGGAAACCCTCATGGGGTAGAAAACCCAGCAAAGCTTCCTCAATATAGATGACCAACAATATACAAAGATGTAACCCTGAGCATAAGCTCCTTTTTCTCCATAGCAGACCTCTCCTCCACAAGTGTGCCACTCTCAAGTGAGTGAGTGTGTGTATCAAATGAGGAACACACCTCCTCTATTTATACACTACTCTGACTTTTCTTTTACACAAGACATGTAGGCTCGTATTTAACCAATGGGTTAAATACTCCACTACAACTGACTGGGCCGACCCCTCTAGGGTGGTCTAATAACCCTTTGACCCACACAACACATGCAGGGCTGACCCCCACTAGGGAAGTCTAATAACCCAAGTTACCACATTCCGACGGAGGAATAAACATCTCCGGATATATAATAAAATCTTCATGGAGGAATGAAACATCTCCGGAATAATAAAGTACAATTATAATATTCTTTGAAGTTACAATATCTCAACACTCCCCCTTAATGAGAAGGATATTATAACAGCATCTGCACAAGCAAGGAGTCATCAACATGATACATCTATAAATCATTGGAAGCTTTCTCAACATCATCAATAACTCAACAAGTTACTGGAACATATTCAATACTGGAACATCAACATCTTCAGTATTGAGTCTTTTTCTTCTGCAGCACTCAAACAACTACAGCAACATCAATATCTGAATCCTCACGATCGTCAGCATCGTCATCACACGATCATCAGCATCGTCATCACACGATTATCAGCATCGTCATGACATGATCATCAGCATCGTCATCACACGATCATCAGCATCGTCACATCATCTTGATCTACAACATCTGGTTCATCACGATCTACAGCATCTAGATCATCTCGATCTACAGCATCTGGATCATCTCGATCTACAGCATATGGATCATCTCGATCTACAGCATCTGGATCATCACGATCTACAGCATCTGGATCATCTCGATCTACAGCATTTGGATCATCACGATCTACAGCATCTGGATCATCTCGATCTACAGCATATGGATCATCTCGATCTATAGCATCTAGATCATCTCGATCTACAGCATCTGGATCATCACGATCTACAACATCTGGATCATCTCGATCTACAGCATCTGGATCATCTCAATCTACAGCATCTGGATCATCTCAATCTACAGCATCTGGATCATCTCAATCTACAGCATCTGGATCATCTCGATCTACAACATCTGGATCATCTCGATCTACATGATTAGCATCATCGTAATCAGCAGCATCGTCATCTAGATCAACACGATTAGCAGCATCGTCATCTAGATCAATAGTATTAGTATCCACACCAATAGAAGTATACACGTCATCAACACAAGTATACACATCATTAATACAAGTATCCTCACAATAGCAGCATACCCTGCAACACACACGATCATATTACAGGATGATCAATCCTGCTCTCTTTAGGACATAGGTCCATGGATGATGCAATCTTGTCATGTACCTTTTGAACCGAGGTCCAAGGACGATCCAGTCCTACCATGTACCTTTTGAACCAAGGTCCAGGGACGATCCAGTCCTATCATGTACAGTTTGAACCAAGGTCCAGGGACGATCCAGTCCTATCATGTACCTTTTGAACCGAAGTCCAGGGACGATCCAGTCCTATCATGTACCTTTTGAACCGAAGTCCAGGGACGATCCAGTACTATCATGTACCTTTTGAACCGAAGTCCAAGGACGATCTAGTCCTATCATGTACCTTTTGAACCGAAGTCCAGGGACGATCCAGTCCTATCATGTACCTTTTGAACCGAAGTCCAGGGTAGATCTAGTCCTATCATGTACCTTTTGAACCAAAGTCCAGGGACGATCCAGTCCTATCATTCCATTCTCGGAGACCTTATGTCTACGGCTCAATTCAAAGGACCAAAGTCAGAGGACAATTCAATCCCCTTACCTGTTCATTTAGGATTTTATTCTTGGAGACATCTTGTCTACGGCTCAATTCAAAGGACCAAAGTCCGAGGATGATCCAATCCCCTTACTTGTTCATTCAGGATTTTGTTCTCGGAGACATCTTGTCTACGGCTCAATTCAAAGGACCAAAGTCCGAGGACGATCCAATCCCCTTACTTGTTCATTCAGGATTTTGTTCTTGAAGACATCTTGTCTATGGCTCAATTCAAAGGACCAAAGTCCGAGGACGATCCAATCCCCTTACCTGTTCATTCAGGATTCTGTTCTCGGAGACATCTTGTCTACGGGTCAATTCACAAGACCAAAGTCTGAGGACGATCCAATCCCCTTACCTGTTCATTCAAGATTTTGTTCTCGGAGACATCTTGTCTACGGCTCAATTCAAAGGACCAAAGTTCGAGGACGATCCAATTCCCTTACCTGTTCATTCAGGATTTTGTTCTCGGAGACATCTTGTCTACGGGTCAATTCACAGGACCAAAGTTCGAGGATGATCCAATCCCCTTACCTGTTCATTCAGGATTTTGTTCTCGGAGACATCTTGTCTACGGCTCAATTCAAAGGACCAAAGTCCGAGGACGATCCAATCCCCTTACCTGTTCATTCAGGATTTTGTTCTCGGACACATCTTGTCTACGGCTCACTTTAGAACATGTGTTCAAGGATGATACAATCCCTCTTCTTTCTCGGAGACATCTGTCTACGGCTCACTTTAGGATTGAAGTCTAGGGATGATTCAATCCCCAAATGTCCACCAAGGACTTCATTCTCGGAGACATACATCTACGACTCTCTTGAGGATGATGCAATCCTATCATGTCCACCAAGGACTTCATTCTCGAAGACATACGTCTATGGCTCTCTTGAGGATGATGCAATCTTATCATGTCCACCAAGGACTTCATTCTCGAATACATACATCTACGGCTCTCTTTAGAACATATGTTCAAGGATGATGCAATCCCCCTGTCACCTTAGACCCTGTCTAAGGACCATCCACCAACCTCTCTGTCGGTATCACTAATATAGGTATCCTCATCATCGAACTCACTGTCGATGCAGGCAATCTTATCATGAGTTATAACATCACTCCCCCTTTCGAGGAGGGTCCTTCTGAACTATATTAAGTTTGTCTCAGAAAACTTCACTTGAGGTATAGGTTTGGTTAGTACATCGGATCGGTAGAAGTTTGGTTAGTACATTGGTAACTTGTTACAAATTCAAACTTTTGGTTCCTTTCTGTACCATATCTTGGAACACTAGATTCTCTGCCATCTTGATACAACTCTGTTTGTCACATAGGATCATAGTTGGGTCTATCTCTAAGTCACACTAGATTGTTTCCTTCTCAACCACGAGATCATGGCTGATCCCAGACAATAACATCCTCTCGATGTGCTCTTACTATTTGATACACTTCCATCCCAATCAACATCTGTGTAGCCATCTGAAGTCATGATCTCCAAGATAACATAGATCAAAGTCTATTGTATTATTTAGGTACCGTATCACATGATCTGCAGCTTATCAGGTGAACACATCTAGTTTCCACTAGATACTGACTCAAGGTGTTCACAGCAAAGCATATATCTGACCTAGTATTTGTTAGACACATCAATGACTCAATATTTTGTCTGTACAGAGTTCTATCCACTAACTCTGATGAGTCATCTGCTAACAACTTCAAGAGTGGCCAACAAATCAAGTCCTTTTAATATTTCTCAGCATACTTTCCTTGGTTGAGAAAGATTCCTTCTGAGCCTTGCCATACTTCCAGACCTAGGAAGTAATGCATCAATCTGAGATCTTTCATTTTCATTTCTGCAGCCATCTTCTTCTTTCTTTTCATGATCTGTTTCTCATTCTTTGTCAAAAAGAGATCATTGTCATACAATAATGGTATGATAGGTTCATCATCCACAACCTTAAGGTAAAGGTTAGGAACAACTTTATAATTGGTAAAGCCCAAGCTTATCAAGAAACTGTCAATTCTCCCTTTGTGACTGAACATCATTCACACTCTGCATTGAATGATATTCTACATATCTATCTGTGCCATCTCTTGTTAGATGGGTCTACTGATATGAGCCTCAATATCATTTGAACTCTGCGGTGAGTTCCTTCTTGCATCCATGTCATCTGTGTATAGAAACAATATTGAACCTTGTAGCAAAGGTTGAGATCCTCATCACCCATGGTGATCATTAAGCTCATCAATTGATTATCGATCCTGGGTACCCATATAGAACCCGATTCATACTTCTTCTTTAATTACACCATTAAGAGAATGGTCTTATCTATCCACTTGGAGCAAACATCTTGTCATGATTCTCTTCCTCTTTCTAAGAGAATCTTCTAGCCATGAGCCTTCTATATTTTGTTTGATTTGTAAATCTTCTCATTGAACATCCATCACTTTTTTGGTGTTCATCATTCTTCATGATCTTTCCTACAAAACAAAATTAAGTACATGATTAGTAACACTTCATAATTATGAAATCATGTTGACATGATAACCTATTATGCATACAGATATCATTTACATAGTTATGCAACTATCTTGACCAATACTTTGGCACAAAACTTTTCCATATCCTGTATGCATACAGTGGCTATCTAGATGCCTTCCATCTCTACCAGAACATACTATCGAGAGTGTGCACAGCTCTCAGCATGTCAGCAAAGAGGTTTCATTCTAGACAAGCAACAATGGAATGTTTGTCCAACTTACCAATCATATGCATATTAGTAGTATACTGTTCAATGCTCTATGAATGTTTACACTCAGCATGATATATTATAGGAATACAAATATTCATACAACCTATTACAGACAATATCATTTACTATTTCAAATAACAACTCAAATACTTATCTTTTATGTTTGTGTGTTTGCCTTCCGCTTGATCTTCTATATGTCTTTTGAACTTCTATTCATTCTGTACCACTGTGCATGCTCAAGTGTGCACTAGTGTCATCCTCATGATCTCATACACAAACATACATTCATTAGTATATTACAGGTCTTATCAAAACATTATAATTCGAAATAATCTTTGAATATGTATAGTCATGATCATTAGTATTCAGGGTTTCAAGGAAGTCTTCTTTTACTCATGCATATTCTTGTTTGATCATAGTACTCTTCTGGTTAGTTAAATCATCAAGATAAGAGACATAATATGCATAAACCCTTGATTACTAACTTTATGAATAAGCATAACCAATCATATCAAATATACTTATATAAGGGATCCTAACACAAGGTAAGATTCTAACTTGACATAGGAAAACATACCTGGATTAGTATACATGCTTAGTTATGTACAACATACCTAAACAATCTCTTTAATGATTTAGAGATCCTGAGCTAGAACCTGCATGTCTCATAGGTTAAGCATAATATAACAAAGTCATACATACCTCGTAAGTAGAACAAAGATTATGGATGAGTCTTTGTCTTCATGTTGTCATGGTCATGGAACTTGATTTGTCTTTTGTGATGTACCTATATCTTGTTAGCAGACAACATCAAACTCACACAACACCATAATGCATTAGTACAATCATATAGCCCTAATCAATGAATGTCTTCGATCATTCACATGCATTCATACTGTTACTAGGGTGATAAGACAATTCTAACATTAATCAAGATTGTACTAATAAATAATATGAAGACAAACACATCATGAACTTAATCAAGAATCAGATTTCAAGATATACCTGAACCTCCTTAAGTCATACCTGTCGAGACTTCTTGTAGTCTTCTTATGTAAGGCCTTAGCCTCAACTCCCCCTGAAACTTGATCTGGAGCTTGATTAGGGTTTGCTAGAGAAACACTAAAAAATTCAATCTTTTACTTTCACACTTCTGAATGGATGGAAGGATGTGTCTTGCTAGCATACTTCAATTTTGAAATCTCCAAAATTTGACCCCTCAAAATTTCCTTCTAAACTTCTGGATCTTCTGGACAGGAACCCGAAATAGGGTTTGATGAAGCCCACCGTTTTGTCCAATCAAAAGGTTCAATCCAAGGTTCTAAACTCTTATTTTTCTGAGGAGCTTCCAGCCGTGGTTACAGACTTCAAAAATTCCAACTTTTGCTGAAGCCCTAATTTTCCATCTTTCCGATCAAAATCCCAAACTAGGGTTTGATCAAGCCCGATCTTCTACCCAACCAAAAAATTCGATCTTGGTCTCTAAATTTTGATTTTTCTGAGTAGCATTCAGCCGTGGATTCCGATTCCAAAAAATTCTAACTTTCTCCGAAACCCTAAATTCCGGAAGCCATGAATAAAGGTGCTCCAAAAATAATTCTGTTTTGACAGAAATATGTACCTGATTGTTTCTGCTATAACTCTAAAATTTTCACTCCACAGGGTCTGAAAACTTTTTCAGCAGTAGCCTGACCTGTCATCTTTCCATCATGACAGGTCTGACTTCAATTGGATTTTCCGAGAGAGAGTTATGCCAAGTGTCGCAGCGTGACCTGTTTATGGGATAAAACAGGAGAGCGAACTTGTACGGCATGCCACGTGTCACTGGTTCAACTTCGGCCTCTGAAAAAGTTTCCTAAGATAGTACAGTATTTGTACTACCTTTCAATTTTTAGGAAATTTCATTTGGAGCTTCCTAGCCCAAGTTATGCCAAGTGTCGCAATATGACCTTTTTATGGGATAAAACAGGAGAGCGAACTTGTACGGCGTGCCACGTGTCACTGGTTAAGCTTCGGCCTCTGAAAAAGTTTCCTGAGACATTACAGTCTGTGTAATACCTATCGCTTTTTACGAAATTTAATTTGGAGCTTCCTAGCCCACGTTATGGCCTTTTTTCCTAGGTCACCTGATTTTGACTGAGATCTGGAAGAGGCAGAAACCCTAACTTGTACTGATCATAACTTACAAAGTACAACGAATCTGAGGGTTCTCTTTGGACGCAAGATACCTGGAGATGTTATCTACGACCTGTAAAGGTTTCAAATCCTGAACCTTCTCCAAAATGGATTTATGGCGAAAGTTCCACGATGACTGGTTTTTGCTATATAAAACCCTAACCTTCAAATTGTCGTAAGTAAAGCAAGTGTCGTAAGTGCCATACCTTGCCTTCCTTCAGGTTAGCTCTGATACCATGTTAAGATTTAATATGCTAAGATAGAAAATAGAAGAATTACATTCCATTTCAGAATAATAGCATATACAGGATCACTGAAGAAACAACAAGCATAGCATAAACACAAGAGACACAGATTTATCCTGGGAAACCCTCATGGGGTAGAAAACCCAGCAAAGCTTCCTAAATATAGATGACCATCAATATACAAAGATGTAACCCTGAGCATAAGCTCCTTCTTCTCCATAGAAAACCTCTCCTCCACAAGTGCGCCACTCTCAAGTGAGTGAGTGTGTGTATCAAATGAGGAACACACCTCCTCTATTTATACACTACTCCGACTTTTCTTTTACACAAGACATGTAGGCTCGTATTTAACCAATGGGTTAAATACCCCACTACAACTAACTGGGCCAACCCCTCTAGGGTGGTCTAATAACCCTTTGACCCACACAACACATATAGGGCCGACCCCCACTAGGGAAGTCTAATAACCCAAGTTACCACATTCCGACGGAGGAATAAACATCTCCGGATATATAATAAAATCTTCACGGAGGAATGAAACATCTCCGGAATAATAAAGTACAATTATAATATTCTTTGAAGTTACAATATCTCAACAACTCATGCCCTTGATTGATGTAAACAAGGGTGAGTGACTAATGACATCATTCTCAAAATGTTGATGTAGGGTGCGATGGACAAAAATAGACTGCAGATGAAGGGATTTATTAGAGACACAATACTGATGAGGTAAGGTGAATGAAAAAACTGATAATGCTGAGGTTAGGTGGACTCAAAATACATCAATCAAGGGTGAATAAGGGATGCTTACAAAATAATAATGTGATGGGGTTCCCATAGTTTTGTGTGGATTAGGGAACCATTTGTACAAAAATAATGATTGGGATGGTTCCCACGATTTTTAGTGTTTTGGGGAACCAACTTGTATGGGAAGGATTCCCAAAGTTTGGAATGGATTGTGGAATTATTTTGGTGATGAACAAGTAGTTTTTGTACATGAGAATACAAGTGACCCATGAATCAATGCCATGCAAAATATTCTTGTTGGAATATTGGTCAATACTGAGAGGGGGGGTTGAATCAGTATTGTTAACTTTTTACCATTTTAAATCACTTATTAAACTTAATTAAAACATGGAATCAACAAGATACACAGAACATAGATTTTTATCATGGAAGCCCAATTGGGAAAACCACCAACTCTTTCTATACTGCAAAATTATATTTACAATAGTTTTTTCAAGCTACCACTTGTTGGAGACAACAATCCCCAAGTTTATCAGCTACAAATGAAGGATGCTACAACACCCTGGTTTATGTTTGCTACAACAGACAAGGATGCTACAATACCCTATTTACTAGGGACTACTGGAAGGAGGCTACGACCCCCTGGTTTATCAGACACTTCTGAAAGGATGCTTCGACACCCTATTTACCAGCTACCACCAGAAGGAGGATACAACCCCCTTGCAGGCGTGTAGCATGCCCTAGACACCCTGCCACTCTAATTTGAATTCATTAGAATTCAGATCTTCTCTATGTTATCAAACCTGTGACTAGTTTTCCTACTTTGGTATCTGTCTACAGCTGCTGCTACATAGATCTGGATCATAGAGATGACTTCTTTCACTCAACACTCTGTCTATAAATACCTTCTAACACGTTTTCTATGAATGCATCTTCTCATAGTTGCACCTTTTCATTCTTAGATCCCGCCTCTTCATGAAAACACAATTCCTCATTTTAATAATTCTTTAACTCTATTTAGGTTTATCAGTCATGACTTTCCACAACAAAAATATTTCCAAAATTGCCTCTCCGTAATTATAATTCTACACTAGAATTCCTTCTGAATTTTCCTTTTTCCGCAATGATATTTCCACAACAAAAATCATTCTGCAATTTCCTTTCTGCAATGATCTGTCCGCAATTACCTTTCTACAGTTACCTTTCCACAATTTCCTTTCCACAATGGTTTTTCTTCAATTTCCTTTCCGCAACGATTTTTTTGCAATCTCCTTTCCATAGTGGTTTTTCCACAATTTCCTTTCCACAATGACCTTTCTGCAATATTCTTTCTGCAGTGATCGTGGACCATCTGATTTTGATCAACGATGGACTCTCTTTCCGCAGCTTGCAGATTGCGGAACTATATTTCAATTTTTACAAACTAGCTTCTGCAATTTGTCTCCTGGAAGACTTCTTCCGCAAGTCTCTTTCCGCAAGGTTCTTTCCACAGTGATCGTGGACCGTCAGATCTTGATCAATGGTGGATTCTCTTTCTACAGATTGTTGATTGCGGAACTGTATTTTGAATTTTACAAATTGTCTTCCGCAATTTATCTTTCTGCAATTCTCTTTCCGCATTCAGGTTGCGGATTGCAGATTGCATACGTGCCTTCAAATTTTCCTGAAATGGGCTTCCGCAATTTCCCTCCCGCAATTCCTTTTCCACAACTCTTTACAACCATCGATTTCTTGTGGGTTCTTTCCTGACTGTCGATCTGAGATCAGATGCGGATCTCACCTTATCTTTGTGGATCCGTTATCTTCCTTACACCTTTCTCTTGCGGAATTTATATGGGGTGTCAGATCTCTTGCAGCTTTGATCTCGTCCGTTGATCTGCTGTCTCCGACGGAACTTCACTTAATCTTGTGGATTTCTTATTTTCTGTTCGCGTTCTCCTCGTGATCTTTTTCCCATCATTGATCCATATTTTCTCCTTTAATCTAGATCATCTGAATCTCTGCAAACTTCAATCTTTGCAACTCTACGATTCTACATTGATTGATCAAAGAATCAATCAATCACTCAATCAATCATCACCATACTTGATTCCCTTGCTGGATCTGCACATTGACTCCGTGGTTTTACACACACAAAGATCATTCATACATCCGCTGCAACATTCAATCCTCAAAATCCCTTACTTCAGGCTACGCATATACACAGTGATTAATCAATCATTTACATAGATATCCCAAACTGGCAATTGATTCATTGATACAGAGATACACAAATATTCCACTGTTAACACTTCAGACATAGATTCATGCGTACACATAGAGACATCTTAATAAGATTTCTTTAATCACATAGGAGCCCGATACAAATAGGGTCGCTTCCTCTGGCCTGATTTACATTGATTTGGCCACCCCCTTAACCATACTCTTCATAATGATGCCATATTGAAACCCCAACTTCGTAATAGCACTAAAATTCCACCATGTGTCTTTTACATGCCACATCATCATCTATGTCATGCCATGTCATCATATCTGCCATATCATCATCCATGCATGTCATCATGATTCACTACCTTTGTCTTTCACTGAGTTTGCCTTGCCATCATGTCCTTGGTTATTCCTTTGTCATTACTGAACTCCTTTGACATCAATGAAAACCATATCCAACATTCTCCCCCTTTGGCATTGATGGAAACACCTAAACATTCTCCCCCTTTGACAACAATGACAAAGGATAACCTATTATGCCCTTTACTATAGTCATCTTGATATAGAATTTCCAATCATTTTCCTTTTACACAATTTCCCTTATTTTTCTTCTCTTCCTCCAGTTAACTTGGTCTTGGTGTTGATCATCTAATTAGCATCCTTCTTTACCTTCTTGTAGTGAGCCTTTGATAAGTTCATGGACTCCCCCTATCACAATGCTCCTTCTCTTGCCAACGCATTCTTCTTTTGTGACAAATTTTATACTTATTGGTTTACCTTTGAGTTCTTTCATTCAACCCTTATTTTTCTTCCATAGATTTCTCTTTAAAGGTACATCATATAACTTGTTCTTCTTTAAGGATTCTTCAATTCCATACAAGCAACTTCTCAAATTTATGTTTTTGCTCCCCTTTTTGACCAAATATCAAAATGATATGCACTAGCTTCATTCCCACTTATACTCTTCTTCCAACACTTTCTTTTATATCCTTCACCATGATTCCTCAATCTTTGCTACAGCTTCAAAAAAAATTTCAGAGAGAACTTCATCAAACTGATATGTGTCTTAATACCAATTGTTCCTTTGCAATCTTCAACTGTTGAAGCTCTGATTGAAGTTCCACATAATATGCAAATTTTGAATTTGCAGCCTTCTCCTCTTGATTTCTAGGATGTAATCTTACCACTACTTTTACTCATCCTGGCACTTTCCAATAAAAATAATGTCTGTTTATAAGTTCCCCATTAGACAGTCCTTGAAATTGTCTAAATATGCTCTTGTATTAATCTTTACATGTGATCATCAACCATGAAGACAAGCTTATCGAATTTTCCAAGTGTAGAATGTGGAAGGTCATCCCAAACCAATGTAATCAAATGAGTACTTTCAGGATGGATAATGTTTTCAATTAATGTGTCATGGCTTCATATTTTGTAGAATCATATAGCACCAGCAAATTGCAACAATTCATCATTCCAAAGAACTGTAGATGAACTTTCATGAACTAGTTGACTTGAATAATAGGATAATATTCATCTTGGTTTACAAATTGTATGGTATTCATGTATCTCATGGATCACACATTTTAATATTTCATGTTACTTACACTATGTTCTTTTCCAACCATATACTAGTCGCACGATCATTTCTTGTCTTTTAGGAATATAGCTTTTTACCAAGTACTCTTATGACTCTTCTTCTCCTTGTTTTGATGGCAACCTCAAAACATTCTTTTATTCTTACCAAAATATATTTTCAAGTACCAATTGCAATTTTCTGATATTAACTCCCCATGAGTACATGATCCTTTCTAATGCTTCATTTCATGGTTCTCTTCTAAGTCATGAGAGTTTTAGAAAAGACATCCATCTTCAGTTCCACCATCATCACTAACTTCTTCTTCATCATCTTTATCTCCATAAATGTGTTCTTTTACATCTTCATCTTGCTTCCCATCATAATGGATGTCATTCTTATCTACAAACTATTATGCTTAACATCATCTTTGGAAACTTCATTGTGCCTTGGGGTCTTTGTTTCCTTTGACTCTTTGTAGTCTTCATTTCTTTTCCACACCTTTCCCTGAGGTACCCTGCTTACTGACCTTGGTTTTTTCTTGGATTGCCTACGTAGATCTTTTCTCTTGGTTCTGCAATCAACATCCTTGTGACCAAGAATGTGACAGTATCCATAGAATCTTCCTTTATGTTTGAGTAATCTTTGATCTTCTTGCTTCATATCTTCTATCTTTTTCCATCTCTTCCTTTGTTCTTGACCTTTTATTGAAGCATTCTTCCTCAGCTTACATTCTCTAGACATATGTCCAAAATTATGCATGTGTAGCATTGACCAAAAAAACCCGCTGGACTCTACTTGTCATTGGTCCTTTAGGTATCATATCAGTTCTGTCTTTATTATGAGACGAGGGAGCAGAATTATGACTATCCTTCTTAATCGGGCTTTTGAGTGCAGTAGCATGGCTTCTTTCATTTCTATCTTGGAGTGTAGAGGACAAATATTTTGAATTCTTTTCTTTGTCATATCCTAATCCAGTTTTATCACTTAATTGTATTTGGCTACTCAAGATCTCATCTAAAATATTTGAACTGCTTTCATATTTTGACTTAATAGATTCTTCATTGAGCTTCTTTGTAAGCTGCATAATCTCTTCTTCAAGCTTCTCTAATTTTTGCATTCTCTTTTTGAGCTGTAAAACTAGATCCTCTTCAATCTTATTGGCCTCTTCAAGATGGGTTTTCAAGTTACTAATGATTTGGTTTGACTGTTTTTTCTTTTTCCTGCATTTATCAAGTTCTTCAAGAGAACTGATTAATTCAGCTCTTAGACCTACTTATCCTTCTTCCATTGATTCATCGTCTTGAGCTTCTATTCCCATGAATAGAATCTCTGTTTCCTCATCACCACTTGTGTATTCATCTTCACTCTCTTCAATGGTGTAGGATATTTTCTTCTTTTCATTGAACTTCTTTTTGTTTACTGTTTTTCCCTTTTTGAAATTCTTTGAAGCTTCTTTCTCATCACTTCCATTTTTCTTAGGATAAGGACATTTTAAAGCAAAGTGTCTAATTCTTCCACAGTTAAAGCACTTTAAAGGTAGCTTTCCCCTATACTTTCTAGTAACTCTATCAAGCTTCCTGATGAACAAGGATTCTTCATCATCTAAGTTTTCTAATTGGTTCTTGGATAAGGCTTTAAAGGCTGCTTCTTTCCTTGATTGACCATCTTCTCCTTTTCTCATCTCATAGGTAGTGAAAATCCCATGTAGTTCATCTACTATCATGTCTTCAAGATCATATCATTCTTCTAGAGAAGATACCTTTGAGTCATACTTCATTGGTAGGATTCTTAGTACTTTGTCAACAACTTCTTTCTCCTTTAAGTCTCCTCCAAGGCCTCGAATAGCATTGACAATTCCATCTACTCTTAGAAGATATTTTGCAATATTTCCCCCCTCATTCATTTTTAGGCTTTCAAAATGTCCCTTGTATGTCTAAAGTTTTTATTGTTTGACTTTAGATGCTCCTTCATAGACAACTTTTAATTTATCCCAAGCCTCCCTGGCTGTCTTGCATTGCATGACTTTTACAAACACTGAGTTTGTTATCCCATTCAAGATTGCATTCATGGATTTTTCATTGGCCTCATATTCGTCAAGTTCTTCTTTGTTTGTAGGTAGATTGTCTTCTATTTTATAATTCTTTTTAATTGCTCTCCAAACCTTCCATCCAAGAGACATTAGATGACACCTCATTCTTGCACTCCAATATACATAGTTAATTCTTGTGAACAATGGAGGTCTGTTGGTAGCTAATCCTTCTTGCTGATCCATTACAATTTTTAACTAGGATCTTCCTTCCAATGGTTAGACTGTAGTGAAGAAACCTGCTTTGATACCAATTGTTGGAATATTGGTCAATACTAAGAGGGGGGGTGACTCAGTATTGTTAAATTTTTACCATTTTGAACCACTTATTAAACTTAATTAAAACATGGAATCAACAAGATACAAAGAACACATATTTTTATCGTGGAAGCCCAATTGAGAAAACCACCAACTCTTTCTATACTGCAAAATTATATTTACAATAGTTTTTGCAAGCTACCACTTGCTAGAGACAAGAATCCCCAAGTTTCTCAGCTACAACTAAAGGATGCTACAACACCTTGGTTTATGTCTTCTACAACATAAAAGGATGCTACAACACCCTATTTACCGATGATTATGTTGATGTATATGTAACTTCGGAATGTATTTCACCCATGTATTTCATATATGTATATTGTACTCCTATAGAGATGGTATTATTCCTCTATACGGAAGTGTTTGTATTCCTATAGAGATGTTATTATTCTCTATACGGAAGTGTCGTCATTTATATTGTAAGTGTCGTAAGTTATACTTGATGGGTTATTAGACCACCTTGTTGGGGTCGGCCCTGTATAAGTCATGTGGGTCGAAGGGTTATTAGACCACCCTATTGGGGGTCGGCCATGTGGGTCAAAGGGTTATTAGACCACCCTATTGGGTGTCTGCCCAGTCAACATTATGTTATGTGGTTAAGTTAAGGCCGACCTAGTAAAGGTTATTAGGAAATTCAAGTCAAGTATAAATAGAGTGCGGGAGGCACTCTATTTCATCATTCTATTCTCTCTCACACTCTTGGGAGAGTGACACACTTGTGGAGGAGGAGAAGCTGCTGCTAGGAGATGTCTATCTCTTATGCTTGGGTTGTATCATTTCTCTATCTATCTCTGAGGAAGTTATTGGGGTTTTTCACCTTTATGGTTTTCCCCAAGTAAACTCTGTGTCTCTTGTGTGCTTGCATTATTGTGTCCATGATTGATATGCTGCACATGTTGTTCTCTCAGTTAAGATCCTAGATCATATTGAAGTAAATTCTGAAAAAATTAACATGGTATCAGAGCTAGCCTGAAAGAAGGCATGGTATGGCATGTATGACACTTGTTGCACTTGCAATGCTTGGGATTGATATAGAAAAAACCAGTCATCGTAGCACTTTATGTATAAATACATTTTGGAGAAGTTTTTGGATCTGAAACTTCTAAAGGTCGAAGATCAGAACCCCACGTACCTTGTGTCCAAAGGAAAACTTCTAATTTGTTGTACTTGGTGTTTTATGATTTGTACAATATAGGGTTTCTGTCTCTTCCAGATCTCAGTCATAAATAGGTGACCTTGGAAAAAAGGTCATAACTTTGGATAGGAAGCTCCAAATGAAAGTTCGTAAAAAGTGACAGGTAGTACACGGATTGTACTTTCTCACGTAACTTTTTTAGAGGCCGAAATTGAACTAGTGACATGTGGCATGCCGTACAAGTTCGCTCCCCTGTTTTATCTCATAAACAGGTCACATTGCGACACTTGGCATAACTCTCTCTCAGAGAATTCATTTGAGGTCAGAACTATGGAGTTGGAAAGATGACAAGTCGGGATATCACAGGAAAAGTTTTCAGACCATGTGGATCGAAAAGTTCAGAGTTACACCAAAAACAATCAGGTACATATTTATGTCAAAACAAAATTATTTTGTAGCACCTTCATTCATGGCTTCCAGAATTTAGGGTTGCGGAGTAAGTTGGAATTCTTGTAATCAGAGACTACAACTGAATGCTACTCATCAAAATCGAAATTTAGAGACCAAGATCAGAATTTTTGGTTTGGCAAAAGGCCGGGCTTGATCAAACCCTAGTTCGGGACTTTGATCGGAAAAGTGGAAAATTAGGGCTTCTGTAAAAATGGAAATTTTTTAAATCTGTGACCACGGTTGGAATCTCCTAAAAAAAAATAGAAGCTTAGAGGTTTGGATCTAACCTTTTGATTGAGAAGAAGGGTGGGATTTATCTAACCCTAGTTTGGGGTCATGTCTAGTGAATCCAGAAGTTTCAAAGGCAAATTTGAGGGGTGAAACTTTGCAGTTTTCAAAATATGAGTATACCAGCTTGATCAGCTCATCAAGGCACATATTTCTATCCTTTTGGAAGTTTGAAATTCAAAGTTTGAATTTTTAGGGTTTCTCTGACAAACCCTAATCCAGATCTAGATCCAATTTCTGTAAATCAAGTAGATTGGGTTAATCCTAGAAGAGAATGGATTGGTCACCTGCATAAGTAAAGAAGTTCCTATTCTAGAGGGAGATGAGGCTAAGGACTTACATAAGAAGATTACAAGCAATCTCGACAGGTATGGCTTACAAGTATGTTTCGAATTCTGTTCATGGTTAAGTTTATGATATGTTTGTCTTCATATCGTTACGGTTAGTACAATCTTGATTAATTACTAGATTTGCCGCATCACCTTAATAGAAGATATTCATTGATTAAGGTTTTGACACTTATGATTGTACTAATGCATTGTGATGTTGTATGAGGTTTATGTTGTTCGCTAACATAAAAGGTACACCAAGAAAGACAAATCATGTTCTACTTCAAGAACATATGATCATGGTGACATGAAGACAAAGATTCATCCATTGTCATGGATCACATAGAAGATCTACTTATGAGGTATGTATAACTTGGTTCTACAATGGTTAACTTATGAGACATGCAGGTTACTAGCACAAGTCATTGAAAAGAACCAGAAGACATCACGCGGGTATGTTAGACATAACTAGCTAACATAGTAATCCAGTTATGTTTTTCCTATATCAAGTTAGAATCTTACCTTGTGTTAGGATCCCTTATATAAGTATACTTGGTATGATTGGTTATGTTTATTCATAAAGTTAGAAATGTAAGTAATCAAGGGTTTATGCATATTATGTCTCTTATCTTGATTGATGATTTAACTAGCCAGAAGAGTCCTATGATCAAATAAGAATATGCATGAGTAAAAGAAGACTTCCCTGAAACCTTGAATACTAATGTTTATTATCTGTG
Organism: Larix kaempferi; assembly: GCA_027924585.1. Classification (NCBI taxonomy): domain Eukaryota; kingdom Viridiplantae; phylum Streptophyta; class Pinopsida; order Pinales; family Pinaceae; genus Larix; species Larix kaempferi. The sequence continues at coordinate 513,985 of BSBM01000225.1, read as the reverse complement.
TTTGAAATGATCATGACTATACATGTTTAATATTATTGTGTTTTGATAGTATTAAGATTATACTAATGAATGTGTGATTATGTATGAGACCTCGAGGATAACACAATGATGATACTAATAAGCATGCATAGTGATTAAGGATGGATATAAGTTCAAGTTTAGGTAATCCAGGAAGCAAAGATCAAGAGGGAGCACACTCCAATTGTTCCTGCAAAGAAGCAAAGATCAAGAGGGAGCACACTCTAGTTGTTCCTGGAAGGATGCAAAGATTAAGAAGGAGCACACTTCAGTAGTTTCTGCAAGGATGTAGATATTCAGAGGGAGTTGACTGCTTCTCACAATCCACATCAGAATGGAGTTGCAGAAAAGAAGCAAAGAATGAGAGGGAGTCAACCCAACAAACAAACAAAGATAAGTATTTGAATTATCATTCCTTGCATATTTTATTTTTTAAATAATACTGTTCAATAATGTATATACTGATGTTCCTAGAATTAGGTTGTGTATTATGCATATTAGAATAGTTGCATTGATGAACAGTATACTACTAATATATATGGGTAAGTGGCCTATGGCACTGGACAACATTCCATTGCTACTTATCTAGAATGAAACCTCTTTGCTGACATGTTGGGAGTTGTGCACACTCTTAACATTGTTCTGGTAGAGATTGGAAAGCATCTAGAAAGTTACGGGATATGGATAAATGTTGTATTGAAGCAGTGGCTAAAATAATTGCATGACTATATGACATATTTCTTTATGTGTGAGAATTTGTTCTGAAAACTATGAGATGTTTCTAATCATGCAATTTAACTTGTTTTGTAGGAAAGATCATATACCATCACCTACAAAAGAAGGACTACAACATTTTTTCGGCAACAAAGTTATCTATTGAAGATATTGAAGATGTTGAAGTTCCCAGGATTCGGGAAGAATGCCATGATCAAGGAGTACCATTCGATCATGAAGAATGATATTTGGGATGCGGTCCCAAGACCTGAAGGGAAGTCTGTTGTGACTTCCAAATGGATCTATAAGATCAAGCATGCTGTAGGTGGAAGCATAGAGACTTTTTCTCTTGTAACCATGTACAATTCCATCAGATCAATACTTTCTCTGGTTGCAGTGATGAAATGGAAGACACACCAGATGGATGTCAAGATAGCCTTCTTGAATGGTGTAGTCAAAGAGGAAGTGTATGTGGAGAAGCCTCTCAGGTTTTAGACACATGACCGAGAGTCACATGTGTGCAAATTGAAGAAAGCCCTGTATGGTCTGAAACAGGAAACCAAGACCTAGTATGGCAGGATAGATGGCTTTCTATCCAGTTTCGGCTTTCCCAAGAGTAAAGCAGATTCCAACCTTTACTACGAGGTTGAGGAAGGCAATCCAGTGATACTACTTTTGTATGTGGATGATCTGTTTGTTATAGGTGAGGATAGATTGATTGCCGACACGCAGTGAAAGCTTGCTGCCGAGTTCGAGATGAAGCACTTGGGGATGATGCACTATTTTCTAGGCGTGGAGGTGTGGCAGAGTGCAGATGGTATCTTCCTTGGACAAGGGAAGTATGCAGTAGAGATCCTGAAGAGGTTCGGGATGATGGACTGGAAGGCCATGGCCACACCTATGGCATCAAACCTGAAGCTTCTGTGTGATGCTTCATCTGAGCCGATTGATATCACTATGTATTGTCAGATGATTGGGTCCTTGATGTACCTGACGAACATGAGGCCAAATATTTGCTTTGCGGTGAACACATTGAGCCAGTTCCTGACGGATCTGAGGAGTGTTCACCTGGTTGCTGTAAAGCATATTCTGAGGTACCTAAAGGGTACAGTTGATTATGGGCTCAACTATGATGCGAATAAAAATTTTAACCTATAGGTTTATGTTGATTATTATTGGGTAGGAAGTGCTGCAGATAAGAAGAGCACTTCTGGGTGTTGCTTCAGTATGGGATTAGGTGTGATCTCTTGATTTAGCAGGAAGTAGTCCCGCGTAGCACTGAGTACAGCTGAGGTAGAGTATGTTGCATCCTGTATGGCTAGTTGTGAGGTAGTATGGCTATGGAAGCTACTGTCATAGTTATTTGATCTCCCGCTGGAGGCTACTGGTATCTTTTGTGACAACCAGAGTTGTGTGAAGCTGTCTGAGAACCCAGTGTTCCACGACAGGTCAAAACACATAGAGATCAAATACCACTATATCATTGATATGGTATAGAGAGGAGCAGTGAAGCTCCTATATGTTGTGACGGATGAGCAGATTGCAGATGTACTGACAAAGCCACTAGCCAGAGTGAAGTTCGAGTACTTCAGAGAGAGGCTTGGTGTTCTTCAGATTGACGACACTTTGAGGAAGAAGTGATGGACACATTTGTTGAAGCCATTCCAAGCATGTTGGAAGGAGGATCCTTCACATGGCTGTGGATTTAAGCGCTGGATGATAAGCATTAGGACGATGCTCCAGTTACTGCTCTATATATGCATCAGGTGGATGCTAGATATGATCAGTTGGATCATTTATATGTATATGTTTGTACACGTCATGTTGGATGCTGGATATGATCAACTGGATCATTTATATGTATATGTATGTACGCATCATGATGGATGCTGGATATGATCAGTTGGATCATGCGTATGTATCTGTAGATGTATCAGGTGAATACATTGTATGATCAGGTAGATCATGTATGTTGATATGTATCAGGTATGATCAGGTGGATCATGTATTTGTAGATGTATCAGGTGGATACATTGTATGATCAGCTAGATCATGTATTTGTAGATGTATCAGGTGGATACATTGTATGATTAGGTAGATCATGTATGCTGATATGTATTAGGAAGATACTATGTATGCATCAGGTGGATGCATTGTATGATCAGGATGATCATATGTATCAGGTGGATACATTACATAATCAGTTGGATTATGTGTGATGAGTTTCGAAGACACAGATGCACAGTGCCTTTCCGACATGGTGGTAGATGTGTTCTCCCATGTGCGTTGATGTAAGTGCAGAGCCTTTCCGACATGGTGGTAGATGTGTTCTCCCATGTGCATTGATGTAAGTGCAGAGCCTTTCCAACATGGTGGTAGATGTGTTCTCCCATGTGCGTTGATGTAAGTGCAGCGCCTTTCCGACATGGTGGTAGATTTGTTCTCCCATGTGCATTGATCTAACTGCAGAGCCTTTCCGACATGGTGGCAGATGTGTTCTCTCATGTGCATTGATGTGAGTGCTGAGCCTTTCCTGGATGGTTAGGAAAGTCCTTCCATGCCGGTGAGTGTAAGTGCTGTGTTGTGTGCATCTGGACTGTGCTTCGTGGATGATGAGCAGTATGATTATGAGTATCAGGATGATAATCTATGGCCATGGACAGGTTGTGCAGTAGCATGTAAAAGGTCCTGGGAGATACAATAGGTTGAGCTGTGTGCTCATAATCAGTCTTGGGATGCTATTTCAAGGTTTTGTTGACTCACATAATAAGTCCTGAGGATTCCACAGTATGGCCAGTGATGATGAAGACCTGCAGGTGGTGGGCCTACATCCAGTATGAAAAGGGACTGGCTTTGTAGAACTTCCTATGACGAGTATATTCAGAGATTGATTGAGATAGTAGTAGAAGTGATGCTGACGATGACTCGATGATGATTATCCAGTGACGATGATCTAGAGAAGAAGACTTGTGCTAGAAGGCCTGTGTCGAGAAATACCTTCCTAGTTAAGAGGGAGTGTTGATGCATATGTAACTTCGGAATGTATTTCACCCATGTATTTCATATATGTATATTGTACTCCTATAGAGATGGTATTATTCCTCTATACAGAAGTGTTTATATTCCTATAGAGATGTTATTATTCCTCTATACGGAAGTGTTGTCATTTATATTGTAAGTGTCGTAACTTATACTTGATGGGTTATTAGACCACCTTGTTGGGGTCGGCCCTGTATAAGTCATGTGGGTCGAAGGGTTATTAGACCACCCTATTGGCGGTCGACCATGTGGGTCAAAGGGTTATTAGACCACCCTATTGGGTGTCTGCCCAGTCAACATTATGTTATGTGGTTAATTTATGGCCGACCTAGTAAAGGTTATTAGGAAAGTCAAGTCAAGTATAAATAGAGTGCGGGAGGCACTCTATTTCATCATTCTATTCTCTCTCACACTCTTGGGAGAGTGACGCACTTGTGGAGGAGGAGAGGCTACTGCTAGGAGATGTCTATCTCTTAAGCTTGGGTTGTATCATTGCTCTATCTATCTCTGAGGAAGTTATTGGGGTTTTTCACCTTTATGGTTTTCCCCAAGTAAACTCTGTGTCTCCTGTGTGCTTGCATTATTGTGTCTATGATTGATATGCTGTAGATATGCTATACATGTTGTTCTCTTAGTTAAGATCCTAGATCATATTGAAGTAAATTCTGAAAAAAATAAAAGACTACTGAAAGGATGTTACGACCCCCTAGTTTATCAGACACTTTTGAAAGGATGCTTTAACACCCTATTTACCAGCTACCACTGGAAGGAGGCTACAACCCCCTTGCAGACCTGTAGCTTTCCCTAACACCACCCTGCTACCCTAATTTGAATTCATCAGACTTCCATATCTTCTTTATGTTATCAAACCTGTCACTAGTTTTCCTTCTTTGGTATCTGTCTACAGCTGCTGCTACATAGATCTGGATCACAGAGATGACTTCTTTCACTCAACACTCTGTCTATAAATACCTTCTAACACATTTTCTATGAATGCATCTTCTCACAATTGCACCTTTTCATTGTTAGATCATGCCTCTTCATGAAAACACAATTCTTCATTTTAATAATTCTTTAACTCTATTTAGGTTTATCAGTCATGACTTTCTGCAACAAAAATCTTTCCAAAATTGCCTCTCCGGAATGATAATTTTGCCCTAGAATTCCTTTTGAATTTTCCTTTTTCTAAAATGATATTTCCGCAACAAAAATCATTCCACAATTTCCTTTCTGCAATGATATTTCTACAATTACCTTTCCACAGTGGCCTTTCCACAATTTCCTTTCCGCAGTGGTTTTTCCGCAATTTCCTTTCCACAACGCCTTTCCCCAATCTCCTTTTCGCAGTGTTTTTTCTGCAACGACTTTTCTGCAATCTCCTTTCCACAGTGAACATGGATCATCTGATTTTGATCAACGATGGATTCTCTTTGCGTATCTTGCATATTGCAGATTGCGAAACTATATTTCTATTTTTACAAACTAGCTTCCGTAATCTGTCTCGCGCAAGACTTCTTCCGTAAGTCTCTTTCTGCAAGGTTCTTTCCGCAGTGATCATGGACTGTCAGATCTTGATCAACGGTGGATTCTCTTTCCACAACTTGCGGATTGCGGATTGCAGAACTGTATTTTGACTTTTACAAATTGTCTTCCGCAATTCTCTTTCCATATTCGGGTTGCGGATTGTGGATTGCGGACGTGCCTTCTACTTTTCCCGAAATGGGCTTCCGCAATTCCCCTCCCGCAATTCCTTTTCCGCAACTCTTTACAACTGTCAATTTCTTACAGGTTCTTTCTTGACCATCGATCTAATATCAGATGTGGATCTCACCTTATCTTTGTGGATCCGTTATCTTCCTTACACCTTTCTCTTGAGGAATTTCTATGGGGTGTCAGATCTCTTGCGCCTTTGATCTCATCCGTCAATCTGCTATCTCCGGCGGAACTTCACTTAATATTGCAAATTTTTTATCTTCCATTCACATTCACCTCGTGATATCTTTCCCATCATTGATCCATCTTTTCTCCTTTATTATGGATAATCCAAATCTCTGCAAACTTCAATCTTTGCAACTCTATGATTCTACATTGATTGATCGGAGAATCAATGAATCACTCAATCGATCATCACCAGACTTGATTCCCTTGTTGGATTTGCACATTGACTCCGTGGTTTTACACACACAGAGATAATTCATACATCCAGTGCAACATTCAACCCTCAAAATCCCTTACTTCAGGCTATGCATACACACAATGATTAATCAAGCATTTACACAGATATCCCAAACTATCAATTGATTCATTGATACAGAGATACACAAATATTCAACTTTTAACACTTTAGACATAGATTCATGCGTACACACAAAGACAACTTAATTATCTTTCTTTATTCACACAGGAACCTGATACAAACAGGGTTGCTTCCTCTGGCCTGGTTTACATTGATTTGGCCATCCCCCTAGCCATACTCTTCATAATGATGCCATATTGCAACACTAACTTCATAATAGCACGAAATCACCACCATGTGTCTTTTACATGGCACATCATCATCTATGTCATGCCATGTCATCATATATTCCATATCATCATCCATGGAATGTCATCACTACCTTTGTATTTCACTAAGTTTTCCTTTCCATCATGTCCTTCGTTATTCCTTAGTCATTACTGAACTCATTTGACATCAATGACAACCATATCCAACAGTTCCTGCAGGAATATTTTAGTGGGATTGGTGTCTTCAAAGTGTACGTTCCTCATTGGTGTCTCCTCAAGGGTGGATGATACAAAGAGGAGTGCATGTGGTATATTGCTCATGAAGGGGATGAGAGGCTATCTGTGAGCCGTGGTCATAACTTGTGCCAAGGAATGTGAAGGGTAATGGAAGTAGAATGCAAAGTGATGATATGTCGTTTTTTTTTTACTAATGGGATTGGGTGATCAGATTCCTCATACATATGGGGGTTTGACATCATGGGTGCCAAAATATGAAAAATGGGTTATAATGGTGTGCACAGCCATGTGGAAACATGCTATTCTTGATTGATGACAATGATGGAACGTTGCAATTGAGGAAGGGAAGCTTTTGTTATTAGCAGGAATACCAGTTAAATGCAACATAATTAGAGGGATGATGATGCCTATATGCCACGCTTGGATGATATACCTTTGGTTGGATTCCTTACACCATTATTGGAAAGTAGTGATGTGCATTATTCCTACTGATCCTGCACATGTAGAACACATACCCAAGCATAATATAGATAATTAAAAGAGTAGTGACAATATAAAATTTTGACAGAAATTAGTGCACTTGCTGAATGGCCTTAAAAATGACCCCTAGATGGAATTTAATGAGTAAAACAAGATACTATATTGTATCATAATGGAAGGAACAATGCATGAGGTGAACAATGGTGTCATCCATTTTGACATTAGAGACCTATAGTGTTGTTAATCAGTGAAACTTGTCTTACTGGAAGACTACATCTATGACTGAGTGGCAACCTCAATCGATTGACTTGTGGGGGATAATTTGGCATCTACCAAGGATCCCAACAAAGATATTTTGGTTCCTATAGATTGTTTGGTCGATTGTGGTTATCTTCCACGATCAATGGCTTTTTTTTGGTGAAGGTCGACAACTAAGGATGGCATGTTGATAATTTTTCCTTGATTTCTAGCATCAGGTATTGGGAGGAGGACTTCCACAATGGGTATTCTAGGTGAATAAGCATGTATGGGATCGGGATGGTTTCAAGACTCATATGTTTGAGACAAACATCCCACTCGATGCATAGAATGGGGCACTGAACTAAGTAATGTGTTAATTGTTCACATTTTGTACATGGATAGTCTGTGCGTGGTTGAGATCATGCGCTGGACTTAGTGGTTGAGTGGAACATTTAGTTATGATGGTGCTTGTTTCACTTGGGATCATATGGGTATGGTTCCCACATGATAAGCACCAATGGGGTAGCACTGTCGATGGTGATGCTGGTGGTATTGGTGTAGCTAGTGGAGAGACCATGGGTGTGTTACCTCTTGTGATAGTTCCCTCTGCATTGGTGCTAATGTAGAAACAACATTGTTAGAGGCTACTTTAGGAGGTGTTCATATGGTCATAGAATGTGTGAGGAAAATGGTAACCAATGCATCTTGAAATAGAGAGAGATGGGGAAAGTGATGGTTCTAATTCCCAAACCGAGAACATATTGTGAATGCGTGATTAGTGCATAATGAATTGGTTTTTGTATTAGTATTGGGACTGATTGACATGGATGGCATGTCCCCTATCAAAGTGTTTGGTGCATGGGTTACACTAACCAGGGTGTTAAGCAAATTCTTAAGCTTAGGTAAGGAAAGGAACAAGTTAGTCGCATGTCTTTGTTTTCTGCATGGAGTGCACATTAGGGTGACTCTAAGGGCATGATAAGTATTTGAAACTATTGGGGCTTTCAACTTGGTTTGTTTTATTCCTCTTACAATAGGCTTAGTGACTGATAGTGATGGTTGAGTCATAGGTGCTTTTGTTTCGACAAGCAGTCTTAGAGGTGGGCCTGTGGTGGAAATGGGTACAAAATCATAGTGGGATAATGTATTAGAATCCATCTCAGAATAAGATAGTGTAAGGTACTACATTGGTATTCCCAAAGAAAGATTGAGTAGTCCTAGCTATACCATTACTAGCGTTCCTTGTACTCCTTTGGGGGGATATAGGGAAGGGATTTGAAAAACTGATGGTACCAAAGATTTCAAGATCTGATTGATGCCTTAACTAGTAGTGAGTACTGATGCTAAAGTTGAGGGAGTTTGTGTCTTATCTTGAGAGTTGAAGATAGTACACATGAGACCATCTATATATGAAAGGATCTTTAGTGGAGGGCCTAAGAATGCCCCCAAAAATCAAAATATTTGTAAATGCTCAGAGTACCCCAAAAATCAAAATATTTGTAAATGCTCAGAGTAATATCAACATACTACGGGGCTATTTTTGATCTTATGGTGGGTAGGACGTTATTTGGATTTGTATTGGTATGTGTCATGTCCCCACCCCATCAACCATCCATAGCGAGGGAAAAGATTGAATTATGGGGTTCTAAATTTCACTCTCATGTACATATTACACATATCATAAACATTTAAATGCATGTGGAGGTGCATAAATAAAAACAATGTGGAAATAAATCTATCCACACACACACCATGCATATACCATCATATTCATCACATGCATAACAATAAAAATCATACATGGTTAACACATAAGTGGATTAACCAGTAAATACTTGTATTTCTAAATGAATTCATTTGAGAAACTTGCTATGGAAGAGAACCGTTGCATCCAGCCATAGGCACTCAGTCCATCACTTTATCTCTTTGTTGAGATGGGCTATATATCCACTAGGGAGGAACTACATAGGCTCACTCATAGCCATAGGAACATATTCTTGTGCTAAGCCATCACACAACTAGGTTTATCAAGCATATAGATATACAAACGAGGTGAATTATAAGCCATTGAGCTCAACCACATAGCTACATCCATCTCAATTGGCTTCAACCATCCTTAGCACCCATAATACCTACCACACCCAACACAAGGAAGGTCTCCTTCTCTGCTATACAATCCCTCAGTAAACCCTTCCCTCCAATGCTATTCAGGATGGGCATATAAATTTTCAATGTGCTAAACCTTCAGAGGTTTCTTTCCTTCACTAGTTTTATGAAGCAATTCCAATCTTTGATCCCTCCCAGGCTTCAATTCTCTCTTGGATTTTTTTATTCCTAGTCACATTAACTTCAACCACAAAATTCGATTTATGAGCTCCCAAATATGGGTTCTCCCATGGATTTTTGGGATTTTGACAATCTCAAATTCACCCCAGGGTTCGTTTATATGGATTTCCCATTGGATTTCATGACCAACATGATTTTCTGGGCATTTTTGATAGTCTAAAACACAAATTTTCTCAGGTTACAATTTATGTTGTTTCTCTTGTTGGGAATGCATAAAATGCTCATAATTTTTGTTTGGTTTCCAAAAAATGGAATGGGAATGATGGGAAACGAATCCCCATGAGGGAAATTAACTTCTGGGTGCCAAAAATGGAGCTCATACTCATCCATACAAATTTCTAGGTTATGTCCATGCTCCATTATATTCATGAGCTGATTTCTCAGCTACCTTCTTACAATCGGAAATAAATATCAGCATGGAAGTTCACTTAGGTAGTTGCTTACCATTTATGGCACATGGGTTCTTAGGATGACACATGGAAATAAAGGATTTGATCCCACACACCCATCATCTCTCCCTAGTGGATAAAGACAACTCCCTCATTTCAGTTTCATCCATAGCTAGCTCTTGAAAATTTTATTTCTATTATTAATATTTACATGTTGTTACATTTTTCCATGGCTGACTGGCATAGGTCCACAATATATAAAATACTTCCCTTTATAAATCAATCATTCACTAGCACGGCCTTGGACTTGAGCTCCATGCTAGGAAGCATACACCATGTATTTATAATATTTACATATCAAGCCAATAATTACAAGGGTCAAAATGGGGGTATTACATTCCCCTCCCCCTTAGAAAAACATTGTCCTCGGTGTTCTAAAAAATGAACAAAAATGGGTATGCCTCTCTCATATAATCCTCTAGTTCCCATGTAGCCTCATCAGGACCAAGGTGCAATGGAAGCACCTTTACTTGTCCGATGGCTCGGTTCCAGAGCAATTTTACCATCTTATTGAGGATGCACATAGGCTCCACTTGACACTCTCCCTCGGATTCCACCTAAATCACATTCCAATCAATTACATGATTAGGATCATGCACATACTACTTAATCAAAGAAACATGAAAAAAATGATGAGCTCTCATGTGAGCAAGTAATGAAATCCTATATGTAACTAGCCCTATCCTATCAAGGACTTCAAATGGTCCATAATATCTTGGTTCCAACTTGGCACAATTTCCCAACTTTAGGGAACTTTTCGTTGGATTTACTCTCAAATAGACATGATCCCCAAATTTAAATTCCTTGTGCATTCTTTTTAAATATGCATAGCTTTTCTTCCTATTCTTAGATGCCTTTAAATTCTTCCCAATCTTAACAATTTCTTGCTCTATATCCTTGAGCATTTATGGCCCAAGAACTATTCATTTTACCGAAGTATCCCAACTCACTAGAGTTATGCATTCTTTGCCATACAATGCCTAAAATGGATGCATCCCAATGATGCTTGCTTTCCATTATTGTATGCAAATTCTACCAAGTGTAGGTAATCCTCCCACTTGGATGGATTATTCATAACATCCTCAAGAATTTGATTCACCCTCTCAGTTTGACCATCTATTTGAGGATCATATGTTGTACTGAAATTAAACTAAGTTCCAAATTTCCAAAATAACCCTTTCCAAAAATTGGATGTGAACATTGCATCTTGATCTGATACTATTTCTTTGGGTAACCTATGTAATATGAATATCTCCATGAAGATATTTTCCATGTCACTTGTTTTATGAGTGGACTTGATTGGAATAAAATGGGCTTCCTTTGATAGTTTGTCCACCACAACCATGATTGAATCATACTACCTGGTTTTCATTGGAAAACCTATTATAAAATCCATAGAAATTACTTCCAACTTCCATTCTTAAATGGGAAAAGGCTGCAAAAATCATGTTGGATGTTGATGCTCTGCCTTGACCCATTGGAATTTTTGACACTGGGAAATGTATTCTACCAAGTATCCTTTTTCATCAAATTCCAAAAGTATTGTTTCATTGTTGCTGTTATTGTCTTTTCATATCTTGGATGTCCATAGTATGGTATTTGATGAATTTCATCCATTACCATCTTCTTTAAATTTGCACACTTTGGAATATATAACATGCCTTTATAAACAAGAAGATCATATTCTCCAAGGAGATATCCTTCACACTTTTAATCTAAATTTCCCTACTGCAATTTCTCTTTTACTTGAAGGTAAGTCTCATCTTTATTTTGGGTTTCTAGAACTCTTTTTCTTAAATCTGATTTGCATATACTCAAGGTTGCTACATGAAATTTTTTTCTAAGAGCATCTACAACTTTGTTCTCTTTTCCTTTCACATGTATAATTTCAAAATCAAACTCACACAAAAATTCTGTCCATCTATCTTTCCTGCCATTTAAGTTTGTTTTATCAAACAAATACTTTAAGCTCATGTGATCTATCCTAAGATAAAATATTATTCCCAACAAATAATGCCTCCACATCTTGAGGGCATGTACTATGGATGCTAGCTGTAAATCATGAGTTGCATAATTCTTTTCATTCTCTTTTAATTTTCTGGACTCATAACAAATCACAAATCCTTCTTGCATAAGAACTCCTAATCCTTCAATGCAATCATACGCGCATACTGCAAAATCTTTCTTTGGATCTACAATCTTCAAAACATGGGCACTAGCAAGTAACTTCTTCAATCATTGAAATATTTCTTCACATTTTTCAGACCATACAAACTTTACATTGTTTTTTTGTAGAGATATAATTGGATGAACGATCTTGGATAATTCCTCAATGAACCTTTTATAATATCCTGCAATACCCATAAAATATATAACATATGTGACATTCTTTGGAGTAGACCAATTCATTATGGCTTCATTTTTTTCCCGATCCATTGCAATTCCTTCCTTTGAAATAATATGACCCAAATACTGCATTGTTCTTTGATAGAAGTCACACTTGCTTAGCTTTGTATACAATGTTTTCGCTCTAAGAAATTGCAATACCATTCTTAAGTGTTCCTCATGCTCTTATTCACTCTTGGAGTAAACAAGAATGTCATCCAACAACACTAACACAATATTATCTAAATACTTGTTGAAGACACTATTCCAGAGATACATGAATTTGGCGGGTGCATTAGTAAGGACAAATGGCACCACCGTGAAATCACAATGGCCATATATCGTCCGAAAATATTTCTTGTGAATTCCTTATTCTTTTATTCTCACTTGATGATAACCATATCTCAATTCAATTTAGGAAAACATTTTGGATCCCTTCATTTGATCAAACAAGTCATCAATTCTAGGAAATGGGTACTTATTCTTGACTATCACTTTATTTAGCTGGATGTGTAATCAATACATAGCCTTAAATTCATATCATTCTTTTTGACAAACAACACCAGTTCTCCCCAAGGAGAAAAACTTGGTCTGATATAATTCTTGTTCATTTATTCTTGTAACTACATTTTCAACTCTACCAATTCCGTTGTGCTGATTGTATAAGGAGCTTTGGAAATTGGGGCTGCCTCGAGAACAAGATTGATTGTAAAATCAATTTACCCTTTTGGTGGTAGTTCTGGCACTTCATCTAGAAACAAATATTTGAACTCTTACGACAATTGATAATCCTATATATTTGGGCCTTTTTCTTCTAACTAATTTGATATATTGACCACATATAGGTGACAACCTTTCTTGTAAAACTTTCCCAACTACACGACTGAAATCTGCCTCACTAAAACTCACTTGAGAATCCATTTCACCACTCTCGACATTCCTTCTTCATCAATGCATTCAAGGATATTTTCATAGCAATATATCTTGGCTCTATGCTTTTCCAACCAATCCATACCAATAAGAGCATCCTATGATCCTAGTGGTAGGACATTTAAATTTAATTTTGTGAGGATTTCATTGAACTCTATGGGGCACTCCATTACTACTTCACTCCTCTTTTTCTTCATGTGGCTAATTGAACTATCCAAGACTTATGATGTTTTGTTTTTATAAGAGAAAAACTTTCAGCCACTTTTAGAGTAACATAACTATGAGTAGATCCTGGATCAATCAAAACAGAAATAGATTGCTTAGCAATCTTACCTTCAACTTAAACTATTGTTGATTGATGGTATTCTTGATGATTATCCAACACTGCATAAATTCAAGGAGTTTCTCAGGGCATATCCCTCCACTAAATTCTCCTTCTAATTTATGAAATCCTCAAGGGTTCTCTCCTTGACGTAGACAGTCTTTAAGCTTGTGGTTTTCTCCACATCCCCAACACTAAAGTGGTCCTTTCAGTCATTTTTTTGCTGCAACTGTTGTCTTGATCCCACTTCGTGCTTGCTGGCCTTGTTGGAAATTTCTTGGCTGATTTATAAATGGAGGTTTGAATCCACTTCTCCTTTGGTCAAATCTTCATTTGGATTTCCTTTCCATGCTATATGAACCTATTATTTTCCTTTGATTTTATCATAACAATGCATTTCCATTCTTATGGCTTCATCAAGAGTTGGTGGATTAACAAACTCAATCCTATCTCTAACATTTTGTGGCAGACTTCCAAGGAAGCTTTGAATTTGTATCCTTTCATATTTGATGTAATCTACTCACCTCAACAATTCCAAAAATTTGTGGACATGTTCTTCCACAGAATTTTGTCCCAATTTTAGTTCATTGAAATCTTTCCTCTTGTTATCATAATACTTGGAAGATAGGTATGTTTCCTTGAAATACATTTTAAATCACTCCTAGCTAATCCTTCCCTCCTCAATTCCTTTTACTTGCATGAGATGCTCCCACAAAATTGAAGCTCCTCCATTGAGATTTTAAATTACAATTCTGGACTTTTCATTTCTTGAGTAATCATGAATTCAAAAATATTTCTTCATCCCAAGAAGCCATGCCTCTGCTTCTTGACCTGTCTTACTTTCTCCATCAAATGTGGGTGTCATTTCCTTCCTGAATTCTCCTTGTGGGATACTCTTGAAATTTATTCTTCTTCCAATTCTAATCCATATTTATGTGGGAAATCCCAATCATCCAATAGCCTAACCCTAGAAGATGAGTTGTCATAAAGTTTGTGGCCCCAAGGTGGTTAGTTGAACAGTCAACTTCCTAGAGTCATAAATTTTGCATACGAACTCCATTTCGGGCGAATTATAGCTCATTGGAAAGGCCTACTCAAGAAATACAATATGAGAGCTCTAGATAAATGTTAGCGTTAAGCTAAAATTTACAAAATGGATCGAGAAATAACATCATATAGGGCCTCAAAATGGCCTCGAAAGTTTAGGACCAAAAAAACCATAGAACAATTACTAGAAAATTGTCGAAATGGGAAACTGTTTTGAGCCAGTGGAATAGGCAGGTGGCCACCAATATCCATATGGATCATTACTCCCCCCTTAGGAATCAATGGTCTCCATTTCGTCAAATCCCTTATCATATGTCGAGTCGTGTGTTGAGTTGAGCTCCTCATGCGACATTTGCTCAAGTGAAAAGGTTGCCTTACTTTGACATATTTAGAGGGTTGTAATTGTTGTTGATGGATGCTGGATATGTTCAATAGTTTTGGTTGTCATGTTATCCTTGGTCTACATTGGTGCAGATGATTTTTTTCTCGAGAAGCACCTTGAATGCGTGGCCTTGCACTATAGAGGTACCCGGATAGACGATGCTGCAATGACTTTGCGTTCTTCTTGTTTCTGCTGAGTAAAGGGGTCATATGCAAATGTTTTGTATGTCTCTGCGATATGATGTTCTCCTTCAGTGGAAATTGTGAGTAGGGAAAATTTCCCAGTGTGGGATATTATCTTCCTGCACTATTTTTTTAGGGTAGGTGAAAATATCTCTAGTATCCGATAGAGTTGTCCTCCCAAAGTGACAATGACACTACGAGGTCGTGATTCATATACAGCATGACGCTTCCACATATATGGATGTCTAAAAGAACATCACATACTTCAAGTGGGGTCACATCACACAATACCTCATCTCTGAAGGGCTTGATGTCGTATGGTAGGCGACATTGATGACTGACACAGATACCTCATCCTTGGCTTAGCCACCTAATGGTGTATGGTTGTGGGTGTGGTGTTATTGGTAACTCCAATATCTTGATGACCTCATAATTATGTCCTAATATCATCCATACATATTCTGTAACAATTTGGGATCATTTGGAGACCAATACTAGTCAAAGGTCGAACTAGTGGAAAAAGTTGAAAATTTCACTATTTTAATAAATTTCAAATAAGGGACATTACACAAAAAAAAGGTAAACTTAAATAATTTCCCATTTTCTCCATCATAAATGAAGAGTACCTCTTTGTTGTTTTACGAGCTTGAAGAGGATAACATATGCTCGGTATAGCTCATCTGACAGATGAGTCCGATCTCACATGTTTTACGAACCTAAGAAAGAAGGGGTTCGTCCCAATGTGGGCCCTTCTATGTTAAATTTTAGTGAGTCCAAAGAAGGAAAACTCGACAGTTTTTCATGTTTAGAGAGTCTGAAATAACTTAAGGAAGGCTCCAAAATGTACTTTTTCGTAAAGTTAGTCCCCCAAATCTGAAAAAGTGTAAAACAATTACTGAGAGAACTCTCCCAGTCAAAAGTTGATTGAGGTATACCTTTCTCGTAAATAGTCTAGATGGGCCAAAAAAGGGGTAACCTATCAGTGAATAGACGCCCTTTCAAATAATTTTACAAGTGTGAAAGAGACAAGTGCACTTGGCAATATTTTCCTAATGAGGGAGCCCAAAAAGAGCTTAAAGGGAACTCCAAAGGTCCGTTTTCGCACGTTTAATCATTTTGGCCCAAAAAAGGAATAAAATAATACCAAAATGATACTTTCCTCATCGTTTTACGAGCACGAGTAAAGTCAACTAAGTTCGAAATCGGTTTTCTTGAGTTTAACAAGCACGTCACAGGTGTGAAAAGGCGCTTGGAATCTTTTTCAGGTTTGAGTCCAGAGCACGAAAAAGATAAAGTCAGCTTGAGTGAAGATCAAAACAATGGCATACTGCCAGTGTGAACAGCTTATGGAGATCGTGTCAAAATTGGTTAAGAAACCTTGGAAATAGGATATTAGTAATGTGAAGAATATGAGCTAGAAATATTTTAAAATAAAATTATGAGCAAAAATAGTCATGTAACTTGTATAAATAGAAGGTAAAAGGAGAAGTTACCCATTTTAACTTCGCAATTTTTACCCAAAGAGGAAATTTCACCTATTGGAGGGAAAATATTCAAGCGACCATATCCGGAGATCTAGGGCACCATTTCGACTGTCGTCTGAACTAGGTAGAAGCTCTTGAGCTCCTCTTTCTTTTCATGCTTTTATTTCTTCATTTCATGCCAGTTTTGGGATTTTTTGAGGAACACTAGGGCATAAATTTCGCCCTCTGGAATTTGTGTGGTCTCTCTACATCGGGAGACGCAAAAATTCCGTAATTTTCACGCAACTGCCTTTGATAGGGACGTGAAAAATTACATTTTTTGCGTGGCTGATTAATGCCTAGGTACGAAAATCATGCAAAATAGGAAAAAAAACAAGTTGGTTTCTCATGTTAGGCATAAAATCAGTTCTCCATCTTCTCATAAATGTTTCCTTTGGTGTTTTGTAGGAGTTTGCAACTTGTTTGGGTGAAGATGGTTGAGTGGAAAGAAAGGGAGCATGAGGAGGATGATAGAGTGGCCCTAAATGATCAAGTTGAATTAGCCGCACTATGAGAATGTGATCTACTAAAGTTCTTCAAAACAAGGGAGATACACAATCAAGGAAAGCTTCTGAACTACATAATCCAAATGTGGAATAGCGATATCCAAGCTTTCTGTATTGGGGAATATACCCTCAAGATAGAGCTCAAGGAAATTTAATTCTTGACTGGCCTCTATAAGAGGGGGTCAAGGTTCAACCTATCTGGACACAGGGCCTCAGAAGAGAGCACAAGCGAGTATATTGCTCGTTACTGCAGATAGGGTTCCCGTAAGACAAGCGGAAAAGTGCCCATAGAAAATGTGATAGAGCTCCCATTGAGAACTGTGTTATATACCATCACATGCGTAGTGGGTAGTTTGGGTCCCCACCATGCAACATGGGGATAGATGAATCTTGCAGTGGAGTGTATGGCACCGACGCTGTTCAATCAGTGTGAAGGGGTCCTAGTCAATCTCAAGGATAAGGTCACCAAATGCAGGAATGGAGATATCCGTCAGTTTGGGTACGGGAGTATCCTGGTTACATTTTTCCTGGAGAGGGTACCTCTATTGCATCCTCAAGTGAGTATGTCGATCCATCCTGCATCCGAGCCTCAGATGGGGAGGTGGAGGGACTATTCCAGATGGCTCGGTGGGCCACAGGTCCTATCTTTTGGCGAGGAATTTTTCTCGTGGCTCGAGGAGAAAATCATCATGATCGAGGACTATCCTTATGAAGGGGTGAATTTCCATGAGGATATAGATTTGGCACTTCCCGAGGATGGGGATTGGGACAATTTAGGTATGTGACCTTCACAGTTGTGTTTTTGGTATTTTTATAATATATGATTTTTTGTGATTTTTCGATGCATGGAAATATCTAACTTATGTACATGTTGATGACATAGATCGTGGACCCAGGAGGCCAATGGGCTATTCACCGCTACATTGAGGAGGTATTAAGCATCACACCGCAAATGAGGACTAGGAGGCGGAGGAAGAAGCAGGAGGGATCCACGATGTAGAGCAAAACCTTCAGGGTTTGACCATGGGTGTTCCTGCGATGAGGATAGATGAGATCCCACTCCATCTCCAGAGGCATACTGTAGGTGTGCTAGGGCGTATCAGCTGACTACTTTGCCGGGTGGCTAGAGTAGTGGTGTGCTACCATGAGCAACATGAGGATGATGACTAGCATTTAGATAGCTGTGTCTGTTTTCAGCGGCATGTACATGATACGTAGGCCTGAGAGCCAATTTTTGTATGGGTCATGATCCCAAATTTTGTCTTTGGACGCATCTTATTATATTTACTTAGAAAAATAATTTGTATGCGATTAATATACATATGGATCTACTTCTGTGTTTGCTTATTTACATCGACTTGTCTGTTTTGTTATGATGTGTTTTATGTATGATCAAGGTACCAATCCAATATATAATTAGCCAATGAATCATCTACCATATTGAATTCTCTTGGCATATGTTGATATTAGATAAAATCAAATGATCGCTCCAAGAGGTATACTCTTCTGAATAATCGAAGTAATGTAGGTTCACAGACAATGTAGACATGATTCAAATGGGATACCACGAGCTAGGAATCCAGGTAGACTGAAAAGGTGTGGATCCCGAGAGAAGTGGCTTCAGTTAGTAGCCCGATGACTGCATGGTACTCTGCAATGTTGTTGGTTGTGGGGCCCAAGCAGATACCACCCGAGGATAACAACTCGTCAGTAGGGGAATAGAGTACCCATGCTATGGAAGAAAGGTTCCGGGTATGTCGGCTAGCACCATCTGCAAACCCGTAGTAAGCTGACATATGCGCATAAAAGCACAAGTCGGGGTCAAATGACGGTAAACGAAAACGAATCCATACACACACAAATAAATGATCCTAAAAATAATCTAATACAATACGTAAAAGGTGTCTCACGTAGGATAATCCTACACATAGAACCTCTTGAGGTACAACCCTTTGCGGGGCCATTCCAAAGGTATGCCATCACAGTCGACGAGCTCATAAGCTCCTTTATCCAATATTCGTTTCACGATATAGGGACCATACCACATAGATTCCATTTTTCCTTTCCCTAACTTATCATGCATCTGGTTGTAGGTAAGGACTAAGTTCCCTTCATTGAAGATCTGAGGTTGGACGGATTTGTCGTATTGGGATTTGACGTGATTTTTATGGGCTTCATTAGCCAATGTAGCTTTGCAATGGGTCTCATCTAGCTTGGCTAGATACAAAAACCGTTCCTTCTCAGAGGTCATATTGGGAAGTAGTTCGACGACTAGCTTCAGTGATGGAATTTCACATTCAATTGGTAAGATAGCCTCTAGGCCATACACCAGTTTGAATGGTGTAAACCCAATTGCATTTTTTACTGAGGTTCTGTAGGCCCACAGAGCAGAAAATAGAGCTAAGTGCCAATTTTACTTCTAAGTACCTATAGTGTGTTGGATCATGCACTTCAAGACCTTATTTATGGCCTCTACTTGACCATTTTCCCGTGGGTAATATGGGGTTGAGTTTTTGTGACAAAAACCCAATTTGGTGCTTAGTTCATCAATCATATGGTTCCTAAAATGGGACTCCATGATCGGTCACGATAGCCTGTGGAACTTCGAACCTAGCAATAATATGGTTGAATATGAAAAGTGCGGTTGTTTTTCCATCTTCTACGTAAGTAGGCATTGCTTCATCCCATTTAGTAAAATAATCCACGGCTACTATGCCATAGCCATGCCCCCCGACTGAAGTAGGCTTACAATGCATAAAATCAATGCCCCATTTTGCGAAGGGGCCAATGACAATAACAAGGTGGAGTGGAGCAGGATGCGAACACTTCTTATGATAAAAGAATTGACATGGAGGACATTTCTTGACCATCTCGATACAATATTTGAAGATTGTGGGCCAGAAATATACTGCGCGTAAGATCTTCTGGGCTGTAGCTATCCCAGAAAGGTGACCACCCCATGCTCCGGAGTGGCTGTCATTAAGAACGTGTTCAACCTCGTATAGAGTTAGACAACGTCGAAGGATGGAGTCAAAACCACAATTTTACAGAGTATCGCTGACTATGAGATAGTATTTGTCGTGATGTTGGATATGGAGATGTTCATCTCAGTTGAGGTCTGGCCGAAAACATTGGGTTTAGAGATACAAAACGATATCTACGTACCAAGGATCGGAAATTCCAATGAGAAACAACAATGCATCGAAAAGAGAATCGATGGGCTCAGCTTGGTCAGTGGCATGGTGTTAAAACCCAAAAAGTGCTCACTACCTCATCTACCACATTATATGGCTCATTTGTCCATTTTCCTACCATATTTCCCTTAAAATCCCAAAAAATCCCATTAAAAAGCCTCCAAAAGGCCTAAAATGCCTCCAAAAGGCCACAAAACCATCAAAATAGCCTAAAAAAGGCTAAAAAACCCCCTTTTCCTCCAAAAATAGCAAAAATCCCCTAAAAAGGGAAGAAAAAATATAAAATAATGAGGAAAAGGAGAAAAAAACCTTATACAGCTGCCCAAAACCATGTGTTTCCTAAAACCATGGGTCAACACTCCACCACCAAAAAAATATAAATAGGTGATGGAGATCCATTATTTCATATCCACAATCACAAGCACCCTTACTCTGCCAAAATCTCTCTCGAAACCCTAGTTCACCATTGAACTACTTTCACCTTGAGAGCCACTTTTGGCCCATTCCCACCATTGGAGAAGGAGAAGGAGCATATTGAAGCTTGGAGCATCCTCTTGGACACTGCAAAGGGCTTCATCAAACCTTTACATTGAAGGTAACATCAATACAAAAAAGCCATTCTTTAAATTTGTTGTTTATGTTTCATGCATGTTTTAGAAGTAATTTAATTTCTGTTTTAGCTTAATTACTTACATTTACTGAACTGCTACTAAGGATTCCATTCTCCTTAGTAGGTGCTCATTTGCACAAGCTAGGGGTAAAACCCTAGCTACAGTTTTGGCGACTCCCCTAGATTTTGAATTTCTAGTTTCCGTTTTGAATTTTTTCCTTTCGGCTGTCCCTTTCGGCCGCCGCATACCGCGTCTTTTCCCTCTGCAGTCGCGTCCCGACCGCGCCTTTCAGGCCTTTACCTGCGATCCGACCGCGGCTCTCAGACTTCTTCCGACGCCCCGCCGGTGGATTCAAGTCTGTTACCTGCGATCCGACCGTGGCTAATCAGCCTGTGTGCCGCGATCTGACTGCGCCTGTCGGCCTTTTTCCCGCGTCCCGACTGCGGCTTTCTGCCTCTTTCGTGCGTCCCGACTGCGCCTGTTAGCCCTTCTGCCGCGACCCGACTGCGTCTTTTTCCCTATTTACTGCGTCCCGACTGCGTCTGTTGACTCGATAACCGCGACCTGACCGCCTCTATTTCCCTCAAACCCGCGGTCGGCCTGTTCTGATTCGCCACAGACCCGCGGTCTGATTTCTGCATTTTTCCTGTTTTGAGCCCAGCCCCTTTTGCTACAATTTTTTCTGTATCTGAACAGCCCTCTGTCCTACCTACAGCCCAACTTCCTTACAGCCTTTCTGCAACATAATTTCTGTTCCCTTTACAGACTTCTTTTAAAAATTTCGTTATTTTTAAATCAGAAAATTTTGCAAGTTTAACTTTCAATTTCAGTATTATTGATAGTTGGAAGTTGCCTCCCTTGTGGCACTTCTATTTTTTGGGTTCATCACCTCACGAGCACACACTCTGTCACATAAATCAAGTGAGCCTTAAAAAAGTACCTAACTAAACCAACATTCTAACCCCACTTGGGGAACACAAAAGAATCATTGTAGTTAGGTAGGATCAGGGGGATAGGCTTCCAATAACACCCCTTGGTTACTTTCACTTGAGACATAGTTGTTGTCCAAATAGGGAACCAAAATCCCCTAGTACTTTTTGGCACGGTCACGACCAGTTTATCAGAGGGCCTCTCCCTCAGGAGGGTTGAAGTCGGGAGACTGGTTCCGGAGGCCTGAGTGGAATATCGCACTCCATTCAGTAACCGAAGGGCTACCTTTCGCGGTTTGCGGGATATCCCTGTATAGGGGTATTGCAGTCAACGAACTAAACGACAGATTCACCTTTCTGGACGTGTCATGAACGGGGTATCTTAGTTGCCATTCTTCTAGGATTGACTACCCGGTATCCCTCCCGGTAGGGGGATATCATAGCCACTTGGCTTTCCTACTCATATTGTCTGACTTGGATTTCATCACCTTGCAGAGGATATGTTTAGTTGAGTCAGAATACTTTTAGTTAGGTGTTTGCATGCTCCTTTACCTCCCTTTGGTCTAGTGAGTCCACCATTTTTTCTTTTTTAGGAAACCTGCTGCTTGTTGGTATTCTGACCATCTTTGTTGATACTCCACCTATTGTAGCACAGCTGCTGCAGTGGGTGTTTTGAGTTGGTTGTTGGCCTGAGTGCCTTGTTTTTTAGCTCTCCTTCTGCACACTCGGTTGCATTAGGCCTTTTTGAGCTGTTTTTATACTCACCTCAACCCACAGAGATTTGACACCATCCTTCACCATTGAGTCCCCGAGACATTCTCGACGCCTCAGGGGTGAGCCCCCACAGCACGGTTCTCTTGACACCACTCGTCATAGATTCCGATCATCATCCGTTGATACCACTCATCACAGATCTAGAGCCTTGTCACTTGACTCCACTCGTCAGCGACGTAGGACTCCGTCACCAGATAGTGACGCCCCTTACTTTACCTCCGATTCTGACGAAGAGTCTGAGAACCCTATTTACACTGCCACTACTAGCCCCATGGCTGGCACGACTTCCACTCCGTTTGTCATAGGGACCACTGGTGGCACATCCACCACTACACCAGTTACTACACCTGTTTTGGGTATGCCCTCCATGGGACTTCCATCTACCGTCCCCCTCACGGTACCTATTCCCACAGCGGGAATACCTATCCCCACTACATCAGTGGCTCACACTACCCATGGTGGTGCTGGACCATCCTCCACTACCTCAGTTCCCCCACTTGGGGGCACCACCCCAAATCTTGTCCATCCACTTGGGGGCACTGGCCCCAACTTGGTCCAACCCACTACAGTGTCACATCCTTCTTCCAGTTTTCCATTCATGGCTAGCCTCAACCTACCTGACCTGGCCAGATTGACCAACGATCCTATTCGACACGACCTACATGGCCTCATATGCCTACCAAACTCCCCTCTGACATCCCTAAGTTCGAGGGCAAGGCCGGTGAGGACCCACAAAACCATATCATGTCTTTCCACCTATGGTGTTCCTCTAACTCCATCGTGGATGACTCTGTTCGCCTCCGTCTCTTACAGCGCACCTTCACTGGCTCTGCAGCCAAGTGGTATATTGAGCAGCCTCATGGGACCCACGCCACCTTTGCTTCCCTGGCCTCGACCTTCTTGCAGTTCTTCCAGTTGCCTGTCCGCTATGACGCAGGCGTTGAGATCCTTCTATCTTGTAGACAAAACACGGCTACCCATATCACGGACCACATCCATGAGTGGCGTCGACGCCGTAGCTTATGCAAGATCAAACTAGACGACCGTATCTTCCTAGATTGGTTCCTCAAATCCCTTCTCCCTGTTATTGCTAAGGATGTGGCCTCAGAAAGACCCCAGTCTGAAGAAGAAGCCATCCTTAAGGCCCAACAGTTCGACCTCATTTACGCCCAATCGGGTTACCTTTATACCATTATACCTGACGCCCCTCGCGGCGAGTCCTCCCAGCATGATGCGCCGGGGGCATCCCACACTGCAGATGGTATCATTGGCCGTGTTTCTTCGCATCCCCAACCATTTTCTATAGCACGTCCTACCCCTGGCCCCGACCTGTCGCGGGCTACCTCCCAGTCTGGAGCAACCAACTCGTATGCTCCCATGACACATCACCATTCCCATGGACCCTCATGTCCACCTCAGTGCTTCGGGTATGCGACTCCTGCTTATGCTCCCCCAGTCGCTCCTCAGCCTTACTACCATCAGCAGGCTGCCCCAGCTCCTGCGCCTTCACAAGCCCCACCCGCTTATTATCCGCCCCAAGCAGCCCCTGCGGCACACCCACAACCTGCTCCGCAGTCATATCAGCAACCCCCTCAAGTTGCTGCACCTGCTTAGCCTCAACCTACATATCATCCTCCGTAGCCTGCTCCAGCACCTGCGCAACCTCAAAATCCACCTGCTGCCCAAGGGAAAGTTTACGCCCAACAGAACCCGCAGCAAAACCAGAATAACCAACGCAACCAGGGCCAACAGAACCGCGGCAAGGGCCGTAATCGTGGGAACAACCAACCTGCAAACCAATCCGGTCAGCCAGCTAATCCCCCCGACAACAATAATGCGGCCCCCGCTAATCAAAACCCTGATCACCCGCCCAAGCAGGCCAAAAACCCTAATTTGAGAACGAACCACCCTTGTTTTATTTGCGGGATCTATGGACACTACACACACGCTTGCCCACACTTGGAGCGAGCTCGGCAACTTTGGGTTGACGAGGCCCATCGCCAAGGGCATGCGGCTCCCCAAGCACCGCCCAACCCCCCCCCAACCTCAACAACCCCCTTTGGTGCTGCAAAACCCCTTACCGACCCAAGGCGTAGTGAACACTCAGCCGTTGGCTCCCCCTCAGGCCAACGCGCCCCAACAACAACAGATCACTTACGCTGCTCCTGATCAACCCATGTTTGACTCGGGTACCCACCACTTGCTGATGATGTCATCTGCTGACGTCAACCTCCAGACCCATCGGAACCAATATGGCTCCACCTCTGAAGCCCCTCCCACGGATAAACCTACTAATGCTCATCCCACCGACCAGGCGTTACGTATACCTCCGCCTCCCATAGATGGCGCTGCAAAAGCCCCTCGTTTCCCACTTCGCTGAATCAACAATAATCCCAATGCACGTGCTGCGTCAAACTACAACATCGTAGACGACCTAGCCCAATCTCCCGCAGCCATGTTCGCGTTAGAAGTCTTGAAGAACTGCCCTTCCCAGCGCAAGACTTTACTTTCCGCCATTGGGGGGATTGACCCAAATGATTCGAATTTGATGGCATTTGATTTAGACCAGTCTGAACCACGCCTACCTTCCAGCTTAGCATTCCAGGTTACTGTCTCCGTTAGGAATCTTGTCATCCATCGGTGCATCATCGATGAGGGTGCCTCCACATGCGTTATGTCTACATTCGTATGGCAGAAGCTGGGATCCCCTCCTCTCCAGCAGTCCACCACTGCATTACGCGCCTACGACGGTCGTTCGGCTCAGCCCCAAGGCCTCCTAGCCAATGTCCCCATCCAGTTAGGTGGCAAGATTGTACTCATTGACATTGAGGTAATCAACACCCAATTGGATTATAACCTTTTACTTGGCCGCAGCTACATGTATGCCATGCGGGCGGTTGCCTCTTCTGTCTTTCGCACCATGATGTTCCCCCATGAGGGACGCATGGTTAAGGTTGACCAGCTCACCTACTATGATCCCAGTGCTCCCGCGGCACCTGAAAATGTTCTCCCCATGGTTGAACAACCTGTTTCTCATGCCACCACCTCGTTTGTTTCCTCTACGGGGCCTGGGGTTTACTCGGACGCGCCAATGACCTCCACCTTTCAATCCATTCCTCCGCCGTCATCTACGCCCGAAATGTCTGACTTATGTACCTTTTCCCACGACAACCTACCACCTAATAATCAACCACCCTTGTTGCCTAAACCACCATTGGTACCTAGCCACATTGGTGTTACACCGATCCATACGATCCCCTTCCTAGTCCCTCCATCGGGAGTAGTAAGCGCCCTGGTCATGGCTACCCTTAGCCTCCCTGGGTTAACCTTAGGATTACCTGTATGGTATCTTTCGCCTCCCGTTCGCTCGCCGACACCTGATGTCGTCCTCCAACCGGTGCAACCCATGGCTACTACCTCTCAGCCACCTCCTAGTGTCTCTACCCCTTCGTCCTCCACGACTCCCCCTCCTCCTCCCAAACCCACTGGGGGCAGAGGTCCACAACCTTACACAGCTGTACCACCGCCCAAGACAGTCAAAAACCCTCCAGTGTTTCGTGCTCCTCCCAAATGCTCGCTGAGTGACAAGTTGGGCCATGCAACCCACCAATGCCCACAGTTACCAGCATTACAGAAGCACATGCAGATGCTCGACGATGACCCTAACATCCTAGTCGTCGAACTAAACCCCACTCCTAAGCCTAAAGATAAGTCCCTACGTACCAACCACTCCTGCGCCATATGCGGTGTTTACGGGCATTATTCACATCATTGTCCCAATCTCCCGGACTACAGAGCGGCTCTCTATGAGATGAACAATCTGGATCTTGAGACGGCACCACCTACCATTGAGGAGATCTACCCCCCAGACTCTTCACCTTCAGGAGAGATTAATACCATCTATATGATCTCTTCCACCACTACTCCCTCGTCAACCGACTTGACGACGCAAATTTTCCGTATCGATGAGGAGATTCTTGAGGCCCTTACTGCCCCGGATTATCCCTGGGATGATATGCATCATCGTTCCTATTTCATCCCAGAAGAATCCTCCTCTAGCACAGCTAACCAATTCACGGTTGAATCCAAAGACTTCCTCCCCACCAAGGTCGACTGGTTCAAAGACCCTATTCCTGCTCCTGATGCCTTCGAGGAAGGTAACATGGCCAACATCTCACCTGTCATCCAAGTTGATATCGCTGCCCCAGGACGTGCCCCTGAACTCATCACTTTAGGAGCATTCTGCAGTAAACAAGAGATTGAGGACTACATAAACCTTTTCAAAGAATTCCGTGATGTCTTTGCCTGGTCCTATACCGAAATGCCTGGTCTTGACCCTGCCATTATAGAACACCACATTGACACATGGCCTGATGTACCCCCCGTTCGTCAGAAACAGCGACCCATTCATCCCTCAAAGCTCCCAGCTGTTAAAGCCGAGATTGAGAAGCTGCGCAAGGCAGGGTTCATTTATCCTATTGCCTATACCACTTGGGTTTCAAATCCCGTTCCCGTTAACAAAAAACAAGGCACCATTCGAGTATGCACTAACTTCCACGATTTAAACCGCGCTTGTCCCAAGGACAATTTCCCCACGCCATTTATTGACCAGCTCATCGATGCGTGTGCGGGGCATGAAGTCCTCTCCTTCATGGATGGTTTTTCTGGATACAACCAGATTTAGATCCGTAAGGAAGACCAGTACAAAACTGCCTTTACTACCCCATGGGGCACCTTTGCCTATCGCGTCATGCTGTTCGGTCTCAAAAATGCTGGTGCTACTTTCCAGCGGGCCATGACCTATTGCTTTCACGACTTGGTCCATATCTTGTTAGTCTACCTTGATGACCTTACAACTCGTTCCCGGAAACGATCAGACCACCTTAACGACCTACGGCAAGTTTTTCTGCGTTGTCGCAAATACCAAATCCGCTTGAACCCACACAAGTGTGTCTTTTGTGTTCCGGCAGGCCGATTGTTGGGTTTCATTGTTTCCCAGAAAGGAATTACTGTTGACCCTCTAAAAGTCCAAGCCATCTTAGACCTTCCTTCTCCTCGCACGCTCCGGAAACTCCAAAGTCTGCAGGGGCGATCCAACTTCCTTCGACGCTTCGTTCCTGATTACGCCACTACCGTTCACGGTTTCTTGCTCCTGCTCCGTACCCACGTACCCTTCGTCTGGGATGAGCAAGCAGAAGCTGCATTCGAAGCCCTCAAGAAGGCTCTCACACAAGCCCCTCTGATCTCCCCTCCGGATTTCTCCCAGGACTTCATCCTATACGTCTCGGCCTCCGAGCATGCCGTGTCCGGAGTCTTGGTTCAAGAAGACGCTTCTCACCAGGAGCACGTCATTTACTACGTCAGTCAGACCTTGTCTGGTCCACCCCTACGTTACCCATACGAGGAGAGACTCGCCCTAGCAGTAGTCTTTTCCGTACAAAAATTGTGACACTATATCTTAATGAGTCATACCACCGTCGTCGCCGACTCTAACCCCATGGTATATCTTCTAAACCGGCGGCTACTGCAAGGTCGTGTTGCTAAATGGGTCATTATTCTCCAGGAATATGACCTTACCTTCAAAACACCTAAGAGCACTAAAGCCCTTGCGCTTGCCCAGCTCATTACTGATCTCCCTTCCCTTCTCCCGGCCAAACCAATCTCCGATGAGTTACCCGACAATCACCTGTTCACTATCTCATCCGATGACCCATGGTACGGTGATATCTTGTTATACTTGCGCACGCAGAAGTTCAGACCCAAAGTTACCCATAATGAACGCCGTCGCATCCGTCACCAAGCCTCTCGATATCTCCTCTTAGGTGATGTCCTTTAACGGCGTGGAGTTGACACAATCCTTCGTCGTTGCCTTACACACGAGGAAGCTGAACACGTCCTTAATGACTGTCATAGTGGCGCCTGCGGCGGCCATTTCTCAGGGATGGCCATCGCCCAAAAGGTCGTCCGCGCCAGGTACTTCCGGCCCACACTTTTCACCGACTGCATCACTGCGGTCAAACACTGCCATAACTGCCATCTTTTTGCCCCCAAGGCCCGGACACCTCCTGCTCCGTTACATCCAGTCGTCACCGTTGGTCCCTTTTGTAAGTGGGCCATAGACTTCATGGAATGTCGACCCCAGTCAGCCAACGGCCACAAATATATTATTGTCGCTGTTGATTACTTCACCAAATGGGCGGAAGCCATGCCTACCTTCAATTGTACTGCCGACACTGCTGCCCGCTTCTTTTTCAACCATGTCATCGCTCAATTCGGGGTTCCTAAGCAGTTAGTCTCTGACCATGGTTCACACTTTGAATATGCCGTCTGGTGTGAGTTGTCCACCCTCCTTAAATATGAACACCAATTTTCCTCTGCTTACTACCCCCAAGGGAACGGCCAAGTAGAGGCCATCAATAAAATCCTTAAAACCATCCTCCAACGAACGGTTGACAAGCATAAGTCCAATTGGCACCACATGTTGTTCCCTGCTTTGTGGTCTTATCGCACCTCCACTAAGACCGCCACTGGTTTTACACCATTTCATTTAGTTCACGGTGTAGAGTCCGTTCTCCCCATCGAGTGTCAGATTCCTGCCTTACAGATCGCCGTTGAGCTTCTCCCTGATACCTCCCCCCTCGAGCAGCATCTGCTGCACCTCGAACAAGCCGATGAAGACTGTCGGGCCACTCTCCAGAACATCGAAGCTGCCAAAAACCGCTCCAAAGCCGGTTATGATAAACATGTTCACCCTTGAACTTTCCACGAAGGGGACCTCGTCCTTGCCTACGACCAAGCCCATGACAAAACCGGTAAAGGGAAGTTTGAATCCATGTGGCAAGGCGCTTACGTCGTACAGACCTGCCTCGGCAAGGGGGCATACATCTTAGCTGACTCTAAAGGCCGTCCTTTGCGCAACCCCCGTAATGGGTTGTATCTTAAGCGTTTTTACCCATAAAAGAAACCCGCGGCCTCATTGGTCTGCGTTGTACAGTACTTTCTTTTGCTTTTTGTTTTTACAAACCGTTTCCACCATTGGAATCAGCACGGCGAGACCGTCATGATGGTCACCTCGTTGCATTATTTTTGTCCCGTCTTTTTTTGCCCATTTTTCAGACGCCACCTTGTCCCCTCGGTTTGCGTGCCACATCGGCCGTTCTCCATTTTTCACATGTTTTATATCATCGGATTCATTTTTCCGAGCTGGTGATGATGCTTGAGATCATTCCTCGCTCTCACCTCCAGATTTTTCGGGCATTTTCCAAAATGCCCCCGTCACCTCAGTTTGCGTGCCACATCGGCCGTTCCCCGTTTTTGACATCCTTTATATCGCCGGATTCATTTTTCCGAGCTCGTGATGATGCTTGAGATCATTTCTCGCTCTCACTTGGTACACTTTCAACATTGTGTCCCGACACCTTGCTGCCTCGGTTTGCGTGCCACATTGGCCGCTATCAGATTGTTACACACTTGTACATGAGCCATTCACTCCTGTCATACTGCAAATGTCTCGTTATTTTGCCACCATTTCATCTACCCCGCAAGGAGGCCCACCAGTGTTCCCCACTACCCTCGTTCTCGGTTATCATTCCTAATCCTTAATTGAACACTTCCTCCTTGCCTGGCCATTCCTTTTGTTCGGTATAATTTTATCCCTTTTTCGGGCCGGACAAGTCCTTTACGAAAAAGGCCCTTAGGGAGTTTCCGTTAAGCTCTTTTCTGACTCCTAAAAGAATGAAAAGATCGCCGAGCAATCTTGCTTCCTTTCATGCTCGTTAAAGTACCTGAAAGGGTGTCTATCTGGTATAAGTTTAACCCTTTTTCGGACCTGGTAGACTAATTACGAAAAAGGAATACTCTAGTCACACCGGCTAGAAGAGTTCTTCATTGCATCCTTTTATGCTTCTTTGGGCCTTGGAGACTAAATCTACGAAAAATCAACCCCCTGGAGTCTTCTTACTTGCTTTCAGACTCTCTAAAATTGAAAGCAACCACGAGCATACACTGTCCTGGGCTCGTTAAATCCACACGGCAGTACCATTCCATCACTTCAGAGTCTTCTTATCGCTTTCAGACTCCTTAAAATTGAAAGCAACCACGAGCATGAACTGTCCTGGGCTCGTAAAATCCACACGACAGTATCATTTTACATACGCTTCTTCTAGTTCCCTAACCCATGAAGAAGTACCCTCCTGTGCCTCATGGCACTATGATCGATCATCTCGGCGGCACCCCCAATCAGGTCGCCTTTGTTCAGAGTATTCTGCAGTCTCCTGCCATTTTATACCAGCTTGAGTCTCCCTCAGCCAGTTATCCTCCCAGATCCACTACAGCTATGATCCCTTTCCCCTCAGTCAGTTTCATATGCTGCCAGATCATTCCCATTATCATACTCTGAACAAAGGAAGTTTGAGTCCACCCACTCTACTTGCCCAGTTGTCCCCCCACAGTTTGTCAGTCCTGCCATCAGTACTATCACATTTCAGTTCTCCACCTCGTGCTCCTGTCAAGGAAACATCATTTCCTTGATAGTTGCAGGTCTCCCTCTGTCGACGACAGCTCCTCTATTCCAGAGGATAGGCCCCGAGGTCCCTACGCCTTGGACTTATCACCATTTGTGGTAAGTGCCTACGGATCATTCTGAGAGGAGTCATCATTGCCTCTCCGAGTGATTGTTCCTCACATGCTCGACTTCAGCACCTTGATTGCATCGTTGAGGATCGCGTAGGATTATATCCCATCAGTTTTTAGTCGAAGACCCCGGATTTCCCCCGACTCTAGAACATTGGTGAGTCATTTCAGAACGCCCAGTTGTATGTTCCCGTGGATGTCCGGGCTGCGTTGGCGTTTGTATTCGGAAGCCATCCAGTTACATGCTTCCTTGAGTACCCAATTTCAGTCCCAGATCAGTTCCAGTTTCAGTGTACCATTGTGAGTGTACCCCTTGTCACTCTGATCCAGCAGCTCATCAGCCCCTTTGGTACCACACTCAGTAGCACTGTTGATTGTTCCAGTGCACCAGTTCTGCAGTTCACACATGATCCGCTCAGCAGTATGTCCCAGATTTGTGTCCCCTCTGGACTCTTATGATGTACACAGTGGCTATGTATCTTACAAGTCCCCCTTTTCGGGCCTCACAGTTATGTTTATGTATCTTGATACGAGCATGGGTATGCTCGCCTCGTCCATATATTGAGATTATTCCTCATTCAGTTTTTGAGGTCATGTATATTTCAGGTCCCCATTTTTTGGACCCCATTGTTATTGATACGTTATATCCTGATACGAGCATGGGAATGCCCGTCTCGTCCATATGATCAGATGATTCCTCATCCATTATTGAGGTTATGTACTTTTAGTTCTTGTAGTTGTTCGGGATCGTTGTTCCGGGCTTCAGTTTGTTTCTTCTCTTCTCTCCACACCCAGGAAAACCATTTATGACTTATGATGTCCATCGGCCATACGATGAGCTCCTGCCCTCGCACATCAGGGGGCAATCTGTTAACACCCAAAAAGTGCTCACTACCTCATCTACCACATTATATGGCTCATTTGTCCATTTTCCTACCATATTTCCCTTAAAATCCCAAAAAATCCCATTAAAAAGCCTCCAAAAGGCCTAAAATGCCTCCAAAAGGCCACAAAACCATCAAAATAGCCTAAAAAAGGCTAAAAAACCCCCTTTTCCTCCAAAAATAGCAAAAATCCCCTAAAAAGGGAAGAAAAAATATAAAATAATGAGGAAAAGGAGAAAAAAACCTTATACAGCTGCCCAAAACCATGTGTTTCCTAAAACCATGGGTCAGCACTCCACCACCAAAAAACTATAAATAGGTGATGGAGATCCATTATTTCATATCCACAATCACAAGCACCCTTACTCTGCCAAAATCTCTCTCGAAACCCTAGTTCACCATTGAACTACTTTCACCTTGAGAGCCACTTTTGTCCCATTCCCACCATTGGAGAAGGAGAAGGAGCATATTGAAGCTTGGAGCATCCTCTTGGACACTGCAAAGGGCTTCATCAAACCTTTACATTGAAGGTAACATCAATACAAAAAAGCCATTCTTTAAATTTGTTGTTTATGTTTCATGCATGTTTTAGAAGTAATTTAATTTCTGTTTTAGCTTAATTACTTACATTTACTGAACTGCTACTAAGGAGTCCATTCTCCTTAGTAGGTGCTCATTTGCACAAGCTAGGGGTAAAACCCTAGCTACACATGGGGCAAAACGCACATAAGCTCAGCAAAAACTAAGGATTTCTTAGCTTTTGCCTTGGAAAATTCTAAGTCAAATTCTTGGAGAACTACAATCCAGCGAGACTATTTTCCCCCTAGCACCTGACGCATTAGGATATAATACATGGGATTGAAGTCTTCAATTACGGTAGTCTTCCTATGCAGTATGTAATGTCAGAACCTCTGTACAACAAATATTGTAGCCATAGCCAACTTCTCCACATGTGAGTAGCGGGTTTCGGAGTCTAAAAGACTCTTACTAAGATGATAAATCACATGTTCATTACCGTTGTCATCTTCCTACACTAGCACTATGCCAATGGTGGTGAGGGAAGCGACGAGATATAGAATAAAATCCCGTGTGTAGTTGGGGGGTTGAATGATGGGCACGTTAGTTAGGGATTTCTTTAAGTTGTCAAATGACCGTTGGGATTCATCATCCCAAAGGAATGGGACATCTTTCTTTATAATCCTCATGTAACCCTTCGTTATCTCGAAAAAATTGCAGACAAAACACTGTAAAAAGTTTGCATGCCCTTGCAAACTCTGGAGTTCTGTAATGTTGTAGGGTGAGGGTAGGTCTAGACTAGCGTCTACCTTTGTAGGGTATAGGTGTATTCCATCTTTGGAAATACTGAATCCCAACAATCTACCATATTCTACACAGATTACGCATTTGTGTGGATTCAAACATATGTTGTAATGGCAACATCGTGAGAAAATGGCACTTAGATTATCTGGGTGATTCTCTCTCATATTGGATGAGCAGGTAAGTCGTCCAGATACGGCTCTATGACATGTTTGATATCATGAAACACATATGAAATTGCTCATTGAAAGGCGGCCCCAACGTTCTTGAGACCAAAGGGTAACTTGTGGTATATGAAGATCCCCAATGGGAAAATAAAGGTGGTCTTATGCTGGTCTGAAGGGAGTATCTCTATTTGATTGTAGCCGAAGAAGCCATACATAAATGAGAAGATGACACTTCCGGCAGAGTTGTCGATAATCTGGTCAATGACCTTGTCAATAAGTACAAGAGGATTTTAGGACCCTAGAGGACAACACTTATGTCTCAGACGAAAATGACAAGGGGGAATTATTTGGATGACTATCCCTGGTGTCCTACCTAATTTGGGTAAAATATATGCTATCTAATTCAACACTTAACTGTCAACCTGGCGAGGGAGCTTGTGAGATGCAATCACTATATGTGCTGGATTTAAGGCTTGAACTAACCTAAGCTGACTAAAGATGCAAATGTGCTAACATGCAACTATATGATTTTAAACTACTTGCATGACTTTCATAATTCAAATGCAAGAATTTATTCTATCTATGAAAACAAGAAACTGATTAACAAATGAAGCAAGTAGAAAATTTAATAAAGATGTTTTAATAGAATTGTATTTGATTTGGAAAGTAGAAAACTTGATAAAGATATTTATTATAGATACAAGTAGGAAATTTGATAAAGATATTAATTTATGATCCAAATCTTATATCATGAGCATCTTCATTATTTGTATGAATGGAAACTATTCTTATAATTAACAAGTTAAAACAACTCGGAAAAATAGAATTATTGTCATGTCCCCTCCCATAATACCAGTGCGATGGAGAGGATCGTGATGCTAAAACCGGGCATCTAGCCCCATGAACTTATTAAATAAACATTCAAATAATATAAAAAGACATATGGAAATGTATAATTATAAGAAAACACAACAGAAGTAATTTCAATTACACATCCATCATACATTCAAGATATTCATCAAATAAATAATTGCAAAGTTAACACAAGAGAATACTTATCTTATAACAAAGTAGTCCCAAGCAACTGGCTATGCAACTGCAACGTTCCACCCAACCATAGGCAGTTGTGATCATCAATATCTCAACACACTGCCACCCCTGAGCTGTGCATGATCTCTACAAGGAATCAGGGAACAACAAACTCACACATAGCCTAAAGATACACCAAATCAGCCAAGCCAAGCTACAGTTGGGTTTATCAGGCTGTTAGGTAATGGAAGGAAGAATTGCTAAGCTAGTGGGATCATCCATAGAGATATGGGCACCCTCTGTAAGATCTATCTAGCTTGGTCCCCACAATACCTACACACTTGGCACACGGAAGTATTCCCTTCACTAATACATAGTCCCTCAGGACATACCTTCCATTCTAGTGTTCTTCAAGGTGTGCATAGAAGAGCAACCAGCCCTTTTGATACTCTTGAGAGGTTACCTCCTCACTAGGTTTATCAAGCCAATTCTGGTCCACTTCCACTCCTAATTCTTGCTCATAATTTCCAACCAACACAGGGATGCACCCTACAACAAAACACAAGTGCTGAAAAACGTGGGCAACCAAAATGAACTGGTAGATGGGGAATAAACCCTGGGAGAGCAAATTCATTTTCAGAAAACGTTTTTCCGCATTTCAGGGGCAAAAACGACCTCTATAAACCCCCAAAACATGACTCCCTTTCTCCCAGCCACTGTGCAACACAAAAACGAGCTCCCAGCTATGGAAAAATGCAGGAAATTGGTAAAAAACGTGATGGGGAAAGCCCAGCTAGCTCAGACTGTGTGAGGGAGGAAAGACTCCCGGTTCTGAATGGCTTTGGGCACCATTTCGTGGGTGTTTTCTTTCCCATAAGCAAAAGTACGTTTTCCCAGGTTGATGGCTTGCCCATGCACGAAATTGGCTACCGTGCCTCTTCATTCCCAAGGCATTAACTGCCTCAACCAATTTCTGGAAGAATTAAATCATTGGGTGCATAAGTCAGAATGGGTAGTTGAGGGTTTATTCATTGACATCTAGCTTATCACCATTGGCTCAAGGGTTTGAATAATTTCCCTCCCTATTCCTTGTAGAATCATGCCCCCATCTCTTTGTTGCATTGCATAGCTAGTTGTGGGTTTTTCATTAAAATTCGTATTTACATGATGTCTTAATTTACATTGTGCCTATCTAGCACAAGAACCAAGGGCATCTATTTTTAATTGCCGATACATAAAACGCTATATCAATGGTGGGGCCTTGGCCTTGAGCTCCTCACCATGATTAAATAACAATATTTACATCATTTATGATTTAATGCGAAGGGGGTCAAAATGGGGACGTGACATTCCCCTCCCCTTACATCGGCACTATCCTCAGTGCTCATCAAAACTGAACAAAAATGGATATGCCACTCTCATGGCATCCTCTAGCTCCCATGTAGCCTCATCGGGACTGTAGTGCTTCCATTGCACCTTTAACTGTCCGATGGCTCGGTTCCGGAGCAATGTTACCTTCTTGTCTAGGATGTGCAATGGATCGGTTTGGAACTCTCCCTCGGGTTCCACTTGGATCACATCCCAATTAATCACATGGTTAGGATCATGTACATATTTCTTAAGTAAAGAGACATGAAAAACATTATGAGCTTTAGTGCTAGCAGGAAATGCAAGTCTATATGCAACTGGCCCTATTCTTTCACACACTTCAAATGGCCCACAATATCTAGGTGATAGCTTGGCACAACTCCCAAGCTTCAAGGAACCCTTCCTTGGACTCACTCTAAGATACACATGATCCCCAACACTGAATTCCCTATGGTTCCTATGCTTATCTGCATAGCTTTTGTGTCTGTCCTGGGCTACTTTTAAATTTTGCTGGATCTTTGCAACCTCTTGTTCCATTTCCTTAAGCAATTCTGGCCCAAGTACAATTCTGTTCACTGAATTGTCCCAAGTCACTGGTGTCCTACACCTTCTGTCGTACAAAGCCTCATATGGACTCATTCCCAATGATTCTTGCTGCCCATTATTATATGCAAACTCTACCAGGTGTAGATAATCCTCCCACTTGGATGGCTTGTCCATTACATACATGTGAAGCATGTCTTCAAGCACCTGATTTACTCTTTCTGTTTTCCCATCTATTTGAGGATGGTACGCGGTGCTAAAGTTCAACCGTGTACCCAAATCTGTAAAGAGTCCTTTCCAAAAATTGGAAGTGAACTTGGTATCCCTGCCAAAAATTATTGCCTTAGGCAACCCATGTAATCTGAAAATTTCCTTCATGAAAATATTTGCAATGGCATCGACTTTATGTGTGGACTTAACTGGTATGAAATGTGTTGCCTTTGTTAACTTGTCCACCACAACCATGATGGAATCATGTTGTCTCATAGTCATTGGCAATCCTGTAATAAAATCCATGGAAATTATTTCCCATTTCCATTCTGAAATTGGCACTGGGTGCAATAAACCTGCGGGGTGTTGGTGTTCAACCTTTACCTGCTAACATTTGATGCACTTAGAAATGTATTTAGTGACATCCTTCTTCATCCCTGGCCAGAAATAATATTTTCTTGCTATAGCAATTGTTTTCTGATATCCTGGGTGACCAGAGTATGGAGCTTTATGGATTTCATCCATAACAATCCTCCTCAAATCTACCACATTGGGAATATAGACTCTATTTTTATATGTAAGAAGTTTGTCTTCCTCCAAATGATAGCCCTCATACTTCTTGCCAAGGTCTTGCTGCTGCAATTTGTCCTTTATCTGCACGTACACTTCATCCTCAACAATATGGTTAACAATCTGTTGCTTCAAATCTGGTTGGCAAGTACTAAGTGTTGCCACATGCATTTCATGTACCTTCCTGCTGAGTTCATCAACCACCTTGTTTTCTTTCCCTTTTATGTGTTTGATTTCAAAATCAAATTCACACAAAAATTCCAACCATCTAGCTTGCCTAGCATTTAAAGTTGGCTGATCAAACAAGTATTTCAGACCACAATGGTCTGTCCTTAACTCAAATTTTCTTCCCATTAAGTAATGCCTCCACATCTTTAAAGCATGTACTATGGTTGCAAGTTCCATATCATGAGTAGCATAGTTCTTCTCATGCTCCTTCAACTTTCTTGACTCATAGCATATCACGTTGTTGTCTTGCATAAGAACTCCTCCAAGTCCTTGATTGCATGCATCAGTACATATCACAAAGTCTTTTTCTGGGTTTGCAATTTTCAAAATTGGTGCACTTGTAAGAAGATTCTTCAACCATTGAAAAATTTCCTCACATCTTGGTGACCATTCAAACTTTATCCCCTTCTTTTGTAAAGAAGTGATCGAGTTTGCAACCTTGGAGAATCCTTCGATAAACCTCCTGTAGTAACCAGCAAGGCCCATAAAAGATCTCACATCAGTCACATTCATTGGAGTTGGCCAATTCATAATGGCTTCAATCTTCTCAGGGTCTACAGATATTCCTTTGTCGGAGATGATATGACCCAAATAATGAATTCTATCTTTATAAAAGTCACATTTGCTCAACTTTGCATACAGCTTATGCTCCCTTAGTAATTGCATTGTCATTCTCAAATGTTCTTCATGCTCTTCTTCATTCTTAGAATAGATGAGAATGTCGTCTAGGAATACAAGAACAAACTTGTCCAAATACTTGCTAAAAACATTATTCATGAGACACATGAATGTAGCTGGTGCATTTGTGAGATCGAATGGTACCACTACAAACTCATAGTGTCCATACCTCGTTCTAAAGGCTGTCTTATGAATATCTTCTTCTTTGATTCTTACCTGATGGTAACCAGACCTCAAGTCAATCTTTGGAAATACCTTTGCTCCTCTCATTTGGTCAAAAAGGTCATCAATTCGGGGCAATGGGTATTTGTTCTTCATAGTGACTTTGTTCAACTGCCTGTAGTCAATACATAACCTGAGTGTTCCATCTTTCTTTTTCACAAATAGAACAGGTGCTCCCCACGGGGACACACTTGGCCTAATATATTTCTTTTCCAGCAACTCTTGTAATTGCATTTTCAATTCTAGAAATTCCGGTGTACTCATCCTGTAGGGTGTCTAAGACACTAGTGCCGCTCCTAGCACAAGTTCAATTGTAAAGTCTATGTCTCTCTTTGGAGGGAGTCCTGGAATCTCATCAGAAAAAACATCCCTGAATTCTTGCAATACATGATAGTCCTCTAATTTAAGAGTTTCATTCTCTTCTGCCTCTAAAATGTGGGCTGCATACAATTGACATCCCTTCCTACAGAACTTCTTCAGCTGCATGGATGAAACCTGTCTAATAGAAGTCACCTTTGGAATGCCTTTTACAACCCTCGGGTTTCCTTCTTCGTCCATGCATTCAAATGTCTTATTGTAGCAGTCAAGTTTAGCCCTGTGTGATTCTAACCAATCCATTCCAATGATAATATCATAGGAACCCAGTGGTAAAATATTTAGATTTGCGTAATTGAATAGCCCATCCATCTCTAATGGACGTTTCTCTACAATTTCACTAACTTTTCTCTTGGTTCCAATGGCTAGTTGAACTAACCATGATTTACTATGCTTTAATTTCTTAAAAGCACAAATCTCAACAATTCTAGGAGCGACATAACTGTGAGTAGATCCAGGATCAATCAAAATAGAAACATATTGCTTAGCAATCTTACCTTCAACTTCAACCACAGTTGACTGATGATCTGCCTGGCGGTCATCTAGAGCTGCATAGATTCTAGGGATTGTCCTTGCCAGTTGACCGACAGTTTCAGCTCCTTGGATGTTGTGAACTTGATTTGGATTCCCATTCCGATGTGGACAGTTCCTAAGCATGTGATCCCCTCCACAACCCCAACATTGAAGTGGTTCTCTTGGATCCTTTGGATCTCTTGGCTTGTCTCCCATCATCCTAGTTGGCTTAGTCACAACCTGTGATGGTTGCCTTTGCTGATTCCAGAATTGAGGAGGCTTGAACCCCTTCTTCCTTTGATCAAACTTTTCATTTTTCTTACCCTCCATGCCTTATGGAATTCTGGTTTGCTTTTGTTTTGATCAAAGCAATACTTGGCCTTTCTTATGGCCTCCTCTAGAGTTCAAGGTTCATCAAACTCAATTCTATCTTTATATGACTGGGGCAGTCCACTCAGGAAACGTTGAATTTTCACCTTATCATCTCGAATATACCTAACATACCTCAGCAGCTCCAAGAACTTGTTTGTATATTCTTCCATGGTCAATTGTTCCAATCTCAGCTCATGGAACTCTTTGATCTTATCATCATAGTACCTATCAGAGAGGTACTTCTGCTTGAAGTATTTCTTGAACTGCTTCCACACAATCTTCCTTTCATTGATCTTCTTCACTTGCCTGATGTGTTCTCACCATATAGATGCTCTTCCATTCAAGTTGAAGATGGCTACCCTTGCCTTCATATTTTTTGAGTAGTCTTAGACTTGGAAATACTTTCTCATCCCAAGAAGCCAAGCTTCAGCTTCTTGACCAGACTTTATCTCTCCATCAAATGTAGGAGGTTTCGCCTTCTTAAATTCCCCATGTGAATTGTTCTTGTAGTGCTTCTTGTTGAAATATTGTAACTTCAAAGAATATTATATTTGTACTTTATTATTCCGGAGATGTTTCATTCCTCCGTGTAGCTAGGGTTTTACCCCTAGCTTGTGCCAATGAGCACCTACTAAGGAGAATGGACTCCTTAGTAGCAGTTCAATAATGATTAAATGATTAAGCTAAAACAACAATTAACAAACTACTTTAAGCATTGCATGAGACATAAACAAAAGATGTAAAAAATGGTTTTATATTAATGTTACCTTGAGTGTCAAGGTTGATGAAGCCCTTTGCAGTGTCCAAGAGGATGCTCCAAGCTTCAGAATGCTCCTTTCTCCTTCTCCAATGTTGGGGATGGGCCAAAGGTGGCTCTCAAGGTGAAAATAGTTCAAAGGTGAACTAGGGTTTCGAGAGAGATTTTGGCAGAGTAAGGGTGCTTGTGATTGTGGATATGGAATAAGGGATCTCCATCACCTATTTATAGTTTTTTGGTGGTGGAGTGCTGACCCATGGTTTTAGGAAACACATGGTTTTAGGCAGCTGTATAGGGTTTTTTCCTCCTTTTCCTCATTATTTTATATTTTTATTCCCTTTTTAGGGGATTTTTGCTATTTTTGGAGGAAAAGGGGGTTTTTTAGCCTTTTTTAGGCTATTTTGATGGTTTTGTGGCCTTTTGGAGGCATTTTAGGCCTTTTGGAGGCTTTTTAATTGGATTTTTTGGGATTTTAAGGAAAAAATGGTAGGAAAATGGACAAATGAGCCATATAATGTGGTAATGAGGTAGTGAACACTTTTTGGGTGTTAACAGATTGCCCCCTGATGTGCGAGGTCAGGAGCTAATCGTATGGCCGATGGACATCATAAGTCATGAATGGTTTTCCTGGGATGTGGAGAGAAGAGAAGAAACAAACTGGAGTCCGGAACAACGATCCCGAACAACTGCAAGAACTAAAAGTACATAACCTCAATAAGGGATGAGGAATCATCTGATCATATGGACGAGGCGGGCATTCCCATGCTCGTATCAGGATATAACAATAACAATGGGGTCCAAAAAATGGGGACCTGAAATATACATGACCTCAAATACTGACTGAGGAATAATCTCAATATATGGACGAGGCGGGCATACCCATGCTCGTATCAAGATACATAAACATAACTGTGAGGCCCAATAAGGGGGACTTGTAAGATACATAGCCACTGTGTACATCATAAGGGTCCAGAGGAGACACAAATCTGGGACATACTGCTGAGCGTATCATGTGTGAACTGCAGAACTGGTGCACTGGAACAATCAACAGTGCTACTGAGTGTGGTACCAAAGGAACTGATGAGCTGCTGGATCATAGTGACTGGGGTCAAACTCTCCATGGTACACGGAACTGGAACGGATCTGGAACTGAAACTGGGTACTCAAGGAAGCATGGAACTGGATGGCTTCCGAATACAGACGCCAACGCAGCCCGGACATCCACAGGAACATATAACTGGCCGTTCCGAAGTGACTCACCAATGGGCTAGAGTCGGGGGAAATCCGGGGTCTTCAACTAAAAACTGATGGAATATAATCCTACGCGATCCTCAACGATGCGATCAAGGTGCTGAAGTCAAGCATGTGAGGAACAACCACTCGGAGAGGCAATGATGTCTCCTCTCGGAATGATCCGTAGGCACCTACCACAGATGGTGATAAGTCCAAGGCGTAGGGACCTCTGGGCCTATCCTCTGGAATAGAGGAGCTGTCGTCGACAGAGGGAGACCTGCAACTATCAAGGCAATGATGTTTCCTTGACAGGAGCGCGGGGTACAAGACCGAAATGTGATAGTGCTGATGGCAGAACTGATAAACTATGGAGGGACAACTGGGCAAGTAGAGGGGGTGGACTCAAACTTCCTTTGTTCAGAGTATGATAATGGGAATGATCTGGCAGCATATGAAACTGACTAAGGGGAGAGGGATCATAGCTGTATGGGATCTGGGAAGGTTACTGGGCTGAGGGAGACTCAAGCTGGGGTACAATGGCAGGAGACTGCAGAATACTCTGAACAAAGGCGACCTGATTGGGGGTGCTGCCGAGATGATAGATCAAAGTGCCAAGAGGCACGGGGGAAAACTTCTTCATGGTTAAGGAACTAGAAGAAGTAAGTGGATAAAATGGTACTGTCGTGTGGATTTTACGAGCCCAGGACAGTTCATGCTCGTGGTTGCTTTCAATTTTAAGGAGTCTGAAAGCGATAAGAAGACTCTGAAGTAAAGGAATGGTACTGTCGTGTGGATTTACCGAGCCCAGGACAGCGCATGCTCGTGGTTGCTTTCAATTTTAAGGAGTCTGAAAGCGATAAGAAGACTCTGAGATGATGGAATGGTACTGTCGTGTGGATTTTACGAGCCCAGGACAGTTCATGCTCGTGGTTGCTTTCAATTTTAGAGAGTCTGAAAGCAAGTAAGAAGACTCCAGGGGGTCGCTTTTTCGTAGATTTAGTCTCCAAGGCCCAAAGAAGCATAAAAGGATGCAATGAAGAACTCTTCTAGCCGGTGTGACTAGAGTATTCCTTTTTCGTAATTAGTCTACCAGGTCCGGAAAAGGGTTAAACTTATACCAGATAGACGCCCTTTCAGGTACTTTAACGAGCATGAAAGGAAGCAAGATTGCTCGGCGATCTTTTCATTCTTTTAGGAGTCAGAAAAGAGCTTAACGGAAACTCCCTAAGTGCCTTTTTCGTAAAGGACTTGTCCGGCCCGAAAAAGGGATAAAATTATACCGAACAAAAGGAATGGCCAGGCAAGGAGGAAGTGCTCAATCAAGGTTTAGTAATGATGACCAAGAACGAGGGTAGGTGGGAACACTGATGGACCTCCTTGCGGGGTAGATGAAATGGTGGCAAAATAACGAGACATTTGCAGTATGACAGGAGTGAATGGCTCATGTAAAAATGTGGAACAATCCGATGGCGGCCGATGTGGCACGCAAACCGAGGCAGCAAGGTGTTGGGACACAATGTTGAAATTGTACCAAGTGAGAGCGAGAAATGATCTCAAGCATCATCACGAGCTCGGAAAAATGAATCCGGCGATATAAAGGATGTCAAAAACGGGTGACGGCCGATGTGGCACGCAAACCGAGGTGACGGGGGCATTTTGAAAAATGCCCGGAAAAACTGAAGGTGAGAGCGAGAAATGATCTCAAGCATCATCACCAGCTCGGAAAACTGAATCCGATGATATAAAACATGTGAAAAACGGAGAACGGCCGATGTGGCACGCAAACCGAGGCGACTAGTGGCGTCTGAAAAAATGGGTAAAAAATGACAGGGTAAAAATAATGCAACGAGGTGACCATCATGACGGTCGCGTCGCGCTGATTCCAGTGGTGGAAACGGTTTGTAAAAACAAAAAACAAAAAAGAAAGTATTGT
The DNA here is from genome assembly GCA_027924585.1 of Larix kaempferi. NCBI lineage: Eukaryota > Viridiplantae > Streptophyta > Pinopsida > Pinales > Pinaceae > Larix > Larix kaempferi. The sequence goes on along the minus strand of BSBM01000225.1, from coordinate 470,142 downwards.
ACAACGCAGACCAATGAGGTCGCGGGTTTCTGTTTATGGGTAAAAACGCTTAAGATACAACCCATTACGAGGGTTGCGCAAAGGACGGCCTTCAGAGTCAGCTAAGATGTATGCCCCCTTGCCGAGGCAGGTCTGCACGACGTAAGGGCCTTGCCACAGAGGTTCAAACTTCCCTTTACCGGTTTTGTCATGGGCTTGGTCATAGGCGAGGACGAGGTCCCCTTCGTGGAAAGTTCGAGGGTGAACATGTTTATCATAACCAGCTTTGGAGCGGTTTTTGGCAGCTTCGATGTTCTGGAGAGTGGCCCGGCGGTCTTCATCGGCTTGTTCGAGGTGCAGCAGACGTTGCTCGAGGGGGGTGGTGTCAGGGAGAAGCTCAACGGCGATCTGTAAGGCAGGGATCTGACACTCGATGGGGAGAACAGACTCTATACCGTGAACTAAATGAAATGGTGTAAAACCAGTGGCGGTCTTAGTGGAGGTGCGATAAGCCCACAAAGCAGGGAACAACATGTGGTGCCAATTGGACTTATGCTTGTCAACTGTTCGTTGGAGGATGGTTTTAAGGATTTTATTGATGGCCTCTACTTGGCCGTTCCCTTGGGGGTAGTAAGCAGAGGAAAATTGATGCTCATACTTAAGGAGGGTGGATAACTCACGCCAGACGGCATCTTCGAAGTGCGAACCATGGTCAGAGACTAACTGCTTAGGAATCCCGAATCGGGCGATGACATGGTTGAAGAAGAAGCGGGCAGCAGTGTCAGCGGTACAATTGAAGGTAGGCATGGCTTCCGCCCATTTGGTAAAGTAATCAACAGCGACAACAATATATTTGTGGCCGTTGGCAGACTGGGGTCTACATTCCATGAAGTCTATGGCCCACTTACAAAAGGGACCAACGGTGACGACTGGGTGTAACGGAACAGGAGGTGTCCGGGCCTTGGGGGCAAAAAGTTGGCAGTTATGGCAGTGTTTGACCGCAGTGATGCAATCAGTAAAAAGTGTGGGCCAGAAGTATCCGGCGCGGACGACCTTTTGGGCGGTGGCCATCCCTGAGAAATGGCCTCCGCAGGCACCGCTATGGCAATCATTAAGGACGTGTTCAGCTTCCTCATGGGTAAGGCAACGACGAAGAATTGTGTCAACCCCGCGCCGATAGAGGACATCGCCTAAGAGGAGATATCGAGAGGCCTAGTGGCGGATGCAACGGCATCCATTTCGTGTAACTTTGGGTCTGAACTTCTGCGTGCGTAGGTATAACAAGATATCACCGTACCATGGGTCATCGGACGAGATAGTGAACAGGTGATTGTCGGGTAATTCATCGGAGATGGGTTTGGCCGGGAGAAGGGAAGGGAGATCAGTAATGAGCTGGGCAAGCGCGAGGGCTTTAGTGCTCTTAGGTGTTTTGAAGGTAAGGTCATATTCTTGGAGGATAATGACCCATTTGGCAACACGACCTTGGAGTAACCGCCGGTTTAGAAGATATACCATGGGGTTAGAGTTGGCAACGACTGTGGTATGACTCATTAAGATGTAGTGTCGCAATTTTTGAACGGAAAAGACCACTGCTAGGGCAAGTTTCTCCTCATATGGGTAACGTAGTGGTGGACCGGACAAAGTCTGGCTAACGTAGTAAACGACGTGCTCCTGGTGAGAAGCGTCTTCTTGGACTAAGACTCCCGATACGGCATGCTCGGATGCCGACACGTAAAGGATGAAGTCTCGGGTGAAATCCGGAGGGGAAATCAGAGGAGCTTGTGTGAGGGCTTTCTTGAGGGCCTCGAATGCAGCTTCTGCTTGCGCATCCCATACGAAGGGTACATGGGTACGGAGCAGGCGCAAGAAACCGTGAACAGTGGTGGCATAATCAGGAACGAAGCGCCGAAGGAAGTTAGATCGCCCCTGCAAACTTTGGAGCTGCCGGAGCGTGCGAGGAGGGGGAAGGTCTAAAATAGCTTGGACCTTTAGAGGGTCAACAGTAATTCCTTTCTGGGAAACAATGAAACCCAACAATCGGCCTGCCGGTACGCAAAAGACACACTTGTGTGGGTTCAAGCGAATTTGGTATTTGCGACAACGCAGAAAAATTTGCCGAAGGTCGTTAAGGTGGTCTGATCGTTGCCGGGAACGAGCTGTAAGGTCATCAAGGTAGACTAGCAGGATATGGACCAAGTCGTGGAAGCAATAGGTCATGGCCCGCTGGAAAGTGGCACCAGCATTTTTGAGGCCGAAAGGCATGACACGATAGGCAAAGGTGCCCCAAGGGGTTGTAAAGGCAGTTTTGTACTGGTCTTCCTTACGGATCTGAATCTGATTATATCCGGAAAAACCATCCATGAAGGAGAGGACCTCATGTCCCGCACACGCATCTATGAGTTGATCGATGAACGGCGTGGGGAAGTTGTCCTTGGGACAAGCATAGTTTAAGTCACGGAAGTCAGTGCATACGCGGATGGTGCCTTGCTTTTTGTTAACTGGAACAGGGTTTGAAACCCATGTGGTATAGGCAATAGGATAAATGAACCCTGCCTTGCGCAGATTCTCAATCTCGGCTTTGACAGCTGGGAGCTTTGAGGGATGGATGGGGCGCTGTTTCTGACGAACAGGGGTTGCATCAGGCCATGTGTCAATGTGGTGTTCAATAATGGCAGGGTCAAGACCAGGCATTTCGGTATAAGACCAGGCAAAGACATCACGGAATTCTTTGAAAAGGTGTGTGTAGTCCTCAATCTCTTGTTTACTGCAGAATGCTCCTAAAGTAATGAGTTCAGGGTCACGACCTGGAGCAGCAATATCAACTTGGATGACAGGTGAGATGTTGGCCATGTTACCCTCCTCGAAGGCATCAGGAGCAGGAATAGGGTCCTTGAACCAGTCAACCTTGGTGGGGAGGAAGTCTTTGGATTCGACCGCGTATTGGGTAGCGGTGCTAGAGGAAGACGCTTCTGGGATGAAATAGGAACGGTGGTGCATATCATCCCAAGGATAATCCGGGGCAGTTAGGGCCTCAAGAATCTCCTCATCAGTACGAAAAGTCTGCGTCGTCAAATCGGTTGACGAGGGGGTAGTGGAAGTGTTGGTTGAAGAGATCATGTAGATGATATTAACCTCTTCAGAAGGGGGAGAGACCGGGGGGTAGATCTCCTCAATGGTAGGTGGTGCCGTCTCAAGGTCCATATTGTTCATCTCATAAAGAGCTGCTCTGTAATCTGGGAGATCGGGACAATGATGTGAATAATGCCCGTAAATACCGCATATGGCGCAGGAGTGGTTGGTACGTAGGGACTTATCTTTAGGCTTAGGAGTAGGGTTTAGTTCGACTGTTGGGATGTTAGGATCGTCATCGAGCATTTGCATGTGCTTCTGCAATGCGGGTAACTGTGGGCATTGGTGGGTCGCATGGCCCAATTCGTCACACAGCGAGCATTTGGGAGGAGCACGAAACACTGGAGGGTTCTTGACTGTCTTGGGAGGTGGGACAGCAGTGTAAAGTTGTGGACCTCTGCCCCCAGTGGGTTTGGGAGTAGGAGGAGGTGTCGTGGAGGACGAAGGGGTAGAGACACCGGGAGGTGGCTGAGTGGTAGTAGCCATGGGTTGCACCGGCTGGAGGACGACATCAGGTGTCGGCGGGCGAACGGGAGGCGAAAGATACCATACAGGTAATCCCAAGGTTAACCCAGGGAGGCTAAGGGTAGCCATGACCGGGGCACTTACTACTCCCGATGGAGGGACTAGGAAGGGGATCGTATGGATCGGTGTAACACCAATGTGGCTAGGTACCAATGGTGGTTTAGGCAACAAGGGTGGTTGAGTGTTAGGTGGTAGGTTGTCGTGGGACAAGGTACATAAATCAGACACTTCGGGCGTAGATGACGGCGGAGGAATGGATTGAAAGGTGGAGGTCATCGGCGCGTCTGAGTAGACTCCAGGCCCCGAAGAGGAAACAAACGAAGTGGTGGCAGGAGAAACAGGTTGTTCAACCATGGGGAGAACATTTTCCGGTGCCGCCGGAGCACTGAGATCATAGTAGGTGAGCTGGTCAATCTTAACCACGCGTCCTTCATGGGGGAACATCATGGTGCAAAAGACAGAAGAGGCAACCGCCCGCATGGCATACATGTAGCTGCGGCCAAGTAGAAGGTTGTAATCCAATTGGGCATTGATTACCTCTATGTCAATAAGAACTGTTTTACCACCTAACTGGACTGGAACATTGGGTAGAAGGCCTTGGGGCTGGGCCGAACGACCGTCGTAGGCACGTAACGCAGTGGTGGACTGCTGGAGAGAAGGGGATCCTAGCTTCTGCCATACAAATGTAGACATAACGCATGTGGAAGCACCCTCATCGATGATGCACCGATGGATAACAAGATTCCTAACGGAGACAGTAACTTGGAAGGCTAAGCTGGAAGGTAGGCGTGGTTCAGACTGGTCTAAATCAAATGCCATCATCTTCGAATCATTTGGGTCAATGCCCCCAATGGCGGAGAGTAAGGTCTTGCGCTGGGAAGGGCAGTTCTTCAAGACCTCTAGTGCAGACATGGCTGCGGGAGATTGAGCTAGGTCGTCTACGATGTTGTAGTTTGACGCAGCGCGCGCATTAGGGTTATTGTTGATTCGGCGAAGTGGGAAACGAGGTGCTTTCGCGGCGCCGTCTATGGGAGGCGGAGGTATATGTAACGCCTGATCGGTGGGATGAGCATTAGTAGTTTTGTCCGTGGGATTGGCTTCAGAGGTGGAGCCATATTGGTTCCGACGGGTCTGTAGGTTGACGTCAGCAGATGACATCATCAGCAAGTGGTGGGTACCTGAGTCAAACATGGGTTGATCAGGAGCAGCGTAAGTGATCTGTGGTTGTTGGGGTGCATTGGCTTGCTGGGGAGCCAACGGCTGAGTGTTCACTACGCCTTGGGTCGGTAATGGGTTTTGCAGCACCAAAGGGGGTTGTTGAGGTTGGGGGGGGTTGGGCGGTGCTTGGGGAGCCGCATGCCCTTGGCGATGGGCCTCGTCAACCCAAAGCTGCCGAGCTCACTCCAAGTGTGGGCAAGCATGGGTGTAATGTCCATAGACCCCGCAAATAGAACAAGGGTGGTTCGTCCGCAAATTGGGGTTTTTGGCCTGCTTGGGCGGGCGATCAGGGTTTTGATTAGCGGGGGCCGCATTGTTGTTGTCAGGGGGATTAGCCGGTTGACCAGCTTGGTCTGTAGGTTGGTTGTTTCCCCAATTACGGCCCTTGCCGCGGTTCTGTTGGCCCTGGTTACGTTGGTTATTCTGGTTTTGCTGCGGGTTTTGTTGGGCGTAAACTTGCCCTTGGGCAGCAGGTGGATTTTGAGGTTGCGCAGGTGCAGGAGCAGGCTGCGGAGGATGATATGTAGGTTGAGGCTGAGCAGGTGCAGCAACTTGAGGGGGTTGCTGATAGGACTGCGGAGCAGGTTGTGGATGTGCCGCAGGGGCTGCCTGTGGCGGATAATAAGCTGGTGGGGCTTGTGAAGGCGCAGGAGCCGGGGCAGTCTGCTGATGGTAGTAAGGCTGAGGGGCGACTGGAGGAGCATAAGCAGGAGTCGCATACCCAAAGCACTGAGGTGGACATGAGGGTCCATGGGCATGGTGATGTGTCATGGGAGCATATGAGTTGGTTGCTCCAGACTGGGAGGTAGCCCTCGACAGGTCGGGGCCAGGGGTAGGTCGTGCTATAGAAAATGGTTGGGGATGCGAAGAAACACGGCCAATGATACCATCTGCAGCGTGGGATGCCCCCGGCGCATCATGCTGGGAGGACTCGCCGCGAGGGGCGTCAGGTATAATGGTATAAAGGTAACCCGATTGGGCGTAAATGAGGTCGAACTGCTGTGCCTTAAGGATGGCCTCTTCTTCAGACTGGGGTCTTTCTGAAGCTACATTCTTAGCGATAACAGGAAGCAGGGACTTGAGGAACCAATCGAGGAAGATACGGTCGTCTAGTTTGATCTTGCATAAGCTACGGCGTCGACGCCACTCATGGATGTGGTCCGTGATATGGGTAGCCGTGTTTTGTCTACAAGATAGAAGGATCTCAACGCCCGCGTCATAGCGGACAGGCAACTGGAAGAACTGCAGGAAGGTCGAGGCCAGGGAAGCAAAGGTGGCGTGGGTCCCATGAGGTTGCTCGATATACCACTTGGCTGCAGAGCCAGTGAAGGTGCGCTGTAAGAGACGGAGGCGAACGGAGTCATCCACGATGGAGTTAGAGGAACACCATAGGTGGAAAGACATGATATGGTTTTGTGGGTCCTCACCGGCCTTACCCTCGAATTTAGGGATGTCAGAGGGTAGTTTGGTAGGCATATGAGGCCACATAGGGTCGTGTCGAATAGGATCGTTGGTCAATCTGGCCAGGTCAGGTAGGTTGAGGCTAGCCATGAACGGCAAACTGGAAGAAGGCTGTGACACAGTAGTGCTGTGGACCAAGTTGGGGCCAGTGCCCCCAAGTGGAGGGACAAGATGTGAGGTGGTGCCCCCAAGTGGGGGAACTGAGGTAGTGAAGGATGGTCCAGCACCACCATTGGTAGTGTGAGCCACTGATGTAGTGGGGATAGGTATTCCCGCTGTGGGAATAGGTACCGTGAGGGGAACGGTAGATGGTTGCCCCATGGAGGGCATACCCAAAATAGGTGTAGTAACTGGTGTAGTGGTGGATGTGCCACCAATGGTCCCTATGACAAATGGAGTGGAAGTCATGCCAGCCATGGGGCTAGTAGGGGCAGTATAAATAGGGTTCTCAGACTCTTCGTCAGAATCAGAGGTAAAGTAAGGTGCGTCACTATCTGGTGACGGAGCCCTACGTCGCTGACGAGTGGAGTCAAGTGACAAGGCTCTAGATCTGTGATGAGTGGTATCAACGGACAATGATCGGAATCTATGACGAGTGGTGTCAAGAGAACCGTGCTGTGGGGGCTCGCCCCTGAGGCGCCGAGAATGTCTCGGGGACTCAATGGTGACAGATGGTGTCTAGTCTCTGTGGGTTGAGGTGAGTATAAAAACAGCTCAAAAATCCTAATGCAACCGAGTGTGCAGAAGGAGAGCTAAAAAGCAAGGCACTCAGGCCAACAACCAACTCAAAACACCCACTGCAACAGCTGTGCTACAATAGGTGGAGTAACAACAAAGATGGTCAGAATACCAACAAGCAGCAGGTTTCCTAAAAAAGAAAAATGGTGGACTCACTAGACCAAAGGGAGGTAAAGGAGCATGCAAACACCTAACTAAAAGTATTCTGACTCAACTAAACATATCCTCTGCAAGGTGATGAAATCCAAGTCAGACAATATGAGTAGGAAAGCCAAGTGGCTATGATATCCCCCTACCGGGAGGGACACCGGGTAGTCAATCCTAGAAGAATGGCAACTAAGATACCCCGTTCATGACACGTCCAGAAAGGTGAATCTGCCGTTTAGTTCGTTGACCGCAATACCCCTATACAGGGATATCCCGCGAACCGCGAAAGGTAGCCCTTCGGTTACTGAATGGAGTGCGGTATTCCACTCAGGCCTCCGGAACCAGTCTCCCGACTTCAACCCTCCTAAGGGAGAGGCCCTCTGATAAACTGGTCGTGACCGTGCCAAAAAGTACTAGGGGATTTTGGTTCCCTATTTGGACAACAACTATGTCTCAAGTGAAATAACCAAGGGGTGTTATTGGAAGCCTATCCCCCTGATCCTACCTAACTACAATGATTCTTTTGTGTTCCCCAAGTGGGGTTAGAATGTTGGTTTAGTTAGGTACTTTTTAAGGCTCACTTGATTTTATGTGACAGAGTGTGTGCTCGTGAGGTGTTGAACCCAAAAACAGAAGTGCCACAAGGGAGGGCAACTTCTAATCTATCAATAATGCTGGAATTGATTCTTTTAACTTGCAAAATTTTCTGAAATAAAAATACTGAAATTTTAAAAAGATTCTGTAAAAGGAACAGAAATTATGTTGCAGAAAGGCTGTAAGGAAGTAGGCTGCAGGTGGGACAGAGGGCTGTTCAAATGCAGAAAATATTGCAGCAAGAGGGGCTGGGCTCAAAACAGGAAAAGAGCAGAAATCAGACCGCGGGTCTGTGGCGGATCAGAACAGGCCGACCGCGGGTTTGAGGGAAACAGCGGCGGTCAGGTCGCGGCTATCGGGCCAACAGAAGTAGTCGGGACGCAGGAAATAGGGGAAAAGACACAGTCGGGTCGCGGCTATCGGGCCAACAGTGGCAGTCGGGACGCAGGAAAAATGGAAAAAGACACAGTCGGGTCGCGACAAAAAGGCTAACAAGCGCAGTCGGGACACCCGAAAGAGGCAGAAAGCCGCAGTCGGGACGCGTGAAAAAGGCCGACAGGCGCAGTCAGATCGCGGCAAACAGGCTGATTAGCCACGGTCGGATCGCAGGTAACAGACTTGAATCCGCCGACAGAGCGTCGGAAGCAGTCTGAGAGCCACGGTCGGATCGCGGGTAAAGGCCTGAAAGGCGCGGTCGGGACGCGACTGTAGAGGGAAAAAGACGGGGTATGCGGCGGCCGAAAGGGACAGCCGAAAGGAAAAAATTTAAAAACGGAAACCAGAAATTCGAAAACTAGGGGAGTCGCCAAAACTGTAGCTAGGGTTTTACCCCTAGCTTGTGCCAATGAGCACCTACTAAGGAGAATGGACTCCTTAGTAGCAGTTCAATAATGATTAAATGATTAAGCTAAAAACAACAATTAACAAACTACTTTAAGCATTGCATGAGACATAAACAAAAGATGTAAAAAATGGTTTTATATTAATGTTACCTTGAGTGTCAAGGTTGATGAAGCCCTTTGCAGTGTCCAAGAGGATGCTCCAAGCTTCAGAATGCTCCTTTCTCCTTCTCCAATGTTGGGGATGGGCCAAAGGTGGCTCTCAAGGTGAAAATAGTTCAAAGGTGAACTAGGGTTTCGAGAGAGATTTTGGCAGAGTAAGGGTGCTTGTGATTGTGGATATGGAATAAGGGATCTCCATCACCTATTTATAGTTTTTTGGTGGTGGAGTGCTGACCCATGGTTTTAGGAAACACATGGTTTTAGGCAGCTGTATAGGGTTTTTTCCTCCTTTTCCTCATTATTTTATATTTTTATTCCCTTTTTAGGGGATTTTTGCTATTTTTGGAGGAAAAGGGGGTTTTTTAGCCTTTTTTAGGCTATTTTGATGGTTTTGTGGCCTTTTGGAGGCATTTTAGGCCTTTTGGAGGCTTTTTAATTGAATTTTTTGGGATTTTAAGGGAAAAATGGTAGGAAAATGGACAAATGAGCCATATAATGTGGTAATGAGGTAGTGAACACTTTTTGGGTGTTAACACTCCGTAAAGATCTTATTGTATATCCGGAGATGTTTATTCCTCCGTCGGAATGTGGTAACATGGGTTACTAGACTTCCCTAGTGGGGGTTGGCCCTGTATGTGTTATGTGGGTCAAAGGGTTGTTAGACCACCCTAGTGGGGTCGGCCCAGTCAGTTATAATAGGGTATTTAACCTAATGGTTAAATACGAGCCTACATGTACTTGTGTAAAAGATATGTCAGAGTAGTGTATAAATAGAGGAGGTGTGTTCCTCATTTGATACACTCACTCACTTGAGAGTGGCACACTTGTGTAGGAGAGGTCTGATATGGAGAAGGAGGAGCTTATGCTCAGGGTTTGCATCTTTGTATATTGCTGGTCATCTATATTGAGGAAGCTTTACTAGGTTTTCTACCCCATGAGGGTTTCCCAGGATAAATCTGTGTCTCTTGTATTTATGCTGTGCTTGTTGTTTCTTCAGTGATCCTGTATATGCTATTGTTGTGAAATGGAAGGTAATGCTGCTATTTTCTGTCTTAGCATATTAAATTTTAACATGGTATCAGAGCTAACCTCAAGGAAGGCAAGGTATGGCACTTACGACACTTGCTTTACTTATGACAATTTGAAGGTTAGGGTTTTACATAGCAAAAACCAGTCATCGTGGAACTTTCACTATAAATCAATTTATGCGAAGGTCAGGATCTGAAAAGTTTACAGGTTGAAGATAACATCCCCAGGTACCTTGTGTCCAAAGGGCACCCTTAGATTCGTTGTACTTTGTGAGTTATGATAAGTACAAGTTAGGGTTTCTGCCTCTTCCAGATCTTAGTCAGAATCAGGTGACCTAGGAAAAAAGGTCATAACTTGGGCTAGGAAGCTCCAACTGAAATTTCGTAAAAGGTGACAGGTAGTACACAGACTGTACTATCGTAAGAAACATTTTCAGAGGCCGAAGGTGAACCAGTGACACGTGGCATGCCATACAAGTTAGCTCTCCTGTATTATCCCATAAACAGGTCACGTTGCGACACTTGGCATAACTCTCTCGCAGAGAGTCCAATTGAGGTCAGACCTGTCAAGATGGAAAGATAACAGGGCGAGCTATCTCAAGAAAAGTTTTCAAAGGACGAAGTTCAAACAGTGACACGTGGCACGCCGTACAAGTTCACTCTCCTGTTTTATCCCATAAACAGGTCACGTTGCGACACTTGGCATAAATCTCTCTCAGAAAATCCAATTGAGGTCAGACCTGTCAAGATGGAAAGATGATAGGTCAGGCTATTGCAGAAAAAGTTTTCAGACCCTGTGGAGTGAAAATTTTGGAGCTATAGCAGAAACAATCAGGTACATATTTCTGTCAAAAAAAAATTATTTTTGGAGCACCTTTATTCATGGCTTCTGGAATTTAGGGTTTCGGAGAAAGTTAGGATTTTTGGAATCGGAATCCACGGCTGAATGCTACTCAGAAAAATCGAAATTTAGAGACCAAGATCAAATTTTTTGGTTGGGTAGAAGACCGGGCTTGATCAAACCCCAGTTCGGGATTTTGATCGGAAAGATGGAAAATTAGGGCTTCAACAAAAGTTGGAATTTTTGAAGTCTGTAACCACGGCTGGAAGCTCCTCAGAAAAATAAGAGCTTAGAGCCTTGGATCGAACCTTTTGATTGGACAGAAGGGTGGGATTCATCAAACCCTAGTTCGGGTTCATGTCTAGAAGATCCAGAAGTATCGAAGGCAATTTTGAGTGGTGAAATTTTGGAGATTTCAAAATTGAAGTATGCTAGTTTGATCAGCTCAGCAAGTCACATCCTTTCATCCATTCAGAAGTGTGAAAGTCAAAGATTGAATTTTTAGGGTTTCTCTAGCAAACCCTAATCAAGCTCCAGATCAATTTTCAGGGGGAGTTGAGGCTAAGGCCTTACATAAGAAGACTACAAGAAGTCTCGACAGGTATGACTTAAGGAGGTTCAGGTATGTCTTGAAATCTGATTCTTGATTAAGTTCATGATGTGTTTGTCTTCATATTATTTATTAGTACAATCTTGATTAATGTTAGAATTGTCTTATCACCCTAGTAACAGTATGAATGCATGTGAATGATCGAAGACATTCATTGATTAGAGCTATATGATTGTACTAATGCATTATGGTGTTGTGTGAGGTTGATGTTGTCTGCTAACAAGATACAGGTACATCACAAAAGACAAATCAAGTTCCATGACCATGACAACATGAAGACAAAGACTTTGTTCTACTTATGAGGTATGTATGATTTTGTTATATTATGCTTAACCTATGAGACATGCAGGTTCTAGCTCAGGATCTCTAAATCATTGAAGAGATTGTTTAGGTATGTTGTACATAACTAAGCAGGTATACTAATCCAGGTATGTTTTCCTATGTCAAGTTAGAATCTTACCTTGTGTTAGGATCCCTTATATAAGTATGCTTGGTATGATTGGTTATGCTTATTCATAAAGTTAGTAATCAATGGTTTATGCATATTATGTCTCTTATCTTGATGATTTAATTAACCAGAAGAGTACTATGATCAAACAAGAATATGAATGAGTAAAAGAAGACTTCCTTGAAACCCTGAATACTAATGATCATGACTATACATATTCAAGATTATTTAGAATTAGAATGTTTTGAGAATATACTAATGAATGTATGTTTTTGTATGAGATCATGAGGATGACACTAGTGAACACTTGAGCATGCACAGTGGTACATAATGAATAGAAGTTCAAAAGACATATAGAAGATCAAACGGGAGGCAACCACACAAATATAAAAGATAAGTATTTGAGTTGTTATTTGAAATAGTAAATGATATTGCTTGTATGCATATTTGTATTCCTAGAATATATCATGCTAAGTGTAAACATTCATAGAGCATTGAACAGTATACTACTAATATGCATATGATTGGTAAGTTGGACAAACATTCCATTGTTGCTTGTCTAGAATGAAACCTCTTTGTTGACATGCTGACAGCTGTGCACACTCTCGATAGTATGTTCTGGTAGAGATGGAAGGCATCTAGATAGCCACTATATGCTGTTAAATTTTCTGAATTTACTTCAATTTGATCTAGGATCTTAACTGAGAGAACAACATGTACAGCATATCTACAGCATATCAATCATGGAGACAATAATGCAAGCACACAAGAGACACAAAGATTTACTTGGGGAAAACCATAAAGGTGAAAAACCCCAATAACTTCCTCAGAGATAGATAGAGCAATGATACAACCAACCAAGAGAGATAGCATAACCTAGCAGCAATCCTCCTCCTCCATAAGTGCGCCTCTCCTCCTTGAGAGCATGTGTGAGAAGTGTGTGAGTAAATAGAGTGCCTCCCGCACTCTATTTATACTTGACTTGACTTGCCTTTTTACCTAACTCATGTAGGCTCGAACTTAACCACATAATATAATGCTGACTGGGCCGACCCACAATAGGGTGGTCTAATAACCCTTTGACCCACATGGCCGACCCCCAATAGGGTGGTCTAATAACCCTTTGACCCACATGACTTATACAGGGCCGACCCCAAATAAGGTGGTCTAATAACCCATCAAGTATAAGTTACAACACTTACAATATAAATGACGACACTTCCTTATAGAGGAATAATACCATCTCTATAGGAATACAATATACATATATGTGAAATACATTCTGAAGTTACATATACATCAACACTCCCTCTTAACTAGGAAGGTATTTCTCAGCACAGTTCTTCTAGCACAAGTCATCTTCTCTGGATCATCGTCACTGGATAATCGTCATCGAGTCATCATCATCGTCACTGCTGCTGCTATCTCAATCAATCTCTGAATCTACTCGTCATAGGAAGTTCTACAGAGCCAGTCCTTTTTCATACTGAATGTAGGCCCACCACCTGCAGGTCTTCATCATCACTGGCCATACTGTGGAATCCTCAGGACTTTTACGTGCGTCACAAAACCTCGAAAGAGCATCCCAGGCTGTTACGAGCACACAGCTCTACCTATAGGATCTCCCAGGGCACCGAATTACATGTGACCTCACCACAAAACCTCGCAAGAGCATCTGCCAGATATCCCAGGGAACCGAATTACATGCCATAGGCAAAACCTCGAAAGACTATCTGCAGATCTCCCAGGGCAACGAATTACATGTGGTCATGGCAAAACCTCGAAAGAGCATTTGCCAGATGTCCCAGGGAACCGAATTACATGCCATAGGCAAAACCTCGAAAGACCATCTGCAAATCTCCCAGGGCACCGAATTACATGCCATAGGACAAAACCTCGAAAGAGCATCTGCCAGATATCCCAGGGAACCGAATTACATGCCATAGGCAAAACCTCGAAAGACTATCTGTAGATCTCCCAGGGCACCGAATTACATGTCCTCCCAGAGCAAAACCTCGAAAGAGCATTTGCCAGATGTCCCAGGGAACCGAATTACATGCCATAGGCAAAACCTCGAAAGACCATCTGCAAATCTCCCAGGGCACCGAATTACATGCTCATCTGCACAACCTGATCCACGGCCACAGAGCATCAACCTGATACTCACCATACATCATCCTGATGTATCCATGATCATCCTGATCATCATCACTGCAACGTCCTGCTGCATGTCATCTGGAGCAACATCCTGAAGCTCGTCATCTATGATCATCCTGATCATCACTGCAACATCCTGCTGCATATCATCTGGAGCAACATCCTGAAGCTCGTCATCTATGATCATCCTGATCATCACTGCAACATCCTGCTGCATGATCTACCTGATCATCAATGCATCTACCTGATGCATACCAAGTATCATACATGATCCTCCTGATCATCAATGTATCCTCCTGATACAAATATATGATACATATCATCATACATGATCCTCCTGATCATCAATGCATCTACCTGATGCATACCAAGTATCTTCCTGATACATATCATCATACATGATCCTCCTGATCATCAATGTATCCACCTGATACAAATACAAATACATGATACATATCGCCATACATGATCCACCTGATCATACAATGTATCCACCTGATACATATACAGATACATGGTCCAAGCATCAAACATGATGCATAAACAATACATACACATGATCCAACTGATCATATCCTGCATCCAACATGATGCGTACATACATACATAAAATGATCCAACTGATCATGTCCAGCATCCAACATGATGCGTACATACATACATAAAATGATCCAACTGATCATATCCAGCATCCAACATGATGCGTACATACATACATAAAATGATCCAACTGATCATATCAAGCAGAAACTAGAACATCATCCTGATGCTCATCATCCAGCGCTTACATCCACAGCCATGTGAAGGATCCTCCTCCCAACATGCTTGGAATGGCTTCAGCAAATGTGTCCATCACTTCTTCCCCGAAGTGTCCTCGATCTGAGAAACGCCAAGCCTCTCTCTGAAGTACTCGAACTTCACCCTGGCTAGTGGCTTCATCAGCACATCTGCAATCTGCTCGTCCGTCGCAACATACAGGAGCTTCACAGCTCCTCTCTGCACCATATCCCTGATATAGTGATATTTGATCTCTATGTGTTTCGACCTGTCATGAAACACTGGGTTCTCGGACAGCTTCACACAACTCTGGTTATCACAGAAGATACCAGTAGCCTCCAACGGGAGATCAAATAACTCAGACAGTAGCTTCCGTAGCCATACTGCCTCACAACTAGCTGAACAGGCTGCAACATACTCTGCCTCAGCTGTACTCAGTGCTACGCAGGACTGCTTCCTGCTAAACCAAGAGATCACACCTGATCCCATACTGAAGCAGCACCCAGATGTGCTCTTCCTGTCTGCAGCACTGCCAGCCCAATCTGAATCAACATAACCTTCCAGGTTAAACTTTTGATTCGCCTCATACCTGAGCCCATAATCCACTGTACCCTTCAGGTACCTCAGAACATGCTTTACAGTAACCAGGTGAACACTTCTCGGATCCGTCAGGAACTGGCTCAATGTGTTCACAGCAAAGCAAATGTCTGGTCTCGTGTTCGTCAGGTACATCAAGGACCCAATCATCTGACGATACATAGAGACATCAACTGACTCAGATGAAGCATCACATAGAAGCTTCAGATTCGATGCCATAGGTGTGGCCATGGCCTTGCAATCCATCATCCCGAACCTCTTTGGGATCTCTACTGCATACTTCCCTTGTCCAAGGAAGATTCTATCTGCACTTTGCCACACCTCCATGCCAAAAACAAATAGTGCATCATCCCCAAGTTCTTCATCTCGAACTTGGTAGTAAGCTTCCGCTGCGTGTCGGCAATCAATCTATCTTCACCATACCAAGTTCTGGGAGCTTGCTTCAAGCCATACAAGGCTTTCTTCAATCTGCATACATATGACTCCCTGCCAGGTCTTGGGACTGCATCCCAAACATCTTCTTCATGATCTACGGATCATGGCATTCCATTTCTTCATCCCAGATCCTGGGAACTTCAATATCTTCAATAGATATCTTTCTTGCTGGAACAAATGTTGTAGTCCTTTTGTAGGAGATGGCATATGATCTTTCCTACACAACAAGTTAAATTGCATGATTAGAAAACATCTTATAGTTTTCAGAACAAATTCTTACACATAAAGAAATATGCCATATAGTCATGCAATTATCTTAGCCAATGCTTCAATACAACATTTATCCATATCCCGTAACTTTCTAGATGCCTTCCAATCTCTACCAGAACATTGTTAAGAGTGTGCACAACTCCCAACATGTCAGCAAAGAGGTTTCATTCTAGATAAGTAGCAATGGAATGTTGTACAGTGCCATAGGCTACTTACCCATGTATATTAGTAGTATACTGTTCATCAATGCAACTATACATAACCTAAGTCTAGGAACATGAGCATATACATCATTGAACAATTTTATTTAAACAAACACATATGCAAGAAATGATAATTAAAATACTTATCTTTCTTTGTTCGTTGGGTGGACTCCCTCTGAGTCTTTGCTTCCTTGCAGAAGCTGTTGGAGTCCTAATCTGAAGTAGCTTCTTCTACACCTTTCTGTTGTGGAATGTAGAAAGATGGTCAACTCCCTCTGAATATCAGCATCCTTTCATAAACCACTGGAGTGTACTCCCTCTTGATTTTTGCTCCCTGGATTACCTGTCCTTGAACTTATATACATCCTTGGCCCCTATGCATGCTTATTAGTATCATGAATGTGTTATCCTTGTGATCTCATATAAAATCATACATTCATTAGTATACTATTAAAACACAATAATCTCAAGCATGTATAGTCATGATCATTTCAAACAAAAATAATAAGCATTATTATTCAAGGTTTATGCAGGATTCTTATGGTTAGTCAAATCATAAGAAACATAACATATCTAAACCTATAATTACTCAAACCTATGACTCTTCAGGTTAGTTGAATCATCAATCAAGATAAGAGATATAATATGCATAAAACCTGTGATTATTCAAACCTATACCTTCATGATTCTTTTGGTTAGTCAAATCAATCAATATAAGAGACATAATTCTTTTACTTATATTCCTATTTGACCATAGGACTTTTCTGGTTAGTCATATCATCAATCAAAGTAAAAATCATAACATGCCTAAACCCATGAGTACTAACTTCAATGAATAATCATAATCAATCATGCCAAGTATACTTAAATAAAGGATCTTATCACAAGGTGAGATTCTAACTTGATATAGGAAAAACATACCTGGATTAGCATGCTAGCTAATTATGTCTAACATACTCACATGATGTCTTCTTGGTTCTCTTCAGTGACTTGTGCTAGTAACCTGCATGTCTCATAAGTTAACCATTATAAAACCAAGTTATACATACCTCGTGAATGGATCTTGTATGAGATCCATGACAATGGATGAATCTTTGTCCTCATGTTATCATGATCATATGTTCTTGGACCAGAACATGATCTGTCTTTCTTGGTGTACCTTTCATGTTAGTAGACAACATAGACCTCATACAACACCATAATGCATTAGTACAATCATAAGTGTCAACACCCTAACCAATGAATATATTCTATCATGCATTCATAATTTTGTTAAGGTGATACAACAAATCTAAAATCAAAATTGTACTAACCGTAATAACATGAAGACAAACATACCATAAACTTAATCATGGAAAAATATCGAAACATACCTCGATGAGTCATACCTGTCGAGATCGCTTGTAATCTTCTTATGTAAGGCCTTATCCTCATCTCCCTCTGAGACAGGAACTTCTTCACTTATGCAGGTGATCAATCCATCTTCTTCTAGGATTAACCCAATCCTCTTGATTTGCAAGAACTGGACCTTGAGCTGGATATGGGTTTGTCAGAGAAACCCCAAAAATTCAAACTTTGAATTTCAACCTTCCGATAGGATAGGAATATGCGCCTTGATGAACTGATCAAACTGGTATATTCAGAATTTGAAAACTGCAAAGTTTCACTCCTCAATTTTGCCTTTGAAACTTCTGGATTCACTGGACGTGACCCTGAACTGGGGTTTGATGAAGCCCACTCTTTTGCCCCATCAAAATGTTTGATCCAAATCTCTAAGCTTCTATTTTTCTGAGGAGCTTCCAGCCGTGTTCACAGATTTCAAAAATTCTCATTTTTACAGAAGCCCTAATTTTCCACTTTTCTGATCAAAGTCCCGAACTAGGGTCTAATCAAGCCCGGCCTTCTGTCCAACCAAAAATTCTGATCTTGGTCTCTAAATTTATATTTTGATGAGTAGCATCCAGCCGTGGTCTCCGATTACAAAAATTCCAACTTTCTCCAAAGCCCTAAATTCCGGAAGCCATGAATGAAGGTACCAAAAAATAATTCTGTTTTGACAGAAATATGTACCTGATTGTTTCTGGTGTAACTCCGAAATTTTTGATCCACAGGGTCTGAAAAAGTTTCCTGAGATAGCCTGACCTGTTATCTTTCCATCCTGACAGGTCTGACCTCAATTGGATTCTCTGAGAGAGAGTTATGCCAAATGTCGCAACGTGACCTGTTTTGGGAAAATACAGGAGAGCGAACTTGTACGGCGTGCCACGTGTCACTGTTTGACCTTCGGCCTCTGAAAAAGTTTTCTGAGATAGCTCGGCCTGTTATCTTTCCATCCTGACAGGTCTGACCTCAATTGGATTCTCTGAGAGAGAGTTATGCCAAATGTCGCAACGTGACCTGTTTTGGGAAAATACAGGAGAGCGAACTTGTACGGCGTGCCACGTGTCACTGTTTGACCTTCGGCCTCTGAAAACGTTTTCTGAGATAGCTCGGCCTGTCTACTACCTGTCACTTTTCACGAAATTTCATTTGGAGCTTCCTAGCCCAAGTTATGATCTTTTTCCCAAGGTCACCTGATTTTGACTCAGATCTGGAAGAGGCAGAAACCCTATATTGTACAGATCATAAATCACAAAGTACAACGAATTAGAGGTTGTCCTTTGGACACAAGATACCTGGCGATCTTAGCTTCGGCCTGTAACAATTTCAGATCCGAAAAATTCGCCAAAACAGATTTATAGCGAAAGTGCTACGATGACTGGTTTTTTCTATATCAAGCCCTAGCATCGTTAGTGCAACAAGTGTCATACATGCCATATCATGCCTTCTTTCAGGCTAGCTCTGATACCATGTTAAATTTTCTGAATTTACTTCAATTTGATCTAGGATCTTAACTGAGAGAACAACATGTACAGCATATCTACAGCATATCAATCATGGAGACAATAATGCAAGCACACAAGAGACACAAATATTTACTTGGGGAAAACCATAAAGGTGAAAAACCCCAATAACTTCCTCAGAGATAGATAGAGCAATGATACAACCAACCAAGAGAGATAGCATAACCTAGCAGCAATCCTCCTCCTCCATAAGTGCGCCTCTCCTCCTTGAGAGCATGTGTGAGAAGTGTGTGAGTAAATAGAGTGCCTCCCGCACTCTATTTATACTTGACTTGACTTGCCTTTTTACCTAACTCATGTAGGCTCGAACTTAACCACATAATATAATGCTGACTGGGCCGACCCACAATAGGGTGGTCTAATAACCCTTTGACCCACATGGCCGACCCCCAATAGGGTGGTCTAATAACCCTTTGACCCACATGACTTATACAGGGCCGACCCCAAATAAGGTGGTCTAATAACCCATCAAGTATAAGTTACAACACTTACAATATAAATGACGACACTTCCTTATAGAGGAATAATACCATCTCTATAGGAATACAATATACATATATGTGAAATACATTCTGAAGTTACATATACATCAACATATGCATACAGGATATGGGAAAGTGTTGTGCCAAAGTATTGGTCAAAATAGTTGCATAACTATGTAAATGATATCTGTATGCATAATAGGTTACCATGTCAATATGATTTGATGATTATGAAGTATTACTAATCATGTACTTAATTTTGATTTGTAGGAAAGATCATGATGAATGATGAACACTGAACAAGCGATGGATGTTCAACAAAAGATTTACAAATCAAACACACTATAGAAGGCTTGTGGCTAGAAGATTCTCTTAGAAAGAGGAAGAGAATCATGATGAGATGTTTGCTCTAAGTGGCTAGATAAGACCATTCTCTCAATGATGTAATTAAAAGAAGAAGTGTGAATCAGGTTCTGTATGGGTTCCCAGGATCGATAATCAATTGATGATCTTAATGATCACCATGAGTGATGTGGATCTCAACCTTTGCTACAAGGTTGAATATGGTTTCTATACATAGATGACATGGATGCAAGAAGGAACTCACCACAGAGTTCGAATGATATTGAGGCTCAGCAGACCCATCTGACGAGAGATGGCACAGATAGATGGCTGCAGAAATGAAAATGAAAGATCTCAGATTGATGCATTACTTCCTAGGTCTGGAAATATGGCAAGGATCAGAAGGAATCTTTCTCATCCAGGGAAGGTATTCCAAGAAATATTAAAAGGACTTGATATGTTGGAATGACCACTCTCATGGATTCCAACTTGAAGCTGTTAACATATGAATCATTAGAGTTAGTGGATATAACTATGTACAGACAAATTATTGAGTCATTGATGTGACTAACGAATACTAGGTCAAATATATGCTTTGTTGTGAACACCTTGAGTCAATATCTAGTGGAAACTAGATGTGTTCACCTATTAGTTGCAAAGCATGTGATGAGGCACCTAAAGGATACAATAGACTTTGATCTATGTTATCTTAGAGATCATGACTTCAGATGGCTACACAGATGTTGATTAGGCAGAAATTGTATCAGATAGGAAGAGAACATCGAGAGGATGTTATTGTCTGGGATCAGCCATGATCTCGTGGTTTAGCAGGAAGCAATCTAGTGTGGCTCTCAGCACAAATGGAATATATGCCTGCTTACTCTGCTAGTTGTGAAGCGGTATGGCTTCAGAATTTTTTAACACAAAAATGGACCCAACTGTGATCCTATGTGACAAACAGAGTTGTACCAAAATGGAAGAGAATCCAGTGTTCCATGATAAGTCAAAGCACATAGAGATATGACACTTCTATATACAAGATATGGTGCAGAAAGGAATTAAAGTTCAAATTTGTAACAAGTTACCAATGTACTAACCAAACCTCTACCGATCCGATGTACTAACCAAACCTCTACCTCAAGTAAAGTTTTTCGAGACAAACTTAAAATAATTCAGAAGGAGCCTCCTCGAAAGGGGGAGTGATGTGATCACTTATGATGAGATTGCCTGCATCAATAGTGAGGTCAATGATGGGAATGCCTACATTAGTGATGCCGATAGAGAGGTTGGTGGATGGTCCCCAGACAGGGTCTAAGGTGACAAAGGGATTGCATCATCCTTGAACACATGTTCTAAAAGGAACCGTAGATGTATGTCTCTGAGAATGAAGTCCTTGGTGGACATGATAGGATTGCATCATCCTTAAGAGAGCCGTAGACATGATGTCTCCAAGAATGAAGTCCTTAGTGGACATGTGGGGATTGGATCATCCCTGGACTTCAGCCCTAAAGTGAGCCGTAGGCAAGATGTCTCCGAGAACAAAATCCGGAATGAACAGGTAAGGGGATTGTATCATCCTCGGACTTTAGTCCTGTGAATTGAGTCGTAAACAAGATGTCTCCGAGAACAAAATCCTGAATGAACAGGTAAGGGGATTGGATAGTCCTCGGACTTTGGTGCTCTGAATTGAGCTGTAGACAAGATGTCTCCGAGAATAAAATCCTGAATGAACAGGTAAGGGGATTGGATCGTCCTCGGACTTTGGTCCTGTGAATTGAGCCGTAGACAAGATTTCTTCGAGAATAAAAAAATCCTGAATGAACAGGTAAGGGGATTGGATCATCCCTAGACTTCAGTCCTAAAGAGAGCTGTAGACGTATGTCTTCGAGAATGACGTCCGTTGTGGACATGAGGGGATTGGATCATCCCTGGACTTCAATCCTAAAGAGAGCCGTAGACGTATGTCTTCGAGAATGAAGTCCTTGGTGGACATGAGGGGATTGGATCATCCCTAGACTTCGGTCCTAAAGAGAGCCGTAGATGTATGTCTTCGAGAATGAAGTCCTTCGTGGACATGTGAGGATTAAGTCATCCTTGGACGTGGTTCTAAATGTACGGTTGAGGATTAAGTCATCCTTGGACGTGGTCTTAAATGTACGGTTGAGGATTAAGTCATCCTTGGACGTGGTCCTAAATGTACGGTTGAGGATTAAGTCATCCTTGGACGTGGTCCTAAATGTACGGTTGAGGATTAAGTCATCCTTGGACGTGGTCCTAAATGTACGGTTGAGGATTAAGTCATCCTTAGATGTGGTCCTAAATGTACGGTTGAGGATTAAGTCATCCTTGGGCATGGTCCTAAATGTACGGTTGAGGATTAAGTCATCCTTGGACATGGTCCTAAATGTACGGATGGGATTGCATCGTCCCTAGACATGTGACTTGTCTTAAATTGATAAGGACTGATCATCCTAGAACTTGATCGGGATTTCATCGTCCCTAGACATGAGACTTGTCTTAAAGTGATAAGGATTGATCATCCTGGAACTTGATCTGGATTGTATCATCCATGGACCCATGTCCTAAAGAGAGCAGGATTGATCATCCTGTAATATGATTGTGTGTGTTGATGTGGTTACTTGTATCGGTATGGATACTCATATTGATGATGTGGTTACTTGTATCGGTAGGACACTTGTATTAATGATGTGGTTACTTGTATCGGTAGGATACTTGTATTGATGATGTGGTTACTTGTATCGGTAGGATACTTGTATTGATGATGTGGTTACTTGTATCGGTAGGATACTTGTATTGATGATGTGGTTACTTGTATCGGTATGGATACTTGTATTAATGATGAGGATACTTGTATTGGTATGGATACTCATGTGATGACAATGCTGATGATCGTGTGATGACGATGCTAATGATCGTGTGATGACGATGCTGACGATGCTGATGATCGTGTGATGACGATGCTGATGATCGTGTGATGATGATGCTGATGATCGTGAGATGATGATACTGATGATCGTGAGGATCCAGATGTTGATGTTGTTGTAGCTGTTCGAGTGCTGCAGAAGATAAAGACTCAGTACTGAAGATGTTGATGTTCCAGTATTGAAGATGTTCCAGTAACTGCTTGAGTTACTGATGATGTTGAGAAAGCATCCAATGATTTATAGATGTATCATGTATGATGTTGATGACTCCTTGCTCGTGTAGATACTGTTATAATATCCTTCTCGTTAAGGGGCAGTGTTGAAATATTGTAACTTCAAAGAATATTATATTTGTACTTTATTATTCCGGAGATGTTTCATTCCTCCATAAAGATCTTATTGTATATCCGGAGATGTTTATTCCTCCGTCTGAATGTGGTAACATGGGTTACTAGAATTCCCTAGTGGGGGTCGGCCCTGTATGTGTTATGTGGGTCAAAGGGTTGTTAGAACACCCTAGTGGGGTCGGCCCTGTCAGTTATAATAGGGTATTTAACCTAATGGTTAAATACGAGCCTACATGTACTTGTGTAAAAGATATGTCAGAGTAGTGTATAAATAGAGGAGGTGTGTTCCTCATTTGATACACTCACTCACTTGAGAGTGGCGCACTTGTGGAGGAGAGGTATGCTATGGAGAAGGAGGAGCTTATGCTCAGGGTTTGCATCTTTGTATATTGCTGGTCATTTATATTGAGGAAGCTTTACTGGGTTTTCTACCCCATGAGGGTTTCCCAGGATAAATCTGTGTCTCTTGTGTTTATGCTGTGCTTGTTGTTTCTTCAGTGATCCTGTATATGCTATTGTTGTGAAATGGAATGTAATGCTGCTATTTTCTGTCTTAGTATATTGAATTTTAACACTTGTTCCTCTTACTCCTGCGAGATGAAGAGCTTGAACCCTCAATGGATTCTTCAGAGTCAGATGAATCATTAGAAGAGATTTCTAGAGTATATGTTATGTCTGTAGAAACTCTTCTTGAGCTACTAGCCCTCTTATGGGAATTCCTTCTAGAACTACTCCCACCCCTTTCTGGATTTGATGTCTGATGCCCAGAGTTTATTTTCCTTTGTATGTCTGTCAAACTCTGTGACATGTCTACATTCAACTGATTTTGTTCTTCCTGAGCTTTAATCATCCTTTCATTGTCTTCTCTACAGCTTTGCAACTCCACCCTTAGGCTTCTCATGGTGGATGCAATACCTGGAGGAGTCTCTTGATTTCTTCTCCCATTAGATTCTATTTCAGCATTTTCAACATGTATGTTCTCCCCCATGGCATCTGTCTCAGGCTCATAGGGATCCTATGCATCATCCATGATGTTGATTTTCTTGGCCCAACCAAGATCCAAAACTTTCCAACTGTACTATCTAGAGTGCTTCCCTAATGTAACTGTGATTCTGCAAAATGTGTTCGTCAACACAATTGTTAGCTGCATTATATTCTCATAAATTCATAAATTACTTTCATGCACGTGGGAAAATATTATATTGACAATTTGTCAAATCATAGAATTTTCTCACAATCAACGACATATGAGGGGGACGACAGGGGTCAAGGGGGCTTGCCCCCTCAAGGGCGGGTTGAGGGCAGCCACCTCATTTTTTTGTTGTAAATATTTCCATTTCGCGCAATTTGGCGCATAAGTTCCATGGCAATTTTTTCCATTTTCGGCACCTGAAAATTTCCCTGAAAAACAGCTGAAATTTCCTGTTTCGGAGCGACTCATCTAGTTCTTCCACCTTGTTGCGGAGCAACTCGCTGAGTTCTTCCGACCTGTTGCGGAGCAACTCGCTGAGTTCTTCTACTGAAAACACTTAGAAAATTTTTTGAGATTTTTCGGACCAACTCGCCGAGTCCTTCCGCCATTGTGGACCTACTTGCTGAGTTCTTCTGCAATTTCGGGCCAACTCGTGGAGTTCTTCCAAAATTTCCCTTTGACACCGAACACTTAGAAAATTTTCCGCTATTTCGAGGCAACTCGACGAGTTCTTCCGCCGTTGCGGACCAACTCACGAAGTTCTTCCAAAAATTTCCTTTCGACGCCGAACACTTAGAAAATTTTCGCCATTTCAGGCCAACTCGGCGAGTTCTTCCGCTGTTGCGGACCAACTCGCTGAGTCCTTCCGAAACTTTCCCTTTGACGCCAAAAAACAGTTAGAAATTTTTTACCATTTCGGGCCAACTCAACGAGTTCTTCCGCTTTTGCATACCAACTCGCTGAGTCCTTCCGAAACTTTCCCTTCGACGCAGAAAAACACTTAGAAAATTTTCGTCGTTTCGGGCCAACTCGGTGAGTTCTTCCGCTGTTGCGGACCAACTCGCTGAGTCGTTCCGAAACTTTCCCTTCGACACCGAAAAACACTTAGAAAATTTTTTCCGTTTCGGGCCAACTCGGCAAGTTCTTCCGCTGTTGTGGACCAACTTGTTGAGTCCTTCCGAAACTTTCCCTTCGACACCAAAAAACACTTAGAAAATTTTTGCTGTTTCGGGCCAACTTGGTGAGTTCTTCCGCTATTGTGGACCAACTTGCTGAGTCCTTCCGAAACTTTCCCTTCAACGCCGAAAAACACTTAGAAAATTTTCAAAAAAACTCTTAGGAAAATTTGAAATCTATCCTTCTTTCTGTGATGACTGCTGCTCAGCAGGCTGTGATCTTACCTCTGTAATTTTATTCAACTTAGCCAGTTTAGGCCCGATGTTGATACCTGTGGTGATTAGGAAGGGACCTTCCCATGTAACTGTAATTAGATTTGGCCCATAGAGGTCCAATGTTGTAGCCTATGGCTCTGATACCATTTTGTCACGTCCCCTCCCATCATACCAGTGCGATGGAGAGGATCGTGATGCTAAAACCGGGCATCTAGCCCCATGAACTTATTAAATAAGCATTCACATAATATAAAAAGACATATGGAAATGTATAATTATAAGAAAACACAACGGAAGTAATTTCAATTACACATCCATCATACATTCAAGATATTCATCAAATAAATAATTGCAAAGTTAACACAAGAGAATACTTATCTTATAACAAAGTAGTCCCCAGCAACTGGCTATGCAACTGCAACGTTCCACCCAACCATAGGCCAGTTGTGATCATCAATATCTTAACACACTGCCACCCCCGAGCTGGGCATGATCTCTACAAGGAATCAGGGGAAAATAGACTCACACATAGCCCAAAGATACATCAAATCAGCCAAGCCAAGCTATAGTTTGGTTTATCAGGCTGTTAGGCAATGGAAGGAAGAATTGCTAAGCTAGTGGGATCATCCATAGAGATATGGGAAGCCTCTGTAAAATCTATCTAGCTTGGTCCCCACAATACTTACACATCTGGCACAAGGAAGTATTCCCTTCACTAATACATAATCCCTCAGGCCATACCTTCCATTCTAGTGTTCTTCAAGGTGTGCATAGAAGAGCAACCATCCCTTTTGATACTCTTGAGAGGTTACCTCCTCACTAGGTTTATCAAGCCAATTCTGGTCCACTTCCACTCTAATTCTTGCTCATAATTTCCAACCAACACAGGGATGCACCCTACAACAAAACACAAGTGCTAAAAAACGTGGGCAACCAAAATGAACTGGTAGATGGGGAATAAACCCTGGGAGAGCAAATTCATTTTCAGAAAACGTTTTTCTGCATTTCAGGGGCAAAAACGACCTCTATAAACCCCCAAAACATGACTCCCTTTATCCCAGCCACTGTGCAACACAAAAACGAGCTCCCAGCTATGGAAAAATGTAGGAAATTGGTAAAAAACATGATGGGGAAATCCCAACTAGCTCAAACTGCATGAGGGAGGAAAGACTCCCGGTTCCGAATGGCTTTGGGCACCATTTCGTAGGTGTTTTCTTGCCCCAGATGCAAAAATACGTTTTCCCAGGTTGATGGCTTTCCCATGCACGAAATTGGCTACCATGCCTCTTCATTCCCAAGGAATTAACTACCTCAACCAATTTCTGGAAGAATTAAATCATTGGGTGCATAAGTCAGAATGGGTAGTTGAGGGTTTATTCATTGACATCTGGCTTATCACCATTGGCTCAAGGGTTTGAATAATTTCCCTCCCTATTCCTTGTAGAATCATGCCCCCATCTCTTTGTTGCATTGCATAGCTAGTTGTGGGTTTTTCATTAAAATTCGTATTTACATGATGTCTTAATTTACATTGTGCCTATCTAGCACAAGAACCATAGGCATCTATTTTTAATTGCCGATACATAAAACACTATATCAATGGTGGGGCCTTGGCCTTGAGCTCTTCACCATGATTAAATAACAATATTTACATCATTTACGATTTAATGCGAAGGGGGTCAAAATGGGGACGTGACAATTATGAACTATGATTTGAAAACAAGACTGATCAATTCTAAAATAGTAACTAATTAGCAAATTAGATATGAAAATTTTAACTATGGAAGAAGGTTGAAAGAGGGTTAAGGAAGAAGTAAGAGAAAGGAGGAAATAATTACAAGAATTAATTAAGAACTCTAAGTAACATGAAATAAGCTTTAAATTACATCTAAAATTGTTGATTAGAAGCAGGACGAATTATGGTTGAAAGAAAAAGAAATCAGATTCTGAAAAAGGCTTAAATTAGTGCAGAAAGTGTAAAGATCCGAAGGACGATCCAAATGCCTGTTTGAATGGCGGTCCGAATTACAGTCCGAATAGACGAAAACGAGTTAAATTAAGGAAAATAAGAGTTTGGATGATTTAATGACCAATTGGCTTATGCATATGATCCTACTGTGCAAAGGAAGCAGTGGAGAGATTAAGTAGAGTCTAAACTAACAAGAAGCTATCTATTCTAGTCATTATCTAAGTAGAGGAATGATTTCTATGAGATATAGGAATACGTTTAAGGTGGAAGAAGAGAGAGTTAACCTACAGCAAAATAGAAGAAAAACTATTAGAGGAGAAGAGAAAGAAGCTAATACTAACTATGGAGGAATTGGCAGCAATATCTAACGACAATGATGGAAGGAGAAAACTGAAAACAACTACAAACTATTAAACTTTTGGTCGACCGTTCCTAGTTCAGAAGAATGGAGATTACATTAATAGAAGAATATTAATTATAGAGGAATGAAGATGACATATACAGGAAAAATGAAATTGATTGCACACACAGGAAAATAAACTAGCTATTTGCAAGAAAAGAAATGCAGAAAAAGATAAATAAAATCTTTGGTTGATGAGGGGCCCTTCCAAGCAATTAGAGGGGAAACTAAATCACTGTGCTATTACCAGTAGAACATCAACATACTGCTACTTCCATTAACTTGAGAAAATTAAAAAATAATTATGTCAATGCTATCTGCTCTTTCAAACTCTTAACAACTGCGAACTAGCTAAACCCGACTCTAGACTCTCCCGTCTTAGTCACAGAGATGGATATTTATACAATTTCATGGGTGAGAGGGTCGATAGAGTCGACCTCTCTAATAATAGAATCATTTTTATGATTGTAACTGCTGGTTAAATGATGCATAACAGTGCAGGGAATGTCGACTCAGCTTCTCGGCATCAATCCTACCCAACACGAACAACTGAGCATTCGTTTCCTCAAAACGTGGGTAGAAGCATGTGCTGGAGCATCGATGTGGGAACAAGAGTTATGTTGGAAATCTGAGCGTGAACATGCTAGACTCCTTCCAGAACAATGGTGTGAGCAGTCAAGAACAGGCATGCTTGATCCTCAGCTGAATGCACAAACAAATTGGGGCTTGGCGTGTTGATGAAGACGTGGTATGCATTGTCACATTTAGCGAGTATAGGAGCACATCTTCTCGAGCCATGGCTCATTAACAATGCCCATTGCGTGGCAAACAGAAACCACATGCCCCTTTTTGCATTTAACGGTCTGAGGTAAGCCAAGCGTGGATTTCGCAGGCTGAATGGGAGGCTGAACACATTTGAACTTAGCAGCATAAGTACGCGGTCTGAATGAAGGGTTATTTGAAAAACGTAGCCTGCAAATTAAAACATAAACGTCAATTATGCCTAGAAAATGTCACTTTAGCATAAACAAATCATGATATAGCAAGATGTAAACAAAATTTATGCGATAAATAAATATATGCGTACCTGGACTGTTTGACGGTCTGAATGGTATGTTGGGCCTGGCCCAACAGAGCCATTTTTGATAACATTTTTGAGGCTAGATGGAGTTGAGCTGAGCACAGCTCATAAAAGAAGTAAATTTTGGCTAACTATTGGGGGTACTGCAAAGATGTGCACAGTACCGAGTTTTGAAGGATGTTGCGAAGATCAATGCTGAACAGGTTCAGTGCTGCAAAGGTAGTAGGCCACATGGAGCCAGTAAAGTTGTGTACTAGATAGAGGATGGCCAGATAGAGTGGATAGACCGACAATGGTATACTTTTGGTAAGACTACTAGAAAGATGCCGAGTTGAGGGAATAAGCAGATCAGGAAGGCGGCCGACTGTACGAGTCTGTTAAGCAGAGGACAGGTCGGGAAAGTGAGAGTACGATGTACAACAGAGTACGTGACTGTTAAGAGAAAAATGGTAGATGGACAATGACTGGAGCTGAGCCAGTTGTACGTGGCCATTAGAGGATGGACGACCTACAGGGAAAGCGACTGGGAGCTGAGCCAGTCGCAAGAGTCCGTTAGTGGAAGGGTGGCTCGAAACGGATGACCTATTGGTGTGCACACAACAGGAAGGCTGAAAGCGACGGGTCTAAGGCATGGAGGACTGCCACGACAGCAGAATTGCTACCAGAAGCCTGCATGACAGTTCAGAGGGACCGTAGTTGTTTGGAAACCCTAAGGGTCTCAGTCTTCAATGTTGTAAAGACATGACCTTCGGGCGTGATCTATGGTAAGAAGACGATTTTGTATAGGAAGGGTTGGTGAAGGGTTGTTGTTGTAACTTAGGGGTTGTTGAGTTTTTGGTTAGTTTATCAAGACAAGAAAGACTGGTCATTGTGGCCATATTGTATTGTAATATCTTTTGAGTCAAGAAAATATTGTAAGGCTCTACAGCTGAGTGTGCAGAGACCTATCTGAGCAAGAAGAGAGCCGCAGCTGAGTGCGCGGCGAAGAACTGTGAACCCTTCCTTAAAAGAAATATCAAACATAGTTCTTGTGGACGTAGCTTCCCATCCGAGGGAGTGAACCACGTTAAATGGCGTGTTGAGTGAATGAATGTTTATATGTGTGTTTATATTTGTCTGTTTCTGTAGTTGGACATCTTAATATTGGCTTATAGTCTATTATGAGAAGACTTTTATATGCATTTGCCATCAAGAGAGTATGGAATGATATGTTAGGTCTGCATGAATGGATGTATGGTTAGTATTAGCTTTCCTTCTAAGGACAGTGAATCTATCATTTGCTTGAGCATGGGGAAAGTTGTCTACATGTTTAAATGGACGTAGTTGATGAATGTATAACAGTTATTTTGCACCTGAGGGTTATGCTTAAAATAGTAACATTCTAAGTGTGTGTTATGAGCATTAAGTAGTAAGTTAGTTACGTGAATGACTAAGTGGATAAGTGGTATTCAGCTCACTGCCTTAAGCATTTTGCACTTAGTCCAGGTATAGGAAGTCAAGTGGCCATGTTCACAATATGGTATTAAGCCCCACACAAAGGAAGAAGGTAGTGGTGCGGAACACGGTGTTGGCCATCACCGCGTAGTCTGACCCTCGCAGCACACAGCTGGTGCGTTGCCGCAAACTTCGTCACAGTCATCAACTCATCACTCACTGTGGACATCTAAGTCCACAGTTCCCCATTAGAAACACCTCGGGTGAGACCTCATCCTGCTTGCGGGCTGTTGCCGAAAGGGTCGATGCGAAGGGGTTTTGTTGGTTTAAGGTAACCGCGCAGAACCTGGGTCTTCATAAAACCTTTGGTCAGCATTGTATAGCCAAAAAATGGTTCCGTTGTTGTGCTAGAATCGGTGATGAGTTCCAGTTGTGATGAGTGACGAAGAGTCTAACTTCCCAGAAGGTTCATTGAACTGGCATCCTGAGAAGACAAAAATTCAAGCTTGGTGGGATAAGACCATAAGAGACTTTAAAAGACAAGAGAACAGACATCCGCGTCTAAGCGACACACAGTGGTTGGATAGATATTTGTTGGACAACATTCACGAGATTTTCTGGGCTACATTTCTGAATGAGGTGCACGCGTGGATCTTGCGGCTCGCAGAAAAGAAAAACTGTTTTCAAGGAGGCATTCCTACAGAGTGGAATCTTGAGCTCATATCACATCTCAAAGAAATAGATAGCGCATTAATGCATGCAGTGGATTTTTGGGTCGATAATATGCTAGAAGGCTTTGTCACAGAGTTTGCTGCGGATACACTCAAATCCTATAGCCAAGCAGAGGCACACTGTTTCGGAGGTTTCCAAGGTAAATTCCTGAACAATCTCAGTCTATACATTACAATGTTGTTAGCTAAGAAAGGCGTTTTAAGAATGCAATAATTTTTTCAAGTTGTCATGGTAAATAGCATTTATAGCGATTTCGACGAAGATACTCACAACTTTGGGAAAAGATACAAGTTAAATAAGAATCCTGAAGGCTCTGGACTCCACGTAGATACTGAGATTCCTTCTGATATTGAAAACAAAGCCGCACCCCCATTTACCCCTCAGAATCCTCCACTGGTAGAGCCAACCCCACCGAATATACAGCCTAGTATGTCTACTCCTATATGCCCATTTGTTTTCACTACGCAGAGTCCTGTACTACACCCTAGCACCCCTCAGGGCACGCCTCATGGTGCCCCCTCGAGTGCTACACCTCCCCCTAGAGCCATGGCCCATACAGATATGAAGCTGCCTATATTCAAAGGGACGAGTCTAGAAGATCCTGATCAGTACTGGTTCCTTTGTGAAGCTATCTAGAGTATTAGACAAATCCAAGATGATGATGAGAAGAAAGCCCAGCTTATTACCACATTCAGAGATAGAGCGCTGCATTGTTTCATGAAGTATTCTACCACGTAGCCTAGAACCCTGGTAGAGATTAAAGCTGCACTGATAACAGAGTTAAAGAAACCAAAGTTTGAATCTCAGTGTATAACTGAGCTGAAGGAAATCAAGCAGAGACCGACTGAATCAGTTTGGCAGTTTGATCAGAAGTTCAAGACCCTATTAGACCAAGTAAGCTTTGTTATAGCTCCGAATCAGCACAAGGAATGGTTCATTGCTGCGCTGTTACCCCACATTAGATTACCATTGATGCAGCAGAAGGTTACGTCACAAGCAGAGGCCTTAGAGATCACGATGAAGTTGGAGGCTTCGCCGATCGGTGAGTCTAGTTCTAGGATGACACAGATTCAGAACCAGCTGACCACCCTGCCACTAGAGCTACAGAGCATGAAGAATGGAAAAGAGCAGCGATATGAACCTCGTCATGAGATCTGGTGCACGAGTTGCAAGGGAGAAGGGCATGAACACGAACATTGTCCCCTATACTGCGACTACATCGGCAGTGGTGCGCCTAACCCCATCAATCAGAACTAGGCACCTTGGTGTGAGATCTGTAGAACTACTGGTCATAGACCTGAAGATTGTTACCTAATACAGAAATATGTGAAGACACCTAAGAATCTATATTGTAATTTATGTAAATCAGTTGGACATGATGAATCCAACTGCCGTGCCTATGAACTAATGAATGAAAGAAAGCACGACATAGATTCAATGAGAGGCACTGGCTTGTACAGAGTGCAAGAAGATAACCAGCCAAAGCAAGAAAACACGCATTATGATCAATCTGCCTACAGAGGCCTTGGTGGTGGATACCGCAGTAGAGGGAGAAATACCGGCCTGGCACAAGGAAGAGGTCGCGGCGGGGTCATCTGCTATAACTGTGGCCAGCCAGGTCACATATCCAGAGACTGTGTAAATCCCTACACCACCTGTAATTATTGTAAATCATTTGAGCATGTGATAGAAGATTTCCTGGTGCTAGAGGTAGAGATGCAGAAAAGAAGAAGGACAGACGCACCAGCCCCGAACATCCAGTGGATCGCAGCAGAGAACAGACCTGCGGATCCTAGAATTAAAGTAGTCACACACAGTGGTGTGGAGACAGGCCGTGATAGGGGAGTAGAGGCTTCCACTTTAGGAGAGGCTCATGCGAAGCAGTGCCCTCTTGAAACAATATGGGTAAGAAAATCCCCAGGAAAGACGCCTGCTCTAGATCTGAAGAAGAACAAAGAAGCTTTTGTTGACGCATGGGATACTTTCAAAGAACCAGCACCTAAATCACCAAGGATCCCGCTGCACAGCAAAGTACCATGTGTTGAAGACACACCTGCTGCTTATGACAAGACAAGACACACAACAGATGTTAGCACCTCTGTTGCACAGTTCCTAAGAAGCTGCTGAAAAATGAGAACACGATAGCAGAGCTGGGGAAGCTAATAAATCTATACGAACCACAGAGAGAAGCAGAAACCTCTGATGGCACACTACATCATATAAAGAAATAGAAGAGGTTGGGCCGAGAGATGAGGCTCACTGCAGAGATAGGAGACTTTGAGATGGACGAAGTTATCCTTGATCTGGGATCAGAAGTAAATGTCTTAACCAAGCAGACATGGCAGCAGATGGGTCGACCAAAGCTGTCGTGGTCACCTATCGAGCTGAGAATGGCCAACCAAGAGAAAGTTATACCATTTGGCCGCTTAGCCAATGTTGTGGTTGATATTGATGGAGTACAAAGCCATGCAGACTTTGAAGTCATCGAGATTGTTGACGATACCCATCCCTTTCCTGCGCTGCTAGTAATTGACTGGGCTATTGACAATTTGGCCATTATAAATTTGAAAACAAAGAAGATGATATTCGAAGGAAAGCATCTGCGGGTTATCGCACCATTGTATCCTGCAGATGGGGACCGATATAGTGAGCCAATTCAGGAAGAATCTAAGGCTCAGGACTTGGACCAGCTGTACCAGATGACTGCGAACCAGGAGGATTACATTAATCCTATTGCGGACAGTGCACTTAGCTGGAGATGCAATAACTCCTGCGTTTCTGACTCGGACGCTGGACTGGAAAACTGGAAAAATCGCATGCATGAAGTGTCAGCTAGAAGGTGCGTGCAGGTCATGAAATCATTGCGTTGGATTGGAAAGGAGGTAAGCCCGATCCCTACAATTGATGGTTCTGCTAACATTTATACTTTTTTTCAAGACTATACTACAGCAGTTCCAGAAGAGCACAGGTTTCCAGCATTGGATATGGCACTGCGTGGCATACCCACCAGACGGTGAGCTTCGCACAAGCAGATATTGATCAATTGGGATCAATGTAGAACAAAGATGTAGATTCGGTTCGCAGCAAGGGTTACCTTACCCTTTGAGAAGTTCAATGGGCAGAAAGATCCTAGTCAGCATTTGGAAGTCTGCTTGTAGGCATGGGAAGAAAGGCCACCTGAAGAGTGGGTGCACTTGTTCGTGCATACTTTGGAAGAGGATATTCCGAAGAAATGGTATCTAGACCTGGAGTTACGCAGGGAGACTACAAATTGGGATACATTAACTATGAACTTCTAGAAAGATTTCAGCCTCGAGGATGAGAACCCTTTGATACACGAGGAACTGCAAATAAATCAAGGAACGTGTATTCAGACAAGATTGTCCTCACGAAGACATGTCATGGGAAGAATTCTTCGGCGCAGATGACAGTCCTGTGAACATACACTCAGAATGGAAAGAACATGAAGAACATCCAATAGAGTGTTATAATCTGGCTGAAGATGATGAGCATGGAAGAGAAGAAGATGAAGATGATCCACTGTAACGTACCCACCCATCCATCTAAGGCAAGGAAGGGTACTTGATGGAAATCTCTGGGGCTTTCACGTAAAACTCAGCCCACTCATTAGATTCATATCATTAAAAGAGATGTGTGCAGATGGAAAACAAGAAAATGATGCACAACGGAATTAAAACATCCACACACATTACTCATGCATACAACATATCAACAGTCATTGAATTAATATAGTGCAGAAGTAAATATATAGGCATAAAAACACTTATCTCCATTTTTGCAACTGCCCCAAGCAACTAGCTATGTTGCTGCAACATTCCACCCACCCATAGGCTCTTCGACAGCTTATATTGAGTGCATCTGAAGGCCACCCCCGAGCTGGGCATGATTCTCACAAGGAAAGGGAACATTCCAGCTCGTTCACTGCCAATTACTCATTTCATCTCAGCCAAGCCAGTCCACAGCTAGGTTTATCAGGCTACATTTGAACCATGGATGCTTATTCTCAAGCTCAAGCAAAAGCAATGGATACCCAAATCCCATACCCCAACATTCTCATTTCTCACACTCCAAGCACAAACATTGGGCATAGATACCATTTACAACAAGGGTATTTTACAAAACAAGGTCCATGGGTTTTTCCCAAATCGTGGCTCACTAAAACAGACTGTGGAAAGAGTAATTTGATTTCAACCCCAGGGAGTAAAACCGACTTCTCCCCACTGGTTATGATCCTTTCCAATGGACTAAACGACCTCCAAAAAGACCCAAAAACATGCTATTCTCTTCCCCACTGGTAATCAACACAAAA
The DNA here is from genome assembly GCA_027924585.1 of Larix kaempferi. Lineage (NCBI taxonomy): Eukaryota > Viridiplantae > Streptophyta > Pinopsida > Pinales > Pinaceae > Larix > Larix kaempferi. The sequence goes on along the minus strand of BSBM01000225.1, from coordinate 434,655 downwards.
ACACCCCTTCCCAGGTAAAAGATGAAGGGAAACCCAGAAAAACCATGGAGGAAAACGCCCAGGAAGCTAGAGCTGCGTGAGGGGGCAAGACTGATGGTTGCATAATGGCTTAGAGAGCAATTTTGTGGCTCTTTTCTTTCCCAAGGAGACAAACACGATTTTCCATGAAGGGTGGCTTTCCCATACCCGAATTTGGACAGCCATACCTCTCCATTCCCAAGGCATTAACTACCTCAACCAACTCTTGGGAGAAATCAATGGTTGGGTACAAAAGTAAACATGGGTAGTTGAGGGTTTGATGGGTTCTCTCATTGACACTTGGCTTGACCTGATTGGCTCAAGGGTTTGAATGTTTTCCCTCCCAATTCCTTGTGAAATCATGCCCCCATCTCTTTGTTTCATTGCATAGCTAGTTGTGGGTATTTTTATTAAAATGCATATTACATGATGTTGAAGTTCCAATGTGCCTGGCTAGCACGCAAACCATATGCATCAATAAATCGATGGCGGGGCCTTGGCCTTGAGCTCCTCACCACGATTTCATAACAATATTACATTAATTACATTTGAATGTAATGGGGACATTACATCCACGCAATATCAATATACAAGAGTCAGAAGGTGCGCGTGATATAGAAGGACCGCCATTGGAAATCCCGGACATGAGTGGACCGGTTAAGACACAGAAGGTGAACATCGACACGAGTGAAGAGCCGAAGTTCGCATCTATCGGAGACTACTAGGATTATTAGACTCTCATGGAGATTGTAGACACTTTGCACGAATATCAAGAGCTATTTCCAACCAAGTTTACAGAGATGAAAGGAATATTGGGTGACTTAGGAGTCATGAAAATCCCTTTGAAGCCAGGCGCTAAACCTGTGAAGTAATGACCATATAGACTGAATCCATGGTATAAAGAGAGAGTTCACGCAGAGTTGGAAAAAATGTTAGAGGCAGGAATCATTGAACCTGTCGAGGAATCCAAATGGATCAGTCCTATGGCTGTCCAGGACAAGAAGACGAAGGGCGAGATTAGGATTTGTGTTGATCTCAGAAAACTTAATGATGCCTCTACGCATGACCCATTCCCTACTCCATTTACAGATGAGGTACTTGACAATGTTGGAGGGAATGAGGCCTATTCATTTACTGATGGTTTCTTCGGTTACCATCAGATCAGGATCGATCCCGCAGACAGGCATAAGACAACATTTTCTATAGAATGGGGTTCGTTCTAGTATACAGTCATGCCGTTTGGTCTGAAGAACGTGCCTGCCATCTTCTCCAGGGTTGTCATCGCGGTGTTCAAAGATTTCATGCATAAGTTTCTGGAAGCATATTTTGATGACTGGATTGTCTTTGGTTTGTTGAAGAACCATTGCGTGAACCTGAGGATGATGCTTGACAAGTGCCGCCAGCATCAAATATCATTGAATTTAAAGAAGTGCATCTTCTGTGTGCCCTATGGAATTTTACTGGGACAAATTGTTTGCAAATAGGAATTGATGGTGGACCCTGCGAAGATTGCCATCATTGTAAATTTGCCTACACCAACTTCAGTTAAAATGCTGCGCTCTACCTTGGGCCATACAGGCTATTACAGGAAGTTCATTAAATGTTACGTGCAAATCACCGCAGCAATGGAGAAGCTACTAAAGAAGGACGTGCCATTCGTTTGGAATGAAAAATGCGAACAGGGTTTTGACACCCTTAAAGAAAAGATGGTTACCGCGTCGATCCTAGTCTTTCCAGATTGGGCAAAGCCATTTCATGTTCATGTGGATGCATCATGTATTGCCCTCGGTATTGTGTTAACTCAGCCAGGAGAAGGGGGTATTGACCACCCCATCGCATTTTCTAGTAGAAAGCTATCAACAGCAAAGAAGAACTATACCACTACTAAGTGGGAAGGACTTGCGATGCTATATGCCCTTCAGAAGTTTAGACACTATCTACTTGGTGCGCACTTCCTTATGTTCACCGATCATTTTGCATTGAAATACTTGGTCAATAAGCCAGTGTTAGGGGAGCGTATATGTAGATGGCTATTGCTATTTCAGGAGTACGACTTCAAGATCGTTGTTAAACCTGGCAGGATGAATTTGGGACCTGACTTCCTGTCTCGAATTGAGTCGGGAGAGGAGCCGACGAACATTGAAGACAGTCTGCCTAACGCGCAAATGTTCACTATACAGGTTGCAGATGATTACTATAAGGATATCATTGATTTTCTAACAACAGGGCTAACACCGCAAGAATTTTCTGTTCAGCAGAAGAAGTAGCTAGTAGTCCGTGCCATGAATTTCACTATCATTGCAGGTCAATTATACAAACTCGGACCAAATGAAGTTCTGCGCAGATGTGTACTCGACCACGAGAAACCATATATACTAGCAGATGCGCATTCAGGGATCATGGGAGGTCATTACGCAGGAAGGGCTTCTGCGCAGAAGATATTGTGCGCAGGGCTATGGTGGCCTACCATCCACAAAGATTCTAAGGAATACTGCAAGAACTGCGATGGCTGTCAGAGGACAGGGAAGCCATCATGGAGAGATGAAATTCCAATGAACCCACATTTGACCTTACAGGCTTTTGAGAAGTGGGCAATTGATTTTGTGGGACCTATAAACACACCAGGGAAGAGAACTGGTGCGAGGTATATCATTACTGCCATGGATTACCTCACCAGATGGGAAGAAGCTAAACCAGTAAAGGACTACAGCGCAGGTACTACCACGTAGTTCATTTTTGAGGAAATTTTGTCAAGATTCGGCTGTCCAAAAATTTTGATGAGTGATCAGGGCACTCACTTTCTGAATAAGACCATTGAATCCCTCATAGAGGAGTTCAACATTTGGCATCACTGCAGTACACCATATCATCCGCAGGAGAATGGAACTGTTGAAGCTTTCAATAAGATACTGGAAAATGCGCTGACGAAGGTGTGCAACGTAAACAGGGATGATTGGGACCTGCCCATCTCGTCTGTACTATGGGCATACAGAACAACTTGTAAGAATTTGATGGGATAGACACCCTTCCGGTTGGCTTATGTACAGGAGGCCATAATGCCAATGGAGTACATTGTCCCCAGTCTGAGGATTGCTGCATTCACTAGAATGGCAGATCGCGAAGCATCAGATGAAAGAGTGTTACATTTAGTCGGCTTGGAGGAGGATCGTTTCATTGCAGGCTTTCAACAGCAAGTCCACAAGGATTGTGAAAAGGCATGGCATGATCATCATATCAGGAACAAATGCTTTCAAGTAGGTGATGTAGTCCTCCTCTATGATAGCAAGTTCATGAAATTTCCTAGCAAGTTTAAAATGCATTGCCTTGGTCCATATATTGTTATGTATGTCACTAATAGTGGTGCAGTCCAGTTAGCCACTTTAGTTGGTGATACTCTACCCATTATGATAAATGGAAGAAAACTTAAATTATACCGCGATAGTCCTGCTTCGCAACACATGGAAAGACAAACGTGGGGAGAAATTTCTAAGTGTCAAGTACAGTTGAAATTGGGCACTAGAAATGTATAGAGTCTGTACATGTATCATAAAGGAAGAATGTATGTGTAGCGCAACACTGTTGAAGCAGCACAGGAACGAGGAAGACAACAGTGGAAAAACAGTCATGCAGTTCAAAGATCAGTACCGCGAAGAAACTGCGCAGGAGTCGAAATGGTTTGCCATGCAGATCGGCGCATCACTCAGAGAGAAATAGCCGTTGCATGGATTTTGAGAAAATATAGCCGTTATGTAACCATTGCAACGAACCACTCGAGCATTTAAAGGAAAGATAGCCGTTCTAGACACACTGAAAATAGAAGAGACAAGAGGAGTTGTTCAAATTGGCCAACATACAACTCATTAAATGCAGATATAATCGTTGGGAGGAGTGGGGAGGACCTAGCTGCGCCTATAAATAACACCGCTACAGGACTCGCGGGCATTACTCAGCACTTAGAATTTTCTTGAGATCACTCTTTAAGCTAGTATTCTTCTATCATTTGATTATCACAGCCTTTAGCTAACCAGTGAATGTCTGAACCCTCCTATAGAGAAGAAGAGCTTACCATTAAAGAAGAACTTGAGGTCTTTCAGTACGGGGGAATTGCAGAGTTAATGAGAACCCCTGCCAAGCATCCCGAAGATCACCTCGTCATAATCTGATCATGCAAGAAAAATGGAAAGAGAAAGGAAAAGACGTAACTGCACCTCGAAGCAAGAACATAAAGATGGGCTCTTCGGCACAAAAATCGCCAATCTTTCCAAACGAACCAATGAAACTCACACAAGAGTACATATCACCTCGGGCATTGGATGCCCCAATCTTCAAATTGGTCAAGAACATTAAGTATGAGATCCCATTGTCACCAGTCTCAAAGCATGTAGACGTTGCCAAGAACCTGCTTGGAAAAATTCTGGATTCCAAGTGGGAAGATTTTGACCCCTTAGGCGTACAAAAGGAAGAGCCCCATGCACCTAAGTACCCACAATTCTAGCCTGACCAGTACATGTGCTGGAAGAAATATTCCAAGGGTACACATAACTTGGTTGCCAAAAGTTGGCTAACGCCGGTAGTTCCATCAAGCTTGTTAAACCTCCTCAGACTACCACATTTTGATCACTTAGCGGAAGTTAATGTGGTGGTTCGCACACTGATGGCGCAAATCCACCAGGGATACCTGTGGCTAGATAAAAACATTGATGTCAATATTTCCTTGGTCCACTGCATAACATGTCTCAGCAAGCGTGGTAAAGATCCTAAGCAATTCTTCCAAGGGAAGAGCAAAGAAAAAGAAGTTGTTGAGAAAATGAAGAAAAGTCAGCCATTGACAAAGGAGAAAAGAGGCTTTCCCACAGAAGACATTGAGGACAGAACGAAAAAATTTGTGACCCAGTTACTCGAAGGAAAAATCCTCAGAATGGCTAGGCCTCCGGAGGTGCCTGCGGGCACAATATTACTTGGTGTCGCAGCAGCTGAGGGAACCAAGTTAAATTGGCGTCAATTCCTTCTGAATGAGTTCTTTGATGAACTCAATGATACCCAGGAAAACGGTGGACAGTTTGACTTCACATGGCTCATCATCCTCATCGCCTTTTGCGGATGGAAGGAGCCAAGGGACTATGTGGGGATTAACATAGAAACCAATGATCCCAGAGGATTCCAGTATACCAACCTCTGGGAAATTGTCATCGTAGAGCGACAACATGCGACAGCTGAGGTGTTCTACCAATATTATACTCAGCTATGCGATGCGATTGTCCGTACACCCCGCATCACAAAGCAGATAACGTCAAAGTACATTCACCTTCTGGACTTCAGCGCAGACATGCGATGTATCTTCATCGCACCAAAGGAAAAAATGAAGAACCCAAAGTGATTCCTAGGTAACTACCACATGTATGAGGAGGACATTGAAGCCCTCATGAAGGATTGGCCTGCCGACTTCCGTGTGGAAGTCATGGATGTTGAGACAGACTCTGAAGAGGACGAGCCAATCCCGCTAGCATGCCCGATTTTTGAAGAAATTGGCAAGTGCAAAGAGCCAGAGACTCCGCAGAAGCTGAAGGAAAGAAAGAAGGTGAAGGCTACAAAGACTCAATCTGAGGCAGTCTTGAATGAAGATGATTATGAGATGATAGCCGAAACAGTTTCAGAACAAATGAAGGAGCTCATGGCGGCTAAAGATAAGAAGGATAAGGTCATCCAGGATGACCTGCAGAAGAGGCAGCTCGTAATGCGAGGCCTAATGAAGAAAATGGACGATGTCCAGAAAAGCATTACCTTGCCGTGAGAAGCAGGAGCTGAAGGGAGGTCGGCAGGGACCTCGCAGCAAGAACCACCACAACTAGCAATAACGCTACCAGTGAAGAATAGAATTGTCCACGTCGACCCATTGGCTATTGCACTGCCAATGGCAGAGCAGTTGGTCTTAGACACAAAGGGAGTCGAGCGGGTAGTGCTCGACTTGGAAAAAATCCCCTTACCAGGATTGCACTTCATCCACATGCAGATAGTTGAGGAGATGCATGACCGAATAGTAGAGTTGATGAAGTCACAAGCAGAGCTCACCGTAGCAAACAGACAGCTCGAGTTGCACGCAGACATGCAGCTACAAAATGAATAGGACTGCCGACAAAACTTGGAGACTACCATATCTAATGTTGCGAAGGATATTGAAGGCATAGAAATCCAGGATGATCCTGCAGACACAGTTCTGAGGATCGGACATAAGGTTAGATCCTTGCAGTCAGAGATGCAGGATAAAGAGATTTATTATGAGGCCGATATTGCCACGTTGAAGGATAAGCTGAATAAGCAGATATCATTAACTGAGCAGCAGCTGAGAGAACAAGCCGTCAGTACCATTGCGCAGAACATGATGAGCGGCATGACTCAGTGCCAAGAGTTGTTGGAACAAGTTTCCAAGGCATTCACTGCTCTTGAAGAGGATCAAGCGCTGCAGCACATGAAGATCGTGGTAAAGGAAAAACAAACCGCGCTGGAAAAATTAGACGCAGAGGTCAAAGCTCTGCCACCTAGGGAGAGGCTAGTGAGATACAAGGAGATATCCGGTTTAAAGAAGGAATTCTAGGTACTACGAGAAAAAGAGACTGAGATGGATAATTAGTCGCAGCAACTACTGGAGGATGCCATGGCGGTGTTGCAGCAGATAGAATACAAGTTGGCATACATACGCGACAACCAGGAGAAGGTATAGGGATAGATTGGAGCAGAGATAACCCCAACACTGCTCGAAATAGTTCAGCAAGTTAAGCGGGATACCAAACAAGCAGTGGAACAGTTGCTCGATGTATATAATGATTTCGCGGCCAAACAAGTTCCACCAGTCGTGGAGTACAGTGATACAACCGCAGCAGCAAGTGGCTCGGGGACGAGCCACATGTAAGTGTTAGGGGCATGTTGGGCCTGGCCCAATAGGGCCATTTTTTATAACATTTTCTAGGCTAGATGGAGCTGAGCTGAGCGCAGCTCAGAAAATAAGTAAATTTTGGATAAGTATTGGGGGTACTACGAAGATGTGAACAATACCAAGTTTTGAAGGATGCTGCGGAGATGTGCGCAGTACCGAGTTTTGAAGGATGCTGCAAAGATCAACGTTGAACAAGTTCAGTGCTGCAAAGGTAGTAGGCCATGTGGAGCCAGTAAAGTTGTGTACTGGAAGGAGGATGACCAGATAGAGTGGATAGATCGGTGATGGTCTACTTTTGGTAAGATTGTTGGAAAGATGTCGAGTTGAGGGCATAAGTAGATCAGGAAAGCGGCCGACTGTATGAGTCCATTAAGCAAAGGACGGGTCGGGAAAGTGACATTTCGGCGTACAGCAGAGTATGTCACCGTTAAGAGGAAAACGGTGGATGGACAATGACTGGAGTTGAGCCAGTTTTACGCGGCCGTTAGAGGACAAACGGTTTGCAGAGAAAGCAACTGGGAGCTGAGCCAGTCACACGAGTCCGTTAGTGAAAGGGTGTCTCAAAACGGATGACCTGTTGGTGTGCGCACAACAGGAAGGCTGAAAGTGATGTTTCTAAGGCGTGGAGGACTGCCACGACAGCAAATCGCTGCCAGAAGCCTGCATAATGGTTTAGAGGGACCTTAGTGGTTTGGAAACCCTAAGGGTTTCGGTCTTCAATGTTGTAAAGACACGACCTTCGGGCGTGATCTATGGTAAGAAGATGATTTTGTATAGGAAGGGTTAGTGAAGGGTTGTTGTTGTAAGTTAGGGGTTGTTGAGTTTTTGGTTAGTTTCTCAAGACAAGAAAGACTTGTCATTGTGGCCATATTGTATTGTAATATCTTTTGAGTAAAGAAAATATTGTAAAGGCTCTGCAGCTGAGTGCGTAGAGACCTATTTGAGCAAGAAGAGAGCCGCAGCTGAGTGCGCGGCTAAGAACTGTGAACCCTTCCTTAAAAGAAATATCAAGCACAATTCTTGTGGACGTAGCTTCCCATCCGGGGGAGTGAACCACGTTAAATGGCGTGTTGAGTGACTGAATGTTTATATGTTTGTTTATATTTATCTGTTTCTGTAGTTGGACGTCTGAATATTGGCTTACAGTCTGTTATGAGAAATCTTTTATATGCATTCGCCATCAAGAGAGTATGGAATGATATGTTAGGTCTGCATGAATGGATGTATGGTTAGTATTAGCTTTGCTTCTAAGGACAGTGAATCTATCATTTGCTTGAGCATGGGGAAAGTTGTCTACATGTTTAAATGGATGCAATCGATGAATGTATAACAGTTATTTTGCACCTGAGGGTTATGCTTAAAATAGTAACATTCTAAGTGTGTGTTATGAGCATTAAGTAGTAAGTTAGTTACATGAATGACTAAGTGGATAAGTGGTATTCAACTCACTTCCTTAAGAATTTTGCACTTAGTCCAGGTATAGGAAGTCAAGTGGCTGTGTTCACAGTGTAGTATTAAGCTCCACACAAAGGAAGAAGGAAGTGGTGCGGACCGCGGTGTTGGCCATCGCCACATAGTCCGACCCTCGCAGCACACAGCCGGTGCGTTGCCGCGAACTTCGTCACAGTCATCAACTCATCACTTACTGTGGACATCTGATTCCATAGTGCTCCATTAGAAACACCTCAAGTAAGACCTCAACCTGCTTGCAGGATGTTGCCGAAAGGGCCAGTGCGAAGGGGTTTTGTTGGTTTAAGGTAACCGTGTAGAACCTGGGTCTTCATAAAACCTATGTTCAGTACTGTATAGCTAACATGGTAAAGAAAATAACTTAATATAGCAAAAGATGATAGAAACAACGCCATTTAGAGTATATTTATCGATAAAAAATAGTGACAAAAATGGACGTCAACACTTCCCCAAACCGAAGATATGCCACGTCCCACTGAGCAAAGAGAAAAAGAAATAAGGAAGAAGTGGATGCGGCTGGATGGACTCGGAAAGGATGAGAACGAGTGGAGTGATGGTGAGGATCAAGTAGGGGTTAGTTTTTAAAACAAGGTCCAACTGAATTTTTGAAAAATCATGAGACAAAAATTTGACACGTTTAAACGATCACGCCATTATTCATAATTTTTTAAACGTGTACCATAATAAAGATGTGCGCGTTAACGAATTCATATGGTTTGTGAAATATTCAACCATGTCCAAAGTAAACTTTGGACAGGTTGAAAGAAAATGATCTTTATAAAATGTCGGTTCACATGTTGATTTTTTTTTGCATATAACTTTAATTAAAAGTTGAAACCATATGATAACCAGATAATAATTCTGAAAATCACAATAATGGATGATTAATTAATTCATTTGGTGAAGTCGATATGAAGTAAAGGAATGAGATCATGTGCAGACATGACATTTGATTAATCCCTGATATGGTTAGTCAATTAGATTTATCAATAGAATTTCAAAAATTAAATATCTTAGCACACTTAATCATGATGTTATAAGCTATTTGGATCATCATTCATTCGCTTCATTCGATCCTTCATACATACCATTTGTCTGTACAAGATGTGCTTGTTGGATCTGATTGCTGCTGATTATGCAGAAATTTTTTTAGGCTTCCAGCACACAAAAGGATGATGTAAACCTGCTTTTCTGAAATCTTTAGTCGCTCTTCTTTGTTCAACATGGATCATAATAGTTTTTTTTTTCTTCTTTTACGTGCATTATTCTTGAAACAACAGATTATTGTATAAGAACTTTTAATTGTAATGCCTCTCAAGGGAATTTAGAATTTTAATAGCAGCATATAAACAACACATAAGCAAAATATAAGCATTTTGCAATAGCATCAAATAACTTAGAATTTTTAAAACTTCATTGGTGATTCACACAACATAAATTAACATCATAAATCATGTAGCAATAGCATCATATGATAATTTTACAACAACATATAAACAATTTAAAATCACAAGAAAAATACCTCGTTATAAGAATGGTGACGGAGTCCAAACTGAGCAAGCTTTCCTCTTCTTCTCCTCGAGTTGCTTCCATCTTTATTTCCCAAAGCGGGAGCATGGTTTTACCTCCCAGCCAACTAGGGGCCTAGCCGGCTCCCTAGCCCGAGGAAACCATTGAACGGTCCCATCCAAATGGCCTCCTGGCCCTCCGTGCCCGAGACCCCAAGAGAACAGAACAGTGATGCACCAGTAGGCTATGTATCAAATCTTCCAAGAGTTCTCAAACTCTTCCAACTCTTCAAAACTTCTCATACCCCAAATTACCCAAAATTCTCCATCCTAGAATACTCTCACCAAAATAATCTTCAAGAGAAAAAGAACTCCCTCCTTCCACTCTCAAGTTTCATATTTATATCAAAAATCCTCATCCATCAATAAATTCCCATAAATAATAGTCATCAATCAATAAATTCATTTTCTCCAAAAAAATAGAAATTTGATTTAAATAATTAAAATATTAATAAACACGGATGCAAAGTCTCACTTGTCATGCTTCCATATTAATGCAACTATGACAACCAATTTCTAAAAATTTGTGCAAATCCTATCTATCCATTTATTTATATTATCCTTTCATTCATAAGTCAAATAAGATATTTTCATATCCTATATTATAGTATGACATATTTTATATTATATGTATATAATTATATATGTTATTTAATAATCCAATCAATTTATATAAATCTAAATCATTTTAAACAAGTCAACAAACTCATACTTTCAACACACAAGTAATGCTTTCATCAATTCGTCAACCAAGTTACTAATAGATAATATAATCATATTAATTTATTCATCGATCGACCAATCATAGTAATGTAATCACGAATTGACGTATGCATGGCCAGTGCACATGTCTTAAGCATGCGTACTAATAATCACATTTAATGCTCCTAATAAATCATTATTACATCCTATCAAACAACATATAGAAGAACAATTAAACACTGCATCATTCATCATTCATAATCATTCATACAGAAACAATAAGACAAAATTAGATAAACATAATGGTGTAATCAAACATATAATCATGATGGTTAATAACAATTAAGAACACCATCCAATCCATCATTGGTACCATCCATCACATCAGTAATCCAGCCCCTAAATCACCACTACTTCCATCTCCTGACCTCACCATCCCGTAATCTGCTGCAATATACTGTGGCGTCGATTGCACGACCTAACCACATATAGAACCCGTAAGTGGAAGTGTCGATCGACCACATCGACCAAGCTTCCCCAGCAGGCATCCGCTAGTCGTCATCACACGTCTAGGGGAGTGCGCTACACAAACCTCCCATGACTCCAGGTTTCGGGGGATAAACAGTGGGAAATTCCTCCACCCCCCCTAATAATACTAGGGTCAACACCCTACATCAACCATACTGTGCCATCACTGTTCTAAGGGGTCCCGTCATTGAAAAACCACTTTGGGAATGTCACAATTCCTGTCAAAACTCACACTTACCCACAAGTCATAGAAATATTGGAATTCACAATTAAATAGCATGAAATTTGATGTAACATCATTATACTCATGATGTTTAATACATCTCGTGCCCCTTGGCAATATAGGAATCCGCCTATCTCATAGCCAATTAACATGTGGAATAGTTCATCATTAACATGAAACATATATATAGCCATAACCAACTCTTTCAAGTGCCAATCCATATCGCTAATACGACATTTACAAATACTCATGTAAGTTATTTTTGCAAACAACTAAATTAGCATTCTACATATGGATATTCTATATTCAATTTTGCATGTTCAAATGAAATAACATATTCATTGTCATTAATAAATTAAAACAATATTTCGAATTACCATACATGCCTCAAAGGAGTCCACATGTCCACATAACAATCATCTTGATCAAACTATCTTAGTAAAACAGATAATAAGCAAATGCATTGCTAAGCTAATTCACATTAGAGTTTTTAATTAAAGACTATCAAAATATGGGGCGTTACATTAATTGTATTATAAGTAAACAGAAAAATAGAAGCAATTCTGAATCCTAGTAAATAGATAAAATATAAATAATTTTGGAATCCTCCCCCAAACCGAAGGAATGGCACGTCCTCAGGCCATTAATACTGAGTTGTATGCTTCTTATGTAAACATTCTAGATCAACATCAATCAGCAGGAAATCCTAAAAAACCATCATTATTCTAAAAACTAGAACTTTTTGAGAAAAATATGTATTCATGATATGATCAAAACAATATCATACTAAGTAAGATTCTTTAATACATGCAAATTCATCAGTTTATGCTCATAAAGACCACATATAGCTTATGATAGGGGATTTTCCTCATGTCTCTCGAAATGGAAAGCATGAGGGTACAGATGGTCTATAAAGCCTATAGGAGACCAGTCATCCCTGCTACTTCTGAAAGGTTTATCGCTATTCAAGTAATGATGGACACAGTTTGTATTTGAGTTCATTAGGCTCCTAAGTTTATGGGTCCCACTTCTAGGGTAGTGACATCCTAGGTATAGTATGAAATAGATGATAGGGTCTTAAGTGCAACTTACAAACATTATCAAATGGCAGATAGATGAAGTTCATTTACCATAACTTAACCATATATACTCCTTTCTAGCTAAACTCACAAACAGTTTCATACATTGAGGCATAGAAGAACCATAAACTTTGCATAAATTATCCTCTCTAGGTAGATTCCCCTCTTTCAGCCAGGCCTATTGAGTACCCTGTCAGTTTTACCTAGTCATACCACAGGCTGGTACCCGCTGCCAGCAAGCCTGTTCAGTACTCCAGCAGGTTAACCTTTTAAACCCGTTTTGCATCAGAGGCTCTTGTCCCAGTGTTTCCACTCCTTATGGATTTTTGGCAATTAAATTTGCCTATGAAGGAGTGGATGGGGGAGCAGCTCTGAAAACTGTGCTACAGGATGGGATGGTACATGGGTTGGAGGATAATATAAAACATTTTTAACCAAATAAATGTATTTCTCCCAATATATTGGATACTGCAAGTGAGCTAGCCAAATCAAAGACATAGATGTCTAAGTTTATTAATGTGGAGTGGATGGAGCCATAAGATAATGAATGAAATGTGTCTCTAGTCCCAAAGCTCGCCTCTTTCAAATAGATTTGTAGTAGTGTTCCCCACAACTAGGAACTTCATTCACCCTTATGCTACCATGTAATAGATATGCTTAAATAACAAGCCCTGATAATGAAGCTAGGATGTACGAGTGACCTCTAGGTTTTAGATAGACCCTAATTTATGACAAAGCCCCATGATGTTTGAAGTTGGTCTTGAGTAACTGGTAAAATAAGAAATATGCATGTAGAAAATGAATAATGATGTAAGATTGTTTTGGTTTAGTCATTAACATGATCTTATTCTTAGTTCTTTTATTTTAAAGGAAAATAGAGAGTGAAGTTGTATGAATATCTAAAGCTAACTAACCACATACAATTTTTTATTTATATACATACTATCATATGCTATCTAAAAGAAAGAAAAACCCTTTATTCAAGTGTAAGAACTTTTCCAATGTAACCATGTGTGAAGCAAAATGAAAAACATACCTATGTCCACATATGAAAAAGTTAAAGAAGTGATTACCTGAATGTGGAAGTTCAACCAACTTACTTGTCTTTGCATCAGAAGGTGTCGAATTAAGGAATGGTATTGTGGCTGGGTTACCTCTTGGAACCATATTTCAATGTAGTCGTGGTATTTACCTTCCTTCATTATGTCATGCAGATCCCCTCCTCTTGGTTGATTGATTTCGGAAGTATGCATAGGATCTGCCAGCTTACATGTAGCGAACTTTTTAATTTCCGGTTTCTCTCCTTCAGATGTAGTTCCCAAGTTATTAATTTCTTCTGTAATTTGGCAAGGAACATCTTTTTGTGGCTTGTGGGAATTTGGTATGTTTGTTGTGTTAGGATAGGTAGATAAAATTTTAACTGCTATCAGGATGTGTTTTACCTGATAAGAAGAATTCCCAACTGCTGCTAGGATTTGAGAGAGTTCTCTCACATTGATGGTCACCTATGAATCCATTTTGTCAGTTGATAGATCTTACTTCACACATGGATTAGCCCCTGGGGTTCTTACAGCACCAACTTTTTGTTTTTGTTTTTATGTGTTTTTAAAATACTTTCTATCACTAAAACAAATCTGCAAACTAAACTTGTTGAAATAATAACACACTTGAAAAGGAAGAAGGCAAACTTTAAAAAAATAAATTGCGGAAAATTAAACACTCAAACGTACAGAAAGGAAATCAAACTTGTGCGGAAAGGAACAATAAGGCTTTGGGGAAACCCACTATAGTGGATGCGCAAGTTCTTACCTCTCGTCTTACCGTTCTCCCCTCCCCCTTGTTGTGTAATGTAAAAGAAACCTATCTACCTAGACTCCAATCCCTTTAGCACCTCCCCGGCAATGGTGCCAAAATGTTGGGTAAAATATATGCTATCTAATTCAACACTTAATTGTCAACCCGGGGAGGGAGCTTGTGAGATGCAATCACTATATGTGTAGGATTGAAGGCTTGAACTAACCTAATCCAACTAAAGATGCAAATGTGCTAACATGCAACTATATGATTTTAAACTACTTGCATGACTTTCATAACTCAAATGCAAGAATTTATTCTATCTATGAAAACATGAAACTGATTAACAAATGAAGCAAGTAGAAAACTTAATAAAGATGTTTTAACAGAATTGTATATAATTTGGAAAGTAGAAAACTTGATAAAGATATTTATTATAGATGCAAGTAGAAAATTTGATAAAGATATTAATTTCTGATCCAAATCTTATATCATGAGCATCTTCATTATTTGTATGAATGGAAACTATTTTTGTAATTAACAAGTTAAAACAACTTGAAAAAATAGAATTATTAACTATGATTTGAAAACAAGACTACTTAGAAAACAAGACTGATCAATTCTAAAACAATAACTAATTAGCAAATTAGATATGAAAAATTTAACTATGGAAGAAGGTTGAAAGAGGGTTAAGGAAGAAGTAAGGGAAATGAGGAAATAATTACAAGACTTAATTAAGAACTTTAAGTAACATGAAATAAGCTTTAAATTACATATAAAACTGTTGATTAGAAGCAGGAAGAATTATGGTTGAAAGGAAAAATAAATCAGATTCTGAAAAAGGCCTAAAATAGTGCAGAAAGTGTAAAGATCCGAATGCTTGTCTGAATGGCGGTCTGAATGACAGTCCGAATAGGGGAAAACGAGTTAAATTAAGGAAAAGAAGAGTTTGGATGGTTTAATGACCAGCTGGCTTATGCATATGATACTACTATGCAAAGGAAGCAGTGGAGAGATTAAGTAGAGGCTAAACTAACAAGAAGCTATCTATTCTACTCATTATCTAAGTAGAGGAATGATTTCTATGAGATATAGGAAGAAGTTTAAGGTGGAAGAAGAGAGAGTTAATTTACAACAAAATATAAGAAAAGCTAACATAGGAAAAGAGAAAGAAGCTAATACTAACTATGGAGGAATTGGTAGCAATATCTAGCTACAATGATGGAAGGAGAAAACTGAAAACAACTACAAACTATTAAACTTTTGGTCGACCGTTCCTAGTTCAGAAGAAGGGAGATTACATTAATAGTAGAATATTAATTACAGAGGATTGAAGATGACATATATAGGGAAAACGAATTTGATTGCACACACAGGAAAATAAACTAGCTATTTGCAAGAAAAGAAATATAGAAAAAGATAAATAAAACCTCTGGTTGATGAGGGGCCCTTCCTAGCAATAAGAGGGGAAACTAAATCACTGTGCTATTACCAGCAAAACATCAACGTACTACTACTTCCATTAACTTGAGAAAATTACAAAATAATTATGTCTATGCTATCTGCTCCTTCAAACTCTTAACAACTGCGAACTAGCTAAACCCGACTCTAGACTCTCCCGTCTCAGTCACAGAGATGGATATTTATACAATTTCATGGGTGAGAGGGTCG
Source organism: Larix kaempferi (assembly GCA_027924585.1). Lineage (NCBI taxonomy): Eukaryota > Viridiplantae > Streptophyta > Pinopsida > Pinales > Pinaceae > Larix > Larix kaempferi. The sequence goes on along the minus strand of BSBM01000225.1, from coordinate 418,671 downwards.
ACAGAGTCGACCTCTCTAATAATAGAATCATTTTTATGACTGTAACTGCTGGTTAAATGATGCATAACAATATAGGGAATGTCGACCCAGCTTCTCGACGTCAATCCTACCTAACACAAACAGCTGACCATTCGTTTCCTCAAAACATGGGAAGAAGCACATGTTGGATGTTAGGATATTTAGACACTTAGGAGTTAGTTAAGATCAACTTGTGTAATAGATCCATTAGGTAAAGTGTGTTTCTTTAGTATGCATTTGTAAATACTTAATCCGATGGTCACGATATCATCCTACTCCACTTTGGTGCGACAATCAAAGTGCCATCAAGCTTTCCAAAGATTAAGTCCTACATCAACACAGCAAACACATTGAGCTACATATGCACTTCATCAGAAATCTTGTTCATGATCATGTTCTTGAAGTGCTCTTTTGTCCTACAGATGATCAAGTTGCAAACATCTTCACCAAGTCTCTTACAAAAGCGAAGTTTTCTAAACTTCGATCTATGTTAGGAGTTCATGAACTTGTCATTAAGCAGGGATAGGCTCTAATGCATGCTTCCTTCTCCTAATAGTGTCACTTTTGTAAATCCTTCAATCCTATCCCAAGTTTTTCTTAAGGGGGGATGTTAGGATATTTAGACACTTAGGAGTTAGTTAAGATCAATTTGTGTAATAGATCCGTTAGGTAAAGTGTGTTTCTTTAGTATGCATTAGTATGCATTTGTAAATACTTAATCCGATGGTCACGATATGTTCCCGACATATAGTGATCCTACGGCTCAACTTATCTTAGATCGTACCTACCCTTGATCCGTGGCTTAACACCCAATTGGTCCATGATCTCTATTTAAAGAGCATGTAGGGTCATTGGAAAGTTGATCGATTATGAGAAGCTCATTTGTAACTTTCTTTCTTTGCATAATAAATTGCTCTGTCGAAGCTATTTGGCCGGGGTCGTGTAGTCTTTCCCTCACGAGGGTTTAAACCACGTCAAAACATCGGTGTGTTGATCTGTGATCTGTTTGTGTGAAGTGGTTTCTCTAGGTGTTCGGTCTTTTGGGAGTACCCTGTGTACCCGAACACTGGAGCATTGATGTGGGCATAGGAGTTACGTTGGCAATATGAGCATGAACAGGCTGGAATCCTTCCAGAACAATGGCATGAGCAGTCAAGAACATGCATGCTTGATCCTCGGTTCAATGCACAAACAAATCGGGGCTTGGCCTGTTGATGAAGACGTGGGATGTGTTGTCACGTTTAGCGAGTATAGGAGTGGATCTTCTAGAACCATGGATCATTAACCATGCCCATTGCGTGGCAAATAGAACCCACGTGCCCCTTTTTGCATTTAACGGTCTGAGGTAAGCCAACTATGGATATCGTGGGCTGAACAAGAGGCTGAACACGTTTGAACATAGCAACGTAAGCACGCGGTCTGAATGAAGGGTTGTTTGAAAAATGCAACCTCCAAATTAAAACATAAATGTCAATTATGCACAGAAAATGTCACTTTAGCATAAAAAAATCATGATATAGCAAGATGTAAACAAAATTTATGCGATAAATAAATATATGCATACCTGGACTGTTTGACGGTCTGAATGGTAAAGAAAATAACTTAATATAGCAAAAGATGATAGAAACAACGCCATTCAGAGTATATTTATTGATAAAAAATAGTGACAAAAATGGACGTCAACACCTAACTACTAAATTCTTTTTATCCTCAAGCGAGTTTAAAGTGTATTGAGTTAGGGAGATGAATTTTAATGGTTGTTGTATTACTCAGTCGAGTAAATGGAAGTTCAACTTGTGGTGTGATGACCGATTCAAACCATGCAAATGAGTATGAATCAAATAAGCCTTTCTTTTCTATCAATGATAGCTAAGGTAAGGAGAGAGTTCTTCGATCAATGCAAGCACGAACTTTTTCAAAATAGATGAAAACACCACTCAAAAATTTTCTTTTGCTTTTTGTAAATATGCCAAACTAATATTACTTCTTTCAAGATGGATCTTATCTACAACTAATTCTACTTCTAATGAGTATCACTATGTGACAAATAACCAATGAAGTATGCTTCCAAATACAAAATATGGCTTTAATATTTTCAACAAAAAGAGAAAGAGTGTCTCAAAAGAGGTCTTCAATATCAATTTTGATGAAATATATAGAAAGATTTGATTTCAAACAATATACTCTTGCAATAATGTAATCAAGGAATTCAAATATATATGCTCATAAGACCTTGATTATTCAGAAATGAACAAATCTTTTGCAGACTATGGTAAGGAGGCAAATAAACTAGTGATGATGTCACAAGGCTCATAAAATCCAAGCTCAAACAGTAAATGAAACAAACCAAACACACTAAAATGCAAGCGATGTACTGTAACCATAGGTCACAGAGGCCTGACAAAGTGTCATCAAACCAATCAGAAGCAGAAGACCAAAAAATTAAGTAAAATCAACCACTCATAAATTTAAGAAAAAAATTGAATTTATGAAGGAATTTTTGCGGGGCTGTATGCAACCCAGCCGCGAAAATACTAGATTTTCGCGTTTCACAAAGTACTAGGGGCACAAAAATATGCAGATTTTCGCTCTGGTAGGAATGTTTAGGCCGCAAAAAATAAACAAAGAGAAATATGAAGGGCAAAATTTTAAGGAAAAAAAATTGATTTTTTTAGGGTTTTCCAACCCAGGGAACCAAATATTGAGGTGAAACTGAAAAACAGTAATCCAAAGCAGAGAAAAGAGGTGTGAATGAGGGTAGAAAGACCCAATTCCACAATCAAATTGAATGAAAGTGAAAGTAAACTTCATAAAAAGAAAAATGGATTCAAACTAGTGGAGTCGTCGGTTTTTGTTATAGGTATTTCTCCCTACAGGTAAGAAGAAACTCTCTTAGCCTAGGATAGGATGTAACTAGTTCTAAACTAAGACAATTGAGAAACGAATGCTACCTTGAAACCTGAACTAATCTTTACAACAAGATTAAATGCATTCAAAAGAAATGGAAAGATATAACTCACCTTTCAACCAGGCGTTTGTCCCGCTTCTAGCTCTTGATCCCGAAGCTCCCGAATAGAACCTGTTAAGATCAAACAAAGGACAAGCACACGATATTCCAAATACCTTGAATTAAAGGTCAGATTCAAATATGAAGTAGATACATTTCATGACAAATATTCATACACAATACACATTGAATGGGAAAGAAGACAAGTTACCTTATATTGAGAAGTTTGAAAAACACTTACATAGGTTGCTTGATGCCCAAGCCAACTCCAACTCTAGGACTTCTGTCCTCTTGCTATCTCTGTAAATCTCCTAACATCATAGGCTGGATGCCCCAAGTAGTTCCCCCCTTGGCTCATAGATGACTTCTCTTTTATAGCACTTGGAGTTAACTATAAGGAGAGGAAGGTGGATCTCATGAGGGTTTAGTTGATCAACCAAGATAAACAGAGAGAGGGTGTTGGGATCGAATCAGATAGGTCAATCCCAAGGAAATATCTCAGAATTTAGAGATCCAAGTTCCAAGTCAAAGGGATAAATTAGGATTTTCACGCCCCACACATAGATCATAACGCGAAAATTTGGATATTTTCGTGGGGAAAGGGTTATGCAGAGTGCGAAAAAGTGAGTTTTTCACGGGCTGACAGAAGTGCAGAGCATGAAAATCAATGTAATCAAGGTCAACTTGGAGTGACACTTGGTTAAGTAGGTTATGTATTCGACCAACAAGGGGTGAATTTTCCTCCATAGTATCCAAATGAGACCAAGGAGGGTACCGACATCATGTAAGAGTCATTAGGGAGAAATGTCGCTAGGTCACATGGTACAAAGATGAGACAATAAAGCTCGAAGTGTAACTTTGAGGTACAACAACATCTTTGAAATGGTTGCTCGTTGAAGGTGTATTTAACGCTATCAGCATGCATCGATGGATCTGGGAGAAATTATCCATCATCTTGTTCCTCTGTCACGCAAGGGCTTCCTCGAGCAAAACTTGATAGAATCTCCTACTCTGTCATCTCTCTTTTCTTCTGCCATGGGAGGCTGTTTGGGGTGGCAAGAGTGATCTTCCCCAAGTGAAACTAGTTTGAGACCCAACTCTCTGTATCCTGACCTCGTCGGGGACATGCACCGAGAAACAATCAAAGCGTAAATTGCTCTAATACCAATGATCTAGATTTATGTGGAAATGAAATAAGATAGCATATACAGAATCATATACATAGATATATTGCAAAGAACATAGAAATACATTAAACACATATTCTATTAAATAGCGGAAGTAGAACAAACTATAAAATACAATAGCTAGAATGGTGGTAGCTATCTCTAAGAAGAGATGTCGCCGCTATGCTCATTCGTTCCAAGATGAATACAAAAAGAAGTCGAAAGGGCCTATTTATCAAAAGCATGAGGGAAAGAATCCCAAACATCCAAAAAACTAACCCTAGAAGATGAACCGTTAGAAATTTTTCGACCCCAAGGTGGTTAGTTGAACAGTCAACTTCTCGGGGTCATAACGTTTGTATACGAACTCCGTTTCGGGTGATTTATAGCTTGTTGTAAATACCTACTCGAGAAATACAAGATGAGAGCTCCGGATAAATGTTAGAGTTAATCTAACATTGATCAATGGATCACAAAAAAACATTATTTAGGGCCTCAAAATGGCCCTAGAAGTTTAGGACCCGAAAAACTATAGAAAAATTACTAGAAAATTGTCGAAATGGGAAACTATTTTAAGTGGAATAGGTGGGTGGCCACCGATATCCATCTGGATCATTCCTCCCCCCATAGGAATTAATGTGATCCATATTTATGCAGGAGCGCAACAGAATAAACAAATACTCATAAAAACAAAGATGCAGCGGAAATAACACTTCATTTCATTAATCAAAGAACTGAAACTTGTTTACATACAGGATGGAAATAAACTAGCTAGAGTGCTGGTAGCTTATCTCTGAAAAGAGATGCGGTGGATACATGCCTCTGAACTCTTTGTTACAATGAGGCTCGAAGGCCTATATATTATTGAGAAACAATGGAAAACCCTACACATCCAAAAATCTAACCCTAGGAGGTGAAACGCCAGAATATGGGCCCTGTTGGGTAACTTGGTACATAAATGTCCTGGGGTTGTAACATTGGAATAATACCTCTGTTTGACGCACATGATCCATTCGATGCCGAAAAAACGTCGTTTAGGGCCTCAAAACGGTTCTGGAAGTTTAGGACCCAAAAACTGCCAAAAATAGTAAATTGTGCTACAATTAAGGAAACTTAAAAACTGAAGAAAAGATGGTGGGGGTCCAAGTGGAATAGGCGGGTGACCAACAATATCCTCCTGGATCACAATGGTCTCCATTGCGTAAAATCCCTTATTATATGTCGAGATGTATGTTGAGTTGAGCTCCTGGTGCGACATTTGCTGAAGTGAAAAGGCTGCCTTACTTTGAAATCTTTAGAGGGTTGTAATTGTTGTTGATGGATGCATTGGATCTGTTCAACAGTTTTGGTTGTCATGTTATCCTTGGTCTGCATTTTTGCAGATAGTTTCTTTTTGGAGGAACACGTTGAATGGGTGGCCTTGCACTATAGAGGTATGCAGATAGATGATGTTACAATGACTTTGCATTATTCTTGTTTCTACTGAGTAAAGGGCTCATGTGCAGAGGTTGTGTATGTATCTGCGATATGATGTTCTCCTTCAGTGGCAATAGCGAATAGGGAAAATTTTCTAGTGTGGGAGATTATCTTCCTGCACTGCTTGTTTGGGGTAGGTGTGACTATCTCTGGTATCCGATAGAGTTGTCCTCCCAAAGTGACAATTACACTACGAGGTTGTGATTCATATACAACATGATGCTTCCACATATATGGCTATCCTAAAAGAACATCACATAATTCAAGTGGGGCCACATCACACAATACCTCATCTTTGAAGGGCTTGATGTCGTATGGTAGGAAGCATTGATGACTGATGCGGATACCTCGTCCTTGGCTTAGCCACCCAATGGTGTATGATTGTGGGTGTGGTGTTCTTGGTAGCTCCAATATCTTGATGACTTCTTCTAAGATCAGGTTCTTTTGGATTCCGCTGTCCATAACAAAATGTAAGGGAATTCCCTTCACCCACATTTGTGAGTGGAAAAGGCGCTCCTCTGCCTCTGACTCTTTGGGTTCCTCTGGTTGAATCTGTGTGCTAGCAACAATGGCACTTGGTTCTGCATAAATGATCTACTTCCCTTTGTCTATGGCTATGAAATTAGGTTCTGAGTCAGAATCAGAACTGGGATCTGATTCTAAAGCTTTGATCTCAACCACCAATGACTGTTTTGAGCAACATTCATCATTGTTGTTCCAGGGGATTTTGTGTAACTCGCACCAATTCCCGGTGTCCTTCTTTGTATTTTCATTACCCTTCTTCACTTGTGGTTGGGACTGGTTTTCCTTTCCCTACCCCATGTTCTACAAGCCAAAGTTTCCCTTTCCTTGCTTTTGCGCAGGTCCGAAGTCACGCTTGTTCTTTTGCTAAAATTTTTGCTCAATTTTGATAGCATATCGATAGGCGGATCCGAGTGAAGATATTTCTAGGAAATCCATCTCTATTTGTATGTAGTAGTGTAGGCCAATGCGATATTTCAGTATTAGGTGTCACTCGCAGTCCTTTATACTTGGCTTTGTGCGCAAGGTATGAAATTTTTTGGTGTACTCCGACACCGTTTGGTCCCTCTCTTGATGCAGAATGGTCCATTCTGTGTATTGGTCATCATAGTTTCCCACAGGGTAATATTGTCCTTAATAGCATCTATAAAAGAGGCCCAAGTAGGATTGGCATCAAACAATCCAGACTTGTCTTATGAGTTTTGATCACAATAAGTTTCCCACCAATTTTTGACATTGGGGATAGACTTGAGGAGCGTAAAGACGATCTTTTCCCTGTCGAAAAAATTGTGGACAGAGAAATACCCTTCTAGTAGATTCAACCATTTATCTAGGGCATCCGCATCAATATGGCCTTCAAATAAATGGATATCAAAATTAACTTGTACCTTGAAGGGAGTCACATCTCTAAAATGGCTGCTCATTGAAGGTGTATTTGCTGTCGTCGGCATGCGTCGAAGGATCTAGGAGAAATTATCCATCATCTTGTTCCTCTGTCGCGTGAGAGATTCCTCGAGCAAAAAATTGATGGGATCTCCTTCTTTGTTGTCTCTCTTTTCTTCTTCCATGGGAGGCTTTTTGGGGCAGCGAGAGTGATATTCCCCAAGTGAAACTAGTTCAAGACCCAACTCTCTATATCCTGACCTCGTCGGGGACATGCACCGAGAAATAATCAAAGAGAATATTTCTCTGATACCAATAATCTAGATTTATGTGGGAATGATATACGATAGCATATACATAATCATATACATAGATATATTGCAAAGAATACAGAGATACATTAAACACATATTCTATTAAATAGCAAAAATAGAATAGACTATAAAATAAAATTGCTAGAATGGTGGTATCTATCTCTGAGAAGAGATGTGGTTGCTATGCTCATTCATGCCAAGATGAATATAAAAAGAGGCCGAAAGGGCCTATTTATCATAAGCATGAGAGAAATAATCCCAAACATCCAAAAAACTAACCCTAGAAGATGAACCGTCATAAAGTTTGTGGCCCCAAGGTGGTTAGTTGAACAATCAACTTCCCGGGGTCATAACTTTTGCATACGAACTTCGTTTCGGGTGAATTATAGCTCATTGGAAAGGCCTACCCGAGAAATAAAATATGAGAGCTCTGGATAAATGTTAGAGTTAAGAAAACATTTAGAAAATGGATCCCAAAAAAAACATCATTTAGGACCTCAAAATGGCCCTGAAAGTTTAGGACCTAAAAAACTATAGAAAAATTACTAGAAAATTGTAGAAATGGGAAATTGTTTTGAGCCAGTGGAATAGGTGGGTGGCCACCAATACCCATCTGGATCAAATTCTGTGGGAAGTACGACTCGGGAAACTTTGAGAACCTTGAGAATCACATGACCTACTATAAGGAGATATTTACAAAGATACCCTATGTACCCTGCTTAAAGAACCATTTCTTTGACTTGGAGTTCTCGTTCTTGTGCGACTTCTAGAGTGGCTTTCTGCACTTATTTTTTTTTAATAAAATGAATAGGATTAGATCCAAGATGATACCTCTACTGAATATTAGTGAGACTATGAAGGATGGAAGCATTAATTTGTTTTTTCTCTTCTTGATCCTTGATTAGAATCTCATTGAAACTTCTCATTGTTTCCGCCAAATTTTGAGTGATCTACTATCTCCTCCCATTGGATTATGTCTCAACGTTTCCCTCTTGCATATTTTCTCCTAAGGAATACTCATCATGTTCATAGAGGTATTGTGCATCATTCATGGTTACAATTTGCTTTTGGAGACCCTTTTTCCCTTCTACTTGCTTCCCTCTGCTACAATTGTTCAAAGATTGTCAAATGCAAGCATTTTGCATTATAGATATATTTATTAGACATATTAGTAATACATACAATGACACAAAAAATGTTATTATTTAATAGAATTTGTCTCATGGAATAATTCATAGTGTTCTTGAGTCATCATTGTCTTTGTTCCATTTATGCATTTTTGGAAACTACCATTATTGACAATTTCTGTCAAATTAAGGTCATAAGCACTTTTATGTTCGAATCGTAAGGAAGTATGAATTCCCCACTCAGATTATGACCATGTACCTTTGTATCCATATGAATAATATTTCCAATGCCTATTTTCATGCTTCATTCTGATCTTGGACATAAAAGTTACATCCTCCAAAAAATGCTAATTTTTCCCAATTCTGCATTGTTTTTATAGGTGCAATTAATTTCAGGGAGCAACTTCAACCACCTGTAAAAGAAAATATAGAAATAAATATAAATTATTTTCTTATAGGGAACTATTAGTACATATATCAAGGATTACTCGTAAACATTTATATCTCTAACCTGATGCTCCAGTCAACTTCTACAAAATTATAGGTTTGACTACGTTTTACTTTTGCACTTTTCCCCAAACTTAGGATTTTTCCTAAAACTAGCTATGTCATAAACTGTGTTGGAGAAAACTTCCTATGGCTTGGGGTGCACCACAACAGACAGCTGACTACCAGAAATTAACTCAATTCTCAATGCTATTCTATATAAATGACAATGCTAAGATAATGAAGAGTATAACCAACCTCGATCCAAACGTTTGATGTAGATCCCCATTGGAGCTTTCAACTCGTGCACTTGAACCTGCAAATTAGTCTTGACAACCAATATACAACAAGCGCATATAATATATATGTTAATTTTTGAGCATTAATTCAATATACTCTAGGATATTTACTGAGAGAATAACATGTACAGTATATCAATGCATATCAATCATAGCAAGCATATCAATCATCACAAGATGTAAACATAAGAGACAATAGACACATAGAGTTTCCGTGGGGAAAACCCTAAGGTGAAAAACCCCACAACTTCCTCAGAGATAGATAGAGAAATGATACAACCAAAGTACAACCCAAGTACACAGAGATAGACTCCTCCTAGGAGATGATCCTCCTCCTCACATGTGTGCCACTTTTCGAGTGATGGATGAGTGAGTAATGAAGTGATAAAATAGAGAGATCCCGCTCTCTATTTATAATTGTTCTGAGAAACCTAATAAACCTATGGGGACGACTTGTCTAACTCAGCCTAATAACCCTAGGTTAACTTAATCAGGGCCAACCCCACACATGGTGGTCTAATAACCCATCGGCAAGTTATGACACTTACGACACTTGTCAATACAAATGACGATACTTCCGTATAGAGGAATAATACATTTCTATAGGAGTACAATAAAATACATAGATGAAATACATTCCGAAGTTACATATACATCAACACTCCCTCTTAACTAGGAAGGTATTTCTCGACACAGATCTGCTAACACAAGTCTTCTTCTTTGGATCATCATCAGCGAATCATCGTCATCGTCACTGCTGCTGCTATCTCAATCAATCTTTGAATCTACTCGTCATAGGAAGTTCTATAGAGCCAGTCCTTTTTCATACTGGATGTAGGCCCACCACCTATAGGTCTTCATCATCACTGGCCATACTATGGAATACTCAGGACTGATTACACACCTCAACAAAAGCTAGCAAGAGCATTCCAAGACTGATTACGAGCACACTGCTCAACCTATTGGATCTCCCAAGGAGCTATTACATGTTGACCTTCACAAAACCTACTCAAGCATCCCAGGATGCTACGAGAAAACTGCTCTACCTATCTGGATCTCGATAGAGCATCCCAGGCTATTACGAGCACATCGCTCTACCTATCCGGATTTTAAAGGATCTTTTCTATGTGAACTTTTGCAAAACCTACTCAAACCATGCCAGGCTGTTACGAGCAAACCGCTCTACCTGTCTGGATCTTGATAGAGCATCCCAGGCCGTTATGAGCACACCGCTCTACCTATCCGAATCTCGATAGAGCGTCCCATGCTGTTACGAGCACACTGCTCTACCTGTCCATATTTTAAAGGATCTTTTCTATGTGAAATTGTAGCAAAACCTACTCAGACCATCCCAGGATGTTACGAGCACATCGCTCTACCTATCTGGATCTCGATAGAGCATCCTAGGATGTTACGAGCACACTCCTCTACCTATCCAGATTTTAAAGGACCTTTTCTGTGCTACCTGCACAACCTGTCCACGGCCATAGAGTATCAACCCGATACTCACCATACATCAGCCTGATGTATATCATCACATGATCAACCTGATCATCATCATAGCATCAACTTGATGCATATCATCTGGAGCAACATCCTGAAGCTCATCATCTGTGATCATCCTGATCATCATCATAGCATCAACCTGATGCATATCATCTAGAGCAACATCCTGAAGCTCGTTGTTAGCACTTAGATTTTATCCCGGTTGTAAAAGAATAACACCTAAGGTAACTTATTTCAAACCAAACCTTAGGTAGAAAACTTAGCCATTTTTTCCACCAGAGAGGGCTCTCTCACAAGATATATGTAAAGGCTAAAAATATATATAAATACGCTCAAAATTTCTCAAAAGGATTTACTTGGTTGAAAAGGAAACAAGAAACATTGGGCATGGATCCAACTTTCAAATATTTAACGTGCCAGCAAGAGATTTATACCAAACAGATTTCCACAGAGGCAAGATAACAACATATCATAGTCAATTTGATTTTGCAGGTGGCATAGAAAGAAATAATGACAGTCCATCAACAATAGGCATCTAACTAGGATGAATCCATTGTCAATTTTGGAGAAATAATGGATACTTAAATGCGATAAAACGAGGCATAACCAGTATGAATCTCGATTTATTTCAAACGTTCATTTAAGTATAGAAGAAGAACATAATGGAAGATATAACAAAGAAAGTAAACATGCACATATAGAGATAAGGGAAAGAACAGACTATAAAAATGATTAACACATGAATCTCTGGTCTCAAAAGATAGGTATTTCCACTATACGGCCTTTTATTATTCTATCAGAATTTGACTTCAAAACTTATTGTCTCTCAAAGAGTTTCCAACCCTTTCAAAAATGACTCTCATTGTCTTTTATACAGAATTCGAAAGAAGCTTGACATAACTACTTCTTTTAACTAGTAACTGAAAATGTCTTAACTCGAAAGATAACTGTCTTTAAACAATAGATAATTGTCTTCAAACAATATTACAAATTTTTTAAAATAAAAGCATCATTTTTGCCACTTGGCAAAAATTCTGAATGTATCTATGAATGGACAAAATATCTTGTCCTTCCATATTTGTCCACATAGTTCCATTGGTCGGCCGTGGGTAAATCATAACTGGTCATTTCCTTCACCAGAACTCGCATTTCAAGGTGACATGCATAAGAAACAAGAGGAAGATTCTCACAGGTTGAGATCAACATATTTAAAATTTCAAAGTCTTCCGCAATTTTCTCCATTAAAATCTTTCCTGTAAGCATATGATCCAAATGCTGAAACTTTTTGTGATCCATTCTTATGTCAAACAATAACCTCTTATATTCATTGGGAGGAATCAATTCATTCTTTTTGTCCCAAAAAGCAGGGAATCCTTTGCTTATTAATTTTTCAAATCGCTTCTTAAACTTTATTACTTCCTCTCGTATATCTCCAGCTTTAGCTTCAATATTTTCGACATGTGAATATTTTCCCAAGATTCTTCTGGCCCATGTAATGACTGAAATTCTATTCATTATATTCATTGCTGTCAAGTCTGCTTCAATTAAACTGTTTAAGAAAGTTATTGCCCTCTGTGCTATTTCTTTTGTCTTTTTGTTTAAATTCTCTCTGACTGCTCTGCAACTCTCAAAGGCGTATTTGGCTACTTTTTCTTTGATTCTCATATAATCAAGATAAGGTCTTAATTTTTCAACTTCCTTTATAATTTGATCCCATACCATATGTTTGCAACCTTGCATTGCAACCTGTCCTGTCACATGAGCTGCCAAACCTTTATTATTATCAGTTAATTCCTGATTCCTTATTTGCAAAGTTTTAATTTCCTTATCTTTTGTCTCATTTTCTTCTTTGAGCTTCTGTATTCCCATTTTCAATTCTTTAATTTCGACATCTTTCAAACTTACCTGGCACATGGCTTGTAAGAGACCATCCAATCCAGTTTTATCTTCATCTGTATCTGCATGTACCTGTTGCCGACCTAATTCTGCTAACTTTTTCTTTATTTCTTGCAATTGCTCTTCCAAACCAATTTTCTCTTTTTCCCAATGAACTTTTTCCTCGGTGAGCTTCAACATTTTTGCAGTAATATCTTTTACTTCATTTGACAGCTCTTCTTTTTATTTTTCCACTACTGTTAGTTCGGCTCCTTGGATAAGCAAAGTGTCTGGGATTTTCAACTTTTGCCTTAACATTAGAATTGTATCATCCTTTTCTTTGAGTAATTTTGCTGATGCATCTCCCTCTTTGTTTCTCAAATCTATTTGTAATCTTTTTATTTGTTGTTGTCGAGACTTATTTTCTACTTTCTCTTGTCTCAACTGATTATTTAATTTATCCACTAAAATTTTCAACTTGTCTGCCTTTAATATTGCTCCCAAATAATCTGAATATATAACCTCTCCTGTTTGTCTGTGCAATAAAATTTTATCTGGGGCATTGATTTTTGTGAGATCCACCTTCTTCTCTGAGATCTTATCTTTAGTAACAACTGAAAATTTTAAAGAATTTTCTTTGACATTTCTGCTAGTAAACAAATTGACTTCAGTGTTGGATATATTTCTAACCCTTGGAAATAACTGACTAGTTTGCCGAGAGGATTCCTGTTTATTTTGACTGTGTTCATTAAATACATCCATCAGACTGCGTGGTTTATTTACATCATCTTCCACTGGGGATTCTTTAATACTGTACTCCTTTACCATGACCTCTGGTATTTTGACTTCGGTTCTTCCTTCCTCTTTGGAAACTGCCATTAATTCTTGTTGTTCATCCATTTTCAATTTTTTTCCTTTTTCTGCTTCTTCACTTTCAATGTTCACTACATCTTGTATGGACCTTTTAAACCCTACCATTGCAGTATTCATCATGTTTTCTACCTCTGCTGTTGCATCTGTCAATAACATTTCTTTATCATGAGAATCTGGAATGATTTCTTCCTTATAATCCATCCAATTTGCTCTATCAGACATTCCCTCAATCATCTGATGATTCAATGCTTTGATGCGATGATCCGTTCTCCGTTTTGATATTATGTTTAAAGGATCATATTCAATAGCCATGTCTGTCTCAAAACCCATATCTTTCAATAATTTTTCTATGTAAATAGCGGCGTTTTTATTCTTCACTGTGAATGGGCCAAGTGTGAACGGATACTTGATATCGGTTGCTTGTTTGAAAAGCAAGAAATTATTATCCTCAACAATTAACTTCTGTCTAAGGAATTCCAAAGCGAAAACCCTTAAGGTAAGAAATGCTGGTAAAACATAGGGTTTATGTTTGAAACCATATAACCTGATCACTATACTGTCCTTTGACAAGAACCAATCTCCTCCAGCATATTATGCACTTAATTGCATACATGCTTGCATTTCTAGTAATACTCTAGGCAATCTTTCACTAAAAATAATTCTGTAAATCTCAGAGAGCATATAATTTATGTAATTAAACATGTTATTTTCTAATAACTTTGTGAAAATGATCTCAGGGAATTGTAATTCTTCATGACTAGCCACCATGATCATTTTCATCAAAAAAGACTGAAATTTGAAATGCCTCAGAGTAGGGAAATTGACCATCTGGTCATGAATCTTCTTAGTCAAGAATTCTTCAAAATTAAGTCGAGGAATTTGATTTTCATCAATCTCTGACTGAATTGTACTCTTTTATACAAAAGGCTTAACTGAAACTCAGTTACATACATGTCTGTATTGAACCCTAAGATTAAAGCCAACAATGTCAGAACCAGCTGGGTATTTTTATCAAATAAAGTGATATCTATAGGGTACGGGATATCTGAAATGTTGGTTTTTGGTTTAAGACACGTAGACAAAAAAATTTCTCTATCATCTTGAAGGGTTTGATGATAATATTCAATAACAAAAGTTTCAGAAAAAATTTTGGACTCGAGGGTTTGGGAAAATTTTATTTCTAGTGCTTTAATTATGGCGGCAGGATCTATTTTGCAAACGACTCTAGTTTTTCGACTGTCTAAAACAGTTTTTTCTTCTCTGGAATAATTCTCAGCACACCACAACACAAATTATGGAAAAGATGGGATTTGGTCTGGGAAGAAAGCTAACAAGGATGACTGGTGGACTCTATGTATGTCTATACCTTCTTCTAATAACTTAGATAACTTAAGCTTAACTTCGGTGACTGGTAATCTGATTAGGGTATCATAAATGTTCCCATTTCTATCTTCTAGGGCTTCTTTAGCTTTAAAAACATCAATATCATTCACAATTTCCATTTAAATTGTTTCTACAAACAAATTTCTGTTAAAAATGTGGGCCAGGTCACTAGACCCTACCTGTATAGACACATCTTTATTCTTCTATCTCAATTGCTGATCTCCACCAGTCTTCAGAGC
This sequence comes from Larix kaempferi, assembly GCA_027924585.1. NCBI lineage: Eukaryota > Viridiplantae > Streptophyta > Pinopsida > Pinales > Pinaceae > Larix > Larix kaempferi. The sequence continues at coordinate 403,498 of BSBM01000225.1, read as the reverse complement.
TTCCAGGAATAGTGACACATAGACAAAATGTCATTATTTGAAAACCCTTTTGTTTTATATAAGCTCTTTTTCTTAACTTTCTGGCAGCTTTCTGAATGTACTTTATATCCAACCGTTGATCACAAGCCTTTTGATTTGAGCCGTTAGATCTTGTGCCCCTTTATTTCCCACAGTGGTATCCACGATCCCAATAATGGTTTTCTTCTCTGGTTTTTACTGTGTGCGGATCAACCGTTTTCTGACACCTGTTAGAGTGGTTTAATTACTGCAACCACTCTTTCCTCTATGGAGTGCGCACTTCCCATGATGCGGATGAATATTGGCCTTAGATTTTGCACCAATGTATATCATCCCTCTGATTTATGTCAACATGTGGTGTATTCCCTTGTTCCTTCAGCATCTGCCACATGCTATGGCTCGCGTTTACTATGTATTGTCCTTTGGTGGTTCCGCACAGTGCTGTAGTGGTTTGTGATACCACTATCATGTTGATGCTGAACAATAAGAATGTGACACATACTCTGACGGTATTATGTCCACGACCACTCACCAATGTTTGCAAACGATCTTTTGGGTGGTGCGGGAAAGCATGATAGTCATTGATCTTTATTTTTTTCATCTCCGCCGTTGAAACTTCACTAAGACTTAACCTCTTCAATAATTACTTTTGGACTATTACACATGTAGGTTTTTCTTTGTTGATTTTGTATTATAACCCTTTATTTCAACTCATCCGTAGTAAATTTACTTCTTTTGGATATTTTTGACAAATCTTTTTAGGGTTTGAGTATTTCAAATATAGTGTCAACACTCATCATCTGTGATCATCCTGATCAAACAATATATTCATCTGATGAATACAAAGTATTTACCTGATCATATAATGCATCCACCTGATACATACATAAGTATATGATTTACCTGATCATACAAGTATCCACCTGATACATATACAAATACATGATCTACCTGATCATACAAGTATCCACCCGATACAAATCCATGATCCAATTGATCATATCAAGCATCCAACATGATGCATATACAAATACATGATCACACTGATCAAAGCATCCAACATGATGCATATACAAATACATGATTACACTGATCAAAGCATCCAAGATGATGCATATACAATTACATGATCACACTGATCAAAGAATCCAACATGATGCATATACAAATACATGATTACACTGATCAAAGCATCCAACATGATGCATATATAGAGCAGTAACTGGAGCATCATCCAGCGATTACATCCACAGCCATGGGAAGGATCCTCCTCTCACCATGCTTGGAATGGCTCCAGCAGATGTGTCCATCACTTCTTCCTCGAAGTGTCATCGATCTGAAGAACACCAAGCCTCTCTTTTAAGTACTCAAACTTTACTCTGGCTAGTGGCTTCGTCAACACATCTGCAACCTGCTCATCTGTCGCAACATATAGGAGATTCACTGCTCCTCTCTGCACCATATCCCTAATATAGTGATATTTGATCTTGGTGTGCTTTGACCTGTCGTGGAACACTGGGTTCTCAGACAGCTTCACACAACTCTGGTTGTCACAAAATATACCAGTAGCCTCCAACGGGAGATCAAATAACTCAGGTAGTATCTTTTGGACCCATACTGCCTCACAACTAGCCGAACATGCTACAACATACTCTGCTTCGACTGTACTTAGTGCTATGCAGGATTGCTTCCTGCTAAACCAAGAGATCACACTTGATCCCATACTGAAGTAGCACACAGATGTGCTCTTCTTATCTGCAGCACTGCCTGCCCAATCTGAATCAACATAACCCTGCAGGTTAAACTTTTGATTCACATCATACTTGAGCCCATAATCAATTGTACCCTTTAGGTACCTCAGAATATGCTTTACAGCAACCAGGTGAACACCTCTGGGATCCATCAGGAACTGGCTCAATGTATTCACCGCAAAGCAAATATCTGGTCTAGTGTTCATCAGGTACATCAAGGACCCAATCATCTAACGATACACAGTGACATCTACCGGATTAGATGAAGCATCACACAGAAGCTTCAGGTTCGATGCCATAGGTGTGGCCATGGCCTTGCAGTCCATTATCCCGAACCTCTTCAGGATCTCTACTGCATACTTCTCTTGTCCAAGGAAGATACCATCTGCACTCTACCACACCTCCATGCCTAGAAAATAGTGCATCATCCCCGAGTCCTTCATCTCAAACTCGGATCAAAGCTTCCTCTTGGTATCGTCAATCAAACTATCATTACCTGTTACAAATAGATCATCTACATACATAAGTAGTATCACTGGATTGCCATCCTCAACCTTGTAATAAAGGTTGGAATCTGCTTTACTCTTGGTAAAGCCCAAACTGGATAGGAAACCATCCATCCTACCATACCAAGTCCTGGGAGCTTGCTTCAAGCCATACAAGGATTTCTTTAGTTTGCACACATATGACTCCCTGTCATGTGTTTCAATGTTGATGTATATGTAACTTCAGAATGTATTTCATCTATGTATTTCATATATATTTATTGTACCCTTATTAGAGATGTGTTATTCCTCTATAAGGAAGTGTCGTCATGTGGATTGACAAGTGTCGCAAGTGTGTGTACTTGCCGATGGGTTATTAGACCACCATGTGTGGGGTCGGCCCTGAAATATATATTATATTGTGGATGTACCTAGCTAGACAAGTCGGCCCCATAAGGTCACTGGGCAAACAGGTTAGTATAAATAGAGATCAGGAGATCTCTATTTAGATCATTCGAAAAGACACACTTCTCTCACTCAAAAAGTGGCGCACTAGTGAGGAGGAGGATCATCTATTCTAGGAGACTATCTCAAGTGTATTTTGGTTGTACTTTGGTTGAGCCATTGCTCTCTCTATCTCTGAGGAAGTTGTGGGGTTTTTCACCTTAGGGTCTTCCCCACGGAAACTCTATGTCTCTTGTCTCTCATGCTTTTGATTCTTGTGATGCTTGTCATGCTTATTGTGATTGTTATGCATTGATATACTGTATATGTTATTCTCTTAGTGAAGATCCTAGAGTATTGTGAATTAATGCTCAAAATTTAACACTCAAAACCAAGTGGCTGCTCCACATACACTTCCTCCTCGACTACACCATTCAAGAAAGCTGTCTTGACATCCATCTGGTGTATCTTTCATTTCATCACTGCAGCCAGGGAAAGTACTGATTTGATGGAAGTGTACCTAGCTACATGAGAAAAAGTCTCTTCATAGTCTATTCCCTCTTTCTAAGAGAAGCCACGAGCTACGAATCTTTCTTTGTATTTCTCTATGCTGCCATCTACAGGATGCTTGATCTTGTAGATCCATTTGGAAGTCACAACATACTTCCCTTCAGGTCTTGGGACAACATCCCAAACGTCATTCTTCATTATTGATTGGTATTCTTCGATCATGGCATCCTTCCATTCTTTCTTCTCCACTGCCTCTTCATAACTGGAAGGTTCTTTGTTCATGATATCACAGAGTAAAGAAACATAGCTGGTATGTGATCTGGTCCTCTTCTTTGCTCTGTGTTCTTCTTCTGGAATTCCATACCTTTCTACATCTTGAATGAGCTCTCTAGCCCATGCAGGTTTCCTCTTGTGAGAGTCCTTCTCATGAGGTGGATCTACAGGTATTTGCAAGATATTCAACTTCACGATCTGCTTCTGGAATTGCTTCATTCATGGTGGTGTCTTGGAATCTGTTTTCCTTTGGTTCTTCATGATATTCAATAGGTGTCTTCCTTGACTTGATGAATGTTGAGTTTTCATGAAATGTCACATCCCTACTGACATCAATCTTCTTGAACCCTGGAAAGTATATTCTGTAAGCCTTTGAGCTTTCACTGTACCCCACAAAGATACCCTTCTTTCTTGAAGGATCTAGCTTTGTCCTCTTTTCCTTTGGAACATGTGTATATACTGGACAACCAAAAATTTTGAGATGGCTGACTTCAGGCTTCTTACCAGAGAAGACTTATTCTAGTGTCTTGTTGTCCAATATCTTGTGAGGTGTTATGTTCTGCACATATACAGCTATCCTAGCTGCCTCTGCCCATAAATGCATAGGAAGATCCTGGTCATGCAGCATTGCCTGAGCTGCTTCCACAATTGTTCTATTCTTCCTTTCTTCAACTCCATTCTGTTGTGGATTGTAGGGAGCAATCAACTCCCTCTTAATCCCTGAATCATTGCATAGCTTCTTGAAGTCACCTGAACTGAATTCTCTACCATTGTCTGATCTGAATGTCTTTATTTTCTTATCAGTTTGATTTTCCATCAAGGCTTTGAATTCCTTGAACTTGTCAAATACTTCATCTTTGTTCTTCAAGAAATAAACCCAAGTCTTCCTGGAGAAGTCATCAATGAAAGAGACATAGTAAACATACCCACTCAGAGAACTGGATGACATCGGACTGCATACATCGAAGTGGATAATTTCCAAGATTCCTTTTGATTTGCTTTCACTGCTTGGAAATGCCTTCTTTATGTTCTTTCCTTTTGGACAACCTTTGCAAACACCTTCATGCTTGGTCTTGATTTCAAGAAGACCTTCTACAACTTTGCTTGCAATTGGTAGTGTTTTGTAGTGCACATGTGCAAGCCTTCGATGCCAAAGTTCATTTGGCTCCATGGATTCATGTACCATGGCATGTTCAGGTTGTCCCTTTAGTTTGTACAATCCTCCCTCTTGCTCTCTAATCACCACTGCATCATCAATAGTTTTACCCTTTGGCCACATTAGGACTTGGCCATCTACAAATGAAACTCTCATGCATTTTGCATCCAATGCAGAGATGGAGAGTAGGTTTTTCTTGAGCCCAGTTACAAATAACACATCTTTCATATTCAAAAACTTTCCAGATTCTAGGTTGTAGGAGGCTTCCCCACTTCCTTTGATAGGGTATTGATAATCATCACCAAGTTTCACTTTATGGGGTGATTCATGTTTAGATAAATTTACAAAAGATTCTTTAAACCCAGTCATGTGTTTAGAAGCCCCACTATCAATTAGCCAATCATTGCAACCATGAGAAATAGTACCTGTGAGAGCAGAGATTAGAACATACTCTTCTTCGCTTGATGACTCATCATCATCACTTTCTGCTCTAGCTTTCTTCCTGGGAGGTTCATCATCCTCAGCAGCATGAGCATGATATCTTCTTTTTTTATTCTTCTTCTTCTTGTTGAAGTTGTTGTCTTTCTTCTTCTTGGGAAAATTTGAAGCAAAGTGTCCCATTTCATTACATTCGTAACATCGAACATGAGATAGATATTTCTTCTTGCGATGAGCGTGAGAATGCTTCTTGTTGTGAGATTTATCCTTCTTAAACTTGCTTCCCTTGGTGTGACTTGTGAGGGCTTGATCTTCATTCCCCATCTTTTCTTCTCGTGCCACAAGCCTTGCTTCTTCTTGTGAGCATTCTTCCCACGGTCTGCTGAAGGATACCAACTTCTTTCTTGCACAGATTCCTTGGATAAAGGAATCCCATGACCTGGGTAGGCCATTCAGAGTGGTCATGACAACTTCACCATTCTCCACCATTTCATCCACTTCTTCTAGTTGTTCCTTGATCTGAGAGACCCTAGAAAAATAAGATTGAATGGATTCTCCATTCTGAAGCTTTACCCCTTTCAATTGGTTTTGCAGATTCATCTTTCGATTTATGTTCTTCCCTTCAAATAGCTTGGATAGGGAATCAAACATCTCTTTGGGTGTTCTTCAGAGATGACACATGGGGGATGAGATGGTCCTTGATAGAATCAACAATGATTCTCTTTGCCTTGACCAAGTTCTTCTTGTGGAGGGCTTTAGCCTCTTCTCCTTCTAGGACAGGGACCTCTTCCCTTATGTAAGTATCCAATTCATTTTCTTCTAGGATTAACCCAATCCTATACTTCCATGCTCAGAAGTTATCAGCCCCTTCAAGCTTATCCTAAAGCTTAGTGTGGTGAGACATCTTAAAGAGTACTTCAAATGGAAATAGAAAAGATTTAGGTCTTACCACTTGATTTGCTGAAAACTGGATCTAGTCTCGGATTAAGGTTTGTTAGAGAAACCCTAAAAATTAAAAATGTGAATTTCAACTTTTTGAAAGGATAGAAAAATGTGCCTTGATGAGCTGATCAACCTAGTGTATTCAGAATTTTAGATCTGCAAAGTTTCATCCTTCATAAATGCCTTTTAGTCTTCCCGGATTCACTAGGGAGGACCCTGAATTAGGGTTCGAGTTTCCCGAAGATTTACCCAACCAAAAATCTCGATCCAAAGCTCTAAACTTCGATCTTTCCAAGGAGCTTCTAGCTATGTCTTTAGTTCATAAATTCCTATCTTTGTGGAAACCCTAATTTTTAGGGCCAAAACTGAAAGTGCTCGGAACTGAATTCTGATTGGATAGAAAGATTCACCTTGCTGAGGAGAGTCAATCTATCATATTTCTTTTCCAAAATATGTGGAGAGAAACCCAATAAACAAGAAACCCTAGGTTTCCGCCACTGCACAATGTCTTCTTCTCAGGTTAGCTCTGATACCATGTTAATTTTTTAGCATTAACTCAATATACTCTAGGATCTTTACTGAGAAAATAACATGTACAGTATATCAATGCATATCAATCATCATAAGATGCAAACATAAGAGACAATAGACACACAGAGTTTCCGTGGGGAAAACCCTAAGGTGAAAAACCCCACAACTTCCTCAGAGATAGATAGAGAAATGATACAACCAAAGTACAACCTAAGTACACATAGATAGACTCCTCCTAACAGCTGATCCTCCTCCTCACATGTGCGCCACTTTTCGAGTGATGGATGAGTGAATAATGAAGTGATAAAATAGAGAGATCCTGCTCTTTATTTATACTTGTTCTAAGCAGCCTAATAAACCTATGGGGCCGACTTGTCTAACTCAGCCTAATAAACCCAGGTTAACTTAATCAGGGCTGACCCCACACATGGTGGTCTAATAACCCATCGGCAAGTTACGACACTTGCGACACTTGTCAATACAAATGACGACACTTCTGTATAGAGGTATAATACATCTCTATAGGAGTACAATAAAATACATAGATGAAATACATTCTGAAGTTACATATACATCAACAATATAAACGACATTAACATCATCAATAGAAATGGTCCATTATGTTATAATTAAATGCAACCCAATGTAGTATAAACAACATTCACAACATTAATGGATGAGAATATGAGTATTTCTATTAATAAGTAACAAGAAGTACAATATGATACGACCTCTTGTCGGCAACCAATCTGAACCAAGATCTGGGTCTTTCCACTTGTGCCTCCACCACTTCAATCCTCCATGGAATGGAAAACTCAAACTATGATAGGAGTTTGGAAGGTGAACATAAAGGGTTCACAACTAAAAGGATCAATGAGTGTAGACTCAAGATAGGGAAAAAAATCCACTAGAATTCTCTTGCTCTCTCTTTGCTCTCCCGTCCATATGCCATATGTGCTCAATATATAGTCCTCTCAAAGGTAAGTGAAAGGACACATCGAGGCATTTTGGGGAAAATGAAGGGCCAAAGGTCGCCCTATGATCGCTTTTTGGGAGTAAAAAGTAATTAACTAGTTATTTTTACCATTTTACATGCTACTTGCGGGCTGTAGTGATGCAACTCGCGGGTACGCCCACTGCAATGATATAGCCAGCGTACAAGGGAAAAAATAGGGAAAGAATGTGTCTGAAGGATATAAAGTGGATCTAGGTCAGTAAAATGGATCTTACAGGCCAAAGAGTGTTGATGCTCACAACGTGGAAAATTACGTTGTAACAGATGCCCCCTAATGTGTGAGGTCAGAGACTGATGCTACGATGGCTGAAATACATTATAAATCTCGGAAGTGGAGTGATGGAGACACAAGTATCCCTGAATACAATAGTATCCCTGAATACATGTTGGTATAGTACAACAATCTGATACAATGGCCATGAATAGGAAGTACATAGTGAATACATGTCATAAGTGATCACAGCCATGATCCCTCTACAGTAAGATATGGTCTCCTGCTGAAAAGGAAACAACTGGTACAAACTGGAGGTAAAAACTGCTGATATCTTAGAGGTGATATCTCAGCTGTAAAGTCATAATCATAAGCAACATACTGAATGCCACTATCGCCTAGGGTCTTCTACACAAGTCTTCGATGGTGCAAGTCCCATCAAGTGAATAAAGGAGTTGAGGTTGAACCTAATGTGACATCATCTGATTACCGTCCAATGATGGATACCGTTAACAGACGCGAGATAACCCACCGATAATGAAAATGGGAATCAAGGCATAGAGTACAATCATCAGAGTGTGAATAGATGTGTTGAAGTCGAACACTAGGATGAATCCATCGATTAGGGGACATTAATGTATTCCCAAAACTGTCGATGGTGAGAGAGCCTACCATTAATGACTACAAGCCTCAAGGTACTCAACCGAACTCTAAGCCTCAAGTCCCGAAATAAATGGGTTGAAGTCGATGGAACGAGACTCGATGGAAGGAGGGAATTAAGGCATCCCCCATCAACTAGCACGAGGTACCCGCTACGCTGAAATATTTGGAAGATCTCAGGTGAAACGGACTGACTCAATAAGGATGGTCGACATGCAATAGTCAAGAAATCTGAGGAGTGGCCGACTCTGGTTTCAGGACTTCCTTTGAACAAGAGCATGAGCAGATGAATAGACTCAGGCAGCATAGACTCAATATAGACTATGCAATGCAGGAGGCATCACAAAGGGATCCATAATGACTGGAAGCTTAACCAATCGGTGGAGTAAACTGAGAAACAAGTACAGCTCCTAAGGTCCAACTATAGTCCCAACTGATAATGTATGGAGTGGAATTAATGCTTTGTTCAAAGGCGACACAATAGCTGCCAACTAGAAGTAGTAACCATAATACCGTCCGGATTTTTGGAATATATATATTTTTTTTGGTCTTTTTGATAATTGGAAAAGATTGAAAAAGAATAAAATTGCTTATAGTACAACAAGTGAGGGAACGAGTGTCAAATAGCAGGCAGACTAGTCCGAAGTAGTGGAACATGCCTATGATCAATGCAAGGAAGCATGTGAAGGATGTAGACATTCGGGGGGGGGGGGTTCCCTCAGGGTCAAAAGGTCATCAAATTGTGAAGGACAAATGGAAGCTCTACAAGGCTCGACAGGAAAACATGCTAAGGCACTAGGCTAATAATTGAGTAAGCAGGAGCCGGCACAAGGCTCAAATGGCAAGCAGGATGATGCAATGCAATCACAACTTGATATAACTGGGGGATTCCTTATGGGATATGTCCAACATAAGACAAAGTAGAGTATGAATCTTTATTGCAAATTTATGGCGTAACTACAAAGGACTCCCGATCCTAAGGACAAACAACGACATGGGCACCATAATGCAAACGGGGGTTCTAACTAGGGTACCCATGTTCGGAAAAGTCCTACCGCCTCATATGACACTTCTATAACAATGTGAAGGCTCTGTATCGGTTAAGAAGCGGGGTTGCACCTAGGGTTTATGAAAATGGTCAAAAGGTCAAATGCATAATGCATGTGAAAATGTCATCTAACATATATGGCAGGTGTGAAATATACCTTTCGTAGGCATGAAATGGTCCAAAACAACTCTCACCAAAGAAATCTGGTCAAAAAATGTTGCTCCAAGATGTCATATTAGTCCAAAACAGCTTAAAATGGAGGAAACTATAGACAAATGGGTTTTGAAAATATAAATAGTAACAAAAAATTACAAATTACAATTCATTTTTACTATTCACCCATTTGGAGCTTTGTGGTTAGTTTTCACCTTGAAGTTCAACTGCTGATTCTGGGAGCTACAGGCTCCAGTTTTGTATTATGACACTACCATTTTGGACATATTATTTATAAAAACTATGGTTCTCCGGTTCTACTAATGATGTGTGTATGTACAAATGTATGAATGTATCTTTTATTTGTGTGCTTCATTATGAATGTGACAAATGACAATCTAGGACATAATTAGCATATGAATCAGATATATGATTAAAACTTCTCGGAGCATGAATGTATGTAATTGAAACAAAATGTCGTTCCAAGAGTCTTACCCTTAATAATTTCCGTAGTAACGTAGGATCCCTCACACGGTACTGACCATTCAACTGAGACACAACTAGTTGTGAGTCCAGGCAGACTTCTAAAGACTGGATACCATGTGAAATAGCATCCCGAAGTAGCTCAATCATGGCACTATACTCAACCACATTGTTAGATGTAGGACCAAGACAAGCACTTCCTAAGGACACAACTAGGTGGTCAGGTGAATAAATAACCCAAGCAGTAGAAGCAAGTTGCTGCGTATGACGGCAAGCACCATCTGCGAATCCTAAGAACGTAGGAAATTCCATTGACATATGTTAATCAAACGGAAGTGAATCAGCAAACCCAAAAAACCAAAGTAAGCTAAACTATGTACAGAAACAACTATACAATAGTATACAAAAGCATTAGCTCGAACTAGAAGTTCAAGCATAATACCGCTTGAGGTAGAACCCATTTCTAGGCTCCTTCAAGACGTTCCCCTCATAGTCCTCTAATTCATAGTCTCCTTTTTCCAGGACATGCCTCACAATGTAAGGACCATGCAACATGGGGTTAAAATTGCCTGCCCCCAGGGGTTCTTTAGATTGGTCATATAAGAGGACCAAGTCACCATCATCATATTGCCGGGGACGGAGAGACCTATTGTACTGAACCCTAACATGATGTTTATTGGCATCTATATCCATGAAGACATGTCAACGTTGCTCGTCAAGTTGCTCAAGGTGGATTAAACGTTGCTCAATACCCCTCATATCAGGGAGGAGCTCTATGGCTAGCTTAAGTGAAGGGATTTCACATTCAATCGGTAAAATCGACTCCACACCGTGTACCAACTGAAACGGTGAGAACTCGGTGGCAGTCTTGACCGTGGTTCGATACGCCCAAAAAGTAGGATATAACATAATATGCCAGTTGTTCTTTCTTTGTTGGATGGTATGTTGGAGAATGGCCTTTAAAGACTTATTGACTGCTTCAAGCTGACCATTCGCTTGGGGATAGTAAGAAGATGAGTGTTCTTGAAGAAACCCAAGCTTGAGTGACAAATCCTCCATCATTTTGTTCTAAAAGTGACTTCCATGGTCAGTGAAAATCTCTTTCGGAATACCGAACCGAGTGATAATATGATTGAACACGAAATGGGCTACTGTAGCACCATCAACTTTTATGGTAGGCATGGCCTCATCCCATTTGGAAAAGTAGTCCATAGCCACTATGATATGGTGATGCCCCCCAGCCGAAGCTGGTTTGCAATCCATGAAATCCACCCCCCACTTGGTGAAGGGACCGATGGTGATGACTAGATGGAGGGGCACTAGATGCGAGCATATATTCCGAGAAAACAGCTGGCAAGGGTGACATCTCTTCACAGCGTTCACACAATCTTTAAAGATGGAAGGCGAAAAGTAACCAGTTTGCATAATACGTTGGCCTATAGCAAGCCCAGATAAGTGACCACCACATGCCCTAGCATGGAAATCATTAAGCACATGCTCCGCTTCTTCGTGAGTCAAGAAACGACAGAGAATAGAATCCTTTCCTCAGTTATACAAAGTGTCACTAATGATAGTATAATATTTAGCGTGATGTTTCACACGCTGTCACTCGTCCCGCGAATATTACGAAGGAAAATTCAAAGTTTGGAGATATACAATGACATCCCCATACTAAGGGTCCTCCGACAAGATAAGAAACAAGTGTTCATCCACAAAGGAATCTTCATGGATGACATCCTCATCAAGTCTCGGAAGGTCCGACATAAGCTCAGCAAACACCAACGATTTCACTGACTTCGCCGAAGCAAAATCGTTGAAGGATCACAATCCATTTATTGTAATTCCCCCCCTATAAGGCGTCGTTATAGCACGAACTGAAATAGATTGATATGCGCTACAAATGTGGTCCTTCTAAGCAAAATATAATGTCGTAACCATTGGACTGCATGGACAGTCACAAGTGCTAGCTTTTCCACGTGAGTATATCTTAGTTCAGCATCTACTAGATTTCGACTAAGGTAATAGATCACATGCTCGACGAGTACACCATCAACTTGAACTAAGACCATGCCAATCATCTCTTGAGATGCAACCACATAAAGTATAAAATCTCATGCGAAGTCGAGTGGACTAAGCATAGGGGCTTATACCAAAGATTTTTTAAGGGAATCGAAAGACTACTAGGCTCACTCATCCCAGATAAATGGTGTGTCTTTCTTCAACAAGTGCATGAAACCTTTGTTAGTATTAGCATAATTGACTACAGAGAGACGTAGGAAAGTAACTCTCCCTTGGAGGCTCTGAAGTTGAAACAAGTTGCGTGGAGGAGGCAACCAAAATATTGCCTCAACTTTAAGAGGATCGACTCTAATACTCTCTTTCGAAACTATGAATCCTAGAAGGCGACCTGACCTCACCGCAAAGATGCATTTATTGGGATTCAATCGGATCTTGTAGCATATACATCGTTTAAGAATCCAATGGAAGTGCTTGGGGTGGTTCATTCTCTTGCGAGAATGGCCGGTAATATCATCCAAGAAAACCTCCATTGTACTTTTAAGGTCGTGAAAAGCATAGATCATGGCACGCTGAAACGTAGCTCTGACATTTTTAAGGATGAAGGGAATTTTTTGGTATCCAAATGTACCCCAAGGACGAATGAAAGTAGTCTTATGTTGGTCCTCGGGTTATATCCCGAAAATCCATCCATGAACAAAAAAATCTCACTTCCTGCACAAGCATCCAAGATCTGATCAATGAATGGCATGGGGAAGTTGTCTTTCAGATACGCATGATTCAAGTCTCTAAAATCAGTGCATAAGTGGATTGTTCCCTTCTTCTTATCCATGGGAACGGGGTTTGACACCCATTCAGTAAGAGGAACGAGGTAGATAAAACCAGCTCTGAACAGTTTTTCCACCTCTGCCTTAATGGCTGGTGCCTTCCTAGGTTTAACATCATGAAGACGTTTCCAAACTAGTTTAGCATGAGGATACGTTCTAATCTCATGTTGGACAATACTGGGGTCTATTCCTGGCATCTCCTCATATGACCAGGTGAAAGCTTCCTAAAGTTCAGTAAATAGTTCGGTGTAAATGGCAATTTCCTCAGAAGAGAAATCAGCACTGATGTAAACGTTCTCAATCTTTCCGGGAGTGCGAGATATGTTGATCGGTATGGTCAGGGAAATATTAGCCATGTTACCCTCCATGAAAATCTTATGAGATCCCAAAATAGCCACAGGGTGACCAACCATATCGGCAAGAGTTGTCCTAAACTCTTCTTGCTCGACGAGATCGAGGTTGGGAAGGAAATAAGAGCGATGGTGCATATCCTCCCAAGGCCTCTCACTACCACACATGGCATTGATAATAGCTTCATTTGAGGGTAAAGTACCATCAAGTCAATCGTTCGAACAAGATAAATCGGCTGCTCAAATTGGTAGCGTAACGGGATCTTCCTCATTTATCCGAGAAGAGGGGAGATCTGGTTCTGCAGTGGCTTGTTAAATATCCTGATAAGCAATCTCAGTAGTAGATAGTGGCATAGACATCCTGACGTGCGCAATGTCTCCAGACGTAGAGCTCGTGGATGGTAAAGTCCATGGATCATCAAAATATGAAGTCCAAAATGGTACATTATGCAAAGGAGGAGACGCATTGTTGGAAATGGTTTCAATAAAATTAATAGGAGCAAGAAAATCATAAGATCCCATCAATGAAGGGTACATACGACCACCCATGTTCCCAGTTGCCGGCTGAGAATCTGTAACCCGTGGGACTATGGATCCTGTAAATGTTGTGGGAAGAGGATTAACGAAATCCAGCTGATCGATTGTCACAATATTGCCTTCATGTGGAAAGCAAATAACTATGAATACAGTAGACGTGACATATTTCATAGCGTACATCCAATTCTGACCCAGTAAAAGGTTGTAGTTGATGGGCACATCAACCAATTCGACTTCAATAGGCACAGGCTTACCTCCCAAGCGGACAACAAGGGAAGGGATAATCCCATGTGGCTTAAATGACCGACCGTCAAATGCAGTGAGCATTGTCCTAGACGTGAGTAGAGGAGGAGAGGCGAGAGATTTCCAACAAGTTAAATACATCACTGATGCGGAAGACCCTTCGTCAACCATCGTTCTCCTGAGAAAATTATGAAGACACTCCACATGGATTTGAAAAGCCACGTGGTAAGGTAAGCGAGGTTAAGCATCAGTAGTGTCAAACTTAATAACACTGGGACTTGCCCCATCCTGAACTCCTAACGCATTCAAAAGGGCATGCCTTTGAGAAGGACACTCATGTAAAACTTCAAGAGCCGACATGGCACACGGAGTTTGGCCCAAATACTCTACAATGGAGTAGTTATGGGCGGCTCAAGCATTAGGATTATGCGTAGACCACTTAAGAACACCTTTTGGTATCCGCGGCATAATAGAGGGATTCTCGATATGCAAGGAGTTATCAGGAGGAGGGGGAGGCTCACTCCCCATATTAGGTTGTGGTGCATCATAATTGCATTGACGAGTAGCAACACTAACTTCCGATTGAACCATATTCATGCATCCATAACCACTAGTATTGGAAGAAGACATTGCAGTCTCATTAGCTCCATAACCAGTAGCGGGAGCATGTGAAGCCATGTTTTGATGATGAGGAAGGGGATCCTTCAACACAACTGGTCTCTGTGCAAGATGCTTTGATGCTTATTCAATTTGAGGACACAAGTGAGTAAGATGATATTCCCTGCAAAGCTTACAAGGAAATTTCACCTTACTCCTAGGTTTATGGTCCTCACCAGCATTTCTACCTTCCCTAGGAGGGTTGGCATTCTACTTACAAGGGATATTGTGATTACTATTATTGTTTCCATCCTTACAGTTGTTTCTCCCCTTCTTCTTACCACTAGGTTGCTGGTTACCAGATGGGTTCATCGATTGCACACTCTGTACATCGGACGACGGGGTGGAAGTGGACAAGGTGTGAACCTCTCTGGGAATAGACTAGTTAAGTGACAAATTTTTCATTTTATTAGCCACCAAATCTACAGGGCGAGTACTTGCGGATCCCACAATTCCATCGGCATGTGGTCCAAGAACTGACTTGGGATCATGTCATGTTCGCGATGCGTGAGGAATAATGTCGTAAAAAATGCTAGACTGGGAGTATAGCAAATCTAACTGCTATACTTTTAAGATGGCTTGTTCATTAGTCACAATGCCGGACATCGAAACATCCTTAGCAATATAAGGAAGTAAAGACTTGAGGAACCATTCCAACAGAAACTCTGGAGGAATGTTGGCTTTCACTAACCTCTTCCGCCAATGCCACTCTTGAACGTGGTCAGAAATATGTGTGGCCTTATTCTAGCGGAAGGTAGAAAAAAGTTCAGTACCAATATCGTAACGAACCAGAAATTGGAAATGATCCAAGAAAACCAAAGCAATCTCATTGAAACCCCTATAAGTGTTCCCAGGAAACTCAACATACCACTTCACAGCTGCCCCCGTGAGGGTGCGTTGAAATAGTCATAATCGAACAGAATCATGATTCAACGAGTTGGAAGAGCACCAAAGGTGAAATGTTATCACATGATCACCCAAATCCTCACCACCTTTCCCCTCAAACTTAGGAACGTCTGAAGGGAGCTTGGTAAGGACCGGAGGCCAATTAGGGTCGTGACACACCGGATCATTCGTGAGCTTCGAAAGATCCAGAAGATTCAAATGTGCAAGGAACGGGAGCTACAGCTGGAAATCTTGATTATAAGTGCCCATGAAAGGTTGGTTGTACGGAATGAATTATAAGATGGACCAAACGCTTGACTATGAGCATTCAAATACTGATTATACAGACCTTACTAACCATAAGCTTGACCATGGCCATAAGGTTGATAACCTCCTCTAACCTGACCCATGTGAGAGTAAGCAGGTATATTGTTAAGTTTAACCTAATTTGACCAGCAACATCACTGAAAGAAACACAATCACAAGATAGACAAGGATTTACCCTGGGAAACCCTCATGGGGTAGAAAACCCAACAAAGCTTTCCTCAATATAGATGATCAACCAAATACAAGATGTAGAAACCAAAACAAGAGCTCCTCCTCCTCCTATGCTGACCTCTCTCTCACTTGTGCACTACTTCCAAGTGGATGAATGAAAGAGATAAGTGAGGAACATCCTCCTCTACTTATACTTTTTTTCCGACTAACTTTTTACCCTATGGGGATGACCTCTCCTAGGAGAGTCTAATAACCCTCAAATAATTAACTCAGGGCCAACCTCTCCTAGGAGATTTAATAACCCTAGTTACCATAATCTCTTGGAGGAATAAACATCTCTGGATACATAGCAAAGTCCCATCGGAGGAATGAAACATCTCCGGAATAATAAAGTACAAATATAATATTCTTTGAAGTTACAATATTTCAACACTCCCCCTTAACGAGAAGGACATCTGCAGGAGCAAGGAGTCATCGACATCATACAAGATACATCTATAAAACATTGGAAGCTTTCTCAACATCAACAGTAACTCAAGCAGTTACTGAAACATCTTCAATACTGGAACATCAACATCTTCAGTACTGAGTCTTCATTTTCTGCAGCACTTGAACAGCTATAGAAACATCAACATCAACATCTGGATCGTCACGATCATCAGCATCGTCATCACACGATCATTAGCATCATCATCACATGATCATCAGCATCATCATCATACGATCATCAACATCGTCATCACATGATCGTAGCAGCATACCCTGCAAAACAAATGATCCATTTAAGACACCATAACATGTCTAGGGATGATGCAGTCCACTCATCAACTTAGACAAAGTATAAGAACCATTTTTCGAAGACATATGTCTATGGATCAATTTAGGGACTGAAGTCTGGGGACGATATAATCCCCTCTTGTCCACTAGGGACCACTTCTTAGAGACATCTGTCTATGGATCAATTCAGGGACCAAAGTACGAGGATGATACAATCCCCTCTCATCCACTAGGGACCTCGGAGACATAATTCTACAAATCAATTCAGGGACCGAAGTTCGGGGATGATACAATCCCTTCTTGTCCACTAGGGACCATGGAGACATAAGTCTGGGGATCAATTCAGGTACCGAAGTTCGAGGATGATACAATCCCCTCTCATGTACATTTTGAACTAGTGGTTCTGGGATGATGCAATCCCCATCACGTACATTTTGAACTAGTGGTTTCGGGATGATGCAATCCCCATCACGTACATTTTGAACTAGTGGTTCTAGGATGATACAATCTCCATCATGTACATTTTTAACTAGTGGTTCTGGGATGATGCAATCCCCATCACGTACATTTTGAACTAGTGGTTCTGGGATGATGCAATCCCCATCACGTACATTTTGAACTAGTGGTTCTGGGATGATGCAATCCCCATCATGTACATTTTGAACTACTGGTTCTTGGATGATGCAATCCCCATTACGTACATTTTGAACTAGTGGTTCTGGGATGATGCAATCCCCATCATGTACATTTTGAACTAGGCGTCCAGGGATGATACAATCCTATCATATCAACTAGGTACCACATACTGACCTCATCGTTAGAACAAGTAACCTCATCATCGATACAATTATCCATATCATCAATATAGTATCCTCATTAATACAGTATTCACATCATCGATACAGTATCCTCATCATTACAGTATCCACATCAACGATACAGTATCCTCATTAATACAGTATCAACATGTATCCTCATCATTGACCTTACCATCAATATGGGCAATCTCATCATCGATACAGGTATCCTCATCGATACTAGTATTCAAAGATATCTTTATCGACCATATCACTCCCCCTTTCGAGGAGGGTCCTTTTGAACTACACCAAGCTTGTCTCGGAAATACTCAAACTTTACTCGAGACAGAGGTTTGGTCAACACATCCACAACTTGTTCATCAATGCCTACATACTCGAGCTTGATAGCTCCTTTCTGCACCATATCCTGTATATAGAAATATGAAATCTCTATGTGCTTTGAATTATCATGAAATACTAGATTCTCTATCATTTTGATACAACTCTGGTTGTCACACAGGATCACATTGGGGTCCATCTCTAAGTCAAACAATCTTGATAACAACTTCCGAAGCCATACTGCTTCGCAACTAGCAGAGTAGGAAACTATATATTCCGCTTCAGCTGTGCTCAGAGCCACACTTGAATGCTTCTTGCTAAACCACGAGATCATGGCAGATCCCATATAATAACATCCACCTGATGTACTCTTCCTGTCTGATATGCTTCCTGCCCAATCAGCATCTGTGTAGCCATACAATCTGAAGTCATGATCTCCTCAATAATATAGACCAAAATCTATCATACCTTTTAGGTACCTCATCACATGCTTTGCAACAATCAAGTGAACTCATCTAGGTTCCACTAGATACTGACTCAGGGTGTTCACCGCAAAGCATATGTCTGGCCTGGTATTTGTCAGATACATTAATGACCCAATAATCTGTCTGTACAGAGTCACATCTACTAACTCTGAAGAGTCATCAACTAGCAATTTCAAGTTGGAATCCATGTAAGTTGCCATGGCTTTGCATTCCAACATATCGAATCTTTTCAAGATTCCCACAACATACTTTCCTTGGTTGAGAAAGATTCCATCTGGTCCTTGCCACACTTCTAGACCTAGGAAGTAGTGCATCAATCTGAGATCTTTCATCTCAAACTCTGATGAGAGATTCTTCTTGCACTCGATAATCTGTTTCTCATTTCCAGTCAGAAATAGATCATCCACATATAGTAACAATATGAGAGGTTCATCATTCATAACCTTGAGATAAATATTAGGATCAGCTTTACTTTTGGTAAAGCCCAAGCTTGTCAAGAAACTGTCAATTCTTCCATACCAAGCTCTGGTAGCTTGCTTCAACCCATACAAATCCTTCTTCAGTTTGCATACATGGGTTCTTCTATCTTCCACCTCAAATCCTTGAGGTTGTTCTATGTACACTTCCTCCTCAATCACACCATTCAAAAAGGCTATCTTCACATCCGTCTGGTGTAAATCCCACTTCATCATGGATGCAAGTGCCATGATGGTTCTAATGGAAGTGTACCTTGCAATTGGTGCAAATGTCTCTTCATAGTCAATTCCCTGTTTCTGAGAGAATCCTATGGCCACAAATCTAGCTTTATATTTTTCAATTCTACCATCCGCAACATGCTTTATTTTGTATATCCATTTGGAGGATACCACACTTTTGTCTTTAGGCTTAGGAACTATATCCCAAACATCATTATCCATTATTGACTGGTATTCCTCTGTCATTGCCTCTGCCCACTCTTTCTTATGAGCTGCCTCTTCATAACTAATAGGTTCTTGATCTACAAGATCACACATCAAAGCCATATAGTTGGAGAAGGGCTTTGGTTTCTTGCTCACTCTAGTGGAGCCTTCAGGAGCTCCATACATTTTTTCTCCTAATATAATATATCTTTCCCATGTTGGCTTTCTTTTCCTTGAAATGTTTGAAATGGGGGGTTCTTGTGGTTCTATCATATCATGGTCTTCAAGTGTTACATCTCCAGGGATGGGAACAGTCTCTGCAATTCTGGGAGGTGCATCTTCTTCATATACTTCTTCATACTGGCACTTCCTAGATTTCTTGAGATTTGTCTCTTCATCAAATGTCACATCCCTACTAATCTCCATATGGTGGAATCCTGAGATGTATAATCTGAATGCCTTCGATGTTTCACAATATCTAACAAATATTCCCTTCTTTCTGGAAGGGTCTAATTTAGTTCTCTTTTCTTTTGGAATGTTAATATATACATGACACCCAAATATCTTGAGGTGGCTTACCTCAGGATTCTTCCATGTAAACACTTCTTCTTGGGTCTTGGATTCAAGAGCACTATGAGATAGTCTATTCTGCACATAGATTGTTGTCCTGGCTGCTTCAGCCCATAGATACATAGGTAGGTCTTGATCATGTATCATTGTCTTCACTGCTTCCATAATGGTTCTATTCTTTCTTTTCGCAACACCATTTTGTTGAGGATTGTAGGGAGTGGTTAACGCCCTCTTGATTCCAGCTTCTTTACAAAAGACTTCAAAATCTTTTGAAGTGTATTCTCCACCATTTCCTGAGTATTTTGATCTTCTTTTCTGAAAGATTTTCTATTAATGCTTTAAACTCCTTGAACTTTCCAAAGACTTCATTCTTCCCTTTTATAAATTATATCCAAGTCTTTCTGGAGTAGTCATCAATAAATGTAAGGTAGTATTCATATCCACTCAAAGATGTGGAGGGCATTGGTCCACATACATCTCAATGAATCAATTCCAAAATACTCTTAGTCTTTGTTTCACTCTTTGGAAATGGGTTCTTGATATTCTTCCCTTTTGCACATCCTTTGCATGTGCCATCATGATCAATCTTCAAATCTGGTAGTCCTATGATTACTTTACTCACATGATGTAGTGCTTTGTAGTTAATATGAGCAAGCCTCCTATGCCATAGTTCACTAGGTCTAGTGGCTTCATGAACAAGGGAAGCTTCTGGATGTCCCTTGAGTTTGTATAGATCTCCTTCCTCTTCACCAATAACAATTGCAGCCTCAATTGATTTTCCTTTGGACCACATGAGTACTTGTCCTTCATCTTCAATCGTGTTCCAAAATCAAGCTTGTAGCTTGCTTCACCAATTCCCTCGATGGGATATTGATAGTCATCTCCTAATGACACCTTTTGTGGGGAGGTCTTCTCTTCCAGTTTTGAAAGAGTTTTCTTTTGTCGAGTCATGTGATTTGAAGCACCACTATCAATAAGCCATGTATCTTCTCTAGGTTTTATAGATCCAGAGAGTGCAGAGAATATAACATACTCTTCTGCATCTTCTTCTTCATTCCATCAAGATCTTCTCTTGAAGAAGGGCCTTTCTTCTTCTTCTTCTTCTCTTCTAGATATTTTCTTGTGAGGCCTTTCTTCCTCTCCTTCTTCTTCTTCACTTTCATCTTCTTCTAGGTGTGCTTGATGTATTTTATGGTGGAATCCCTTCTTCTTTTCCTTTGAGGGACAATTCCTAGCAATGTGTCCTATTTTATGACAATTGAAACATTCAAATGTGGAAAAATTTCTTCCTTGAGTAGTTCCTCTTCTCTTCTGAAATCTTAGTGGAGGTTGAGACTCCTTGTGACTATCCTTCTTGAAGTAGGGTTTATTCCTTCTTCTTTTGGTGTGAGTGGCCAAGGCTTGGTCACCTTCTTTGAGCAAGGCTTCTTTGTTAGCAACCCTAGCTTCTTCTTGGATGTAATCTTCCCATACCACATAAAACTTCATGCTTTCTTTTTTGGCACACATGGTTTGGATAAATGAATCCCATGGTCTAGTGAGACCATTTAGAGCAGTCATGACTAGTTAATGTTCATCAAGGGTATCTCCAATGGCATCTAGTTGTTCCTTGAACTGGGAAACCCTTGAGAAATAATCTTGAATGGATTCTCCTTGATTCATCTTGGTGCTCTTCAATTGAGCTCTCAAGTTCATATTCCTATTGATGTTCTTTCCTTCATACATTCTGGAAAGGGCATCATACATTTCCTTTGGGGTCTTCTTGGATGCCACTTGGGGAATCAAGCGGTCTTTTATAGAATCAGCAATGATTCTCTTTTCCCTAATCAAGTCCTTCCTATACTTCTCTTTAGCTTCATCTTCTTCAGGTTCTGCAATTTCATCCTTGATATATTGGGCAAGATCATTCTCTTCAAGAATGAGACCAATCCTATATTTCCATGCCCGAAAATTCTCTATACCTTCTAGCTTGTCCTCAAGCTTGGTGCTTGGGGCCATCTTATCCAGGGGGTCACCAAAAATTGAAAATTTCAAAAAATGAAAAACTGACCTTACCAGGAGATTGGCTTGACTAAGGTGAGGTTGCTGGTATGCTTACTTTTTGGAAACTTCAATTTTTCAGCCTCCAAACTTGACCAACGAATTTCGGACCTGCTATAGAAATCTAGTTCTGGTTTTTTCTGGTTTTCTGGTTTTTTGCACTTTTCATCAAACTAGGGTTTGACTTTCCCATAGTTCTACCCAACCAAAAATCTCGATCCAGGGCTCAAAACTTCAATTTTGAGGAGGGCTAGCCAGCTATGCAATCAGAATCCAAAAATTCCAACTTTTGCAGAAACCCTAATTTTCACCGGAGGACGAGAGAGAGATTTTCACCTTATGAAAGATGTCCTATTCAGGCTAGCTCTGATACCATGTTAATTTTAACCTAATTTGACTAGCAAGATCACTAAAAGAAACACAATCACAAGATAGACAAGGATTTACCCTGGGAAACCCTCATGGAGTAGAAAACCCAGCAAAGCTTTCCTCAATATAGATGATCAACCAAATACAAGATGTAGAAACCAAAACAAGAGCTCCTCCTCCTCCTATGCAAACCTCTCTCACACTTGTGTGCTACTTGCAAGTGGATGAATGAATGAGATAAGTGAGGAACATCCTCCTCTACTTATACTTGTTTTTCGACTGACTTTTTACCCTATGGGGCCAACCTCTCCTAGGAGAGTCTAATAACCCCCAAATAACTAACTCAGGGCTGACCTCTCCTAGGAGATCTAATAACCCTAGTTACCACAATCTCTCGGAGTAATAAATATCTCCAGATACATAGCAAAGTCCCATCGGAGGAATGAAATATCTTCGGAATAATAAAGTACAAATATAATATTCTTTGAAGTTACAATATTTCAACATATATATGTGTTTTGGGCACCATATTGAGGTGGGTTTTACTAGTGGCTAGCACTGACTGTGTTGTAGTAAGGGTTTCCACCATAATTATGGGGCATATATGTACTATTTGTAGCGGGAACCATGTTGTAGTGACCATGATGGTAAGGTATGTTCCCACCCCCAACATAAGCATTAGGATTAGCATGAGAAGTCATGTGGTGACCATAAGCATGAGATGTATTCCCAACCCCAAAATTGGTGTTACTAGTAGCAGGAATGGTGGCATTATGACCATGAGGATAAGGTATATTCCCACCTCCTACATCAGCATTACTAGTAGTGGCAGCAGACGCAAAAGTATGCGGTATATCTCCACCCACGTGGTTGGGAGGAGCATTAAAATTCGTGAAAGTGGCCCTAGGTTGACGGGTAGCGGCATGTGTATTAGGTTGTGGATGGCGAGTCGTGTTGCGAACAATGTTCCTATTAGGTTGGGTAGCCCTAGGAGGTGGCTGTCTTCCAACATTTGCATTGTTAGGAGGAATGTGACCAGTCCCCATACTATGTGTGTGAGTGGACAACGTGGTGCCCCTGACGAGGGTATTTCCCCCAGTCGGTGCAGTGTTGCTAACACCATGACTAGTGCCAGCATGACTACCAAAAGTTGTGGAAGGATCAACTGTATTGCAATTAGGCATACCATATGAGAATGAGGTAGGGTTGACCTTAGGGTCTGGGTCATCATGTAACTCTGGCATCCCATATAAATAATTATGTAAAAATGAAGGATCGAACAGGTCGTCCTCGAGTGGATTCAGATCGAACAAACTAGGTTGGGTCTCCGGTGGATCCGGACCAAATAAACTAGGCTGGGTCTCATGTGTATCACCCCCCCGTGCCTCACAAGGAGTACGGGTGTCTGAAGTGTTCTCGACTCTACTTGATGGAGTCGTATGGATTTCTCCCATGTTAGAATATGTAGTCATGACATCTAGGACGTATGTTTCGTAAGAATCTGAAGACTCAGAGGGAGCCCGCTGGTGTCCCCTAGCAACATAGTGTGAAAGTTCGGTAGGATGTAAACTAGCCAACCAATGGGATCGACGGAGAGTAGGACTCCATGCCACGATATCTCTGGAGAGAATATAAAATTACAGTGTCCCCTAATGGCCACCTATCGATCAAAAATAGTAAATCAAGAGCACACACCTAGAGAAACTATAGCAAGGAGCAGACAAATAGAGTGTCTAAATGAGCTCCTGAAACTAGAGCCAGTATGTCTCTCCTAGGAGAGGCTTGAGACTCCCAAACTGTAGCTGGAGGTAACAGAATCAGTTATAACGGCCCCCAGACTTCACTGGGTGCACAGGGTCAAGTCCCTATACAACGGCAACTGTGATGTCTGACCCCTATCTGTCTCAGGATACAAACAACATAACCACTGCAAGCACCCTATGCAATACCTAGGTAAGGAAACTATGGTCACCGCAATAGAACCAATGATCAGGGGGACAGTCGCAGGTGGGATCTGTCGTATGGGAAGGGTAGCTAAGCCTGAAGCACAAGAGCATGAACCTTCGGTACCCCTAGATACGAACAAACCCTGGAAATATCTCCCATGTTCAGCTGGTATTGGAGGGATATCTCTGCAACCAACCTCCCGTGACCTCGTTCTTAACTCTGGTATGAGTAGAGCTTCCTGAGAACACCGATGTATACCATGGATTTCACCACTCCCTGGTCAGACACATAATGTTTCGTCTAGTAGTCTTGCATTGTTTACTCACAATGATCTATTCCAAGACTCTAAACCTATGCTAGTTGGTGTACCCTATAAATAAAATCGTTCTAATCAATTTTAAGATTAGGCATTAATTTTAATGGTTGTGGTTACTCAAAGGATATGGTCGTGAAACTAGTGATGTATATGACTCAATAGTATGCAAAATTGTCAAACTCTAGACTCATCTATCCAATAAAAACAATGCCACAAGAATGAGAATCAATCCAATGGTTTCGAAATAAAAATGCAACTCTTTTATATTTTCCAATGCGCAAGCAGAACCTAAATGAAAGCAACAAGCACTCAATGCAAAATGCAGTACATAAAAGTAAAAAAATTTGTATTTTCTCTTATAAGCAAAAGGAAAATGCAAAACTATTTTTTTTGTATTTTTCAATATAATGAAATGAAAAATGCAAGCACAACCTCACTATTTAGTTACAGAAATGCACAGGAGATCACTCAAAAAACCTAGCATATCCTAAACAATAAGACTCGGCCAATGGAATGAGCTAAAAAATTGAAAATGGGTAAAAACCAATGAGGCTCAAAACCAAGAGAAAAGAGGAGTTCTGGTCACAAACAAGGCTTGGAATAGTTAGGAACAAAGCCAAAGAAGACTCAGGAACACTCAGAATCAACCCAGCAACAACCAAAGGCCATAAACAAATCACCCCCGGAGTTGTACGCTATTGTCGAAGAAATACCTGTGGGCTATAGTGCAGACAGAAGCAGGTAGACGCGGGCAGAACTAGGCTCACCCACGTACAAGGAAAAGCAAATGAGCAGAAAAAGAGTCCAATGGCTCAGAAAAAGGGTGTTTTCTATAGAGAATCCAAACGGCCAATTAATGACACAGAGACTCGACACACAGCAACTCTAAATAAGAACTAATGCCTAAAAATCCCCAAAAATGGATGTTTTCCCTAGCGGAATCGCCATTTGTGTGATGGAGAAAACTTCCTATGGCTTGGGGTGGACCACAACAGACAGCTGACTACCAAAAATAAACTCAATTCTCAATGCTATTCTATATAAATGATACTGCTAATATAATGAAGAGTATAACCAACCTTGATCAATGAGTGTAGACTCAAGATAGGGCAAAAATCCACCAGAGTTCTCTTGCTCTCTCTTTCTCCTCCCGTCCATATGCCATATGTGCTCAATATATAGTCCTTTCAAAGTTAACTGAAAGGACACATCGAGGCATTTCGGGGAAAATGGAGGGCCAAAGGTCACCCTATGACCACTTTTTGGGAGTAAAAAGTAATTAACTAGTGATTTTTACCATTTTACATGCTACCCGCGGGCTGTAGTGATGCAACTCGTGGGTACACAAACTGCAGTGATACAACTAGCATGCAAACTGTAGTGATACAACTAGTGTACTGGGGGAAAAAAATAGGGAAATAATGTGTCTGAAGGATATAAAGTGGATCTGAGTCAGTAAAATGGGTCCTGCAGGCCAAAGAGTGCTAATGCTCACAAGGTCGAAAATTACACTATAACATAAACTAAGTATTTATGGAAAGACTTTTTCTAATGAAATTTTGTTGCCTTAATGAGTATAAAAAATGTTGAGTTAATTTTATTTTTTCTAGTTTCGACAAAGGGTCACTTTTGCCTCCTGCAAGCTTTCTAGAATTCCAAAAAGTGCTCTATAATAGTGGATTTTGGCCTTCTTTCGCACCCCGACCTCATACATTTTGAAATTTGGCTCCAACATTCCATATTTAGTCACGTTCCTGGTCAATGACTGCAACATAACAATTTCATCTCAAATTTAGCCTCCATCGGGTCTCTGGAAACATATATTAAAGTCACTAATCTAAAATTTATGTCAAATTGAAGCAGAATGGGGTCAAGCCTCTCACTGGTGTTTCTGTGGTATTCATCAATGGTGTCTGAAAGGTCCAAGTCTCATCAAATTCTGAGCTAATATGCTCTTTTTATGGCCAAAACAATTTTTGGGCTCCATTTTTTTTTAATCTCCCACTGCAGATTTCTCCCTACAGCCTATTGCTTGAGTTGCAATTTGGGAATCTTGTGGATGCACACCAATAACCTCCAACAAAAAACTATTGATAGACGACCTCCATGGACCTATACTCTGCTGCACTCACGAACTTCTCTTCCTGAAATATTATTCAAGACGCATTTCGGAAACCCTGCGGAAGCGCATCACTGACTGTTGGTCGATGATCGATGTCCGACTAGAACCGACCAACAAACTCTACGGACCTATACTTCGCTGGGTTCAAGGACCTTTCTCTGCAGTCTATTTCTTTAGGAACATATTTGCAGCCTTTAGGATGCACATCAACAATCGATGACTGCTGACTGTTGAACATTTTTTTTCCTATTTTTCCCACAGACTTTCTTTGCAATACTAGAGCAATCTACTCTCCATAGACTTCTGTGGACTCTTCCCTGTTGTGCTCATGGAATTTTCTCTATGGATACCCACTAATTCTCCTCATGGTTACCCAAGTGTTGTGTGTGTGAGCTATCTCGAATAAAAACACCTAATATTAATTATCAACCATGATCAGTAAACTTAGAGTTGAAGCAAAATATATGCCAAGGTAGAATGGATTCCTAAAGTTTCATGCTTGTCAGACCTAAAAAAAATTTAGTAAGGAAAAGGATCGAAAGATCTTTCAAAATGAAAAAACGAGTTAAATATTTAAGAATACAACTAAGAAATTAAATCACATATCAGAATAGTACTAGATCATACTACTCTACTTCTATGGTTAATTAATAAGAAATATGGAAACAAGTACTGAAACACAAATTACTTCTAGAAAAGTGAGAAACTACTAAATTAAACTTCCAGATAACAACTATGAACAGAATCAGAGCTACGGATATTAGATGTTTAATAGGGAGAACTTGTAAATGTAAATTATTCTAGACTAAACGATCTAATTCCACTCTTCTTGATTACGTACATCAAATGTAAAAGGAACTGGAGTAAATGTATCATAATGACTTTCAAAGGTAATAAGGAAGCTAAATGGAAGTAAATCTAGCTTAAGTTCTACAAACAGATGTAAACTAAAAATCAACCAACTACAACTAACTTTAAACATCATGAACTACTGTCTATCCATATGTGAACAACATGAAACTAATATAAGTTAGAAGCAAGTAGAAAACTTAACAAAGATGTTAAACTGAACTATATTAGATTTGGAAGCAAGTAGAAAAATTGATAAAGATATTTTATTATTCATCCAGATCTTACAACATTAACATCTTCATTAAATAGAAACAAGTCCTAAGATTAACAAACTAAAACAACTCAATGAATAGAATTATCAACTATAACTTGGACACAAACTATTTAGGAACAAGATTAATACATTCTGAACAGTAACTAAGTAACAAAACAGGTTAAGGAACTGAATTTTGAAAGCAAGATAAGAAGAGGATAAGGAGGAAATAATGATGAAATTTAATTAAGAACTCCAAATGATATAAAACAAGATTGGATTACATATCAAACTATTAAGGAGGAACAACAAGAATGATGATTGGGAGGCAGAAGAAATTAGATTCGGATAAAGGCCTAAAATAATACAGAAAACACATAGATCTAAATGACGATCTGAACACCGGTCTGAATGGCAGTCCGAATGACAGTCTGAATGGAGGAAAACGTTTTAAAGTGAGGGAAAGAAGAGTTTTTGGATGGTTTAATTACCAGCTGGCTTATGCAAGTGATCCTACTATGCAAAGGAAGCAGTAGAGAGATTATTGGAGGCTAAACTAGTAAGAAATTATCTATTCTAATAATTATCTAGGAGGAAGAATAATTTTATGAGAAGTAGGAAGAAGGTTTGAATGGAAGAAGGAAGAATTAACTTACAACAAATAGGAAGAAGAACTAACAGAAGAGAAGAGAAAGAAAGGAATGCTAACTATGGAGGAATTTGGAAGCAATATCTAACTATGATGATGGAAGAAAGATTGAAAACAAATTATAAACTAGTGAACTATTGGTCAATCATTTCCTAACTCAGATGAAGGAAGGTTGTATTAACAACAGAATATTAATTACAGAGGAATGAAGATGATACACACAGAAAAGAAATGAAGAAAATGTAAATAAAACCTCTAGTTGCTAAGGGGCCCTTACCAGCAATCGAAGGGTGAACTAGATAAATTTAAATGACTACCAGCAGAACATCAACGAGCTGCTACTTCCATTAACTTGAGAAAAATTACAGAACTCTGTCTTCCACTATCTACAACTGTGAACTAGCTAGATTCCAAAAGACTTAAACTAAGACTAACTCATCTCAATCACAAGACGACTATTTATAAGTTACAATGGGTGAGAGGGTTGATAGTGTCGACCTCTCTAATAATAGGAGTGTTTAAATGACTGTAACTATTGATTTAATTTATGTATGCCAATGCAAGGAGCATTCTTCAAACTTTGACGGGGTTGGTTCCTTCACAGGGAAACTACAATGTCGATCTAACTCAGACGTGGACAAGCAATGTGCTGGAAGACTGAATCATGGGAAAGCGAGCTCCTTCCAAAACCATGGCGTGAATGAACGTGAGCAAGCATGAACAGGTGTGTGTAACTCCCGGCAAAAAAAACAAGAAAACTGGTGCACTGGAGTGTTGACATGGGCACAGGATTTATGTTGGCATACTGAGCGTGATTCCAGGATGAATGCGCAGACGAACCAGAGGTTAAAGTATTCACGTGGACGTGAGATATGCTGTCAGGATTGGAGAGCATAAGGATGGATCTTCTAGAGAAGTAGCTCATTAACCAGGCCCATTGTGTGTGAAACGGAACCCGCATGTCCTTCTCTTCATTCAATGGTTTGAGATGTGTCAACCACGGATTTCACAGGCTGAACGAAGGGATGAACGATGAGCTGAATGCGTTTTAGGCTGAGCACGTAGCGCGTGGTATGAATGATGGGTCATTTATAAATCATATCCTGTCAATTAAAACCATAAGTGTTAATTATGCCCAAAACCATCATTTTAATCATAAATAAACCATAATATACGAAACATAACAAGATTTGCATGGTAAGTGAATTTGTGCATACTTGGACTGTTTGATGAGATGAATGGCTAAGAAGTAAATTGAATGATAAATAATGGTGACAAAAATGGACACCAACATTCCCCCAAACCGGAGTCATGCCAGGTCCCACAGAGCAAAACAAAAAGTGATTAGGAAGAAGACCGAGTTGCGATAGCAGCGGTCTTTAACTCAGATGATGGAGATGCATGCTTGGCTTGGAGCTTCTTGAAATGACCCCTTAAGGAATTATACTTTACCCTAAGGACAACATTGGATGTTATTTTGGTGCTAACCGAGAATTCAGTGCTTTTCAATTGTGTACGCAACATCTTATTTTCTTCAAGGAGCTCGGAGATTGTCTCCACATAGCTTTGACTTTTTTTTGTTAATTGTGCTATCTCTTGGGTTAACTGATCCCATTTTTGCTGACTCGAAATAGGTTGTTATATATCATGCTCCAAGTCCATTTGAGGACTCGTCTCTTTTCGAGATGTCCCAACATTAATAGTTTGTTCTTCAGAGCTTTTGTCTTTGTTACATGCAGGAGAGCTTCTAGCAACACAGGCTTCACTCATCTAAACGGATGCATTAGCTAGTGTGAGGAGGGATGACTCAAAGGTATGATCGTCCAACTGAATGTTTGAGCATGAGGGCTGAATGATAGTCTGAATGTCAGGCTGATCAATGGACTAGTCATAATTTGTCTCTCTAGGTTCAGTAGGTATTGATGAGAAAGGTGGGCATTCCAACGCAACCTCAGGAGAATGTATTGAATGGATAGAGTGCATATCATCTAAGGGACTCTCATCAAATCGTATACATTTAGCGTTTGGTTCTTGTTGGGCATGAAGGTGTTATTGAGAAGGGAAATATTTGACAGTAGATAAATGAGGGTTTAATATCTCAAAAACAAAATGGTCCCAAGTCTGACCTCTCTCCTCTAATTGATGAATGATTAAAATCTTAATGAGGCAATGGTGATACAAGCTACCAGAAGGGTTAATGGTATTCTTTCTAACTTGACTCGACATCTTTTCCAAGATCTTTAGAAAGTAGAATGGGAAATTTAAGGTCTAATTATTGACAAAATGAGCTAACAGTCTAACATGGAAAGCTTTAAAAACAATGAACTTACCCTCGCAAGTGACTAAGTGAATGATAATAGTCAAAAGACCCAAGTACTCTGGCTTGATCCATTCTCTATGAAAACCTTTGGTGCTAGTAATGTGTTGAAAATCAGGCTTGAGAGCAAACTGGTGAGCTTCTCATGGAAGAAACAAATGCTTGTGCCATCGGGCACCTTCTCTAGGGAGCTTCGTAGATAATCCTATTGACTCTTCTGTCACGAAGAAAACAAGATGGCCGACCTTCGCCATTTTTCCATCGAAACCTTTGGCAAACAACAATGAAATCTCATGGTCTTGATCATCAAGGCGGTGGAGAAATGGATTCCAACCTACTTGAGAGAATAACTCAAGGCATATTTTAAACTCAGGGATATGAAGAAGATCTTGGTAGCTACCAGACTCGCAGAGAGAGAAATAAAGGGTGAATAAAGTGAAGCAGAAGTTCATGCAGCCATCAATTAAATTGAGGCATGTTTGGATGGTTGGATGGTCATAGGTAAAGCGTGTTTTGAAAGATCACACTTGTATTTTGAAGATCTTGAGTTAAGTGCCAGTATTGAAGTGCGTGAATTCAGTAGATGCGTGTTTGGTATAGCATATTCAACCATGTCCAAATTCAAGCTATGGACAAGTTGAAGGAAATTCACCTAATGGGATATTTTACACGTGGGAGATCACAAGGATCCGATCCATATGCTAGCGATTTATACGACAGGTAAGACCATAGTGGTCATGCAATGATTCATAATGACACAATATTTATTCGTTTAACAAGACAAGATGAGTAAGGGAATAAAACCAAGTGCGATATTTGACGTTTGATTGATCCCTATCATCATTGGTTAGTCAGAATTTTCAAAAATATCTAGCATGCTGTTTGATATATATATAATCTAAAATTTCTTCAGCACTTTTATTCAAAACGTTGCTTATTTGTGCCATTCGTCACTTCATTCAGATCGACATTTGATCTATCATTCATCCTTTCATACAGACTTTTGTCTATACAAAATTTTATTGCTGAAGCCAACTAGAACTAATTTTTGCAAGGAATTTTTATGGTTGTTAGTGCACAGAAAATGCTGTAAACTTTGCTTTCTGGAACTTTTAAGTCATGTCCCCTGTTAGCACTCGGATTTTCCTTGGGCTGTGTCAAAGAAACCCGAGGTAACCTATTTCAAACCAATCTTTAGACTGAAAGTTGGCCTCCTTCAGCCAGAGAGGGCTCTCTCGGCAAATCTGCCATCCAATGTCACCACGACAGCAGTTTGACAATGAAACTCAAGGGCCAATTTGTAAAATAAATAAAAACTTAAGGATTTTTAATGAGGTGGCTAGATCAACATGAACAGGATACCATTGGGCAATGGAGTCAAGAAAACAGAAAAATATGGACCAGCAGTTAAACAAATATTCTCATACAAAGGCAAGATAGCTGTCTTATTACAGTCAATAAGATTTTTGCAGGTGATAGGGAAAGAAATAAAGACAGTCCATTAACAGCAGGCATCAATTTTCAGATGAATCTACCGTTAATTTTAGAGAAATAAATGGATGCTCAGAAGCGAATAAATTGAGGCATAGAAACATGAATCTCAATCTATATAAACGTTCATCTAAGCATAGAAGAAAATGACATAATGAAAGGCATAACGCAGAAAGTAAACTTGCACGATTAGAGAAAGGGAAAAGGTACAGACTGCAATTTTTAAACAACACATGAATCTTTTATGAAAAATCTGCTCATTTCTGAGATCTGTATTAATTTCTGAAAACCTTGCAAAACACCCGAAATGGGTCTCTCCTTACAGAAAATCCAACCCTTTACATGTTTTTTACATATCAATATATAGAAAGACGGCCTATACCTAATCTTGAATTCAAAACCTAACTGAAACTCTAAAAATAGAAACAGTTACAACTTATTTTTTTTTATTTCAGGAAGTAAATTTGCTGAAAAATAGGCTCCAAAGACCTGGCTGTATATCTCAAATGGAGATACCTGTGTACATTTTGAGAGAGGTTTTTGTAACTGGGCATGTGCTGAAGAAAAATCTCTTTCAGTTTCTGAAAATTCATCTTCATTTGGAAGAACCAGCTCTTTGAAGTTGATGACTAAAACAGTAAACTGAAATTCTGGAAAATTTCCCCGTGAAGATGACTTCGATTCTCTTAAACCATAACACTTGTGTAAAAACTGAGAGAGGTTTTTGAAGATTGGCCCGTGCTGAAGAAAAACCTCTTTCAGTTTCCTAAAATTCCTCTCGGTTTGGCGGAAACAGCTTCTAGAAAATGGTGACTAAAACAGGCATTTTCTCAAAAACGTGTTATACTTATCCTATTTGATTTTCTTTATGGGATATATCCCACATTGGTTGAGCGGGAAATGATTGTGGTGTTTATATACCCCACCGCGCACAACACTTGATAACACATAGCACGTGCTATTGTGCTTCTCTTCGTCGGGAATGGTGGTTCCGCGTGGGCGGAAGGCGGTTTATGATACCACCTCGCGTTGACGCGGATGAATGATAATGTGCCACGTGCTCCCGTGGTATTTCGTCCGCGACCGCTTTATAATTTTGAAATTCGAGCTATTGAGGGACGCGGAATTATCCCACATGCAATACAAAGGGATGGTTCCCATTCTTCATATACCTTAATGCTTTCACAATATACCAAGTAACAACGAATTGGTAGGTTCGTGGATGATGGAGGATATGAGATATGTAGGGCCCTCAAGGCTTGGCACTCGGTCCTGTGGTGAGCCCTCGGTGTTGGGCGCTAATACCTTTTGTTTTATTTGTCCTAAACCAAATATTTAGAAGGAGCCTTAAGTTATAAAAAATTAATTTAAAGCTTTAGACCCCCTTTTTTTTATAAAGTCGATGACTTAAAACCTTTAAAAAAAATCAAAACTTTCATAAAGTTTTAACTTTGTCCAAACATTTCTTCATAAAACCTCCATCATGGAAAATCTTTTGTTTTGCATGTTGATGCTATCGAAATCAATTCAAGCACAAAATTTATGGAGTGCTAACAACTGGCTCCTACTGGGGATGTTGTCCTCCCAGCGAGGCAGCAAAGAACACCGTAGACCATGTGCCTGACCATTGGGCGGCTCCCAATCCTGAAAACTGCAACCTGTAACCTGTACCTGTATCCTGTAACCAATCTTTCATCCAAAAATTGTAGCTGAAAACCACTTTAACTGTAGAAAACTGAAAATTCACATGCTGAAACTGAACTGAAAACAATACTGTACATACTGAAGACTGCTTGCCTGGCAAACTTATTTCTTCTACCTACCCTACTTTTATAATGTCAAAGGCTTTCCATCAATCAAGTAATTCGGAAACACCAATGAAGCCAATCCATTAAATGTCCAAAGAATCTGACTCTTTCACTGTCGAAATAAGTCACTAACAGAAAATATGACAGCACCGACAACCAATGATATTCTTTATTCTCAAAGTAAAAATTTTGCTGCAAATTTAAACCGAGAAAATCTTCCATATACTCAACTATAGGATCAAAAAAGATAAATAGTGTTTGATGTCCTTTGAAATTTCCTGCAATCTGATGAGAGAATTGAAATGTTCTTTCTTCTTCAACAGATTCTTCCAGTAATGAACGATTAACCTCATACTCAATATTAAAACATTCTTTTTCTTTGACAATTAAAGGTCGTCGATAATGATCCTCAAAAGATAAATTTTGATAATGAACATCCTGGGATTGAATTTCACCTTCTAGGACTTCCAGATCATTAGACATGACAGCTCTATGTTCTTGATGAAAGAAACCGGTGCCTAATAACTGATTTTTTTGTGGAGAATTATTATCACAAATGAGTTCCTTCAAGATATCATCATGATTGTCATCGTTCAAATTCAGATTTACATGCCCAAAAATGGAAGAAGACTGACTTACATATTCCGGAATATGTGAACACTGCAAATCTGTATAAGCAGGGATCGTAGCATGACTCTGCAGGAGCCGATCTATTTCTTCTTCTGTTAAAAGAGGAGGTGGCTTGTGCATTTTCTGAATCAAACAACTATCATTTTCCTTCTCTTCTGCAGATTGATGCTGAATGCATTCTTCATTTGTATACGAAGGAGCGGATGAATCATCATTTGTTTCTGAATAGAGTTCATGGGAATCTACTATTATTTCTTCATTGATTTTATCTACAGCTAGCTTCTCTTGTCCATCATGGCCATGGACTTGCAAAGAAAAATGATAAAATATTTCAGACATGTCTTCATCATTCATACCTTCCAGATCTTCATCAATACTTTCGAGGTACTGTATGAAATCCTCAAAATGATCACAGCAATCTTCCATTAAAGACAAAGCCGGAACATCTACTGCATAATGCTCATAAAATGCTATGTGAAAATCTTTTAAAGAAAACAAGCTACCAGGTCTTAAACTTTCATACCAATCCCTTGCTTTTCCTTCTAAAGAAGCCATGAACATCTTCATAAGACAGTCCTCATGAAACATAATCTTCAACTTGTGTACATGTGCATGAAATTTGATTAAATGTAAAGCAGCATTATCACTGTTTTCATCTTTGAATTTAGGCAAATAAGACTGCCAATCTATTTTAGGAATTTGATTCGGAAAACCAGGAATATGAGACCTGCTCATAGGAGCATACCTTCTTAATAATGAGGCCATCTCGAAATGCTGGAGCTGTAGATTCTGATATGAAAACTGAGGAGACTAGCCTGTGAACCAATGCAAAACTGGATTTCTTTAATGTGGAGTCGCCATAAAATTTCTGAAAACTGGATTCTTTGAAGATGGAGTCGCCAGGTGAAAGATGCACAGCCTGCTTGATATCTGACCGTTGTTCACCATCAACAATCAAATCTGTAACTTTGTCGTTCATACCCAGGGAAAATGAAACCCTCGTTCCCCGGCAACGGCGCCAAAATGTTAGCACTCGGATTTTCCTTGGGCTGTATCAAAGAAACCCGAGGTAACCTATTTCAAACCAATCTTTAGACTGAAAGTTGGCCTCCTTCAGCCAGAGAGGGCTCTCTCGGCAAATCTGCCATCCAATGTCACCATGACAGCAGTTTGACAATGAAACTCAAGGGCCAATTTGTAAAATAAATAAAAACTTAAGGATTTTTAATGAGGTGGCTAGATCAACATGAACAGGATACCATTGGGCAATGGAGTCAAGAAAACAGAAAAATATGGACCAGCAGTTAAACAAATATTCTCATACAAAGGCAAGATAGCTGTCTTATTACAGTCAATAAGATTTTTGCAGGTGATAGGGAAAGAAATAAAGACAGTCCATTAACAGCAGGCATCAATTTTCAGATGAATCTACCGTTAATTTTAGAGAAATAAATGGATGCTCAGAAGCGAATAAATTGAGGCATAGAAACATGAATCTCAATCTATATAAACGTTCATCTAAGCATAGAAGAAAATGACATAATGAAAGGCATAACGCAGAAAGTAAACTTGCACGATTAGAGAAAGGGAAAAGGTACAGACTGCAATTTTTAAACAACACATGAATCTTTTATGAAAAATCTGCTCATTTCTGAGATCTGTATTAATTTCTGAAAACCTTGCAAAACACCCGAAATGGGTCTCTCCTTACAGAAAATCCAACCCTTTACATGTTTTTTACATATCAATATATAGAAAGACGGCCTATACCTAATCTTGAATTCAAAACCTAACTGAAACTCTAAAAATAGAAACAGTTACAACTTATTTTTTTTTATTTCAGGAAGTAAATTTGCTGAAAAATAGGCTCCAAAGACCTGGCTGTATATCTCAAATGGAGATACCTGTGTACATTTTGAGAGAGGTTTTTGTAACTGGGCATGTGATGAAGAAAAACCTCTTTCAGTTTCTGAAAATTCATCTTCATTTGGAAGAACCAGCTCTTTGAAGTTGATGACTAAAACAGTAAACTGAAATTCTGGAAAATTTCCCCGTGAAGATGACTTCGATTCTCTTAAACCATAACACCTGTGTAAAAACTGAGAGAGGTTTTTGAAGATTGGCCCGTGCTGAAGAAAAACCTCTTTCATTTTCCTAAAATTCCTCTCGGTTTGGCGGAAACAGCTTCTAGAAAATGGTGACTAAAACAGGCATTTTCTCAAAAACGTGTTATACTTATCCTATTTGATTTTCTTTATGGGATATATCCCACATTGGTTGAGCGGGAAATGATTGTGGTGTTTATATACCCCACCGCGCACAACACTTGATAACACATAGCACGTGCTATTGTGCTTCTCTTCGTCGGGAATGGTGGTTCCGCGTGGGCGGAAGGCGGTTTATGATACCACCTCGCGTTGACGCGGATGAATGATAATGTGCCACGTGCTCCCGTGGTATTTCGTCCGCGACCGCTTTATAATTTTGAAATTCGAGCTATTGAGGGACGCGGAATTATCCCACATGCAATACAAAGGGATGGTTCCCATTCTTCATATACCTTAATGCTTTCACAATATACCAAGTAACAACGAATTGGTAGGTTCGTGGATGATGGAGGATATGAGATATGTAGGGCCCTCAAGGCTTGGCACTCGGTCCTGTGGTGAGCCCTCGGTGTTGGGCGCTAATACCTTTTGTTTTATTTGGCCTAAACCAAATATTTAGAAGGAGCCTTAAGTTATAAAAAATTAATTTAAAGCTTTAGACCCCCTTTTTTTTATAAAGTCGATGACTTAAAACCTTTAAAAAAAATCAAAACTTTCATAAAGTTTTAACTTTGTCCAAACATTTCTTCATAAAACCTCCATCATGGAAAATCTTTTGTTTTGCATGTTGATGCTATCGAAATCAATTCAAGCACAAAATTTATGGAATGCTAACAACTGGCTCCTACTGGGGATGTTGTCCTCCCAGCGAGGCAGCAAAGAACACCGTAGACCATGTGCCTGACCATTGGGCGGCTCCCAATCCTGAAAACTGCAACCTGTAACCTGTACCTGTATCCTGTAACCAATCTTTCATCCAAAAATTGTAGCTGAAAACCACTTTAACTGTAGAAAACTGAAAATTCACATGCTGAAACTGAACTGAAAACAATACTGTACATACTGAAGACTGCTTGCCTGGCAAACTTATTTCTTCTACCTACCCTACTTTTATAATGTCAAAGGCTTTCCATCAATCAAGTAATTCGGAAACACCAATGAAGCCAATCCATTAAATGTCCAAAGAATCTGACTCTTTCACTGTCGAAATAAGTCACTAACAGAAAATATGACAGCACCGACAACCAATGATATTCTTTATTCTCAAAGTAAAAATTTTGCTGCAAATTTAAACCGAGAAAATCTTCCATATACTCAACTATAGGATCAAAAAAGATAAATAGTGTTTGATGTCCTTTGAAATTTCCTGCAATCTGATGAGAGAATTGAAATGTTCTTTCTTCTTCAACAGATTCTTCCAGTAATGAACGATTAACCTCATACTCAATATTAAAACATTCTTTTTCTTTGACAATTAAAGGTCGTCGATAATGATCCTCAAAAGATAAATTTTGATAATGAACATCCTGGGATTGAATTTCACCTTCTAGGACTTCCAGATCATTAGACATGACAGCTCTATGTTCTTGATGAAAGAAACCGGTGCCTAATAACTGATTTTTTTGTGGAGAATTATTATCACAAATGAGTTCCTTCAAGATATCATCATGATTGTCATCGTTCAAATTCAGATTTACATGCCCAAAAATGGAAGAAGACTGACTTACATATTCCGGAATATGTGAACACTGCAAATCTGTATAAGCAGGGATCGTAGCATGACTCTGCAGGAGCCGATCTATTTCTTCTTCTGTTAAAAGAGGAGGTGGCTTGTGCATTTTCTGAATCAAACAACTATCATTTTCCTTCTCTTCTGCAGATTGATGCTGAATGCATTCTTCATTTGTATACGAAGGAGCGGATGAATCATCATTTGTTTGTGAATAGAGTTCATGGGAATCTACTATTATTTCTTCATTGATTTTATCTACAGCTAGCTTCTCTTGTCCATCATGGCCATGGACTTGCAAAGAAAAATGATAAAATATTTCAGACATGTCTTCATCATTCATACCTTCCAGATCTTCATCAATACTTTCGAGGTACTGTATGAAATCCTCAAAATGATCACAGCAATCTTCCATTAAAGACAAAGCCGGAACATCTACTGCATAATGCTCATAAAATGCTATGTGAAAATCTTTTAAAGAAAACAAGCTACCAGGTCTTAAACTTTCATACCAATCCCTTGCTTTTCCTTCTAAAGAAGCCATGAACATCTTCATAAGACAGTCCTCATGAAACATAATCTTCAACTTGTGTACATGTGCATGAAATTTGATTAAATGTAAAGCAGCATTATCACTGTTTTCATCTTTGAATTTAGGCAAATAAGACTGCCAATCTATTTTAGGAATTTGATTCGGAAAACCAGGAATATGAGACCTGCTCATAGGAGCATATCTTCTTAATAATGAGGCCATCTCGAAATGCTGGAGCTGTAGATTCTGATATGAAAACTGAGGAGACTAGCCTGTGAACCAATGCAAAACTGGATTTCTTTAATGTGGAGTCGCCATAAAATTTCTGAAAACTGGATTCTTTGAAGATGGAGTCGCCAGGTGAAAGATGCACAGCCTGCTTGATATCTGACCGTTGTTCACCATCAACAATCAAATCTGTAACTTTGTCGTTCATACCCAGGGAAAATGAAACCCTCGTTCCCCGGCAACGGCGCCAAAATGTTAGCACTCGGATTTTCCTTGGGCTGTATCAAAGAAACCCGAGGTAACCTATTTCAAACCAATCTTTAGACTGAAAGTTGGCCTCCTTCAGCCAGAGAGGGCTCTCTCGGCAAATCTGCCATCCAATGTCACCACGACAGCAGTTTGACAATGAAACTCAAGGGCCAATTTGTAAAATCAATAAAAACTTAAGGATTTTTAATGAGGTGGCTAGATCAACATGAACAGGATACCATTGGGCAATGGAGTCAAGAAAACAGAAAAATATGGACCAGCAGTTAAACAAATATTCTCATACAAAGGCAAGATAGCTGTCTTATTACAGTCAATAAGATTTTTGCAGGTGATAGGGAAAGAAATAAAGACAGTCCATTAACAGCAGGCATCAATTTTCAGATGAATCTACCGTTAATTTTAGAGAAATAAATGGATGCTCAGAAGCGAATAAATTGAGGCATAGAAACATGAATCTCAATCTATATAAACGTTCATCTAAGCATAGAAGAAAATGACATAATGAAAGGCATAACGCAGAAAGTAAACTTGCACGATTAGAGAAAGGGAAAAGGTACAGACTGCAATTTTTAAACAACACATGAATCTTTTATGAAAAATCTGCTCATTTCTGAGATCTGTATTAATTTCTGAAAACCTTGCAAAACACCCGAAATGGGTCTCTCCTTACAGAAAATCCAACCCTTTACATGTTTTTTACATATCAATATATAGAAAGACGGCCTATACCTAATCTTGAATTCAAAACCTAACTGAAACTCTAAAAATAGAAACAGTTACAACTTATTTTTTTTTATTTCAGGAAGTAAATTTGCTGAAAAATAGGCTCCAAAGACCTGGCTGTATATCTCAAATGGAGATACCTGTGTACATTTTGAGAGAGGTTTTTGTAACTGGGCATGTGCTGAAGAAAAACCTCTTTCAGTTTCTGAAAATTCATCTTCATTTGGAAGAACCAGCTCTTTGAAGTTGATGACTAAAACAGTAAACTGAAATTCTGGAAAATTTCCCCGTGAAGATGACTTCGATTCTCTTAAACCATAACACTTGTGTAAAAACTGAGAGAGGTTTTTGAAGATTGGCCCGTGCTGAAGAAAAACCTCTTTTAGTTTCCTAAAATTTCTCTCGGTTTGGCGGAAACAGCTTCTAGAAAATGGTGACTAAAACAGGCATTTTCTCAAAAACGTGTTATACTTATCCTATTTGATTTTCTTTATGGGATATATCCCACATTGGTTGAGCGGGAAATGATTGTGGTGTTTATATACCCCACCGCGCACAACACTTGATAACACATAGCACGTGCTATTGTGCTTCTCTTCGTCGGGAATGGTGGTTCCGCGTGGGCGGAAGGCGGTTTATGATACCACCTCGCGTTGACGCGGATGAATGATAATGTGCCACGTGCTCCCGTGGTATTTCGTCCGCGACCGCTTTATAATTTTGAAATTCGAGCTATTGAGGGACGCGGAATTATCCCACATGCAATACAAAGGGATGGTTCCCATTCTTCATATACCTTAATGCTTTCACAATATACCAAGTAACAACGAATTGGTAGGTTCGTGGATGATGGAGGATATGAGATATGTAGGGCCCTCAAGGCTTGGCACTCGGTCCTGTGGTGAGCCCTCGGTGTTGGGCGCTAATACCTTTTGTTTTATTTGGCCTAAACCAAATATTTAGAAGGAGCCTTAAGTTATAAAAAATTAATTTAAAGCTTTAGACCCCCTTTTTTTTATAAAGTCGATGACTTAAAACCTTTAAAAAAAATCAAAACTTTCATAAAGTTTTAACTTTGTCCAAACATTTCTTCATAAAACCTCCATCATGGAAAATCTTTTGTTTTGCATGTTGATGCTATCGAAATCAATTCAAGCACAAAATTTATGGAGTGCTAACATCCCCTTTTTGTTTGTCTTTAATTAAAACAATTCGCCTTCTGCTTTTGCATTAACCTACAAACACCTATCACTTTCAGAGATAAATAAACTTTTTTTATGGATAATAAAAAAAAAAGTTTAAAACAGTTCTAATCCTCCCCCAAACCAAAGATATGGCTTGTCCTCAAGCCAACAAAAAGAATATTAGATATTCAATTATTTTATCAATAGCTAAAAAATGTTGTAATACTTTTCTCAAGAAAATGAAATATTAACTAAACATGTAGATGATTCAGATATGTACATTTATCAAAAAGAATAGAATGGTGCTTAAAAGGACCATATGAAGAATGATAGTATAATTTGATATAAAAGATGCCATAGGAAAACTAGCCATCCATGACTCATTTTAAAGATTTATTGTCATCCCAAGATATAGATAAGGTGCACCGTAAAGCTTGTGAGATTTTTATAATTATGGGTCCCATTTCTAGGATAATAACATTCTAGGTATTGTTTGAATTAGATGACAAGGTCTAAGTTCAACTTACAGTTATTCTCTAATGACAGTATAAATGATTGGCCAAACCATGTGTTTGTGTACTCAGGTTTCTTATATATGAATCATGTGCATAGTAATGCATTAACTGATCTCTTTTACTCGATATTGACCCGCTGCCAGCAGGCCTATTCAGTACCCCGACGGGTTTATCTTGGTACCATGCAAGCATACTCCCGCTGCCAGCAAGCCTGTTAAGTACCCCAGCGGGTTTACTTCCATTTACCTAGCTTCCTTGTTTAAGATTTTACTTAGCATGGACCCACTGCCAGCAGGCCTGTTCAGTACCTCGGCAGGTTTGCTTCGTATAATGATGTATATATATATATATATATTTTGTAAGGAAGTCGGTTGGTACTAGAGTGTGCTAAGCCTGCTAAACACATAATTCGAAATATTAGAACGAACCTTTATGTGCAACTTTTATTTATAATAGCCAAAGTTAAAGATCATGTCAAAAGATAATAACCTAAAGCTGTTCTTTGATCCATATCTATCTTTTCTATAAGAATTCAGTAATGTTCCCCATAAGGATAAAAATAACATTCACTTCTAATTTACCTTTAAAAAATGCTTTAAGAGACAAGTTTTGATAATGAGTCTAGGATTAGCCAATGATCCATAGGTGTAAGATAGTATTTTTGATATCATCGTAATTAAGATAGGTCTTTTAAGCAACAATTTTAAATGATAATCAGAAATGTGCATGCCTAAATCAAATACCATATTCAAAATCATAAATGAAATGGTTACAAAATAATATAAAGAACACTTTATCTTTTGCTAAAAATGTCAATTTCAACAATAATTGAAAAAAAGAAGGGATTATGATATATTGAATTTTTTTTTTCTTTTAAGTGCTTTCCTTTCAATAATATTGCATAGCAGATAAGGTCCTTGTAATTAAGCTGCAAAACCGTTGTTAGATGATTTTGATTTATTCAAAACAAAGCATATGTACAAAAATGTCATAAGAAATCTAAAAAGGGAGAAAAGTTTTCCTGTTTTTAATGGCAAAAATTTCATGAGCTGATCATACAAATGAATTCCCTGTATAAACACAATCAGCTTGTCATAAATAACTCTTTATTATTATAATTAGAAAAAAACACAATATATTTACATATGTACAAATGAAGACAATCCTTTAG
This sequence comes from Larix kaempferi, assembly GCA_027924585.1. Taxonomy (NCBI): domain Eukaryota; kingdom Viridiplantae; phylum Streptophyta; class Pinopsida; order Pinales; family Pinaceae; genus Larix; species Larix kaempferi. Next base: position 360,246 of record BSBM01000225.1, on the reverse strand, counting down.
AAATTTCATGGACTAGGAGGAGGAGGAATGAGTTCCTCTTCTACCAACTCCATCTCCTACTGTTGTAAGTCATTCTGCACAAAGTCTTGTTTAGATATAGGTTGGTGATAAAGTCTGAGTCTATGGCCATTTACAACAAGGGAAGTTTGAGAATCATCAATTTTTTAAATTTTAACGGATCCATTATCGAAAGCTGTAACAATTTCATAAGGACCCATCCAGCGAGTAGTCAATTTACCTTTAAATTTTTTGTATCTCGAATCAAAAAGTAATGCCCAGTCTCCTATTTTAAATTGTTTTTGTTTAATGTATCTGTCATGCCATTTTTTACGTTGATTCTGTATTAAGATTGTTCGTTGGATAGCATCCTATCTAATATTGTCTAATTTATTTATTTGTAGGATTTGTTGTTTCTGTGCTTCTTCTAAATTCATTCATAATTGAGCAGCCATACGAAATGTCTTAACCTGAAATTCAATGGGTAGGAGAACCTGTTTGCCATAAACAAGTTCATAAGGTGTGTGGCCAATGGTGTTTCTCCAAGTTATTCTATAAGCCCACAAGGCTTCTGGGAGCCTATCTTCCCAGTCCTTGTGGTGTAACTAAATGGTCTTGGTCATGATAGCTTCTAATACTTTGTTTGTCCTTTCTACCTAACCATTTTCCTGAGGATGATATGGTGAAGATTTACAATGTCTAATACAATATTTATTGGTAAGTTCTTTCATTAACTTGGAAGTGAATTGAGATCCTTGATCGGTTACAATTTCCCCAAGTACACCAAATCGGGTAAATATTTCTTCATACATAAACTCTACCATTGATTTCTCTGTGGTACGGAATAAAGCTTTGGCTTCTACCCACTTGGTGACATAATATGTACAGACTAGGATGTACTTCTTCTTACGAGACATAGGGGAAATTGGTCCAACAAAATCTAGAGCCCATTTTTCAAAAGGCTCATTCATAACTTGAGGTTGCAAAGGCATCTCATCAGATGCCGTAGGTCTACCCATTCTCTGGAAACTATCGCATCCCTTGACATATTTGGCAGCATCCTTGAAGATGCTTGGCCAATAATATCCAGAATGTAAAACCGTATATGTTGTTATTTTATCAGAAAAGTGTCCACCACAAGGTCCAACATGACATGCATGAAGACTCTCTGCCATCTCATCCTTTCGTACACATCTTCTAATAATAAGGTCAAGACAAGTACGAAAGAGATCATTATCCACCCAGGAATAGTTAGAGCTTTGAACTATGATTCTATGTTTTTCGGGTGGGGAGAGATGGTTTGGTAGCTTTCCAGTTGCCAAATAATTGGATACGTGTGCGAACCATGGGGTTCGAACAGATACAACGAATAAATGTTCATCTAGGAAGCTATCATCAACAAGACTATCATCATTGTCAATTTGAATTCGGGAGAGAAAGTCTACTACTACATTCTCTCGACCTGGATGGTCAACAATGGTGATATTAAACTCTTGTAACAGAAGAAACCACAAAGTCACTCTGCCATTGGTAACTGGTTTATTCATCAAAAATATGATAGCAGAGTGATCGGTATGCATGAAAATTTCATATCCTGTGATATAATGATGAAACTTATTGATGGAATAGACTACTGCGAGAAATTCTTTTTCGATAACAGTGTATTTTGATTCTGTAGGAGTCAAGTTTTTACTAGCAAAATAAATGGCATAAGATAATTTTTCCCCTTTTTGACCTAAGACTGCCCCTATAGCTATGTCAAATGCATCAATAGATATATGAAAAGGAAGGGACCAGTTAGGGCCCCTAAGTACTGGTGCTACTAATAACTTTTCTTTTAAAGTTTCAAAATCCTGTTGACAAGGTTCAGTCCATTGAAATTCTTTGTCCTTCATGAGTAGTTTGAACATCGGTGCGTCTATCTAGGTGAAATTCTCTATAAAATGCCTATAATAACCTGCATGGCAAAGAAATCTTCTAACTTCCTTCGGAGTCTTTGGAGGAGGAAGATTGACAATTATTTCTATCTTGGCAGGATCCACCTTGATACCTTGAAGAGAGACATGATGTCCTAGAACTATGCCCTCGGTTAATAACATCTTGCATTTGTCATGACTAAGGGCTAAGTTTGTTTCCTGACATCGAATAAGGACTGTCTTGAGGTTATCAAGGGCTTCTTGGAAGGTATTACCATAGACTGTGAAATTGTCCATGTAGACTTCTACACACTCATGTATAAGGTCAGCAAAGATACCTAGAAATGCACGTTGGAAAGTAGTAGGTGCATTACAAAGGCCAAATGGTAACACTCGATAGGCATATGTCCCCCAAGAGCAAGTAAAAGTAGTCTTGTCTTGGTCCTCAGGTGCTATTAATATCTAATTGTATCCACTATACCCATCTAGGAAAGAAAAGTATTGTTTCCTCGATAGGTTATCTAACACCTGATCTATAAAAGGTAGAGGGAAATAGTCTTTAAGAGTGTCCTTGTTCAATTCTCAAAAATCAACATAGATACGCCACTTCCATGTGACTTTCTTTGGAACTACTACCAGAGGAGACACCCACTTAATATTAGAAATTGGGTAAATGAATCCACCGTTAAGGAGTTTTTGTAATTCTTCTTTTACTATATCTTTGAGAGCTGGATTCATTCTTCTCTGGGGTTGTCTTATGGGAGGTATATTTGTGTCTGTGTAAATGTGGTGAATACAAGTATTTGGGTGTATACCCTTCACATTGGTGTATTCCCAAGCGAATGCTCCAGTTTGACTTTTGAGAACTTTTAACAATTGTTTTTACTGACTCTCATCTAAGCCTGCATTTATATGTATAAATTTTTCAGAACTAACCTCACATGGTACGGTATAAGATCCTAGATGTTATTCAATTGCAAAGACACAAGGTGTACTTGTAAATGTTGAGAGACTCACGTTTGTTAAATTTTCACAATTTAATTCAATCTGATCTAGGATCTTAACTGAGAGAACAACATGTACAGCAAATCTACAGCATATCAATCATGGACACAATAATGCAAGCACACAAGAGACACGGAGTTTACTTGGGGAAAACCATAAAGGTGAAAAACCCCAATAACTTCCTCAGAGATAGATAGAGAAATGATACAACCAGAATACAAGAGATAGTCTTCTCCTAGCAGTAGATCCTCCTCCTCATAAGTGCGCCACTTTCCGAATGAGAGAAGTGTGTGAATGAATGATGAAATAGAGATCTCCTTATCTCTATTTATACTTCTTCTGTCCTGCCCAATAAACTAATGGGGCCTACATGTCTAGCTTAACCCATGGTTAACTTTATCCGGGCTGACCCCACACTTGGTGGTCTAATAACCCATCAAGTATAAGTTACAACACTTACAATATAAATGACGATACTTCCATATAGAAGAATAATAACATCTCTATAGGAATATAAACACTTCCGTATAGAGGAATAATGCCATATCTATAGGAGTACAAAATACATATATGAAATACATGGGTGAAATACATTCCGAAGTTACATATACATCAACAACGTTTTCTTGAAATTCGTCCCCAAAAATCTGGTCAAGATGGGAAAAAGACTGAGGAAAGTCTGTACATGTGGTGGAGGAAATCAATTGATTCAACACGTTTTCAATATTTTTTTCTTGAAGTGCCTAGGAAATATCACTAACAAGGGAAAGTTCTTCCAGGTTTTCTTCTCCAAAGGGACAATCTAACCAAAATAAGTTTTCAGCTATGGGCTGTGCTGGTGGGTATAAAGCTAGTCTTCTTGTAGATAACCCATCAGAGATAACCTTTCATCCATCCCTACATCCTACGAATGCATTAGCGGTAGCCAGCCAAGGTCTTCCTAAAATGATAGGATGCCCTCTAGATGGATCTTTTGATTGTATAACCATGAAGTCCACGGGATATTCCCATGAGGATACTGACACCATAATATCATCTAAAACCCCAGCAGGTTGTACCATAGTACGATCTGCTAGTTATAACATTGTTGGGGTAGGGCGGAGGAATGGTCCTTATTGGAGAGCTTCTAAAACCGTAGTAGTCATTAGGTTAATAGAAGCCCCTAGATCAATGAGTGTGTTTCCTATAGCAGTGTTGTTAATGAGAACAGTTACTACAGGATTTCCTGGATTTGTATACTTCGGGATTCTAGGCTGTTCTGCTATACAATATGATATTTCACCTATGGCATGTATTGTTGGAGGGTCTTTTTGTTTCTTACCTGGTCTCTTAATGCAGAGTTCTTTTATCACTTTACCGTAGATTGGTATATCTTTAATGGCTTGTAATAAAGGAATTTTAATACAAATATTTTTCAATTCATTAATGATGTTATATTCTGGGTAATTTACAGGTTTTTCTATTGTTAGACGCTCCGTATATGGAGGTGATTTATTTCCCAATATTACTTCTTTATGTGGAAGGTTATGTGTTGAAGATTTAGGAAAAACCACACTTTCAAGAATGACATCAGTCAAGATTTCATTAGGTACATTTTCTTCTTCATTTTCTTCTTGAATAACAACTGATGACTTAGGATGATCTTGCAAAACTCTTCCAGACCGCAATGGAACTTCATTTATTAGTGCGGGTGAAATAGCATATGATGGAAGAGGTAATAAACCAATGTTATTAAGAGCTTGGGTTGGTTTATTGTTAGGATTCGGTATCGATTGTGTAGGTAATATTGTGGGTCTTGGAGGGTTCATATTCTGGAAATGATGAGGTTGATTTGGGATAGGGGGTAGTGAAGGAGGTGCATATCCAGGAAAAAGTTGTTGAACATTAGGTGGGTAAGGATAGTTAGTCATAGGAGGCGATGGTTGAGCAAAAGCTTGTGCTCTCAATCCATGAGGCCATTGCTGCTGTTGAGCATTCTGAGAAGGGTACAGCGGTGGCCAATTCTGCCAGCCTAAAGTGTTCCATTGTTGAGGAGGTTGATAAGGATGGTAGTAAGGTGGAAATTGGGATGATGGATCCTGACCCGAAGGTTGATCCCTAGGCTACAAAGGCCTCCTAGATGTTTCACCAAAACTTCCACTCTTGTATACAGCTTGCAACCTGGGAAACGATGGACAACTATTAGTGGGATGCTCTTCTATACAGAGGTGACAAACTGAAACATTGTTTAATGGACATTCTCTTTGAGGATGTTTAGTTCTACACCTAGGGAAAAAAATACTCATTGTTACACGCTCTTCATCCTATCTCTTTTTAGCTTGTAGTGCATCTAGCTGAGAACCCATAGCTCCTAAAATAGATGTTTTGAAGTTTTCTAACAGGTTCCCTAATTCTACCCTTGTAACTCCACCAGGACCAGATGTGTTTCCTTTTGGATTTCTAACATAAGATTCTCAAAAGTTTCTTCCACTTTTCCCTCTACTCCTAGAGTAATTCGTACATAGGTCACAAATCTGTGAAAAAGGATTATGAGAGATGTCTCCTATTGCCATGAGATTAAGGTTTTCTAAGAATTCTTCTGAGATTCCCTTAAGGAAGAGTGTTCTTACTGCATATTCCCGAATATCACTATATTTAGACTTGTGTAAAACATAGTTAAATCTTTCGAGATAGTCCTCCAGGCTCTCGTCTTCAAGTTGTTGTATTTTAAATATATCATTACGAGAGTCTTTCGGTTTGCAATAATCCTGATATTTTCACAAAAATGCTTTCTTCATATCTTCCCAAGTTCTAATACTAGATTCTCCTAATCCCATAAACCATCGGAGAGCAGAGTCTTTTAATGTGGAAGGAAAAAGTTTTAGTTTTTGGCCATCTTGTAGGTAATTGTAACTTGTACACAAAATGTCAAACTCGAATAAGAATGTGTTCGGATCCTCACTGCTTTTTCCATAGAAAGTTGGTAGTGAGGAGGGAGGGATATTTTTCATTGTAACATCTTGTGTAGTGTCTAAGATGGGAAACCCGAAGGTACCTTCAGTTCTAACCTCTTCTTCTTCTTCTTCTTCTTCTTCTTCTTCTTCTTGTCGGACTTGATCTTCATTTTCATCCCCCATGAAGATTCTATTGCCAAAGAGTGTATATCTAGGTGGTGCTTTCCTAGGTGAAAATGGAATTTCCCAACATTCTATTTCTGGAACGGTATTCTTCTTTTTAAGAGGAGAACTATCAGCCACGTGGGAATCCATTTTTGAAGGTCCTACTGTTGTTGTATCAATTTGTGAGATAACTACGTTTGTAGAGTTCTCGAAGAAAGCATCTATTTGTGTAGGATTGACAAAATCTACCAAATTTGGACCACCTACAATTGAAAAAGTAGTGTCTTTGGGTTTTTGGACTAACAGAGGGTTAAGAGGTTCCAAATTTTTATCCCTCTGAGTTTCTATATGAGCTTGAGGTTCCTCTAGTGGAATGTCTTTGTGAAAAGAATTTTTCGATGTCCCTATGATTTTCCCTAAAATGTTTCCAGAGAAGGTTTCCTTTGCTTTCCAAGTAGGACTGTCCCCTTTAGGTGTTTTCCGATACCTTTCTGCTGAGTTAGTAGTTGGGGTGGCACGCCCCCCGTATAGGTTAGTAGGAATTTTAGTAGGGATTTTAGTTGGAATTTTAGTTTTAATAAATCTACCTTGTGAATCTCTAGACCTATTCATGAAAATGAAACTATAACTAAAATAAATTTTAATTAAATCCTATAAGTGATGGGTTTTGGGGATACCAGTTATAACAAATGCACAAGTTCTTACCTCTCATCTTACCATTCGCCCGCCACCAGCCTATTACTAAGTTAAGAATGGAAAGGGTTCGAATTTATCACTAAGTTTTTTTCTTTTCTTTTTTTTAAGAATTCTACCTATTTCAACTCCCCGGCAACGGTGCCAAAATGTTGGGTGTGTGAGCTATCTCAAATAAAAACACCTAATATTAATTCTCAACCAGGATCAGTAAACTTAGAGTTGAAGAAAAATATATGCCAAGGTAGAACGGATTCCTAAAGTTTCAGGCTTGTCAGACCTAAAAAATGTTTAGTAAGGAAAATGATCGAAAGATCTTTCAAAATGAAAAACCAAGTTAAATATTTAAGAATACAACTAAGAAATTAAATCACAGATCAGAATAGTACTAGATCATACTACTCTACTTCTATGGTTAATTAGCAAGAAAGATGGAAACAAGTACTAAAACACAAATTACTTCTAGAAAAGTGAGAAACTACTGAATTAAACTTCCAGATAACAACTATGAATAGAATCAGAGCTACGAATATTAGATGTTTAATAGGGAGAACTTGTAAATGTAAATTATTCTAGACTAAACCATCTAATTCCACTCTTCTTGATTACGTACATCAAATGTAATAGGAACTGGAGTAAATGTATCGTAATGACTTTCAAATGTAATAAGGAAGCTAAATGGAAGTAAATCTAGCTTAACTTCTACAAACAGATGTAAACTAAAAATCAACCAACTACAACTAACTTTAAACATCATGAACAACTGTCTATCCATATGTGAACAACATGAAACTAATATAAGTTAGAAGCAAGTAGAAAACTTAACAAAGATGTTAAACTGAACTATATTAGATTTGGAAGCAAGTAAAAAACTTGATAAAGATATTTTATTATTGATCCAAATCTTACAACATGAACATCTTCACTAAATAGAAACTAGTCTTAAGACTAACAAACTAAAACAACTGAAAGAATATAATTATCAACTATAACTTGGACAAAAACTATTTAGGAACAAGATAAATACATTTTGAACAGTAACTAAGTAACAAAACAGGTTAAAGAACTGAATTTTGGAAGAAAGATAAGAAGAGGATAAGGAGGAAATAATGATGAAATTTAATTAAGAGCTCCAAATGACATAAAACAAGATTCGATTACATCTCAAACTATTAAGGAGGAACAAGAAGAATGATGATTGGTAGGCAGAAGAAATTAGATTCAGAAAAATGCCTAAAATAATACAGAAAACACATAGGTCCGAATGACGATCTGAACGTTGGTCTGAATGGAAATCTGAATGACAGTCTGAATGGAGGAAAATGTTTTAAAGTGAGGGAAATAAGAGTTTTTGGAAGATTTAATTACCAGCTGGATTATGCAAGTGATCCTACTGTGCAAAGGAAGCAGTAGAGAGATTATTAGAGGCTAAACTAATAAGAAATTATCTATGCTAATCATTATCTAGGAGGAAGAATAATTTTATGAAAAGTAGGAAGAAGGTTGGAATGGAAGAAGGAAGAATTAACCAACAGCAAATAGGAAGAAGAACTAACAGAAGAGAACAGAAAGAAAGGAATGCTAACTATGGAGGAATTTGGAAGCAATATCTAACTATGATGATGGAAGAAAGATTGAAAACAAATTATAAACTAGTGAACTATTGGTCGATCATTTCGTAACTCAGAAGAAGGAAGGTTGTATTAACAACAGAATATTAATTACAGAGGAATGAATATGATACACACAGGAAAACGAATTAGATTACACACGTAGGAAATAAACTAGTTAATTGCAAGAGAAGAAATGCAGAAAATGTAAATAAAACCTCCAGTTGATGAAGGGCCCTTCCCAACAATCGAAGGGTGAACTAGATCAACTTAAATGACTACTAGCAGAACATCAATGAGCTGCTACTTCCATTAACTTGAGAAAAATTACAGAACTTTGTCTTCCACTATCTACGACTGTGAACTAGCTAGATTCCAAAAGAAATAGACTAAGACTAACTCGTCTCAATCACAAGACGACTATTTATAAGTTACAATAGGTGAGAGGGTCAACAGAGTTGACCTCTCTAATAATAGGAGTGTTTAAATGGCTATAACTATTGATTTAATTGATGTCTGCCAACGCAAGGAGCGTTCTTCAGACTTTGACGGGGTTGGTTCCTTCATAGGGTAGCCACAGCGTCGATCTAACCTAGACGTGGATGAGCAGTGTGCTGGTGGATTGAATCGTGGGTAGGCGATCTCTTTCCAGAACGACAACATGAATGAATGTGTGCAAGCATGAACAAGTGTGCATAACTCCCAGCCAAATGAACAAGAGAACTGGTGCACTAGAGTGTTGACATGGGAACAGGAGTTATGTCGGAATACTGAGTGTGATTCCAGGCTGAATGCATAGACGAACCGGAGGTTAAAGTATTCACATGGATGTGAGATGTGCTGTCAGGCTTGGTGAGCATAAGGATGGATCTTCTAGAGAAACAACTCATTAACCAGGCCCATTGCGTGTCAAACAGAACCCACGTGTCCTTCTCTTCATTCAATGGTCTAAGATGTGTCAACCATGGATTTCGCAAGCTGGACGGAGGGTTGAACGATGAGCTAAATGCGTTTTAGGCTGAGCACGTAGCGCATGGTCTGAATGATGGGTCATTTATAAATCGTAGCCTGTCAATTAAAACCATAAGTGTTAATTATGCCCCAAAACATCATTTTAATCATAAACAAACCATAATATACGAAACATAACAAGATTTTCATGGTAAGTGAACTTGTGCATACCTGGACTGTTTGATGAGCTAAATGGTTAAGAAAAAAACTTACTAGAGCAAAAATGACAGAAATAACACCACTTCAAGTAAATTGAATGATAAAAAATGGTGACAAAAATGGACACCAACACCAGGGATGTCCTTCGAAGACTGTCGAACAACGATGACTGACCATCATCGTGGATCCCTACTCCACTGCACCTGCAAGCCGTGGATGTCGTCTGCTTGCATGTTCTTCTGACGCGACTGGTCCACGTCATACCCCTCTAGCTCACATGGCACATATGTTCTCCACCTCAAATTTCCCCAATTTGTCATTTTCAAAGTGGTAACGTCTCACTATGAAATTAGTTTTGGAAGGGATAATATTGAAGCCGCAACTAGTCAAAATCGAACAGATGGATAGACGATATCTTCCCAATGACTTTCCCACTTTCCATTATCCAATTTGAAATTTGTAGATGCATTGTCACTACAACAAAATACCCTTTTGGCAGCAGTTTTGGCTTGCAGCAGTTTTGCTAAACCCCCCCCCAAAAAAATGTTTTTTTAGGTCTTTGGGGGTGGTTCTTCAAAACCCCCCTCAAAAGTCTCAAAAATTGGACTTTTGGGGGCGGTTTTTAAAAAACCATGCTAAAAAGTCCAACTGTCAGGATTTTGGGGGGCGATTTTGTAAACCCCCCCCCAATGTCCAATTCTTAATACTTTTGGGGGTGGTTGGTTAAAAACGCCCCCCAAAAGTCCAATTTTCAATACTTTTGGGGGCGGTTGTGGAACCCCCCCGCAAAAGTATTGACCCCCTAAAAGTGGATTACGGTGGTCTTGCTAACCCCCCCCCCTGCAAAACATTTTTTAAAGGTATTTGGTGGCGGTCCTTAAAAACCCCCCTCAAAAGTCCTTAGAATTTGACTTTTGGGGGCGGTCCTTAAGAACCCCCCTCAAAAGTCCTTAGAATTTGACTTTTGGGGGCAGTCCTTAAGAACCCCCTAAAAAATCCTTAGAATTTGACTGTTGGGGACGGTTTTTAATCCCCCCCCCAAAAAAATGTCCAAAAGTCCAACATGAATTTTGGGGAGGGTTTGGAAAGACCCCCCCCCAAAAACTTGTTGGACTTTTAGACTTTGGGGGGGGGTTTGGAAAGACCCCCCAAAAGTCTTGTTGGAATTTTTTTTTGGAGGGGGGTTTGGAGATTCACACCCTCGGAATATTTTTATCATCATCCTATGAGCTGTGGCGGGCATTTCCCTAAGGCCAATTACGCAGATTTTACCATACTTGGACATTTTTTATCTTCTCCTAGGCTTGGTCTAATTTCCCTAAACCACTGTTTTGGAAGATCCATAAATTCTTCTTTAGGGTGATCTCTTTGGACAAACTGAGACCATGGTTGAGTAGAAAAAACAGCAGCCTACAATATCCCCATGTGCTGCAGGCATTTTCTTCAACACACAATTTGTGTCGGGCATCCTCTCAGGGCTACTTGGACCCCATGCTCAGGTTCAAAATTGGTTTTTTGGGGATAGAGTCTAATAATGCTGCCGAACTAGATCAAGGTCTTCACCAAGGAATATTGCTCGCATGTCAAAAAAGATGGACCCCTCTAATTGTGGAAGGTGATTCCAAAATCATTCTCCACATGGCTGCTGAGATGCACCGTGGCAAATCAAGCTCCAAAGTGGCGTCGTTGTGGCGGTTGGAAGGCTCTATCTTCCTTGTTGGGCATAGCGCTTTTCTTCTCCCATGTCAAGCTGATATGTTGGCAAACCAAGGGAGCAGTGTCACATGGCTACCTGCTCTTATACGTGGGACGATTTGACAGAAGCAGTTTTTCAGGATAGCTACAGAGTTATCTAGGACCAAGACATGATGGTTTTTCATGCGAGAAGACATCATGCTGACAATAATCGGGACACACAACTCCCTTTTGTAGTTGTCCGCATATTCAACCTTTAACTCTTGTCTTTTCATCCTCCTTCGCAGTTCTTCGATGGGGGAAATGATGAAAGAAAATTAGAGCAAGCGTCACTCACTGTACCTCCTTTAGTTATTAAGAGTTATTAAGATGTACCCGATTCATCATAACAGTCGGTGGCAGGAGAGAATATATGGAGGCTCAAGGTGGCAACCATGATCATCATTGCTAGTTTTCTGCATGCATGCAAGTTTTGGTAATCTGGTTGATTATGTAGCAAGCCTCTCATGATAGGATGAAGGAGCCGCAAGATACTAACTGTCGTCATGAGGTTGGAGATAATTCCAGTTGCAATAGGAAGAGAGGGCATGGGGATTCTCCGAGGGAGCCAGGTGGTGGTCTATCTCGTGCCTCTCAGCGGGCATGTAGGGAGGCAACTTCCTTCACTCTTAACATCCCCTTGGAAATCCAGAGGGACATCAATGACTATGAACAACAATGGTGGGCTCGTCTCAGTAGGGAAACCCTGGTGGGGGAGCGTAAGCAGTTGGAGAATTGGATCATTGATCCCGGCAACACGATTGCACGCATTAGTCTTTACCAGCACACTGTTGCATTGTTTTGGATGATGAAAAACTTGGTTGGCTATGCCAGTCGCGATAGGCATCCTCTTAGAGATGACAATGCGCAGCTTCTCTTTGAAGAGTCTCACGTGATTCACCAGAAGTTGGATTTCCTTCTGTCTGCCATGGCGCTTCAAGCTCCTCCATACGCTACTTCTCCTTCCAGCTTTCACCATCCGGGGAGTTCTCCAGAAGCTCCTTATATAGTTCTCTGATGTCTGGGTGGGTGGGTGTTTATTTGGGGGGTTTGGGGCTAGTTGGTTTAGCATCTATCTTATGTATCAGTGGTTATGAAGCTGGGGTGTTTATTATGCTTGGGTGTCTATATTTATGCTCTTTGTCCTACGAGCCTATGGGAAGAAAGTATTTGGTTCTGTGGTTTTTGGTAATTCTATGGTTTTTTGTCTGTTCAGGTAGAAGGTTCATCTCGGTTACTGTGGCAATAGCCTTCAGATGTGCCTCGAGGGTGTGTGTCTGTTTTGATGAACAATTCTGAGCTTCAGCCAGATTGCTCCTTTTGTAATTCCTCCTTTTAATATAATGCAAAATCTCCATACTTCCAAAAAAAAAAAGGTTACTTGGAATGGTGTTTAGTATTCCCAAAGGATTATTCTTCCATATCACAGTCATGATAAGTGTATTTTTGTGTTTTAAGTAACTGTAAGTACCATTCTCTGCTTTTAAAAAATTGATTTCTGATGAGGTAAGTTTTCAAGTAAAAGCTAATATTTGTTTGATAATGCATGATGCTAAGAATGTATCTGCTAATGCATACTTTGACCATTCCTTTGACAAAAAGACATAATTTAACCATTCCTTTGAATTTGTCATAGGACTCTTTGTAAAATTACTTAGGGTAATGTGATAAATTTGAATCCTAGTTTAAATTGGATTGAAAATGACTCTTCATAATGAACTATGATGATATGAACATATAACTAAGAATGTCGGGTTTGATATGATTAACATTATAACACAGATCCCTATCCTTGGAGAATTATGTTATGATATGATTGTGAGGTTTTGCTAGATGAAAGTTGAGATTGCAAACGTATGTATTCTTCTTTTCACTGGTTGATTTCTGAGTGTCTATGCTGGTTTAAAATTTGAAACCTCTATGTATGAACTCTGTAACTGAATGCGTCCTTGAAATGGTTTTTTCTGCAAGATTGAATGTTAGTGCAAATGCATTTGAATGGCTTGCAATGCGCCTTCATGGTAGAAATGTTGAGTTAAAATGGAGTATGTTTCTGTATTTAAATCTTTCGAGAAATCCATTGATCAAAATCTGTATATTATTATTGATTGGGATAGAGATGTGATTGCAAAATGTTGCAATTATTGGTAATGAGCGAGTGAATTGATTAAGAGGACAGGCCGAATGCATCCCCTGCATCTATTAAATTGAAGTTTACTATCGAGGTCAAATCCATTCAAAGGATTTCGCCAAGATGTCTCTGAATTGCTTAACCAATAGATTCCTTAAAAACCAATCACGCTAGTAAGATTCAACAAAGACAATCTGATCTAATTGCAATGCCGATTGCATTGAGGTAATGCATATTGCTATGTAAATATTATTTTTTTTATAATATAAGCCGTATTTTCTAAAAAAGTGAAAATTATTGACTTAAAAGGTGAAAAGTGTTTTTTCGTTGCATATAATGTAGATTAATCTTATTAATTGCATATATTTGTCCTTCATTCATGTTCTCTAAAATAGTAAAAAAGTTGGACGAATTTTCCCATACTTAGCCAATTTCTTGATTTTCACTAATTTGTCGTATCTCTCCAGAATGATTAATGATGCAACAATGATTTCAACTTCATGCCACATCATCATCTATACCATGCAATGCCATGCAGGCATCAATATCCTTATTGCAGGAATCAACCTTAATGCAAGCATCAACCTTAATGTGGGCATCACTTAGCCCCTTTACAACACTTAGCCATTTTTCCTTTGTCTTTAGTATGCAAAATAACATTTTTCTTCTATTTTGGCAAGTTGATATTTTCCTTATCTGATCACCATAAGAAAAACCAAGAGCATGGCTAGATAGCCATTTCAACAATGAACAAGACCATATGGAGAGCGTTGATGGAGAGCATTGATACCGATGAGCAAAGAAATAATGAGTATTCAATGAGGAAATGGCGGAGTCGCAGTTACCAAAAGTAGGAAAAATGGACAAATTTAGGTGTTGCAGCTACTCGAAATAGGAATAATATGCACTTTTGGAGGTGTCGCAGCAACTCGAAATAGGAAAATTGGACAAATTTAGGTGTTGCAGCTGCTTGAAATATGAAAAATAGGCACTTTTGGAGGTGTCATAGTTGCTCGAAATAGGAAAAATAGACAATTGTTGGAGAGCGCTGATACCAATGGAGAGCGTTGATACCGATGAGAAAAGAAATAATGAGTATTCAATGAGGAATTGGCGAAGTCGCAGTTTCCAAAAGTAGGAAAAATGGACAAATTTAGGTGTTGCAGCTGCTCGAAACAGGAAGAATAGGAACTTTTGGAGGTGTCACAGTTTCTCGAAATAGGAAAATTGGACAAATTTAGGTGTTGCAACTACTTGAAATAGGAAAAATAAGCACTTTTGGAGGTGTAGCAGCTGCTCGAAATATGAAAAATAGACAATTGTTGGAGAGTGTTGATATCGATGGAGAGCATTGATGGAAAGAGCTAATACCGACGAGCAAAGAAATAATGAGTATTGAATGAGGAATTGGCAGAGTCACAGTTGCCAAAAGTAAGAAAAATGGACAAACTTAGGTGTTGCAGCTACTCGAAATAGGAAAAATAGGCACTTTTCGAGGTGTCGCAGCTACTCAAAATAGGAAAATTGGACAAATTTAGTGTTGTAGCTGCTTGAAATAGGAAAAATAGGCACTTTTGGAGGTGTCGCAACTGCTCGAAATAGGAAAAATGGACAAATTTAGGTGTTGCAGTTGCTTGAAATAGGAAAAATAGGCACTTTTGGAGGTGTTGTAGCTGCGGTAAAGAGAAATAAGCCATAGTTAGCGGTGTTGCAACTACGCAAAATGGGAAAGATAGGCGATTTTGACAGAGTTGCTTGGGAAGATATCTGTTTAGATCAAGGTGAATGGAAGGAACTAATTTACCCCAGACAACCCATAGAAAAACTATTCTCCTAATGAAAATCTGTAAATGGGAGGGCTTGGGTTTTTTCTGTAAATGTCTGTTTTCGGCAATAGAAGGTGTTGGTCACCCTATATGCTAATTAATTACAACTAACAAACAGGATGCTCAATATAAATTGTCAAACCCAGGGAAGTCTTTTATTTCAATGGCGATAAGCACAATCTATGCATAAACATTTCAAGTAGTTGATTAACTGAATGGAGATAATAATCCTACCTATCTGCTTAGCCAAACTCATTCCATAAAGAAAACTAATCTAAGTCATACATCTAGGAATTGAAAGTGCAACTACCTTCCTCCAGAAATCAACCTAGCAGTTACTGATCTAAGAATAGAAATGAACTAGATTACTTTTGCAAGAAGTTAGATCCTATAATTATCAAACTACAGTATTCAATCTTTACCAAAATGATTCATCCAACAACTACTGTAACTCAATCATAATCTACCTAATCTATGAATTCAACTAAAGATACAACAACAACCATAATTAGAAAATAAACTTGAACTCTAAATTGATAATCATTGGAAATCCTAGGAAGCATAAATACTGAAAGGAATTGGAGCTGAGCTTGGCTGTAACAGCTATTGAACACACATGCATTAATCAAACTAACCTACACAGTCGACTGTCACACCACATAGTTGCAGCTATTTGTAATGCAAAGAATAAACTACCAATGAAGAATGCAATCATAAATATTTGTTGCATCTATCATAAATACGCCTAATGCAATTCCACAACACACAACAGGAAATGAATTAATCTAACTACCTACTTAACTCGACAATCTCTGTGAGAAGGCGGGCTCTAGCCTTCTAATAGAGATGTCATGAACTAACATGAATTAAGACACAGAAATGGAAATAACTCTGCTCTTCATTAAAAGATGGTAATCCACAGTATCAACCTATGTTACAACCCGTACAAAATGATAATTATCCAACCCCATACTTTGAAAGCCTTCCCATAGTTACACATGCAAAATACAGTTTGTGATCCACTAATTTCGTGCAGCAATGAAGATCTATGATCTTCATGCTGCTGAGTTACAACTAAACTATTACAGCTATAATGAATGAGGTCGTTAATCATGAAAGATGTTGTTACACTAAAAGTCAATGGATCAACGGCTTAACAAATTGGGAGGTGTCATGTTTGTCGCAACTATACTTTGTTCCAGCAACCTGTTATAGCTTCACGTGGAGAGATGCGCTATCCCTTGAAATATGAGGAATCAAATCAGAAGAGTAACATCTGGCACCACGTATGATTCTTTCCCAATGCATTGCGACTGATACACCTGTGCTTTGATCTTAACTTAATGAAATCAACACAAGTTAGCATAAATCGAAGGCTAGAATTCATAACCGTAACAATCTTAGGCATTTAATTAAATGAAACAATAATTATTTATACCTTGTCAGGACTGCTGATTAATCTAGAAAAAGGCATGTATATGTTTTATGAAAGTAGGGTGTAACTGGGCAAAATGATGAAATAGGTATGGTAAAAAAGGGGCATTTCCAGGGCCCAACATCTCCCCTCAACTATCCAATTGCATGTCCTCATGCAACAGCCGATTAGTTCGATCCTGACTCTAATCCTTGTTCATATTATGCAAGTGAGTTGAAGGAATCAATTTTGACAATTAGGCATTGGAAATGTTGGTTCTTGTGTGACAACCTCTCCTTACCCTTAGCAGCTTCGTCTTATATTGGAACTCACCAGATTTACAATTGTGTTGGTCCTTCTGAAACAATATCTTTTCCTTATGTCCTCATCTCAACATCTTTTTCCTGAGTTGTAATTCCAACAAAAAATAAATTTTGAGGGCGTTGGTTCTTGTGTAACAGTGTCCTATTTCTTGATTCTTTTGTCCTGCTGAATCGGTTCAATGTTCCTGAAACAATGAGGCTTTGCCCTGGGATAATTCCTTTGATTGACTTGCTCCTGAGGGTTTCTGTAATGCTAGGTCCACTACTGTAACTTTATTCCCTACCATATTAAAAATATCTCCACATTCCGGGCATATCATTTTTGGTTGTCCTTCATTCCCCTAAATGGACGATAAATTCCCCAATTGATCTGTAGCTTCCACCATTGAACTCGCATATTTCTTTGCCTGTTTCTGGCATGTCTCCTTCCATTTTTCTAGTTCTGCATGAAGCACTTGCACCTCCTCCTTTAATAGCTCAGTTTCAAACAGAAGATTCTCTATTTGAGGTTCTTCTACAGCAGGTTCTTGTGTATCAGCAGGTGGTCAGGGTTTTAAGATGGGAATCCTGATTTCTGCCCCAATAAATTGACCTGCTTCTGCTGTAGTAGTTGTTTTGATTTTTCTTCTTTTTGTTGGGCTGTATGTCTGGCCTTTGTTTATTATCCCTTCTTTTCTCCTCTGAGGCAGAAAAAATCCTATCACCTTAGAAACAGGGCCAAATCCCTCCTTTTGAATTAAAGTTCTTCTTATTTCAGGGAAGGTCTCCACATTCAGAGCTTCTAGACCACTTTCTGCTACTGCTTTCTCCTGAAGTTCCTCTTCTACTGTTGCAATTTTAGCTACCTAAGTTTCAATCTCCTTTTCATCTACCTTCTCTTCATCCTCCAATCAAACTTCTAATGTTCCAATCCTCCCCCCAACTGAGTTTGAGGAACTCCAGTCCTCATCCACTATCTTTGAAAAGAATTCAAGGGGTGCTCCTGGATAAACCAGAAGTTCCCCCCAGGTCAACTTGTTATATTCCAGGGCCTATAAGATCAATAATTTAATTAGCCCATGATTTGAGAGGGATTATAAGGGGTGTTGAGCTCATTTAGCATAATAAGCCATGCGTTGGAAGGATCTAAGAAGATAGTATGGCATATTTAGCAGCTTACGATAACATAAATGTGATAGGAGGAAAAATTCATAAATGTAAACAACATTATACCTCCCTTCACATGTAATATATTTCTTTAAGAAGAGTGCAACTTGGTCCCAAGGACTCAGAAGAGTCTCCAGCGCTATTCCTCTGCCCTGTGGTCGAATAATATCCCCTACCGCCAGGAAATCCTTAGTTGCAATCGGGTGATGGCGTTTTTGACTAAACCAATGCTGCCCAATTTTGGGAAGTCCCGTTACCTCCATTAGGATTACCTATGAAACATCTACCCTTATGCCTCGAACCTCTGAATGATTTCTCATCATTATTTGAGCAAATTCCAGGGTTGTTTCCTCATGAAAACCATTTAAGTGTTGAAAATAGTCTGTCCACCCTGCTTCTTGAAAGATAGCAAAGACATCTCTGTTCTTATACAGAGATTCTATTGTTAAAGGCTCATACCTCACAGGGATACCCATACAACTGAGTGTTTTGCGAAATATTGTAACGAATACACCAGTTAGAGTTTCGAACACCGAACTGATTGCATGCAGATACAGTTGATGGATAGTCGAAGTTTGAATTGAGCATTTTTGGAAAGGTGGCACAATTAATTTTGGGATAAAACCCGTGGCAGGATTATCACACAAGTCAAGTAGAATGGAGGTCAAATCATAAGTATGGGTAACAAATTTAAACGTGATTTTGGTTCAGTTGATTTGATGTGGATCGATGACAGGGGTAAATAACGAGTATAACCATTATTTCTTACAATGTCAATAGATTCCTAATCATGACTGTAGTTAGAACCCTTACCTTCAAAATCAATGCTCAAGCCGCCACTCTGCCAATGCTATAGTTAGAACCCGTACATATTCACAACACAACATCTCATTTCACATGCAACGAAGATTATATAATACTGATGTATTACAAAATCAGAAATTGTGCCCATGACATATAATGGCAACTGATACGAACCGTTACACCAAAACCTCGAGATGATAGTGAAGGCCGCCCACCAAGATCTTAACTTCCCACCATGCTCCGCAGTCCAGACTCTGGGCTGGATGTGTTCCCGTACGGTGGTGTCCCCTTTGCGTCGTACGAGCCCCAGGCGAACACTGCAATGCCGGCGTTTCCACCTGCTCTGTGACTTGAACCTGGGTGGAGGCTCTGATACCAGATGATACGAACCATTACACCAAAACCTTGAGATGTTAGTGAAGGCCGCCCACCAGGATCTTAACAGCAACTTGTGTCCAAAATTTTAATGAAATGTAAATATTAATCCCGAACTACAGAAAATTTATAAACTGTGTCTTGATGTAAGTATAAATATTCAATAGATCAACTATTCTCAGTTGATACAACATCACTGAAATCACTAGTCACACAGCATAACCACTGGTTACATAGTTCAATGTCATCCTTATGCCAAGGAATGAAGCTCACCAAAGCATCTGCTAGATTACTTAATGCACTACTTGGACGTGGTAGAGCTATATTTCAAATAGAGGATCTAAAATTTCTGTCGGATTCACAATATAATAGCCTTTTCCAACAAGGACACAGTGTACCATTGCATTTGGGTCAGTCTTATGTATTGTCGCCCTTGCAACTTTAACCCTTGAGTATAATGCAATGAGAAAGCATTTCTTTCCTTGCAACCCCAATTGGGAAGTTGGTGTCAACTCATTAGCATTATCTTGACCCTGCAAATAAATGAGAAAAAGTAAGATGCATGGAAATAAGAATTTAAACATTGATGATCCTAGATTAAATAATTACAATCTTCCCTGAATTGGTGTTTTCATTTTGTTAATTTGTAGTTTCGATGGAACCATTGGTATTTTCTGTACAGAATGTTGGTCATATTTTGATGCACGACTCTGCACCCAATAGACAATGATTTCTAATATATTGATAAAATAAAATAAAATTGAACTAAATTACTAAATTTATCAAAACTTACTAGGGAATATAATGGAGTATGCATTGAAGTTAATTTTGTTTGTATTAGTCCGTTCATAGGGGTTGTTATGTCCTTTGTATTACTCTGTCAAGGAAAAAAAATGTAATATATATATATATATATGTAAAAAATGAAAATAAAATATTATTTTAAATAATAATTAAAAAACTAACCTCCACCACAGGTGTGATTTCAGCATGAGCATTTTGTACAGTAGGACACTGTTTATATGAGCAATCAGATATTAGAAGTCAGATCATTAGTGTGAAAATATGTATATTGACACAAGAGTAAGGAAATGGACACTAACAATTTCTTTGTTGACCACATGTCCTCTCTCCATATCTTCTACTCTTTTGAGTAGTTCAGTTATTGCTATTTTCAAAGATGCGATTTCCTGTGTTTTTTCTTTCACTGTAGCTTGGCTTACAGCTAGCACCTCCTTGTATGGAATTTTTCCAAACAAGTTAGTTGGCATAACTCCTAATCCAATGCCATGACATCGCCCTCTTGCATCAACCCCTAGTACCTTGGCAAGGGCATCATCCCTAGCTGCAAAGTCTTGAGATGCAACTTTTACTTGTGCTTGTTCAATTTTTTGCTAGCATTGGCATACAATTAAATAAGATAATAGAAGAAAACATTCCAACATGTAAAATGAAATTTTAATCAATATCTAAATTAAAAGGTTGAGGACATACTATTGTTTCTCCTACAGCTAGTGTGATTGGAGTGCCATCCTTCTTTTGATGGCACTTCTTCCATAAGTCTGCCCTAGTAATGCGTGTAGTTGTATCACCAGAGGCTATAGAGTTTTTCTAATTGCAACAAGTAAAATAGTATGGTTAAGTTGTGACATTACAATGAAACTAAAATATGATA
This sequence comes from Larix kaempferi, assembly GCA_027924585.1. Lineage (NCBI taxonomy): Eukaryota > Viridiplantae > Streptophyta > Pinopsida > Pinales > Pinaceae > Larix > Larix kaempferi. Next base: position 339,329 of record BSBM01000225.1, on the reverse strand, counting down.
ATATTTCTCATATCGGATAAAATATTATCACAATTGTTTACCATATCATCTTCGACCCATTGATAACCTCGAAGTCCAGAGGTGTGCAAGTCCCTCTCCTTTTCTCTATTTTCCTTGTTTTTTTCCTTATACCCTAGAAATCAATTGAAAATAACATATATAAGTCAAAATTACAAGCCAATAAACATTCTAAAAAACTTGATTATATAATATGTGAACTTTTTCCTTACCAGGAATTCAGTGGTGGCTCATGATAGGACGAATTCTCTCCACACTGTCTAACTTATCCTAATTGGAGGAACATTTTTTAATCTTTCCTCTGTTGACTCATAAGGGTCACATTATTTTTTGGTCAACCGATATCTATGACTACTTTCCTTATGGCCAATGTATTTCATACAATATTCTTTAAGGACCAGGGGGATTATGAATTTTGCCTGCAACATACAAGAATTGCATTTTTAGATGTCATACATGGTTTGAAAATAAACTTCGAAATCATCCAAAAATATAAATGTTGAAAACAAATACACGTAATCTCTAATAGTCACATTAATAATGTTCCACAAGTCCTCCTTTAATTGATCTGAAACCTTCCTCCAATCAGAATAATTGATTGGAACCATTTCCCTTGCGAGTACACCTAGTAATGAAGATAGCTTCACGGAGTTTGGACCAATTGATTGGTTCCTTTCATTGATATGAATTTCGATCTTTTCCTCCAAGTTATTTATTTCTACACATTTAGTTGCTCCTCTACCTTTCTTCTTGACTTTCTCTGTCGATACTTGTGTAGAGGGATCTTCACCTTGTATACTAATATTTTTTGGCATTGTTCTTTGTGAGTAACTTCTAGAAAAGAAGGGCACTTAAAGGTGTTATGGATTTCTAAGTCATAAAATTTTATTTATGAAGAACTACAAAATTATACATTAATGAGCTTACCTTGTTCTTCATGTTGATCTGCCCCTTTTTGTGTCGAGGGATCTTCCCCTTCTACACTATTATCCATATGGCATGTTTTTTTGTGAACATATTCTATAAAAGAAGGTCACGTAAAGGTGTTATGGATTTCTTAATCATAATATTTATACTTATAAAGAACTAGAAAAATCTGAATTAATGGGCTTACCTTGTTCATGTTGCTCCTCCTCCTGAAAAGATGAAAATGTATCTTTGTCATTTCCTTATTTGTTAGGACTAGTAGAGTCATTCAAAGGCATAGAAGGTGTAATCTTCTTTGCTATTGTTTGTATTTTCCTCTTCTTTGTAACTGTAGCCAAGAATGTTATTAAACATATGCCTAACATCATTATACAATAAAAATAAGCATTATACTACATATGGAAATACATTGTTCTATTTCTAAATATTTACCTTCTGAGATGCATGTCCCTTTCATTCCCATTTGATCATTTTCACGCTTCTTTTTGAAAATTAGATTTTTTTGATTTCATGTCATAATCTGCTTTCTCTGGTTTTTTTTAAATGATTAGAGTATTGATTAGCCATAGCCTATTAGATTGTTATTAAAGTACAAAGTAATATGTTCTAACATTTTAAATTAAATAAAAGTAGTAATCCCATTTGTTGTTATGGGGAATTTTGTTTTTTGCAAAGAACTCACAGATGTAACCTCTTGGGTGGCTCAGCAACAGTTTTATTAATATAAAACCTACTAGTTTCTATTAAAATAAAACAATTTAAATTAAATAAAAATAATGATATACTTCAATCACAAACAATCACTTACCTCCATGTCTCCACTTGTACAAAGCCTGCATAACCAAAAAAATAAAGTCTATCATCACTCAATTGCTAATTGAAAGTTGTTTAAACAAGTTTCAAAAGTAAAAGGGAAGACTATCTGTAATGACTATCTGCTAAGAGGAATAGATGTCATAATTTGAGAGAGAGAGACGGTTAGGGTTTAGGTTAGACACGTACAGTAGCCAACAAGATATCTCAGGCTCCAAGAGTGAAGACCCCTCAGCCTTAGAGGTTGCAAGCAGGACAAGATTTACACAGGCAGCCCCAAAGATGAACACAGTAACGGTCTTGCAGTAGTGGGAAAGTGCAGTCCAACTCTAGTGGTCACAAAACAATCACAACCCAGCTAAATGAATGTCAAACAGACCATGCCTCAGCAAGGAAGAGCCACCACAATCCACGGTCATCCCTAGAGGAAACCAAAAATTTTACAGAATTTTTAAAATTTTGTAGCAGAGGAACCACTATTTTGATTTCTGTCAATAAAGAAACCACAAAATGCACATTACACTTACTAAGCATATGATAAAATTTTGTACAAAATGCAGCACATAATGCGTATTACACTTAAAATTTTGTAGCAGGGGAACGACTATTTTGATTTCTGTCAATAAAGAAACCACATAATGTTTTCATTTATTATGTTGTTTTCACAAAAGCATGGATAAAATACCTGCAATAATGCAAAATGCAGAACAAGAATGCCGTGAAACTTAAGTTACACCTCACACAGTTAACCTCAATATATCCCAACAGCAAAGCTTCAGCTTTTGTGGTGTTGAATACCAGAATCAAAGCAAGTAAACGATGGCTTGTGCAAAAATAAAACGATGCCATTTCCTGGCAAAACTATTCGCGGGAGACAAAATTTGAGAAGTTATGTTAGGGGCCCATTTTTTTTTATTATTAAATTTCATTTTTTTGTTTTTTTTGGTAAATTAAATTTCTGTTTTTTTGGTATAGATAGCAAAAACACCCGAGTTTTCTCCTAAGGTTTTCAATGAAAAGGGGAAAGACCTTGGTACTGGGAGTCATGTAGGTGGACCAAAGGAAGGAAGGAGGGAACCAAAGAAACGCATCAAAAGGAAAGAAAAAATTTAGCCTATTGTGGTCTATGACATGAAGTTAAATAATGTAATAAGCGTGGCTTCTAAGGCATTGATTGTGAGGTTTATTTTTAGAAGGATGGGGACAATGAGTTTGTTTCAATAGATTCAAGTCCACCTATACAAATTGGGACCCTTCGGATGTATTGACTTGTAATGTAAACACTTTCATATGTGATGTACAATTAATCCTAGCGTGGAGCTCAAAGCCAAGGCCCTGCTAGTGAATTTTCATCCTTGAAGGGATGATATTTTATGTTGTGCCATCCATGTGTTAGTAAGCCATGGAAATTGTAAAAACATGTAGATGATTATAATGCAAATAAAAATACCAAGGGGTTGGCTATGGATGCAACTAAATGAGGGGGCTATGTGTATCCACTAGGAAGACGTGACTAGGGGGTTTTGCGATTGGACCCTAGCTGGCTGTCATATGTCATCTTGAGAACCCCTTTGATTGTTCTAGTCGTCATTTAATTCTATTGTAAGGAAGTGGGTGAGTAATTCAATCCATGAGAGTGATGGAGTATGGGTAGCCCTGAAATTCGTAAGGCAGGGTACGGGATCGGTTTGCTCGACCCATAAGCCACTCCATCTCATGGTAATTATGTTTTATGAATGTTTAATTGTTCATGTTTCATTCAGCTGTACTTATTTGAGTATGCATATGCATCCATGTGTTTTTGTGAATTTCTTCAATGATGAATAGGGCCAAGTCTTGTTGAGGCCTAAGAGGTTCAGAATGTTCGTTCATGACTTTTGGGGAGAAATAGAAACCCCTTTTGTGTTGGTGTTCCCTCCATGGGTCAGATGAAGGGAGGATACATGGCATAGTGGATTAGAGCTCTTTATAGAGTGGTAAAGAGGTATGGACGAGGATTGGGGAAACACCTTGGTTGGAAGAAGAAAAATTCAGAGTTCTCGGGTTTGGAAGAAGATCATACACTTGCATGGGGATCTCCGAGAGCTTTCCAATATATGATACCAATTTTTCCAAAAATGGACTTAGGATGAGAAAGTTATAATCCTAAGAAGTTGGCAGTAACAGTGTTATATGTTTGACTTCCGACTTTCCGAACCCGCAGTGCATATTGTGGATCACGGAAGTTGGAGGCGCGATTCTGCAAAGCTGAGACCTTTGGAGTTCTGACTTCTGACTCCCACGTCGTGGATTATAGAATTCGGAGGTGTGATTTGGAGAATTAGATAATTGGGTGTTCCAACTTTCCTACTCCTGCATCGCGGATTGTGGAATGTGAAAGTCGGAGGTGCATTTCTTCGACGTCGTGTATTTGTCGTTCCAACTTTCTGACTCCCATGCCGAGGATTGTGGTAGTCAAAGGTGTGATTCTTGAAGTGGCACGTTGGGGTGTCGACTTCCGACTCCGACATGCAGATTGTGGACCAAGATATTGTGGCTGTGTGAAAGTGCATAGTTTGGAAGAAAAAAATTTAGCAGGTTGCATTCTAAGGAGCTCCCCCGTCACCTCTAAAGGGCACCAAGGGAGTTGGGGACATTACAGATATCCTAGAACAGTGATGTGTGTTTCTTTAAAATATTTTTCATGGATTTGGATACCTCAAAGAATATTCCTTTAGGGAATAAGGCATGTGATTCCTTCCTTAATTATGTACAGAGCCTCAAGAACCCTAACTACTATTCAAAACCATCTAATGACATAGACATCCCTACTAAAACACTAAAGATACTTTCAAGAATCCATGTGTGTTTGTTCAAGTTGTTCTTCTTGGCCATGGATTCTCAAAAGGTTATTTTTTTTATTAAGGACCAATTTTCTCCCTCAAACATGTATAGGGAACCCAATATCTATACCAGGTTCTCAAAAAATTCTAATGGAACTAATATCCCCACTTATATGAATAATATGCTCTTGGGAGGTCATGTGTGGTGATTGTAGGTTGTTCATAGCCAAATATGCCTAGAATTTCCTTTAGGACCTAAGTCACACTCTTTTTTCCCCAACCATATCCATGGTTTTGGAACCTATAATTAGTCTTAAAATTCTCACTGTGCCACAAAAACCCCACTCATAGGCCAAAGATACTGTGGAAAGGTCTATTGTGGTTGTTCAACATATCATTCTTTGCTATATATACCTAGAAGCTTCCTTTAGGTCCTAAGGCCCAATTTCCATTCCTTAACCATGTCTAGAGCCCCAAGACCCATACCTAATGCTCAGAAACTTCTTAACAATTCCCATATTTTGACTATAAGGACAAATATCTCCTCAAGAGGTTGGCTTTGGTGGTTGGAGACATGATTGTTAGACCTTTAATAAGCATGGATTCTAAGGCATTGATTGTGAGGTTTATTTGTAGAAGGATGGGGACAGTGAGTTTGTTTCAATGGATTGAAGTGCATGACTAGTAATCAATTGTAGCTTACCACATAAGGGATGTCATTTTCATCCGAGGTTAGGTGTTGAGGTTACATCCAAACATAGTATTATTTCTAGTCGGTATCTACTGCATTTATACCTAGGTGGATTTACTGGTTACTTGATCAAAGTACTTATATATCATTCAAGGTCCCATGCCAATAAGTAAAGATACCATAAGGATAAAATAATTGTACTAAATTAGTCTATTTCCATAAAATCTCTTATGATTCTACACAAGATATTTCCTCTTTATGCTATTAATTGTAACAACTGGCATGATATGACTCATTATTGTTTCTTGCAACCTTATAACAAAGAGATCTATCATATGCATTCAAACAATTATGACTCATTATGATATCTCTTCTCATGGAAATCATATGAGCCAAAATTTGACTGGTGGTATGCCTTACAAATCTACTTTCTTAATTCACATATCAATTAGGTAACTAGGGATATTAGAATAATGAGAAGAGATGTACAGTTAAGGTTAAGGTCCTACTTGGAGAAAACCTAAAAGAACCTATACAAATCAATACATTGGTTAAGGTCCTACATTGGTTAAGGTCCTGCTTGGAGAAATACTAAAAGAACCTATATAATCCTTTTAAATATTAAGAATTTTTATTATTACCTCTTCCAACCATATGAAATTCTTATAAAGATAAAAGGAATTTGAACCATTAACCTATGTTTTTTAGACCAGTATTATACCATTGAAACTATTCTCCTAATGAAAATCCGATTACTTGCTAAGATATCCCTCCAGTCAATTTTCAATGATGCCTACCTTACATCTACCACATATAATGCGATGCCAATCTAGAGCCTCCACCTCATTTATGTATTTGCATTGTTCAATGAACCATTTTAGTGGTGGAAGTGTAATAGTTTTTACAGATGTCTGCATGGGAATTTCTATTTAGGTCATTGGAGAGTCAACGGCAGGTGGCATATGAAATTATTGAACCAAGTGATCTCTAATAATGTTATGGCCATTGCATTGCACCTTTGAGTAATTTACTCACTCCCAAGTGAGACTTTTTGAGCTCGAAAGGAAATGAAGTTTCCCATACCTTCCAAGCCATTAAATGAGGGGATCGAAGCCAATTCTAACTCCTAAAAATACATTGATATGTTAAAATGGTGGTGACAACTTTAACATCTTGATCTTCTATCATACTAACAACATATATTAGTTAGTCTAAAGGTTGGGATATGTCCACATTAGAAACATATTTATATTTAACCCATAGAGCCTACCTACGATGTAAGTTATAAATATCCTTGACACGCAATATAATAGAAGCTAGAAACGATTATGCAATAAGTAAAATAAGAATACTATAAGAAACAAGCACTCCCTAGCGCCATCCCCATAGCATATTCTATAATAAGGTTTGGCCCAAGGGGGTCTTCCTGTGAGTCTAACAAGTAACAATATTATATTATACCTAGGATTATAGGCTCATGCCATGGTTATACATACAACAAATTTCCAGGCCCATTTAGATATAAAATGCTAAAGATTCATGCATATTCGCTTTTTCATCTTTTTTTGTTTTTATGTTTTTGAAAAAAAAGGAGTAACAAAGGGGTCGATTTCATCTTGTGGAGGCCGTATTCTTCATTTGTTGGCTGAGTTTGGACTACGTGGGCCATGACATCGTCTGGAGAGGACACAGTCTTGTTTGTGAGGACGATTTACTTTCCGTTGGGCGCATATCCTTACAGTTTCACATCTACAGTGATACCCACACTTCATCTGGGACAATATCAAGGGTTGTTACAGCCAAAAAGGGAGATGCAATCTACTACATTTTGTTATTGACACCTACAGGAATCTACTACAGCATTGTTGGTTACTCTCATTGTAGTCTTCCTTCTTGTTACAACTGTGCATAACGTTTCTGGGTAGTGAAGGAGGGCATTGCAGCATAATAAGGGAGTCTGAGAAGAAGACGATTTGGGTTGTTTTGAGGAGCTAGCATACACCAAAGAAAAATTGAGACACCAAAGAAGGCCAACTCACTTCCGTAAATCATTATGCATGCCCAGGAAGCTACAGGTTAGAGTTAAAGTAATTTCATATTTGTTTTTCCACCTTAGAACTGCTATTACAGTCATTGTAAACTCAAATTTATATGAATATGATATTTAGGGTTTATTTGCCTTGTTATTTATGCAAAGATATCTCTATTGCATTTACTATTCACTATTAGCGCTACGAAAATCAAGATATGATATCCGAAACAAACTCTTCCCGCACTATCTTCCATAGCAGAATTCTTTCCGAAATGCGGGAATTGAGTTTCTGCAAAACGTTTCTTCCCTGTCGTCAATCAATTTCGCTGCAAGCCTGAGTGTTCGTACAACTTAATTTTTCATGCAGCGAAATGGCTTTCTGATCGTTCGATCAGTGTCCCCACCAAATCAATGGTGGATTCCAAAATTTATTGAGTGCATTCCATAGAATATCGTGCCCATGAAAAGTGTTTCAATGCTCGCAACTTCTCTCGGCGATATCACTAGTCCAATAAAGGGTAGCGACCCACATACGAGACCTCATAGATTTCCATCCATGCTAACAGATCATGGCCAACACATTTACACACCCTCACGACACCCTTAATAACCCACATTAGGTCATGGTACCTGCATAACAATCCTCAAGGCACTTTCATCCAGTCATGACAGTCCTAGCAGGCCTAAGACATGTCACAATAGCCCTTAGCAAGCTCAAGATAGGTCATGGGTTTCTCTAGAAAGCATTAGCAGAATTTACACATATGAAATTGACGCAAACAGGAAACACAAACTAAATATGAACACTATGATGAATCTCATAAGCTCAAAAAAAACTTTTCATTAACACTTCCAAGGAAGTTTACAAAGCACAGAGGCATAAAAAATGAAAGTCGAAACCTTCCTCCTCCGTAGAGGTGACATTTACCCCCGAAACATATCTCAAAACAGGGCATCAAAATCAGTTACATTGCGAGAATCAAACCTGAAAGTAAGTCCTAAATCCTAACAAACTCTGATGTGGCAGATGCGCTATGCCCACAAAACATTTCGGGAAGGCATGTTGTGCTGCGCATGACCAATCAAAAAGGGAAATATCGACATCTGGGGCTTTCTGGCTTGCTTGATGAAAACGACAACTCCGAGCATATTTTTAACAGACTACAGCTGACTCAGCTGCTGGCGGGCCTTACAGGATGATGATTTCTCAATCTATGTATATTTTGCCACTACTGATCTGTAGGGGTGGCCATCTCAAATAGATCCTTTAGGAGAACATCCAGGTCAATCAGTGGGCTATGGCCAATACCAGGGAGATCTGATTTGACAGTCCTGAAATGAACCAGTAGCTTAAAGTCCTCGCTGAGTTTATCGATTATTACCTCTCCCTTTATCCCACCATCCATACCCTCAAAATTTTCATGGTTTACTCTTTTCTGATTCAGCAGTTCGACATATTTGCTCCGAGGGATCAGCTTCCCCTCTGGACCCCAAAACTCAGGCAACCCTTTCTGAAACAGGGGATGGAACAATTTGTGGAACTTTTCTACCCCTTGCTGAATAATGTTAATCCTAGTAAGTGCATTCTGCAACATGTTGTGCTTTGTAGTCATCTTCCTTGTTGCCACCAGAACTGATATCCTATCATTAATCCCCAGGGAAATTAGTTCTTCCCCACAGGCTGAGCTCATAACAGCAATCGCTTTCTGGACCTCCTCCCTGGGCCTTTTTGCTAGACTTTCCTGCAGGGATTTACATCTTCTGATTGCTAACATAACAACCTGTTTATGCTCATCCACCATGACCAAATGCTTTTCTAATGAGGGCATCTCCTTTATCACTGCATCCAAGAGAAAATGTTTAGCCCCTTGCAAGGGAATTCGGCCTATGACCCTTTCCTCAAACCTAGCTACCTTCTCTTTGAGTGTACTGATCTCTTCAGTAGATTCTTCACTTTCCTTAGTAGTGAGCCTGTGCTCGATCTCTTCATTGGCCTCCTTCAATTGAGTGATTTCCAGGTCCTTTAGGGACATTTCAAACATATCTTTGATCGCCAGAGCAATGGGTGATCTATCCTCAGGGGTGCCATAGTCATTAAATTCATCAATTCTCTTCTGCATATTTTGCTTCTCGTCTTCCCATGTGCGCTTGTCAGCCTCCAACACAGCAAGGCAACCTTTCAGATCCAAAACTTCATGTTGCAATGTCTCAATCTCCCCTTGTAACTGCACACTCTGAGGAGGTAGCTAGATGTCTTTCATAGGTGTCTTACTTTCTTTTTGTAAGCCTGTATCTTGGCCAATGGCTTAGCTAGTAAAATAGGTTGCTCTATTGCAACTAGTTGCTCAGATGCAAGGGGATGCTCTAAGCATTCTATGTTGTTAGGTCTGCCACTTGGTCATTCAAGAGTTTCACCTGCAGGTTCCAGGCCTTATTTGTTTCCTTTTCCTACTTCAATTGGGTCTCTAGTTTAACCACCCTTTGCTGGGACCTGGGATGGGCTAATGCCTCCTTACTCAAATCAGCATAGATGAGATCGTTAACTCCCTTATGGAACACAATCTTATCTAGGATTGAGAACCCATCCATCTTGAACTCGAACTTTGAAACTCCTTCCTCATTAGCAATGGCTAGGTTCAGGGAGTTTGTTGTAATATTCCTGGCAGTAGTGAAAGAGACTTTGATTCCTGATAGCTTCCTTAGCTTCTTGGACTGATTATGAATCTCAGCCTCAGATTTCTCTTTGAGCTTCCCATAGGTGGTCAACATTTGCTTTTCAGTATTAAATTGCCCTTCAACAGCAGAGGCAAAAGAATACTTCTGAAAATTGAGTAGAGACTCCTCACCCCCTTTCTTGATTGATTGTGTTGTTCGTGGGGGCTTTCTTTGTGAGTGTGTACTGGCTGGCTTTACAACCACTAGTGGTTGGGTGATCACCATCTGATTTGCAACCTTTCCCCCAGCAGGGTTTACTGAAACAAGATCCTCCTCTATCACTTTCTTGAGGGAATCAGTGTCAAGAACCTGCAATAATTAATTAATGAAAACACGTGATATAGCATAAATAACAGAACTCAAAATCACTTTTATATTGATCACAGGCCACTTCGAGGGGGCAACCTCCTTTGAGCAATCTCAATACAAATAACTTCATGGTACCTTCATTGGTCTCAACACAAACTTATGTACTAATTCTAGGCACCAATACCATGGGTCAATACCATGTGTCAATACAAACCATGGGCCAATACAAAATATGGATCAACAATTAATACGGGACGACTTACAAAGCATATGCGTCCAACAACAATAATACAAACTATGGATCAACAAATACTACAGGACGACTTACAAAGCATATGCATCCAACAACAATATACTAACAAAGTAAATAGAAGGGTTGACATGGGTACTTAACATCCCCTCTCCCTTAGAAAAGGCTTTGTCCTCAAAGCTTTAGATGTGGAAATTGATGCAGAATCTGAAGGAGTGGTTCCCCTGTAGCATCCTCGGGTTGCATTCCGGGCCACTGATGAAGAAGGGTTGCTTGGAAGGATGTAGACGAAGAAGAACCATATCAGTTGCGTGAAAAGTGCACTCAGAATGGTGTTGATCAGCTTGTTGTTTCAGTTGAATTCTTGCCATGTGAAGATTGTCCTGCAGAATGAGAAGAATCTGATCGCGGTTTCAAAGAACCAAGTCAATTGCCTGAACTAGGGAGCTGTTGAGGGTGTATGGAAGAATAATTGGCGGTGCCTGTCCATAGACTGCTTCATATGATGTCCTTTTAGATGTGGTATTGTAGCACTAGAGTGCTTCTAGGAAATCCATAGAAATAGTTGTCCAAATCTGTGTAGGGATGGGAAAGGGTTCGAGCAGTCCCGAAAGGAGTATCATTTCACCCTTGTTGTCCTGGAAAGTACCACAGTCAGCCACCATCTGTTGAATTGTCATTTTCAGTCCCTGCCAAAAGAAGTTACATTGTTCTTGGTCAAACATTTTGAGGAACCCAGAGTGCTCTGCTAATGAAGAAGCATGGAGTGCATAGAAGAGATAGCCCTGTTGAACAGATTGCAACCAATTTGGAACAAGCAAAGAAATAGCTGGAAGAGAAACTAGGTCATCAAATGTGCGAGAAGGAGCATCTGCCACCATATTGTCCTTACCCTTCTTGTAAGTGATCGCATAGGCATAACCCATGAGTTGGATAACCCATTGCAAGTGTGCTGGAGATGAGACCCATTGTTCCAGGAAATTTTCTAGACTCTGGAGATCAGTATTGATGCAGAAATAATTCCCTAATAGGTATGGTTGCCACTTTTGTATTGCATGAAAAATAGCCATCATTTCCTGTAGAGATGTAGATGCAGCTAAATTCTTACCGGAAAGGTCTCTTGAAGGCAACAAGCCCACTAGTTTAGCAAGGACACCTGCATATCTATAAAAGGAAGTAGGGAAAACCGTAGATGGGTGCATCTGAATGGAATGGAGTTGAGCGATGACACCATGTGAATTCTTCTTAAGGATCTTTTCCAGATGATGTGAACTAATGATGCGGAGAGACCCTTGTTGTAAGCCCTTATATTTGTATTGTTTCCCATTGACTGAAAACTGCATCCAAAGTTCAACAAAATCCCATAAGATGGGGCCAATTGTACGTAACCATTGAACACCCAAAACCACATCACATCTGCCTAAGGACAAGGCAAACATATCAGAGCGCAGGTTATAATCTTCCAGAGAGATACGCACATTGTGACACTTTCCCTTGCAAGGTAAGGTGCCCCCATTGGCAACCATGACTTCAAAGTTGGAGCAAGGATGGACAAAACAATCAGCATGTTTGGCGATTCGAGGGTCAATGAAGTTATGAGTGCTACCAGAATCAATGAGTATTGTAAGAGGAAGCTTCTTGAAGTAACCCCTAACCCGCATTGTTTGGGGGGTGGTGACGCCGAATAAAGCATGGAGAGATATCTCAAGGTGGTCTTCCTGAGATGGAAGGTCAATAAGCGGCTCCTGAATGTCGACCTGATCATCTAGTGTATCTGGAGCCTCTTCACCAACTTCAGAGGCAGGCGGAGAATCCACATCCAAGAGATAGAGCTTTTGTTGAACACATCTATGTCCCCGAGTGAATTTTTCATCACAATTATAACAAAGCCATTTTTCTCTGCGAGCCTGCATCTCTGTTTTGGACAAAGATAGGAGTTGGTCGAGGAGCTGGCAGGATGGGAGGTCGTTGAGAACCCATATTTTGGAAGGGAACAAAAGTGGTTTTGGAGCGTTGTTTGGTGGCAATCTTGTCTTCTTCCAACTTTTCCAACCCCAGGGATTCCATCATTGTGTTGGGACAGAACATTTTGACCTCTGGGAAGATTTCATCCTTAAGACCACTGATAAAACAACTTTTGTAGAAGTCATCAGACAATCCTTCTGTGTGGTTGCCTAGTTTCTCAAATACTGTTATGCATGATAGATCCATCCAGTCGGATTAGTACCATTGAAGCAAGAAAATTCAAGCTTTGGACCACAGAAAGTGCTAGAAGAAAAGAACCCATTGGCTGCAAAAGATTCTTGTTGTCGGTTATTGTTCATGGCTGAATGTTGAAGATGGAGGCTAAGAAATTTTTCATCCAGATCTTGGAGTTTGGTTTGGATGGCTACAAGTGCTTCCTCCATGGTTTTTGCTGTTGCACCGGTGGCAACCATAACCAGGAGTTTTCTTTTTTTTGAGGGAGGGTGAATGGATAGAAAAACACAAACAAAAGCTTATTTAGTAAAGGGAAATTAGGATTTGGGAAAAACTTGAATGGGTAATTGGGGTTTGAATAGGTTTTGGACACTTTCGAATGGAAAGGGAAGCAAAAAATGGGGATTTCAGAAGCGAGGTGAAAGAATGAGAAAATTTGTCAAAGAGGTATAAAGAGGTATAAATTTGTGAAAAGGTATAAAGAGGTAAAGAATGAGAAAATTTGAATAGGTTTTGGACACTTTCTGATAGGCAGGGAAGCAAAAAAGGGGATTTCAGAAGCGGGGTGAAAGAATGAGAAAATTTGTCAAAGAGGTATCAAGAAGTAGAAACAAGGAATGAACACGGTGGAAAAATTTGGAGGTGAGTGGGTGAAAATTGAAGAAGTTATGGCAAACCCTAAAAATAGACAAATGTGAGATTTTTGGCGTTGGGAAGTAGAATTTGGGATAGGGTCCTCAGGAATGAAATATGTAGAATGGGATTGCAGGGCTGTCCGGGAAGTTTCAAGGGAAATGGAGTTAAACAAGGGAGATATGGCGAAAAAATGGAATTTTAGATTTTTTTTTTTTTTTTAGGAATGGATCTGCAACGGCGTGGAAGGGATCGGAAATAGATAGATCTGCAACGATGCTGAAGGGATCGGCAACAGATGGATCTGAAACGACGCCGAATGGATAAAAACGACTAGATGTGAAATGGCTTTCAGAATAGATCTGAAACGGTTGGATCTGGAATGACTGTCAGAATGGATCTGAAACGGCTAGATTTGAAACGGCTCGGAATGGATCTAAAACGGCTGGATCTGCTCCAAAAAAGTTCAACTAAAAATGGATATGGACCCCAGGTATGTGCGGATTCCTAACAGTTCATTGGTTTCACTCAGCCACCAATGCCGCCTGACGGCTTGCGTATTGGGGCAATACCCCTCACTCCATGGCTCAGGTAAAACTGATAACCGCTTTGCCACAAATGATAGCTCTTGGCTTACCTTACAGGTGGGAACTAGTCAATCAGGTAGGGGTCGTTGCCCTTTTCACTGGCAGGTCCTCTCAATGGGCCAGCTACTTTGGGGTTCCTGTGGTACTCCTCATAATGTGTTTTAGGGTTTATGCCCAAGTACTTTCCACAGTTAAGCAGATAGGGATTATTCCTAGATCCAAACTTGCAACAGATGCGAAAAAATATTTTAGTAGAAATTTCACCCAATGAGCCCAAGAAAGTGCTATGATACCAGATGTGAAGAACCTGCAATAATTAATTAATGAAAACACACAATATAGCATAAATAACAGAACTCAAAATCACTTTTATATTGATCGCAGGACACTTCGAGGGGGCAACCTCCTTTGAGCAAGCTCAATACAAATAACTTCACAGTACCTTTATTGTTCTCAACACAAACTTATATACTAAGTCTAGGCGCCAATACCATGGGTCAATACCATGTGTCAATACAAACCATGGGCCAATACAAAATATCGATCAACAATTACTACGAGACGACTTACAAAGCATATGTGTCCAACAGCAATAATACAAACTATGGATCAACAAATACTACATGATGACTTACAAAGCATATGCATCCAACAACAATATACTAACAAAGTAAATAGAAGGGTTGACATGGGTTCTTAACAATCAGATTCAAAATTAAACTCCTTCTCCAAGTTGATTACGTCCTCCTCTACGTCTATCCTAGGCTTCTTTCTAGGGTTTTGTTCATCACATTCAATATCCTCCACCTCTGACCAAGACCTTCTGCTACTACCATCACCGTTTAGGGGCAAGGGAGTAGCTGGGACTGTACCTTGCACTTCTTTAGGATCCTAAATTTTCTCTGTAGGAGTCTAATCCAAATCATAGGCAAGATAATTTGCATCCTGGGACAATTCGAGGATCGTGGAGTGAATAAAGACTGAACTTTGCACCTCGACCCTCCTCTGGGAAATGATCCCCTTAGGATCGTAATTCTATGCATGAGTCCCCTGAAACTTCATGGCCTTCAAAACTTTCTCCACCATTTGTAACGTTGTTGGCTTCTTCACAACGAAGGGCCCGAAATTAATAGGGTATTTGATCCAAGACTTCTTCCTGTGAGCAGTAAAATGCTCCTCATCAGCATAAATCCTCTGCCTAATCAATTCTAGTGTGAATACTGAGGGAGTTAGGTAAACTAATAGCATGAAAGGGGTGGCCGAAAAACCATATACCCTGATAACTAAATACTTCTGCATCAGGAACCAATCTCCAATACCCTCTTGCTACAAGGCAGCCTTCATGTCTTCTGATATCCTCTTCTCTTTAGGGTTGAATAGTTTGGAGATGCTCAGGACAATTCTATCAATGAACAGGGTGTAAGACCAGTCCTGGATCTTCTGGAGAGACCGAGCCCAGTATTTGAACACCTCTGGATCCATGTCCTTAAGGGTTTGCTGGTTGGAACTAACTATGATGGAAAATAGATACACCTGGTATCTAAAGTGCTTATCCAAATAAAACTTCTCAAGCTGAGAATTGATTTCTCCGGCCAAGAAATCATCGAACTTAATTCCTGCTTCAGATTGACTCAGGTAAAGGATAATGCCTAGCATTACTTCAGAGACCATGATATCACTATCAAAACCTAGTATTTGACTAAAGAGGGAGATGGCTAATACGACAGGATTTATGAACAATTCGGAGGAGAGTGGGGTGATAAGGGTCTCTGAGGGAACTAGGGTCATCAAAATGGTCTGGAAAAATTTATTCTTGGATTCTAGGTCAGCTTTCCCGAACACCTGAAGAACCTCTGATTCGATGAAGGGGATCAGGGTCTGACATTGGGCTTTGGAGAGACCCAGGGAAGCCCTGACAGCTTCTGGTGTAGTTCTGCAAATGAAATGGGAGTGGGTATCATCTAAGATGGCCTTCCTAGTGGCGGAATAATTGGAGGTACCCTTTGGACAATATCTGGTAAATGAGGCAATTGTTCTAATGTGAACCCTATTAAGGATGACTTTAAATTTACCAATAGTTTTGACTGGTCTCCGGAAGTTGACAACAAAGCATTCTGGGCATCACTGACACTGGACAACCGCAAAATGAGGATCATAAGCATCGTAAAGTCGAACGCAGATGATATCCTCGGATAGGTCAAGGATTTTTATAGACAAGACCATGGTAGAACTGTCTATTGGATGAATTACATAACACAAAAGGGTTGATAAACAATAAAGGAGTACCTGGTGGTGACGGTTGATACTTCTAGAGGTTATAGTTTTATCTAGCTAACTCGTGCTTGGCAGACATCGGATTTGCAGGGTGGTGGGAGTATTAAGGGACTATTGTACCTCCAATATTCGAGCGCAATATCCAATGGAAAGGGGCCCACCAGATTTCGAAAAATAAAAAAATTTATCTTCAGAGTTATATAAATGGGTTTAAATCTTAAATATCTTGTCTTTAATATAAAACCAAAATATTATGTAATTGATGTTTGGATTTGGTTATTATAAGGTGGAAGCTTGTATGGTGTAATATATTGTTGTCATGTGCAGGTAAACGCTATTTTGGAAAGCATATGGGTGTACTACATGAATATTCCTAACTGTATATTGGAAGGAAGTTGAGAAGCCAACTCTCGAGGAGCCAATTCAAGAAATTGGGCTGGTTTTATTTTCAAATGGCCAAAAAAAGGGATTGGACAGATTTGAAAACGAGGTATATGTTTTATATTTGATTCTTCAATATGATATTTTATAACATATGTCTTCATTGTAATTTGTAGTGGTTTTTTCTTACGTGATATGCAAATTGGTTCTATGTAGGATGTCAAAGGAATATCAAGTCGGGGTTGAAGAATTCATAGAGTTTGCAAAAAGGAATTCAGAGGATAATAACACCACAAGATGCCCTTGTAAAAAATGTTGCAATGTTGCAGTATTGACGTTTCAGGAAGTACAAGACCACTTGATGATTCATGGTATAACAAGTTCATATAAAACTTGGTTTTTCCATGGAGAGAGAGTTCCTACTCAGGACTATATATTTGACAAGCGCAAGAAATGCCACACAACAGAGATGCATGATTTGCCTCCAGAAATTACACATGGTGATGAACACATAGTTGGACATCAATCTGATAATCAGAATGATGAGTTTGCAACATTGCTTACAAATGATACTGAAGTTCTTGATAACGACGATCATAACGAAGCAACCATGTTTGATGATCATATGGTTGAAATGGTGAATGATGCTTATCAATATTATAATGAAAATCCAGATGTGAATTGTGAAAATGGCCAAGCAGAATCAATGGAAGAAAAAAATGATGTCAATCAATATCTAAAGTTAATTGAAGATGCGAAGGCACCATTGTACCCAAGTTGCACTAGTTTCACTAAGCTATCGGCCACTATGAAATTGTACAACCTTAAAGTGAGAAATGGATGGTATGATGCAAGTTTCACCCAGTTGTTGAAGTTGCAAAGAGAAATGCTTCCAACAGGAAATACACTTCCAGAATCGACATATGCTGCAAAAAGTTTGATTAAATCATTGGGGTTGGACTATGAAATGATACATGCATGCCACAATGATTGCATTTTATATTGGGGAAAAAATGAAAAAATAAATGAATGCCCAACATGTGGCGAATCAATATGGAAGGTTGATGCTCGTTCTGAAAAGGTGCGTAATGGTGTCCCGGCCAAAGTGCTGAGGTATTTCCCAATAGCGTCGAGGTTGAAGAGAATGTATAGGTATGATTTTGAACTCTTACAATTCCATTATATCAAACACCTTCATGTAATACCAATCTACTAGAAAATCATCTTCTTTAATATACTAAGTAGTGAAATGCATATATGATTCTTTATGTTTTTGTTACAGCTCTACATATATTTCACAGAAAATGAGGTGGCATCATGAGAATGCAATTAAGGATGGAATAATGCACCACCCAGTTGATAGCCTGACATGGAAAATTATAGATTCTAAATGGCTTGATTTTTCTAACGATCCTCGCAATGTATGACTTGCAATGGAAGTGGATGAATTTAATCCTTTTGGAAACTTGAGTAGTAGTTACAGTGTATGGCCAGTAGTACTAGTCACATATAACCTTCCACCATGGTTATGCATGAAAAGGAGCTTTTGTTTGTTGTCATTGTTAATACCTACTCCCAATCAACCAGGAAAGGACATAGATGTCTATTTGGAACCATTGGTAAATGAACTAAAACTAACATGGGATGAAGGGGCAAGGACATACGATGCTCATTCAAGGTCATTCTTTAATATGAAGGCTATATTGATGTGGGTAATCCATGACTTTCCTGCTTATGGAAATATGGATGGTTGCATGACTAAAGGGTTTTGCACATGCCCTATATGTGGAAGGAACACAGATTCAATGTATCTCAAATGTAGTAGGAAGTGTGTGTACATGGGACATAGGAGATATCTTCCAATAAATCATAAGTATCCTTCACAAAAATGACCATTTAATGGGAAGCCTGAGCATCTCATTGCACCTACAATTGTACAAGTGTCATATATTTTTACAGAAACAGAAGGAAGGGAAGAGAAATGTGGAAAGGCTAAAAGTACAAAAAGAAAGAGAAATTTAAAAAAAGGTGAAAACCTGAAGAATGACGTGTGGAAGAAAAGGTCAATTCTATTCAATTTACCATATTGGGAGATATGTGCACACATTAACTTAAGGCCTAAAATGTACGATGCTTGAAGGATTTCGTTGTTTTTAATATGAATATATTGTTTAATTTTTCTTTGATGTTATAATTCGTTGATTTTTTATACGGTTGGATGCAGAAACTCCTAGTGCGTCACATTTTAGATTTAATGCATGTAGAAAAAAATGTATGTGAAAGTATTTTAGGAACCCATCTGGATATAAAAGATAAATCAAAGGATGGGAAAAATTCTCGTGATGACTTACAACAGTTGGGTATAGGGAGGTCCCTGTGGCCACAACAAAAAGGCAAAAAAATATTTCTTCCACCCGCACCACACACTCTTTCAAAAAAGGAGAAAGAGATTCTTTGTCATGTTTTGTTCACCTTAAAAGTTCCAGATGGATATAGTTCAAACCCTAGAAATCATGTATCTATGAAAGATCTCAAGATTCATAGTATGAAACCACATGATTTCCATGTTCTCATGCAACAAATCCTTCCAGTAGCATTCTTCCATGTGCTACCAAAAGCAGTTCGAAACACTATTTGTAGGCTTTGCTTCATTTATAGGCGAATTTGTGCAAAAATGGTGGATCCAACAAATCTTGATAACTTACAAGATGATCATGTGGAAACTTTGTGCTTACTCGAAAAATATTCCCCCCCTTCATTCTTTGATATAATGATACATTTGACTGTACACTTGCTGCGAGAGCTACGTTATTGTGGACCAGTTGCATATCGATGGATGTACCCTTTTGAAAGGTCATTTAAATGTTATTAAGTGCAAATCCACATAAATTCCAGCATTTTATGTGCATATAATAATAATACATTATTAGCAACTCTTTATTCATACTTTTGATTTCTCTACAAATTATGTGTTTTTTTCTAGGAACATGAAAGTTTTCAAAAGTTATGTGAAAAATAACAATAGGACCGAAGGCTGCATAGATGAAAACTACATTGTGGAGGAATCCATAAAATTTTGTGTTGGATATGTTGAAGGTATGGATTATATTGAAAGCATGCCTAGTAGAAATGAAGCTTGGGAGGATGAAGAAGGAGAGGTTGGACAAAATGGAAAGGCCTTATCTAGTGGAACTTCTATTGAATTAGATAAAACTAGTTTGTTACAAGCCCACAGATGGGTCTTGCACAACATAAATGAAATTCAACCTTGGATAGAGTAAGTAATAAGAACATACTTATGAAATCATTTTTTGTTATAATATATCGCAATTTTTTCATAAATTGTTTATTGAGATTACTTGAAAATAGGACGCACTTGACAAAAATTGCCAATAGTAACATCCAAGCCCAAAAAGATGAAGTCTTACTACAAAAGCTCTACAACCAAAAATTTAGTGATTGGTTAAGAAAACAGGTAATGATATGTTCTTCATATTAGATTTAATTGAACTTCATTGATCAAGACTATTATGATGTATGAAGGTGAGATTCTTTTAATATATTTTGAAATTGCATGGTTTTCTAACAACATTTCAAAATTTCAAGGTGGAAGGAAAAGAAAATATTTATGATACCCTTAAATGGTTGGCAAGTGGCCCAAGGAAATATGCAACTAAGTATGATGGCTACTTAATCAATGGGTCTATATTTCATGTTAAAAGATTATAAAATGTCAGGGCCACCCAAAATAGTGGTGTGTGCATAGATGCACAAACATTAATGAGATCAAGTGCAAAGGATAAAAACCCTTTACATCAAACGACAACATATTATGGAGTGATTCAAGAAATAATGTTATTGGACTACTATTTGGTGCAGTATCCATTATTCAAATGTGATTGGATAGATGTACACAAGAAGAATGGAATGAAAGTTGATGAAATTGGTTTCACCATGGTGAATTTGAAGAGATGCTTGAGTAAGGATAATCTGCAAGATGATCCATTTATTCTAGCATCACAAGCGGAACAAGTATTTTATGTACAAGATCCGGTGGAGAATGACTGATGTGTAGTTTTGACATTCCCTCTGAAGGGATCAAGAAATTGTAATAGATATGATTTGGAGTATGCAGATTTATCAAGTGTTGCAGATTTTGAAGGGATGAAATGCAAAGAGGATGAAGTTGTAGGTGATGGTGGCATGGATTATGTTCGACAAGATTATGAAGGCACATGGTTGGATGTTGTTCAGTAAGTAGCATGCATGATTTATTTATCAGTTCTCATTTAAGGTGTATCTGTGAAAACTTATAGCTTAGATTATTACTTGGATTTACCTTTCATGCATATATTTTTTGTTTTGCTACTATTTGTGCATATTATTACTTGAATTTACCTTTCATGCATATATTTTTACAGTAGATAGATTGGGTGTGGGGAATTGAGAGTGATGTGAGGGGGGGGGAGGTGCCATATGAGCTTCAACCTTCACGTGGTTGGCCCTGTTTAGAAGAGAATAAGATATTCTTGAAACCAAAAGAAGCTCATTCAGGTATTTTCATTTCGTTTTTTTAGAATTTCATATATGTTATGCCTTTTTTTACATATCTATCAATCGCTTATATGAAAATACCATTTTGTCATGATATATACAAGTCTTCGCAATCGAAAGCAATATAATGACAATTTGTATCGTTCTCTAATGCATATTTGTAAGTTATCACCATAAAAAATTTGTCAATTAGATATCTTATTGTCATTTCTGCAACTTTTAATTTTTTTGGGTTATTGGCCGTTGGATGAATTGTCCGACGAACGTCCAGTCATTTCATCCATAGATTGTCTGGGTAAGCATGTGGAACCCCCAATAGGTCATTATTTTAAGGAAGAGTTCAGGCTTAGTATTCATGAATCGTAGCTTATCAATATTTTACTATTTGTTTTCAGGAAGAGAGCTTAAGATTGACTTTGCAATTTAGTTTCAAGTTTTTTTTTCACCTTTTTGATAGGTTTCAACTAACCAAGAAACAAAAGTACTCTTTCCATATTACAGTGGAGTACAGATTATTTACAAGAATCTACTTCTCCAATTACGCACAGGGCATGCACGTAACTCCATCCACAGGTAGCCTTGCTTGTGCTTATGCAAGTGAAACAGCCCGCCATAGTGGAGTATGAAACACCCTTTCTTTACCATCAGGTTAAGACTCCATTTTCATTGAAATTTAGTTTATCTATATTCTAACAAAAAACGTCTTTGAATCTATTTGAGTATATTGACCAGTGTAATTTGTCTTTTCACTGTTCCTGAGTTTAATATGTAAATTGTTGTGCTACTTCTCAATGGAATATTACCAAACTACGAATACAGGTTTTTCATTTACCTTTACTGTTGCATCCGGCGTGAAATATAGCCATTGAAATGTATCTTATCTATTTGTTCACTTCATATGTTACCAATATATCTTTAAGTTGTTGGAATTCATGAGAATGTATAATTGACTTTACCAAAAAAATACCTTATATAATGCCTTTCATAGTCTGTCATGTTCTTTAACTTATTGTATTGCCACTAAAATTAGAGAAATAAACATTGGTAGAATTCTATCAAAAAAATGTTAATTTTCTGCTCTAGAACTGATGTGACTAGGCTATGATCATAAATAAAGTTGTTCTTCATCAATGTTTGAGAACTGGGCTGTCCTAAATAATTTTAAGGGCATTGATCATTTTTCTTATCTTTAGGTAGTAAAGGAGATACTCTAGTGTTGTATCTAAAATGTACGGTCCTACTTTTGTTTTCTTAAAATAAGGATATGGATAGTATAGTTAGGTTTTGTTGTTTGTTTCTTATATATTTCTACAACAAGCTTCAGGTAACATTTTTGTCTAGCAACAATGAAAGCTGGGGTATTCAAGAATGATGGAATGAGATAACAATTAATTTTTTCATAAATATTTGGGCTGAGACTTTAGCTCTCTCTTATCTATTAAACATTTTTAGGTAGTAGCATGTCTCCATTGTTAGCATGCATTGAAATGTAACCTCTATTGCATCCATAATTTGTTGCTCTCGGTTGTTACGTTTTCAGATGAAATTTTTTTGCTTGTGTTAGATGACAATGCAATTAAAACCTTTTCATTCATTAAAGGTTGCTGCTGAAATAACATGACAAAATGAATTGATAATGAAAGAAACACATTTCACATGGGAGAAAGAAAGAGTAGACTATAGATCAAATAAGACATGAATCTCTAAACAGAAACGCCTGCAAGGCCTACCAACTTTATTTAAAATAGCTTCAAAATTGTTCAAACATAGAGAAAAAATCGGGCTCCAAAATTTTCAACCCCTTTGCCATTGATTACATTTAATTTATAGATGTCTTCGATCCCCGGGCTCGACCTTCTCTTGAACATAAAATAGTTATAACCTATTGACACCTAATCGAGGCATATTCGCCATTACAGACATGACAGAGAGGTGGCAAAATTGTCTCAACAGCCTTCTACATTTACAGGTCGTTTTTACTATATGATTGCCTATACTTAACAAAAAGACAAAAAATGATCTTGGAGATGCTCTTCCAAATGGCCACTCCTACTAACCGAATGCTCCCATTAGCAGAAAACTTTGCAATAACCTCGAACTCCTGATGCACCTGTCCTGATTCTCACCTTGCCATACTTCTCGATGGACTTCCATTGGTCAGTTGAGGGTAGGTCTAGGGTGGCGAGCTCCTTAATTAACACTCTCATCTCTGTTTGTTCTCTGTAAGAATAACCAGCGTGCAGTGTCCAGGATCCCCCGAACATTGAGGCTAACTCAAAATCCCTTATCAATTTTCAGCTACTATCTGACCCGTCAGAGGCTGATCCATCCTTGCAAAATCCTCCTAGTTTACCCTACAATCCCATAGTTTAACCTTGTATTCCTCATTTGATAACATGGTTCCATTCTCCTCCTAGAACATAGGTAGGCCTTTCTTGAATAACGGGTCGAATGCCTCCTTGAACAACCTCAGTTGATTTGAGAGAATGTTTGTCCCAGACTAGGTGATCTTCACCTACTGATGCTTGTTAATTATTCTCTTTGCCCATATAATTGTGGCTACCCTATCCTTTATGACTACTATATCAACTTGCTCCTCTGACAAACCACTCAGAAACTCCACTGCATTTTCTGCATAATCCGAGGGCTTCTTATTAAGCTTTTCATTGGCCACTGCTACAACTTGTTTAGCCAAATTTACCATAGTTTCCTTATCCACCATGAACTTCAAATAGGGCCTTAGGTCGTCTGCATGTTGGATGACATCATCCCAGATGATTTTCTTAGTCTCCTGCAGCACCTTCTGTCCTATCACTTGCTCCTTTAACCTATCAAGATCCACCTACATTCCCTTGTACTTGAATTCCCAAGCCTCCTTTTCCTTCTCTACATTGTCCTTTAGAGTCTTCAAGTTAGCTACTTGTTTTCTCAATCTGATCATTTCAGCATCTTCTAGGATGGCATTGGCTATCTGCCCCACTATGGAGAAGTCTCCAGACTCAATTGAGGGTGTGACCTCCATTTCTTTCTCTTTTTCTTTTTCCTTTACTTTCATATCCATTTCTTCAAAATGGGCTTTCCATACTTTCTCACTAGCTGCTACAAGGGCTATGTTAAGTTGCAGTTGCTTCTCTTTTTCTCCGAGATCCACCAGTTGGGCCTTACAGTCAATCAATTTTTCCTTTAATTTTTCTTTCTCTTCCTCTAGTTCTGCCATCTCGGGGGCATTTACCAACTGGGAAACATGCATCTTTAACTTCCTTTTTAAGGACATGATCTCCTGATCTTTCCCATCCAACAGCCCTTGTATGTTTTTTCTCTTGGGTTCTTTAGACACAAAGGCTAATAATTGAGCTTGGAGCTTCTTCACCTATCCCTTTAGAGATTTTCTTTCTTCCTTCTCTATCCTTAATTGATTTTGAACATTGGATTTGTTTGATTGTACTTTAGAAAATTCTAAGGCACCCTTCAGTAGTTTGTTGTATATAACCTCACTTGTTTCCTTGTGCAGGTTGATTATGTCAGGATCTGGGATATCTTCCAGATTGACCGTTAACTCAGTAGCTTTGTTTTTAGTGGCCAAAGCCAGGTTTAGAGTATTCTGGGCCAAATTTATGTTGGCCACCAAGGCTATGCTCTTCTTAGATATTTCCCTTACTTATTCATATAATTTTGTCTCTGCTGCAATGTTGTCTGGATTTTCCTCATACCCCTCTAGCAACTCTGCTCTGCTCATGCTCAATGCCGCAGGTCCCTTGGGCAGTTTTCCAAAAACATGTTCTTTGACTTCAAAATGGGGCATTCAGAACTTGACCTGCTTCTCCTTTGGCTTCTCTTCTTGAATCTTTTCCACCTGTTGATCAACTTCTTCTATTTTCTACCTCTTTGAGGCCCTTTTAGGGTCACTGTCCACATCCATTGGACTGTTGATTTCCTGTTGATTGGACTTTTCTGGGATGGCAACTAGGGGCAAAACCATTTGCACTGTTGTATCTTTACTGGATGATCTGGGTGCTGAAGATGAGCCTTCCTCAAAAAGGTATGCCAAAGTTTGGGAAGTCTCTAGGGGGTCAATGCCCATTTGTCCCTGCTCAATATAGTCTAGCCAGTTTCCCCTCTCAGCCATTCCAGCCAGCTCAAAATGTTCATACCCCTTTCTATTTGTTGTTTTCCTTATTTCTGAAAGTTTGTGATGGGGGTCATAATTCACTGTTGCCTTGGAGAAGAATACCATATCTTTCATTATTTGCCGAAGTATTGAGAGAGATGCTCTACTTTTAACCATGATGGATCCTACTGTCGAGGGAAAATTTATGTATGATGCCTTCTTATCATCTAGGAAGTGTTCACATTCAACTATTAGCTTTTATCTTACAAACTCCATGGTGAATATCTTGGGGGTTAGGAATGCAGGCAGTTCATATGGGGCATGGGAAAACCCATATACTCTGATTACAGTGCCCTGCTTCAATAAAAACCAATCCCCTACCCCTTTTTCCATTGGGGGTTGCAACTGGTCTTTCATCTCTGATATCACTCTAGGTAATATTTTTTGAAAAAATAGGAAGTAAACCTCATCCATGAGGCCATTCGTGAACATCTTGTAGTCAGAATACATCTCTTTGGTAATATGCAGCTCTGGGACCTGTAGGTTTTCATCATTGGCTTCCAGGAACATCTTAACCAAATAGGATTGGAACCTGAAAGACCTAGTCTTAGGAAACTCCACAAGTTGGGAATGGATATTTTCTGCTAGGGCTTTGTCAAACTTTAGACAGGCACACAGGGGGGTAAATTAGGATCGGATGGCTCAAGGGGACATGTACTAATAACGAACAGAAGGATAATTAACGGTTCGATTATAGCATGGTCGGTGTCCAGCCCTAAAAACTGGGACAACATCGAGTTTACATATCTAGATTCTTCTATGAACAAGTTGGATTTGCCAAGGAAAGAGTCTGATGGGACAGAAACACTTGGGAGTAGGGAGGCATGGTAGAAACTCTCCTTGAGGTTGTCTGGGTCTCTTCGGAAATGTTGAATTAGGGATTCTAATTGATAACTATGGGAATTTCGGCAGAAATATTCAGGCACGGCTAGGGATTTCGAGACGGTTGGGGCATCTATGTAACACAGAATCTTTGATTTTGCCGCATCCATGACCGCCCTACGACCAGGGGAATAATAGCTGGAGCACCAGCCTATGAACTCAGGACAATTTGGGGTTTGACTGGTGGTAAAAAGGTGAAAGGAAGACTAGTAGACCTTGTGGATATCTCTACCTTGGGCTCTTATGGTTTCTAGTTTTTCTTTGGCGGCTTCCATGGTACTATTAAGGAACATGGTGTCGAAAATGTCACTGTCTTTGTCCTCTATCCGGTTGTTTATCTTACAAGATTCGCAACTCGGAGGTCCTACAGAGCCCGCTGTTAGCACTCGGATTTTCCTTGGGCTGTATCAAAGAAACCCGAGGTAACCTATTTCAAACCAATCTTTAGACTGAAAGTTGGCCTCCTTCAGCCAGAGAGGGCTCTCTCGGCAAATCTGCCATCCAATGTCACCACGACAGCAGTTTGACAATGAAACTCAAGGGCCAATTTGTAAAATAAATAAAAACTTAAGGATTTTTAATGAGGTGGCTAGATCAACATGAACAGGATACCATTGGGCAATGGAGTCAAGAAAACAGAAAAATATGGACCAGCAGTTAAACAAATATTCTCATACAAAGGCAAGATAGCTGTCTTATTACAGTCAATAAGATTTTTGCAGGTGATAGGGAAAGAAATAAAGACAGTCCATTAACAGCAGGCATCAATTTTCAGATGAATCTACCGTTAATTTTAGAGAAATAAATGGATGCTCAGAAGCGAATAAATTGAGGCATAGAAACATGAATCTCAATCTATATAAACGTTCATCTAAGCATAGAAGAAAATGACATAATGAAAGGCATAACGCAGAAAGTAAACTTGCACGATTAGAGAAAGGGAAAAGGTACAGACTGCAATTTTTAAACAACACATGAATCTTTTATGAAAAATCTGCTCATTTCTGAGATCTGTATTAATTTCTGAAAACCTTGCAAAACACCCGAAATGGGTCTCTCCTTACAGAAAATCCAACCCTTTACATGTTTTTTACATATCAATATATAGAAAGACGGCCTATACCTAATCTTGAATTCAAAACCTAACTGAAACTCTAAAAATAGAAACAGTTACAACTTATTTTTTTTTATTTCAGGAAGTAAATTTGCTGAAAAATAGGCTCCAAAGACCTGGCTGTATATCTCAAATGGAGATACCTGTGTACATTTTGAGAGAGGTTTTTGTAACTGGGCATGTGCTGAAGAAAAACCTCTTTCAGTTTCTGAAAATTCATCTTCATTTGGAATAACCAGCTCTTTGAAGTTGATGACTAAAACAGTAAACTGAAATTCTGGAAAATTTCCCCGTGAAGATGACTTCGATTCTCTTAAACCATAACACCTGTGTAAAAACTGAGAGAGGTTTTTGAATATTGGCCCGTGCTGAAGAAAAACCTCTTTCAGTTTCCTAAAATTCCTCTCGGTTTGGCGGAAACAGCTTCTAGAAAATGGTGACTAAAACAGGCATTTTCTCAAAAACGTGTTATACTTATCCTATTTGATTTTCTTTATGGGATATATCCCACATTGGTTGAGCGGGAAATGATTGTGGTGTTTATATACCCCACCGCGCACAACACTTGATAACACATAGCACGTGCTATTGTGCTTCTCTTCGTCGGGAATGGTGGTTCCGCGTGGGCGGAAGGCGGTTTATGATACCACCTCGCGTTGACGCGGATGAATGATAATGTGCCACGTGCTCCCGTGGTATTTCGTCCGCGACCGCTTTATAATTTTGAAATTCGAGCTATTGAGGGACGCGGAATTATCCCACATGCAATACAAAGGGATGGTTCCCATTCTTCATATACCTTAATGCTTTCACAATATACCAAGTAACAACGAATTGGTAGGTTCGTGGATGATGGAGGATATGAGATATGTAGGGCCCTCAAGGCTTGGCACTCGGTCCTGTGGTGAGCCCTCGGTGTTGGGCGCTAATACCTTTTGTTTTATTTGGCCTAAACCAAATATTTAGAAGGAGCCTTAAGTTATAAAAAATTAATTTAAAGCTTTAGACCCCCTTTTTTTTATAAAGTCGATGACTTAAAACCTTTAAAAAAAATCAAAACTTTCATAAAGTTTTAACTTTGTCCAAACATTTCTTCATAAAACCTCCATCATGGAAAATCTTTTGTTTTGCATGTTGATGCTATCGAAATCAATTCAAGCACAAAATTTATGGAGTGCTAACACCCGCCATTTACAAAAGTTCACAAAGGAAAAGAGTGTCCTACCTGGTTGTTTGACACCTAGGTTGGTTGACCACGGATCAATATTCCTCGCCTTTCAACATGCACATGATAGACAAGATGAGAATCCTTGTGCAGGCCGGTATTTTATAATAGTATCCTGCCATATCGTCCCTCCAGCTATGAAGATGGAGGAGCCACGTCGGTCGTCTGTTGGCCAGATTAATCCTCTGCCATTAGATCCTTTGACCTTTCCTACCACCTTTCTTCGTGGTTTCCAATTCGGCTTTCCAACGCTTTTGAATTTTGAGAAACCCTACATGTCGTCGATCCGGTTCCTGCTCAGATCCTGGCCGTCCAACTGTGTGTCCCATTAATTGTTCGCAAATATTGGTCCCTCCCAGTTACCGCACAAGTAATATTTGTGAAGTTCACTTGGACCGTAGATCTTTTCCACGCCACATCTAGGCCTTCGGAGGATGAAATACTTTAAGAAAAGTTCACAAATATGAATTGCGACCGTTTCCACACACGTAATATTTGCGAACATGTTGTGAGCCATTGATCTGCACCCTACACCGTTGATTGCTTTTGGACCTTCCCGTCGGCTAGTACCCCACCTCCGCTTAAAGAGTCACCAACTTACTTCGCAAAGAAGGCTCTTGACTGTAGATTTCCTGACGTTGGATTTGACCATCCATACATTTTTTCACAGGTTGGTGGTGCGTTCCTTTGCATTTGGCCTTCGGCTGATTACTTCAAACCTTATATTTTTCCCACATCGCTGCTTTTAGCCCAATTTGTCCTGCTGAGAGTTCCTGAGCGATCAATCTTTTTCTTGAACTTCGGGCCTACCTTCCCTTCATGAGTCCTCCAGAACCCTTAGCACAATCCAAGTGCTAATAGATCCATCAAGCAACCATTAGAAACGATGCTCATTCTTATCCATGAATACTTGAAATTCTAGTTAGATGTTCACTTCATGAGTATGTGTTTGAACTTGAATGCCAACTTTGTCCTGCAAAACGTTTCTGTATTACTATTTTTTTTATTGAATCAATGCTGCATATGAAACCTTTCAAGTTCATCCAACTTATAAGGTTAGAGACATTCAAACTACTTTCTTAGGTCTCTCAAGTCAGAAACAATGTTGGGATTATTAGTGTTTTCTTAGAATTACAAATGATGCAATCTTGGTCTTAATATTGCCCCTTTCCCCAATTCTTAAAGGGTTCTAGCTCAATGGTAAAGCACCTGCTTTACAAGCAGTAGGTTGAAGGTTCAATTCCTTCGTTTCCTAATCATATGTCATTATGAGGGGGGTTCATAACCTCCCCCAAAGGTTTGTAAAGAGTTTTAGGGGGGGGTTTCAAACCGCCTCTGTAGGTACCTACGAGCGGCGTTTAAAACCACCCAAAAAGGTTTCGAAATTTTTTTAGGGGGGGTTTGTACCGCCTCCGTAGATACCTACAAGGGGATTTTAAAACTGCCCCCACATGTTTGTAAAGTGTTTTGGGGGGAGGGGTTGAACCGCCTCTGTAGGTACCTACGAGGGGGGTTTAAAACCGCCCCACAGGTTTGTAAAGAGTTTTGGCGGGGGTTTTGAACCGCCTCCATAGGTACCTACGAGAGGGGTTTAAAACCGCTCCCACAGGTTTGTAAAGAGTTTTGGCAGGGGTTTTGAACTACCTCCATAGGTACGTACGAGAGGGGTTTAAAACCGCCCCACAGGTTTGTAAAGAGTTTTGGCAGGGGTTTTGAACCATCTCCGTAGGTACCTACAAGGGGGGTTTAAAACTGCCCCCACAGGTTTGTAAAGAGTTTTGGCGGGGATTTTGAACCGCCTCTGTAGGTACCTACGAGGGGGGTTTATATCCTCCCTTAAAAGCGACTTTTGGGGGAGTTTTATAACCACCACCAAAAGTCACTTCACGGACGGTTTGATCTCTTCCAAAACTGCCCCTAAAAGCTAAAACTTTTAGCGTCGATGTTATTAGGAGCAGTTTTTTAAAGACTGTCGCCGCCAAAGCCAACACCACCCCCAAATAGTGACTTTTGGATGCGGAAGACAACCACCCCTTAAAGTCAAAAAATGACTTTTGGGGGGGGGGGGGGGTTTCGAACCGCCCCCAAAAGTCCAAAAGTAACTTTGGGGGGGGGGGGTTTATAACCCCCCTCAAAAGCCACTTTTGGGGGTGGTTTAAAAGCACCTCCAAAAGTCACTTTTAGGGGCGATTTTGATCTCTTCCAGAACCACCCCTAAAAGTCAAAACTTTTAGCATCGGTGCTATTAGGGGCAGTTTTGGAAAGACCGCCTCCAAAGCCAAAACCACCCCCAATAATGCCTTTTGGAGGCGGAAGACAACCGCCCCTAAATGTCAAATTTTTTGTAGTGTGTGAACCATACCCATTGATCATGATTCCTTCTCTCCGCTAATAAATCTGTAGGATCAAAATTTTCCCCAACTTCCTTAATTCCATCTGTTACTGCTTATCATCACTTCCTGTGCATCTGATTTACTTCTTGTGAGTGTGGATTTTGCCCCAAAAATACCTAGTGTGGAAACCATTCGCTCTCATACGACTTTGTCGTGTCCCCACCCATCAATCGACCACAAAGGGGGACATGAATGAATTACGGGGTTCTATATTTCTCTCTCATGGCCATATTACGAAATTCATAAACATTTAAATGCATGTGCAGATGCATAAAAAAACCACACCGGAAATAAATCTATCCTCACACATGTCATGTGTATACCAACATATTAATCACATGCATAACAATAAAAATCAGACACAATTAACACATCAATGGATTAACAAGTAGACACTTATATATTTAAATGAAGTTGTACGAGCAACTGGTTATGGAAGAGAAGTGTTCCACCCATCCATAGGTACTCTCTCTCTGTTGAGAGGCCACCCCTGAGTTGGGATATGTATCCAGTAAGGACGAACTACATAGGCTCACTCACAACCATAAGAATATACTCTCATGCTAAGCCAATGCAAAACTGGTTTTATCAAACATATAGAGAGACAAAGTAGGTGAATGCTAAGCCAATGATCTCAATCACAGAGTTACATGCATATCAATTGGCTTTATCCATTATTGGCACCCACAATACCTACCGCACCCAACACAAGGAAGGTCCCCTTCTCTGCTATACAGTCCCTCAGAAATCCCTTCCCTCCAGTTCTATTCAGGGTGGGCATAGAAAGATCAAAGATGCTAAACCTTCAGAGATTTATTTCCTTCGACATTGGATTTATCAAACAATTCCAATATATGATCCCTCTCAGGCTTCAATTCTATCTTGGAGTTTTTTATTCTTGGTCACATTAACTTCAACAATGAAATTCGATTTTTAGGCTCCCAAATCTAGGTTCTCCCATGGATTTATGGGATTATTACACTCTCAAATTTTCCCCAAAGTTTGGGTCTATAGATTCCACATTGGATTTCATGACCAACATGATTTTGGGGCATTTTTGACAGTTTAAAACAAAACTTTTTCTCAGGTTACGATTTCTGTTGTTTCTCTTGCTCTGAATGTATAACATGCTTAGAATTGGTGTCTAGTTTCCCAAGAATGGAATGACAATGATGGGAAATGAATACCCTTGAGGGAAATTGAATTTTGTGTCCAGAAAACTGATCCCATACTCAACCATATGAATTTATGGGTTATGCCCATGCTACATTAAATTCATGAGCTGATTTCTCAGCTTCCTTCTTACAATCAGAAATAAATATCAGCCTAGAAGTTCACTTAGGTAGTTGCTTACCATTTATGGCACATGGTTTCTCGGGATGACACTTGGAAGCAAAGGATTTGATCCCACACACCCGTAACCTCTCCCCAGTGGATAAACACATCCCCCTCATTTTAGTTTCCTCCATAGAGAACTCTTGGACATTTTATTTGTATTATAAATATTTATATGTTGTTACATTTTTCCATGGCCGAATGGAATAGGTCCATAATGTTGGGAATGTTATATCTTTTTTGGGTTGTTTTTTGCTTTTTCACGATTTCAACCCATTGTACTCTATCTAATCCCGGTAAAAGGGATTAGGGTTGTAACCTAATTTCGGGTAAACGAAATAGGGTTTTAGATGCTGCGGAATACCATATATTGTATTGTAAATGGTTGAATAAACATATAATGAAAAGGAGCAGTGCGGCTCTAAGTTTTGCTGATTTTTTCCCGGTTAAGGGTTTCCAGGTGAAAATCTCTATGTTATGTGTGTGCCATTGTGTATTTTTCTGTTAATGCTTAAGAATAAATATAAGTTTGTACTTCACTGTTAAGGTTTAAAACTTACATATAATATATAAAATACTTTATTTTATAATTCGAGCATTCACTAGTGGGGCCTTGGCCTTGAGCTCCATGCTAGGAAGCATACACCACGTATTTACAATAATTACATATCAAGCCAATAATTCCAAGGGTGAAAATGGGGGTATTATAGTATGCGGGTTCTAGTAGTTAAGTTGGTCAAGGGTGAAAATATTCCCATTATGATGAAATATCATGATGCGAAAGACTGAGGAGGCTACCATATTCATGGTGTACATTTAACTACGACCTAGAATAATGTTGTAGTCAAGTTGTGCATCGACTACCTCAATATATTCTATTTTAGGCAAGGAGGTTACCACATCTTTTGCGATCATGGGTTGTAATGAATTCAAGGACTAATCCAATAGGAATTGGGGTTGGATATCTATTTTACACAAGGACTGATGCTTATTCCATTCGTGGATGTGATGTGCAATATGGGTGGAAGTTGACTGCTGAAATTTAGTGGCGATTTCAAGCCCTAGGTCATGACAAATGGGTAACTTGAAATATGTTGGGAAAACAATGTCGATTAAATCAAATGTGGTGTAAGTTGCGTATGGTATGTTAACATACCATTTGGCCATTTTTTCTATGAGAGTTCTCTGAAAGAGATGAAGACACATGGGGTCATCCATGATGTTATTGGTTGAGCACCAAAGGTGGAATGGCATGACATGGTTTGTTGGGTTGTTTCCCTATTTCCATTCAAATTTTGGAAGATCTGAAGGAAACTTAGGGGGCATGTCTAGCCAAGTTGGATCATGAAGGATGGGGTCATGAATCATCTTAGCTAATGCAAGGATATTTGAGCTTTCCACGAAAGGAATATTTGTTGAGGGTTAGTCTTTCCATTGTGTTATGTGTGTTTCTCCCTCTAGGATATGAGGAGTGGCTATAATGGTGGTGCCCTCTCTTTTCGAGAAGCATAAATTAGGGGATTCCTATCTCTTGTTGGAGGAGATGAAAGGGTGTAATATCCCTTTTTCAAATTTTATTAAAATGCCCAATTTTCCACTTTTTTTCCCAATTTTGACCTTTGACTAGTTTTACTGTTTTGACCTCCAAATCAACCCAAATGCTCCCAAATCTTCTATAGGAGTGTATGAATGGTATTTAGACTTGAATATAAGGTTCAGGGATGTTTTATGGCCCTCCAAATACTACTGCAAACTTGATTTGTATTCTGATCAATATATGTAATTTTGACTAGTAATTTGTGCATCAAATCCCCCTCGGGTAACACAGCAAATGGCCTTCCAAATGCCTCCAAACTCCCACAAATTTATGAAAATAGGTATATAATTTGTTAAGTATGTTGTTAAGGTCTCATATGCACCATTAATTGATTTTTAATACTATTCTAACTCTCTCACATTCAACAGCAAAAACCCCCAATTCGACCCTTGGGGAAATGGCACTATTTCACCTCCCAATACAACTAAACTGAGTAAAAATGCTTCAAATGCTCAAGTACAGTACATGGAACTTGTATAAGACATCCATGGCAGTATATTTATCACAAATATATCAGATAATCATCCATCCATTCGAAATAATCAACATTATTGTGTCATACATCAATGCATTGGGGAAATGGACATTGTTTGCTCATTAATCAATAGTTTTGCATACAACCAGTGGGTATTTCGACCTGAGACTTTCTGAATATGAATAACAGAGGATATGAAGCTATTAAAATCATAAATATATAATGAGAAGCTCTCTCAAGAAGCACAAGTGCTCACCAAAAACGCCCTCCCTCAAGGAGCACGAATATGCCTTCAAAACTGGAAATGGTGGAGAGAAAGTGTTGCACTAAACCAAACCATGAAACTTCCTGTAGCTGCTACCTGCAAATAAAAACTCCATTAAAGCACCATGAAAGACCTGAGTGGCCTCTCCAAACACCAACTTGGATGGGAATCTTTCACCCTCGAAATTGGCTAAGGCAAGAAACTAGTCATCCACTAACTCTCTCTTCACAAATGCAATTTTTCTCAAATCATCAAAAGCCATTCTCATACTTGATTTCTACATTTTATAACCAACATTAGCCTTCAAGGGGTCGAAATCCTCTCAATAGATTCAATAATTTTCATTTTATAAAATATTCCTCATTTGCCACTTGTCTCCTAGTTCCAACCATCCATCTTCTCCCAAATTCGAATTTGAGTCTCTTTAGATTCCTCCAACTCCATGAGCGCCTTCTTGAGCCTATTTTTGGGGCTGACATGTCATAATGGTCAGGTGTAAGAAGTCAGGTCTGAATTTTGTCATAAAATGTCATAGATGCTTCATTATTGTTGTCATAAAACTAGGGAATCTAGCCCATGTGTCCACTAGTCTCCAATTTGACTCTTCCTCTCCCATGGAGGTTACTATTCCTTCCCATTTCGACCTAATATGATCAATGCCATGTGTTATGAATTACCAACTCACCCAAGAGTGTTCACCTTCCCATGAATTCGAATTGGCAAGAGAGAGCTTCCATGTGTTATTGAAAAATCAAGCTAGTATGGGTCCCACCACCTCCATATGTCTCCAAAACCACTTGCCACCTAGAATTTCTCTTGAATTTATTTATTCATCATACTTATTAAATGTTTGAACCCTTCTAATTTCTAAATATCATTTATTAAGTTCCTTATTACCATCCCACATGTGCCCATCCAACCTAGGAAACTAGTAGGATTGATGGGATTGTCTTACTATGCACTTATTTGAATGGGGACATTACAGTCCTCCCCACCCAAGATTGCTTGTCCTCAAGCAATTTCAAATTTGGATGCTGCAAAATCTTCTCCTCTTCCCATGTGGCATCTTCATTTGGTAAGTCCTTCCATTGCACTAAATATTCTTTGATGATTCTACTCCTCAACCTTCTTTCCCGTGTCTTCAAAATCTTTTCCGGAACAAGTGTGAGCTGACCTTCATCATCCAAAGGAGGAAGTATTTCTGAAGTGATGATTTGCTGACCAAGAGATTTCTTAAGACAAGAAACATGAAATACATTGTGGATTTTACTCCCTTCCGGAAGTTCTAGTTCATATGCTACTTCTCCAACCTTCCGCACTACCTTGTATGGCCCATAGTACCTTGGTTTTAATTTTTCTGCTCCATTCTTTTTGAGAGATGTTTGTTTATAGGGCTGCAACCTTAAATATACTAAATCATTGACTTGAAAGGTTCTCTCTTCTCTATGTCTATCAGCATATTGTTTTTGCTGATTTTGAGCAACCTGCAAATTGTCTTTCAAGAGCTTTAAAATTTCTTGGCTCTCTTCCATGCAATCTTTAGCCTTTGGGGCTCTACTATCACCAAATATAATGTCAGCAAATGTAAGTGCATCATAACCATATAATGCTTTGAAAGGAGACATTCCTATTGACATATGATAAGTGGTGTTGTAGCAAAACTCACTCAAGTGTAGCCATTTTGCCCATGCTTTTTGCTGCCCTCCCACATAGTTTCTTAGGTATCCTTCCAACCATTGGTTTACCCTCTCTGTTTGTCCATCAGTTTGTGGATGATATCTGGTACTTGGAGTCAATTGAGTGCCTACCAATCTAAAAATTTCTTGCCAAAAAGCACTCATGAATCTACTATCTCTATCACTGACAATGCTCTTGGGGAGCCCATGCAATCTGAAGATTTCTTTGAAAAAAATATCAGCCACTTGTGCAGCACTAAAAGATGATGTAACAGCAAAGAAATGAGCAAATTTTTTCAACCTATCAACTACCACATAGATGCAATCCTTACCTAAGGATTTAGGCAATCCGGTGATGAAATCCATGGAAATACTGTCCCATTTTTGCTCTGGAATGGGCAATGGTTGTAATAGGCCGGATGGACATGTAAGTTCTGATTTGTTTTGTTGACATGATTTACATTCATTCACATACTTTTGAACATCTTCCTTCATCCCCTTCCAAAAAAATCTTTGCCTCAACTGTCTATAAGTTTTGAAGATCCCCGGATGGCCTGCTAGTGGGGAATCATGTGCTTCTTGCAAAATTCGGTACTTGATCTTGGAGTTATGAACTAAATAAATTCTTCCCTTATAATATATCATCCCATTCAAAATCCTATAATTATCATCCCCTTTGATTCCATCCAACACATCACAAGCAAATTTGTCTTTGGCATATTCAACTAGTAGCATGTTTTTCCAATCCTTGGCAATATCCATGAGAGAAAAGGAAGGCCTTCTTGACAAAGCATCTGCTACTATATTATTCTTTCCTTTGACATATTCAATATCAAAATCATAAGCTTGAATCTTTCTTACCCACTTTTGTTGCCTTTCATTTAGATCTTTTTGGGTGAGAAAGTGTCTTAGACTATTATGGTCAGTTTTCACCACAAACTTACTGCCCACCAAGTATTGTCTGAATTTGGCCAATGCATGCATAATGGCCAGCATTTCTTTATCATAGATGGAGTAAATTTTTTCATGAGGCTGCAACTTTCTGCTCTCAAAGGCTATGGGGTGTTGGCCTTGCTTTAGGACAACCCCTATTCCTCCACCTAAAGCATCACATTCCACAACAAAAGGTTTAGTAAAATCAGGAAGTGCAAGTATGGGACAACTACTCATTACCTCTTTCATTTTTTGGAATGCTTTTTCAGCCTCTTCATCCCACTTGAAAGCATCCTTCTTAGTCAAATCAGTGAGTGGAGAAGTCAACTTGGAGAACCCTTTCACAAATTTTCTGTAGTAGGTGCATATGCCAATAAAGCCTCTCAATTTGGTAATATTTTTTGGTGATGGCCATTCCAAGATAGCCCTGATTTTTTCCATGTGTACCTTCACTCCTTCTTGCCCAATAATGTGCCCAAGATACAGTAGTTCTTTCATCCCAAACTCACATTTTGATAATTTAGCAAATAAGGACTCTTCTTGCAAGATTTTCAACACAATCTCTAACTGTTGCAAATGCTCTTCCCATGTTTTACTGTAAATGAGAATATCATCAAAGAAAACCAAAACAAACCTTCTTAGTTGCTTGCAAAATATCCTATTCATACATGCTTGAAAGGTGGCTGGAGCATTAGTTAACCCAAAAGGCATGACAAGAAATTCAAAGTGGCCAAAATGACATCGAAAAGCGGTCTTTTGCACATCTTCATCTTTCATTCGAATTTGGTGATACCCTGATCTAAGGTCAATTTTTCAGAAGTACTTGGCCCCATGTAGCTCATCCATGAGCTCATCAATCCTAGGAATAGGATACCTATTCTTGATAGTCTTTTTGTTCAAGGCTCTAAAATCTATGCACATTCTCAATGTTCCATCTTTTTTCTTCACTAGCACTACTGAAGAAGCATAAGGGCTAGAGCTTGGTCTAATGAGCCCCAACTCTAGGAGTTCTTGGATAGCTTTTTCAATCTCATCTCTAAACCTTTTAGGATGTCTATAAGGTGGTATCTGAATGGGTGAAGTACCCTCCTCCAAAACAATACTGTGCTCAACCCCCCTATTTGGTGGCCTACCATGTGGAAGGTCTCTAAAAACCTTTTCATATTTTTGCAAAAGTCTCTCTATCTCCTTTGGGCGTTTGACAATATTTATAGTTGGCTTGGGAGATGTAATATGACATTCAACAGCCCATTCTATATCCCCATGCCTCAATATAGATCTCATGCTATTGCAAGTCAC
Organism: Larix kaempferi; assembly: GCA_027924585.1. Taxonomy (NCBI): domain Eukaryota; kingdom Viridiplantae; phylum Streptophyta; class Pinopsida; order Pinales; family Pinaceae; genus Larix; species Larix kaempferi. The sequence goes on along the minus strand of BSBM01000225.1, from coordinate 300,762 downwards.
TACTTGATTTGGATAAGTGTGTTGCCCTCTCACAACTCTTTGTACTCCTTTTGAATCTTGGAATTTCATTTCGGGAATTTGATAATTTACTGTATGCTCTCCTATTGAATAAAAACATTGCACTCCCAAAACCACATTAGTATTAGCAACATCAACCACATAAAAACTATCAACAAAAGTATAGTTACCTACGGTGACTTGCAGCTTTGGAACCCATGTTTTGCATTGCATTGTGTTGTGACCGGGAATGACAACTGTGAAGCCATCAAATGGTTCAATAGGTATCTTTATTTTCTCTACCATCTCTGCATCAATGAAGTTATGAGTGGCTCCTCCATCTACCAAAACTGAAGTTCTTTGTCCTTGTACCACACCTTTGCATCGGATAGTATGATAGCGAGGTACTGCTGAAAGCACTACCATTCTTGATTTGTCCAGTGAAGGCTGATTTTATTCTTGTCTTTCCTCTTCTACTACTGTCTCATATGCCTCTTCTTGATCTGAAATATGTCCATCTTCATCCATGCCCCCATCATACCCGTCATTATCAGAAAATACTTCTATGTATTGAGCCTTTCCTTTGGTACATTTGTGCCCCGATGTCCATGGTTGGAAGCATGTGAAGCATAGTTTCTTTTTTCTAAGTTCATCCCTGTTTAGTCCCTCTTTTTTATTCCTCTCAAATGAATCTCTTTGCCAAGGTTTCTTATCATATCCATCCCTTTGCCAAGGTTTCTTTTCAAATTTATAGCTAGGCTTAGGAGGAAATCTCGTTCTAGGAAGCACATTTTGGAGATCCCCAGTCAAGCTCATTGCATCTTTTAATGTAGTTGGCTTGTGGGATTTGACCAAACCTCTTAAGGGTTCAGCCAAACCTTCAGTGAATAGAAATACTAATCTTCCCATAGATACATCAGCCACCTTGACTGATAATTTTTGAAAGTCCAACATATATTCGGTAGGGGACCCAGTTTGCTTCAATTGAGCTAGTTCTTTGAAAGGCAATTCTGGATCTTTTTGTTCAAATCTTTCTAGTACCCTGTCAACAAATTCTCCATATGTTTTAACCTGATTATGACCCAAGGTTTTCAGCCCATGAAACCACCATTCATTGGCATCTCCTTCCAAATGCAAAATGGCAATTTTTAATGCATCCTCTTCCAACATAGGATTCAGCTGAAAATATACATCCAATTTTTGCACCCAAGTGTTAGCAGAATTTTGAGAAGAACCATCAAAAGTAGGAAGTGACATTTTTCCAATAGCACTATTCAATTCTTTGTTTTGGAATGGACTCCTATTGTCTCCCTTCATTTTAATCTTTTGCATAGCATCAATGTAGTCACTGAGTGGTACACCTCTTTTACACTCTTCATTCAAATCATTCCAATCATTTACTAGTTTCTTGTAATCCAATTCAAGATTGGGCTCTTCTTTGGGTGTGAGAAATTTAGGTGCAGTATGCCTTTGTGTGCTTTGAAATTCATCAGGTCTATTATGAGGTCATGTACTTGAGAAAATATGCTCATTCCCTTTCATCTTTTCCCCTGAGTGTGAACCACTATTGTCTCCTATCATCCCTTTGCCTAAAAGTTGGCTACCCAACAATTCGAAACCTTTCATCATTTGTTTATTCATATCTAGAATAACCATGGTAAGTCCTTCAAAACATGGTTTTAAGGATTCAATAAATTCCTCCTTATGTCTTAATTTTTCCTCCTCCTCTCTACCCATTGTTTTAGAAAAAAACTCTTTTTCTGCTACTATCTCTTCTTCAACCAAAACTTCTTCAACTATTGATTCAAAGGGTGGTGTTTTATTTTTTTGGATTCTTGTTAATACCATAAGGTTCCAATACCATGCTCTGATACCACTTGTAATATCCCTTTTTCAAATTTTATTAAAATGCCCAATTTTCCACTTTTTTTCCCAATTTCGACCTTTGACTAGTTTTACTGTTTTGACCTCCAAATCAACCCACATGCTCCCAAATCTTCTGTAGGAGTGTATGAATGGTATTTAGACTTGAATATAAGGTTCAGGGATGTTTTATGGCCCTCCAAATACTGCTGCAAACTTGATTTGTATTCTGATCAATATATGTAATTTTGACTAGTAATTTGTGCATCAAATCCCCCTCGGGTAACACAGCAAATGGCCTTCCAAATGCCTCCAAACTCCCACAAATTTATGAACATAGGTATATAATGTGTTAAGTATGTGATTAAGGTCTCATATGCACCATTAATTGATTTTTAATACTGTTCTAACTCTCTCACATTCAACAGCAAAAACCCCCAATTCGACCCTTGGGGAAATGGCACTATTTCACCTCTCAATACAACTAAACTGAGTAAAAATGCTTCAAATGCTCAAGTACAGTACATGAAACTTGTAGAAGACATCCATGGCAGTATATTTATCACAAATATATCATAGAATCATCCATACATTCGAAATAATCAACATTATTGTGTCATACATCAATGCATTGGGGAAATGGACATTGTTTGCTCATTAATCAATAGTTTTGCATACAACCAGTGGGTATTTCAGCCTGAGACTTTCTGAATATGAATAACAGAGGATATGAAGCTATTAAAATCATAAATATATAATGAGAAGCTCTCTCAAGAAGCACAAGTGCTCACCAAAAACGCCCTCCCTCAAGGAGCACGAATATGCCTTCAAAACTGGAAATGGTGGAGAGAAAGTGCTGCACTAAACCAAACCATGAAACTTCCTGTAGCTGCTACCTGCAAATAAAAACTCCATTAAAGCACCATGAAAGACCTGAGTGGCCTCTCCAAACACCAACTTGGATGGGAATCTTTCACCCTCGAAATTGGCTAAGGCAAGAAACTAGTCATCCACTAGCTCTCTCTTCACAAATGCATTTTTTCTCAAATCATCAAAAGCCATTCTCATACTTGATTTCTACATTTTATAACCAACATTATCCTTCAAGGGGTCGAAATCCTCTCAATAGATTCAATAATTTTCCATTTATAAAATATTCCTCATTTGCCACTTGTCTCCTAGTTCCAACCATCCATCTTCTCCCAAATTCGAATTTGAGTCTCTTTAGATTCCTCCAACTCCATGAGTGCCTTCTTGAGCCTATTTTTGGGGCTGACATGTCATAATGGTCAGGTGTAAGAAGTCAGGTCTGAATTTTGTCATAAAATGTCATAGATGCTTCATTATTGTTGTCATAAAACTAGGGAATCTAGCCCATGTGTCCACTAGTCTCCAATTTGACTCTTCCTCTCCCATGGAGGTTACTATTCCTTCCCATTTCGACCTAATATGATCAATTCCATGTGTTATGACTTACCAACTCACCCAAGAGTGTTCACCTTCCCATGAATTCGAATTGGCAAGAGAGAGTTGCCATGTGTCATTGAAAAATCAAGCTAGTGTGGGTCCCACCACCTCCATATGTCTCCAAAACCACTTGCCACCTAGAATTTCTCTTGAATTTATTTATTCATCATATTTATTAAATGCTTGAACCCTTCTAATGTCTAAATATCATTTATTAGTTTCCTTATTACCATCCCACATGTGCCCATCCAACCTAGGAAACTAGTAGGATTGATGGGATTGTCTTACTATGCACTTATTTGAATGGGGACATTACAAAGGGGGTATTCCCATTGAGGAGTGAGATGGGGTGTTACCTCTTTTATCGGAGGAAGAAGCAAAGGGATTTTAATGATATCCGAGGGGAGAAAAGGGAGATTTAAGAAAGGAACATCCTCTGTTAGTTGAGCCTAATAACATTTCTTCAGAATTCTCATGGCTAGAGTGCCTCCCTCATGAACCAAAAGGAGTAAATGGGAAAACACCTCTATGGAGAGGAGAAACTCCTTACAGTATGAGAGACTACCTTAGATTTTTTTGTTCTTCTATGGTGATGGTCTATGCGATCAAGTGAGAGTGACGATAAAGGGTAATAAACACAATTGAACAAATGAAAAATTATGCCAACCAGAACAAATGCAATTTGGTGCAAAGTGAGTGAAAGGTACTTGATTCTTTGTGTGAGTATTCCACAATTTGGTTCTTTTTAATTACGAGTTAGGTGATCTTGTAATAAAAAGAAAAGAAAATGTAAATTCCTTATAAAACATAACGTCCTTTCTTCTCTCATAGTCATTGGGCCTTCCAATAGCCACCTGCCTCTAGTGATGAAATCCATCGCCATTTAACTAGTGAAGGTCTAATAGTGTCAGTTATCAATTCAGAAGTTGGGGCAATGTTCCAGAAGGGCTAGCAACACTTCCAACAATAAACCAGATCCAACTATGGAGTCAATTGCACTCACAATTTCTATTTGGTTATATCTTAGGTTTTGGCCACTAAGATACCCGCGTAAAGTGTGGTTAAGTGGTTTGTCCTGGACGATAGAGTGTCATCTCCACAAAAATCCGAGTGACTCTTTGTGTCTATCAAATACAACTATACCTTATCTTTCACATTCTTGGGAACCACACCTTCTTATCTAGTTTGTCTTTTGACACTTGCTAATAACAAGATTTAAGTACCCTATAAGTCAACAATGCTATGTCTCAAAATAATGTAAAATGATTGGTGGGAATTACTTGTATTCTTAGCCCAATCAGTCCTACCTAGATAAAATATTATTTTGTGACCTCCTATGGAGGATTCGAGTTGGTTGGATATTTACAAGTGTAATGTTGATTTTAAAAGGTCAAAACATGATTAAGGAGTGTGAGAGAGTTATTTCAAACTTTCATATCATTTTGATCCATAAAAATCACTAATATTGAGAGATGTAGAGCATACTAGATGTGAAAGATTCTTTAGGTATCTTAGTGTGTTCTTAAGTGGAAATCACACATGTGTTTGAAAAGAAAATGAAACTGAAAGTTTCCCTTGATCTAAAAGAGCATAAAGTAAATATATGTGAGCATCTGCTTTATTTCAACTCTAAGCAAAATAACAATTATTCAAGATTCTCAAATGAAATAAAAGTGTGCAAAATGAGGTATTTAAAACCTATCACCCTTTTATGATTCGCCAAGATCACTAAGAGTGTGAGTCAAGGAGTATACTTTGGTTACATAAGTCTTTAGGAACTTTGCTTGTGTGGGGAATGTGAGCTAAACTATCATGCATAAAACAAAAAATACACAAGGAGAAAAATATTTATAACTAGCGACAGTCATTTTTAATTTCCTAGACTAACAATTTCAATGAAATGGCGAGCATTATCATGCATTCACTAGTGAGTATGAAGATATTTGTTGAATCCTCAAAGTCTTTTAGCCTAGATATTTCAAAAAGTCACTTTTCACCTATCTTGTGCTAAGTTAGCTAATTACTAGAGAAAATTATACTGCATGTGAGTTATAGTTTCTGGTTCATTAGGAAGCTATTGCAACTGCACATGTTTTTGAAAAATTTATATAAAAATCAAATAAACAAATAGCAGCACGGGTTTTCCACTTACAATCGCGCTAGTAGTGTGAGTACAATGAATAAAAGATGCTCTACCATACTATGTGGGTCACAAGGAATTTAAATTGTGCAAGTAGTGTGTCTATTTCTTGAACAATCATGGTAGGTAGCGCGCACGGGATGCCAGGATCCATGCTACTGATAAAAAAATTGGTCATGGAAGAGGTATTCCAGATGTTGTTTGTTGATAGGTTGGAATTTTTAATCCTACACTTACACACCACCAGAAATTAGCTAGCTAGAAAAAGACAACCAATTCAACATAAAATGAACAAAAAAAGAGTGGAGTTGCCATAAACTCTATTGTGGGAAAAATAGCCAGAAGGGTGGACAACCTTCCCACGTTGAGAGTATCCTTGAGGTTGCAACAAGGATCCAATGTTATTTTTTAGAATTAAAAGAACAAAATCCCAAACGGCCAAAAAAATCTTGCTTATTAGTCAAAATCAAAAGAAAAATAAAAACAAAACCAAAATAAAGAGATGTGTAAGAGATAAGCCAAACAAGCTTGAACAAGAGTATGCAAAACCAAGATTTTATTGTCCAATGGTCCAACTAAATACAATAGTGCCACCTAGAAGGTGCAAGCTTCAAGAAAAAACAACAATATCCCTTAGGGAGGTTCTTTTTGTCAACACAATTGCAAGATAACTAGGAGAGAACAATGGAGAAACACTTGCCTCTTACGGGAAGGGAGAAAGGGAGCTTTGTATATGCCAATATGAGGGAGGAATGAGATTGAAAGAGAAGCTCTCAATGTGATTCCAACAACATAACTTTGCTTTGATTTCTTCCTCTAGAATGCATGCCCATGGCTTCCTTTTATAGGCCAAAGGGTGGTCAATGAACAACAAGATCCAAATATGATCTCTCTTCTTCTTTGAACTGGTTCCAAAGTAGATGAAAGGGGCTATCTAATGCTCCCAATCATGCGAGAGGTCCCAATTCAAATTTTGGATCCAAGAGAGCCATTTTGATCCTTTAATGTGCTGTGAAATTTTGTGGTCTTGTTTTACCAGTTGCATGGGTTTGGAAGGAAAACCCACACGGGGTCGCATAGGTGACTATACAGATAAATCGCTTCATATAGAGTGGGTTTCCAACGCTTATAGTTGCCTTACTGTCCCTTCAGACTGTTTTTTGCATTCTAAGGATCAGGTTGTTTTCTAGATCTAATGATGATGCCTTCGATGAGTTGCATTATGTATGTTGATGACGTCTTTCTGAAATATTAGCCCAAATGTTGCATGTATGTGATATTTGAGCGTTAACAATAAGTTAAATAAACATTTACATCAATAATACAATATTTATGAGTCATTGTGTTCATATAGCCTTTTAAAAACAACTATGTAGAAATAAGATGCAAATTGTTTTATACAAAACAATTATCATTTTATGTAGAATGGTTAAGTTTGTTCCAAAAATATTTACACCATATTAAAATCCTTATTTATATCTTAAACTTTTTTATGAATTAACATTTAATTATTTTTTAACAAATAATTGCTTACCCTTAAACTTAATACTAAATATATCACATTTATATAGCATTAATATCTTTTACAGACATAGTCCCCATAGGATGATTGCTTGAATGATTGTTGCAAACAATTATATATTAAACAAATTTAGAAATGGAAACCCGAAAGATACTTGAAAGAATCAAACAAAATGAACAAATGTATAAAGACCCACATTTATTATTTTAATCTTTCATCAATGTAAATATACAACTATTGATATTAATAAATAATATTGATTTGATTATAAATATATTATAAAACATAGAAATAGATATAAATTTTTTATTTTGTATTAGGAGAATTGATAACGAGATAAGGTTGATATTCACATAATAGAGGGTTGATTCTCGTTCACTAACATTATACCCCTAAGTACACCTACACCACCCCCAAATATGGGATATGGGTAAGTTGAGGAACTTGAATCTGAAACCTATTTATAACTTCTCATCATTTCTTCATTTATCAATTGCTGTATTGCATAATCATCAAAATATTTTAATTTTAAATCCCATTTTTTTTTAAATTTCAAACCATTATTAAATTTAAATAATTTACTCAAAAGGTTTGCATATTTTTCATGAATATGAATTTATATACCAAACTCCAATTGAAAGTCTAGTATATAGGGAAATGGCAGAAAATAAATTCCACATTAATTTTTATTGGAAACAAAACACATGCTTTATCCATAGTGTAAGGTAGAAGCCACTATATCCCTCCTCTAATTTGTATGACCTTGTGAATTGAGAAATAATATTTGTAGTTGAATGTAAAAAATGGTCTTCAACAACTATAATATTCCATATCTAAAATTTATGAAATTAATATTATTATATAAAAAATTAAAAGTTATTATCTCAAATCTACAAATAATATAGAATTGATAATCTCATAAAATGGGATAATAACAAATTGACAAATAATATTCTCTAAATCATAGAGCAGCATGTATCAATTAACGTTTCATAATTTATTTTATTAATTTTAGATTATGCAAAGCAGTGTATATTTTTTATTTATTTTAATTGTAAGTCTAGTTTTATCATTATAGAATAAGTTGAAAATTAATAGAAAAATAAAAAAATGCTTATGAGTAATCAAAATGGTTTAACAAATTATTTATATTTTAATGTTTAATATTATTTAAAAATTTAAAATAAATAAATTTATATTATTAAATATAAAACTAACCTATATAATATATTTATACGATTTATTTATTTTATGTTTTTGAATTAGTTTTTATAGTTAAAAAATACTGTCATAAAGTTTGTAACATATGTTTTTAATCTCAGGTATTATGTATGTAAAGATGTAAAGGTTAGATGTTCGATTTATAAGGCTTATGAGACCATAGTTATCGCAAATGATGTACATTATAGTTAATATAAAAAAAATTGAAAGCTATAAGTGAATAAGGGAAAAGAAGGGATCGGGGGCTATAATTCCATAAATAGGGGAAGTGAGAGGGGACTAAGGAGTGATGACCCTCGTTAACATTAGTTTATGTCATTGGCCTTCATTAACATTTTTAACACATGCATATATAATGCGAGGATTCAGTTAGAATGGGGTATATTTTTGTATATCATTCATTAATACATTCATTCATGCATTCCTTTCGAGATGTATAGAGAGAAAGACTAGTTTACAAATTTGGTTCATGCCAATTGCCCTAGAGAACTAGTGCTAATGAGATTGGTGTCCATGTGAGATGAACTTGGAATGTAGTTGAGTTCCATAGAGTCTCGAAACAAAGACTTCCTGGCCATCCTATGTTGGAGCACCGAAAGGGAATGGGGACTGCCCGAGGGACCCCATGCAGAGAAAAGGGTCCCATTCCTAGTGATGTGCAGGCTAATGGGGAATGAGTGCCGGAGGATTAGGGTAGCTATGGAGCCCGGGGTTCAACCATAGGGTTGCACATGTTGTGGTTGGGTAAAAGAGTTTGGAATTCACCCTTTGTGGATTGATAACCCCAACTTAGTGTTGCCTCTATCAAAGAAAGATCGAATTTTATAGAGTTCTTATGGCTAAGAGGAACGTGCTTCACTTGTATCCAGTGGGAGGACAATTACCATAAATTTAAGTACCAAATGCACTTTGAATTATATGGTTATAGTTTTGTTATGAATTTCTTTAATTTGTTGCTTATGAAAATTTATGTGTGCATGGAATTATTGGTCATTCTATCTATGAATTGACCATAGGAATGCATTCTTATTGTAGAATGCGTAATTTAAATGAATTGTGAATATAGAATCACATTTGTTATAAATAATTGCATAACAAATCTATGGAATTTTGAATGATGAATCATAATTTAGATTCTTATAAGCAAGTTGGAGTACCCCATCACTTCAACAATGTTAGAGAGGTGGTTGGGTAAATTGTAATGTTGTATCAAAGCTCCAGATTGCAATATTGGTGTTGTATTGGAAAAATTAAAATTTAGAAGAAATTGGATGCATGATCAATGATTGAAAAAATTACTCAATGGAAAATTTTGAGGAAAAATGTAGTTGATAGGGTTCTTGTTCAACTAAATTGTCAAGGAAAACAAGTGTAATATTGTAGAAGTAATGGAATTGGGAATCTAGTTGTAAATTTGGTATTTAAAAGTTCAATTTGTGAAAAATGGAGGCTATGTTGTAATAAGAAGGTTTCATGGCCGATTTTGTGGTTGAAAATACTACTATGGGAGGTGAAATCACCTACTAAGTTCCTAGAATCATTAAATTGCCAATTTTTGTTGATGTCAAAGTGTAGAATGCTTGAAAATGGAGTTAGAAAGTTTTCGTCAAGAAAATGTGCTAGGGATAAAACTATGATAAGATGGAATATTCATAAGGTGATTTTTGAAGGAAATAAATGGTTTTGAAATCCATAGTAATGGTATAAGAAACCACTTAACCAAGTTCATAACTGATCACCCACTCAATATAATGATGGAGAAGCAGTGGAGACCTATGGTTGTGAATGATTTCAGGATCACAAGCAATCAAAGTTTAATTGTGTGTTGAACCTCCAAAATACTCAATTATTGTAGATCATCCACAATATACAGTGTAGAAAATTTTTGGGATGGAAATTGCTCAGTTGTTAAGAGGTGCCCTATTGGGCCTCCAACAACTCCCCCTTATTTTTTGTAGAAACTTAAGTGCCCCCCATTCAAAATTTTTGAAAACACACATTTCATTGCATTTGATTTTGCTTTGTTTGATGGTTTTATGGTCTCCATTCCTTGATCATTTGGCATTCGTTATCAGTTCTTTGGGCTCACTTTTAATGAAATAAGGATTTGATGATTTCACTTGCATGCACCATTTGACATTCATCCTCATCCACGAGCGCAAGCAAAGGCGAAGGAAGACCAAAACGTTCAACTATATCGACGCACCAATCAACGAGGCCCTGGAAAACACTTTATTATAAAATTTAATTTCAAAATGTTCTTTTATTATTATTTCCTTGAGAACATTTATGATTATTGTGCATTCACGTCATCATTATCCATATGAGTCTAAAATATGGTGGGTTCCAAATAAGACACATGGACTATGGCATTCTTATTAGTCGTTTTTCAAAAAGAATAAAAACGGATGGTTAACATTAAAAAGTGCATTTATTTGGTAATTTCTTTTATGTTTAACTATTTGTTTTATTTGACATATAGGTGAATAATTAATTCTTAGATTGAGCAACGTATCATTTTTTTTACAATCCCTAATTTTCTACATAAATATTTTGTTGTTTTTGCAATATGAAAATGATTAAAATAAAATAAAATAATTCAATTTCATAGTTACTTTTATGAAAATTTGATTTTGATTTTTTACCTCACAATATGTCACAATATTTGAATGTATTAAAAGAATGGGTAAATTACTTCTAAAGACCACTAAGGTAACAACTATAAACACAGTGTTATGAATATAATTATCTTTACTCTTGGATATTTTATTTATATATATATATATATATAAAGGATAATTTTAAGAACCCTCCCCAAATTTATATATATAATAAATGGGTGAATCTCCTTGATATATAGGAACATTTGAAGGTTATTTTATCAATAATATAATATGTATATAAAACAATTTGGTTAATATTTCATTCTATTATAGAATCTTGTAAAATCTTGGCGAATCTTTCATGAAATTATAAGATATTGTAAAATCTTGGCGAATATTTCACTGAATTATAAAATATTGTAAAAACTTGGCGAATCTTTTATTGAATTATAAAACCTTGTAACGTCTTGGTGAATCTTTTGTTGGGAAGATTCATCTTTTGATTCTACACATGACTAAGGTAGTGCAATAAAACAAAATTTACCAGAGCTCAACTTTAGACTCTCTCAACTACTAGACTCTTGAATGAACAAATGCATGAATGAGGAGAGGAGGGATTTATTTATATATTTCGAAAGCAATATTTGGTCACTCACAACTGAAGGCCTTATCGATGAAACATAATTGAACTAACTAGATTCAGGGAAAGTGGGGAATCCACTTGTTATCTCATCCCTTAATGGTCCAATGGACATGTGGGGACCCAAATCTTGACAGACCAAAAAACTAATAGAATCGAACAACACTATGGATTAATTATGGAAACCACGAACCATTATTACAACATAGAGTCTTATTGAGACCCACAACCTTAATATAGTGTATGAATTCCTAATTGGATTATTTTCCAAATATCTCATTTTTAAGCTACCCTCTAAGTAAAAAAATAACCTTCTTATTTGTTTATAGATACGAATACCACTTTCTCCTTTCTTTTGTTGACAATCAAAATATGAATTATGTCATTTGATTTAGAATTTTTAGAGTTAGTAAGAAACTTGCAATGGTTATTAGAAATAAGAACACACACTAACATGAATAGAAAGTACATTATGTTAATTTTTTGATCAAATATGATGAGTTTTGAACTTTAAATATTTATGTGCGGAAATACTAAATACTTGAATCAATGAACCATTCAATCACATGAAACATTAAACCATAACACAAGATATACCTTGGGGAAAACCATCAAAATACTGAGTGTTGGCTTATGACCTCGTTCTTTAACTTTCTTGTATTGACCCAGGTTCTGTGCAGTTGTGTTCAAACAAAACCTTCTTCACCAGGCCCTTTCGGCAACAGCCTGCGGACAAGCTGAGGTCTCACCCGAGGCGAAGTTAAGGGGGATTACATAAGAAGGTTTATGTAATCAGGTGATGCACAGTTAACAAATTGGGTAACAACGCAAAGTCACACCTACTTCGTGTCTACCTCTTATATTATAAAGGGTACTAGGATTGCGCACTTTGGAAGACCGCTTAAACAATAGGACATCGCAACTCCAGACTGCGCTACTTCTTAACAATCACACACTTTACAGGATTCACTGACTTAGTGTTACCTAAATAACCCATGCCTTCGACGTATTCAGAATTACTTGCATTCAACATTCAAGCATATATGTTCGACACTTAACATATTATTCTCATCACTCATTCATGTGGAAAATACATATAAAAGCGAAGACACATATAACTATAAGCATGAACTTAATCATAAATGAAAGAAAACACACAGATTCAATCACATAACACGATATTTACGTGGTTCAACCCTCGGATGAGAGATACGTCAACAGGAAATATTGATTATATTAATGGGAAGAATTAAACGGTTCCAGTCCGCACACTCAGCTGCATACTCCTCACTCTACACTAGGTCTCTGCGCAACCAGCTGCAGAGCCTCTTTCTCCCTTAAGCAGGTCTCTGGGCACGCATCTGCAGAGCCTCTTTACAATACTTAGTCTTTCGAAAAGATCAAAATAAGACAATGAGAGATCAACAAAAATCCAAATCAACCCTTCCCTTACAAAATTCTCCCTTTTATAGATCATGTCCATAGGTCATGTCTTTACAATAGATATGGGACAAAACCCTAGAGTTACCAAAACTGGTGCGGTTACCCCACTAGCCCGGCCTATCGTAGTCGACAACTGCTCCACTGGCCGCCTTTCTGTGCCACTCCTGGCTCTGACGCCCTTCTGTCAGTCGCAGTCCTCACGTAATGGTTCTAACTACATAGTGGCGTGTCCCTTTCCGCCACTATGGCTTTCCTGTCACTGTCAACCCGTGGCTTTGCTTCTAACAGTTTCTGCCACTCTAACTGACATCTCGCTTTCATATGCTTCCACGCTGCTCCTTACCCAACTCTCAGGAATCATGGAGTCACTTACCCAAAATAGGTCGCTTTCATCTGCTCGACCTTTACTTATATTCTTTTCCCAAAATTACCTGTTGTGTTGGCGCTACGCATCAGCAAAATTGTGTCATGCTTAGAATTCACATTTCCAACTGCACATATTTGAACGCTTCTCCAACTATGCATTTCTGAACTTCACTTCATCAAAATTGTGCCATTTTTTGCATGCACAACATTTCCCTAACACTTACTCATGGAGCATCCCCGATCCACTTCCGCTGGGCGACTTCAGATGCGTACCCTCAGAGGTACTCAACTTCGCAGTGAAGTCGTGCAAAGTAGTGGTGAGCTCTGCAACTGTTTCCTTCTCCTTATGCTCAAACTCTTTAATGGTCTCCAGCATTGCCCGCGAGACCTGTTCCTGGGCTTGTTCTTTCACTGTGCCCTCTATGGTCTGAAGTTCTACAAACTTTCCATCAATGTGCTTCATTATTGCGAGTGCTTCTTCCTCAATGGATTGCAACTTCACAGAAGCAACACCCTCTCTTTCCCTTAACACCTTCAATTCTTTCTGCATCTCTTTTGCCTCTGCGAACTTGTATCCTTTTCCTTGCTGGTAAATTGTTCATTTTCGCGTTCATGGCATCGATCTCTTACTTCCTTTGCTGCAAATAATTTTGCAACTTCTGAAGGTCTGGATCTTCGTTTAAGTCGGCCAGTACTGTAGTGGCTTCCTATAGCAGATTTTGACATCTCGCTACTTCAGCAGAGATGCTTTCTATTGTGGATTTAACTTCTTCACTTCGAGCTACGCGGTCATCTGGAGGGCTACTGGGTCGTTGAGATTCCAAGTCTGCAATTTTTTCCTTGTAGGAAATTTCCATGTCCATCATCTCAGCTATAAGAGTTTCTACTCTGACCCCAATCTTAATTATTGTGTCCTTGACATCTGGCTCTTCTTCGCACTCAGAAATTTTAGTGCAGACTGCTGACACTGTTTCCTTCATCCTGCGGTTCCTCTCCTGAACATTGGACAATTCCCTCTTGCTTCAGGATGATTCAAGTTTCAGCTCGTCATAGCTCTTCTGTAGCTGGACATTCTGATTGTGGGAAGCAAGGCCTCTTTCTTGAATTTCTTCCACAACCTTCATGTGCAGACTATGCAAGTCCTCAATTGGAAACATTCCGACATTGAGGTTGAGGTGTTCCAACTTCCCCGCTTCTTTGGCCATCTGTTCATTTGGAAAAATAAGGTTCGATGGCCCAATCGATACCACCCAAGTGCGCAAGCTCAAAGAAGGTGATTTCCTCTTCCGTCGGTTGGACCCACCTGACTTTCTCTCAGAGTCTGAATCTCGAACCAAGTCCTGTTGGACTTGTTCGATCTTCGCAACCATGGTTTTTATTTCTTCGAGGTTCTGAATAAGGCTTACTTGTTCCTCTTCCCATTTGGCCTCCTTCAAAGCAAGTATTTCTTCCCAGTGCTCATTTACCTTGTTGCAATGCTCTCGCAGTTATCTTCATGCAACATCGGCTGTAGTTTCGGCTCACTGGATTTCTGCTTCTTTTGGTGCACTTTTGTTGATCCCGTGCTTTCGGTCGCTTTCCTTTTTCCTCCTTCCTATCCTTCAGCCTCGTCCTGCTATGCACTCTTTGTTCCCTTGTCCTTTTTCAGGTCCGCATATTTGGATTCCTCAGAGGCGGACTTGACATCCTCTGGTTGGTCTACCTTCCACTCCTACGGACAATCTTCCATCATCTGGTCTATCTTTACAGCATCCAGTTGATAGAACCCTGGGTACCATAACTCTGTTTCTACATCAGCCCTTAGTTGAATGTACATGAAATTCATTTCGGCCTTAAGCTTGAGCTTCCCTCTGTATGCACTTGTCACTTGCTAGGAGATGTGCGGTGTTCACCAAATAACATCCCACAACTGCTCATAATAAGTGTAAAACATATCCTTATTTCTTCGCTGCCTATCAGGCTTCGCATTTGCCCACATGTTGGAATAACACGTTCCTCAACATTCTCTTGTGAAGCCTGGAAGGCCCTGGTAGAAAAGCGGCTCTTTCCATCCCACGAATGCAATTAGCACTATGATCCAGCTGTAATGAAATGTGGTTCCCTTCTCCTAAGTTTCATGGACATCGTCTAAGAACTCATTCAGCAACTACTTTTCTCAGTTATATGGAGTTCCATTCTTTGCTTGTGAAGCAAGGAGGACTGCTGCAGCCGGCACCTCTGCTGGTCAGCGTTTTCTAACTATCTTCCCCGCTAACAGCTGAACCGTGAAGCGCATAGCTTCATCCTTGAGAGGGGCTGTAGTAAAGCCACGTTTTCCTTTCTACAACCCAAATTCTTCCTTCATTCATATGGCAATCTGTTTATCTTGTGTCTTTCCTACAAACTCGAGTGCGGGATCTGTACCTCTCATGTTTAATAGCGTGATCACATATATTAGATCAATGTTTATATTGATTCTCTGATCTAGCCATATATAATATGAGTGCGTGCATGAGAGAAAGGTTCGCACTACTACAGAAAGCTTTGGACTTCTATCGAAATGAGGGATGCGTAGTAAATTGAGCAACCTAGATGGTTCTAGTGCTTGAAGCCAGTCCTTCACATGCAGAATTTCAGCATCTGTCTTCTCATCATGCCGACGACACATATACTGGTCAGGCTGAAAATGTGAGTATTTCTTTAACCTGGGATCTTTCCCTTCTAGCAAGTATCAGTCTACAAACTTGCAATCCTATATTTTCCATAAGAGGTTCCCGTCAACTTGCACATGACCTAATATCAGTGGCAATGGGATCTTGTAATGTGCATTCCTTTCAAGCTCAATAGGTGGTACATCATCTCATCACGGTGGAATGTACTCGTGCGTAAGACCAATCGGCTGGTCATGAGGTGTGATTGATGTCTGTGGTTTCAAAACACTTGTTGCCTTCGGCCTCTCCTATTCTTTCGCCGGCTTCTTGTCTTTCTTCATTTCGGTTGTATGCCTTGGTGATCTTCGGGAGGATGTGCCTTTCTATGCTACAGGTTTCTTGCCAGGCGTCGACATTACTTCCTGAAGACTCGACTGTTTGAATATTCTTAAAAATTCGTCGACCGTGAATGGCTCGGTCATTCACTTGCAGAACGCTCAGTGTGCTTACTGTTAAAACTCAATATTTACACACAGGAAAGATAGAAAGTCATGGTAAAAACCCATGAGTGCTTAGTTGATAGCTATCTATGGATGCCGCTTGGCCTAAAACACATCGATTAACAGTTACTAGGTCATTCAATGTCGTGTCCTTCGACTGAATCTCTGCTAAGATCTTGGTCTTTTTCGTTATTTATTATCTATGATTGGACAAGTTTCCTTAATTGTTGAACTCTACCGATGCCACCAGGCTATGTGATGGCTAAGTTAGGTATTAATTGTCATGTATGTTAGCCGGATCTTGCTGAGATATCAGTCTTTTCCGTCATTGATTAGGCTTGAACGAACAAGATTTTCCTTAAATGCTCGTATTTGTCGGTGCCGACATAGTGGGTAACGACTTAATCGACCAACAATCTTCATAGAGGCTAACTTATCGATCGACATACTGTCACGGTTATCTTTTTCTTTGGACTACACTAGCGGTTATCTGGTATGTGTAGTTCACTACGCATTTCCTTTTTTTTTACTTCGCAGCGTGAATGTTCTGATACTTTGCATTTCATCTTCCTGTGTGCACTTCACATCTGCGCGTTCGGTGTGCACTTCGCATTTCATATTTCATGGAACTTCGTATTTGACCACAACTTTGTGCAGACTTGTACTCTCGCATTCTTAGTGTCCAATTTCAACTACACTTGACACTTAGAATTTTATGCGCTTCTGATTACTGAGGGCCAAGCTAAGTAGGACTATCCCTGTAGGGTTTTAGTTTACTTCCGTTAATAAGGCCTGGTAGGTTTTCTCCCATCAATGTGGCTAACTGAACTGCACCACTGTTAGTAACATTCTTGATAATATATGGGCCTAGCCAATGCATTTTAAATTTTCCAAGAAATTTCATGAATTTACTATCATAGAGGAGGACAAGGTCTCCTACTTGAAAGAATTTGTGCTTTATGTGGCGATCATGCCATGCATTTTCTCTTTCTTTCTGCACTTGCTAGTGAAAGACTACAATGAAGCGATCTTCATCAAGTCCAACCAAGTGTAGTATCCTTTCTTCCATTGTCTCTTCATCTGCCATGCCTGTGAATGTTACAATTCTCAAATTTGGTACTATGTATTCCATTGGCATCACAACTTCCTGTCCATATCTTAATCTGAACGGTGTATGTCCTGTCAACTTCTTACAAGTTGTCTTGTATTCCCATAACACAGTTGGTATTCGCAGATCCCAATACTCCCTATTTATAGTACATACCTTAGTCATCTCATTTCCAATACCTTATTGAATGCTTCAATAGTGCCATTAGCTTGCGAGTGATATGGTGTGCTCCTCTGATGGTAATTCTGAAATTCTTTATCCAGGGCTTCAATAGTTATGTTCAAGAAGTGTGTTCCATGATCACTCATTAAGATATTTGGACATCCAAACCTTGTGAGGATGTTCTAAAAAATGAACTGCGCTACAGTCCTTCAGTGGTTTTTCCTCTGCCCATCTGGTTAGATAATCTATAGCTGTAATAATGTATCTTGAACCAGTTCGCTTTCCTGGTGGGTTGATAGGTCCCACAAATTCAAAATCCCATTTATCAAAGGCTTGTAATGTCAACTATGGAATTAATGGAATCTCATCTCTACGAGATGGCTTCCCTGTTCTCTACCAAACATCGCAACTATGGCAATGCTCCTTTGAATCCTTATAGAGTGTAGGCCACCATAGTCCTACTCTTAAGATATTCTGCGTAATGGCCTCCAGACACCCCTGAATGTGATTCAACGAGTATCAATGGTTACTCATGTTCTAGCACACATCTGCACAGTACTTCATCCAGTCCTAGCTTGTATAATTATCCTGCAATTATGGTAAAGTCGAATGCTTTAACTACCATTTGTTTATTTTGCTGTGTAGTAAATTCTGTAGGTGCCAACCCTATGATTAGAAATTCTATAATTTCCTTATAATAGTCATCTACTATCTGAAGAGCAAATAAATGCGCATCTGGTAGATTATCTTCGAGTTTGGTAGGTTCTTCACCTGACTCAATTCTGGAAAGATGGTCAGGTCCTGAGTTAAGCCTTCCTAGATTAACAACAATTTCAAAGGCATACTCTTGAAGAGTAATAACCATCTACAGATTCTCCCCCCTAACATTGGTTTATTGACTAGGTATTTCAAAGCTGAATGGTCAGTAAACATGCAAAAGTTTGCACCCAGCAAATAGTGTCTGAACATTTGCAGTGCGTACACCATGACTAAACCTTCTCTTTCTGTTGTAGTGTAATTCTTCTCTATTGAGGACATCTTCCTGCTTGAGAATTCTATAGGATGGTCAATACCTCCCTCACTTGGTTGAGCTAGCACAATGCCAAGTGCGATGGATGAAGCATCTACATGCACATGGAATGGTTTACTCCAATCGAGAAAAACTAAGATAGGCGTAATTACCATCATTTATTTCGGTGTGTCTAGTCCTTTCTGGCAGTCTTCAATCCATATGAACTTTTCCTCTTTCTTCAACAATTTTTCCATAGGTGCAATTATCTGCGCATATCCTTTGATGAACTTCCTATAATAGCCTATATGTCCCAATGTAGTGCGCAGTTGTTTTACTGAATTAGAAGCTGGCAAGTTCACAATAACTGTGATTTTAGCTAGATAAACCATCAGCCCCTGTTTACAAACGATGTGTCCTAGTAGAATTCCATAGGGAATAAAGAAAACACATTTCTTCAAATTAAGGGAGATCTGATGTTGTCTACACTTTGCTAACATCAATCTTAAGTTGGCATAATGGTTCTTTAATAACCCAAATACTGTCCAATCATCAAAATATACTTCTAGGAATTTATGGATGAAATCCTTGAATGCAACAACAACTACTCTCGAGAAAATAGTAGGTGCGTTCTTCAGACCAAAGGGCATAACTGTGTATTGAAATGAGACCCATTCTATGGAAAAAGTGGTCTTGTGCTTGTCTGTTGTATCGATTATGATCTGATGATATACATAAAATCCATTAGTGAACGAGTATGCCTCATTCCCTCCAACATTGTCTAACACTTCATTTGTGAATGGAGTATGAGATGGGTCATGTAGTGATGCATCGTTTATCTTTCTAAGGTCTACACAAATCCTAATGTCGCCTTTAGTATTTTTGTCTTGGATAACCATGGGACTTATCCATTGTGACTCTTCTACGGGTTCAATGATTTCTACATCGAGCATCTTATCCAGCTCTGCTTTTACTCTTTCTTTTTATCTTGGATTGAGTCGGTAAGGTCTCTGCTTAATGGGATTTGCATCCAGCTTGTGAGGTATTTTCATAACCCCTAAGTCGCCCAAAATTCCCTTCATTTTAGAAAACTTTGTAGGAAATAAGTCTTTGTATTAACGCAGTAAATCTTCTATCTGTGCAACAGTTTCCTCATCCTAGTAATCGCCTATAGAAGCGAACTTTGGTTCTTGAGTAGTTCCAATATTCACTTTCTGAGTTTTTATAGGATGACTCAAATATGAGATCTCCAATGGTGGTCCTTCTACCTCACATTTTCCTTCTGTCTCAGGTATGTTTATATTGCACAGGTCGTCATCATCACTTTCCTCTTCGTCTTCATCTAAATCAAAGTTATAACATTCCAGGGCATATTCTAGCTATCTTTCCCATTCTGGTTGTTGATACACAGGCTTTGATGTGTCATTGAATACCTTCTTTTTGATGACCTATAATGCCTCATTTATACTTGGACATTCATCCTCAAAGCTAAAAGTTATGTTGAAATTATTAATCATGACAGACCATTCCACTGTTTGTCTACGAAGTTCCATATATGTGTACTAGTTATTCAGAATCTTCTCTAGTGTGTGTACAAACAGATGAACCCATTCTGCTTGCGGTACATGTGTCCATGCTTTCAGACAGTCGTCTACGTGATCTCTAGGATAAGTTTGTCCATTATATTTTAATTGTACCAACTCATTTTTTTCCAGAAATCTAATTTCCATCATGTGCTTACATCCCTCCCACATGGTTAGATTCTGCTTATGTGCAACCCACCATCTGGAAGGTGTAGTGCACAATGCTGTATCCAGTGTTGCTATCTTATGTTCATCTAAAACTGTTATAATATATTCTTGAAGAAATGTATGAATATTAGTCAAGCCATCAAAAGTAGGGATTAGACTTACCTCTATTCCAATCCATCGCAGTGATCTAGTGAGTTGTGCACATCTACTTGTTGATACTTCGTGCATTCTGCTCTGCCACTTCTCCAGTCTTGCATCTGAGTCGGATATTCTAGAACTGTCACATTGCCAACTCAATGTTCCAGCATACATTGGTTTGATGTAATCTTCCTTATTCGTTGTCATCTTGTAGATATGATCTAGATCCTGAGCTCGACATTCTTCTCTGATTGGTTCAGTGTATCTGGGTCCTTGTGCAGGGTCTAATGTTGCGATGAAATTGATATATTTTTCTTCAAATATCATTTGCTTCTTTTTCAAGTTTATAATTGCTCAATCTATCCCCAATAGTGCAGGATAAGGTTGGCTATCATCTACGATCTCAATCACTTCGAAGTCTACTCTACTTCGCACTCCATCAACGTCAACAAGGACGCTTGCTAACCTCCCAAAGGGTATAACCTTATGTTGATTCGATGATCTCAACTGTATTGGTGACCATGATAACTTCGACTTCCCCACTTGTTCCCATGTCTGCTTGGTTAATACATTTGCTTCTGAGCCCAAGCCAAGGATGATCTCATCCATTTCAAAATCTCCGATCTGCACATTTAGTCTCATTTCTTTGCCAATTCTTTTGTGGTTCTTAATATGATGAACCACTCTGTGCTCTTCATTCACGACATTGTGTTGTTCATAATGACTCAGCAAGATTTGTAGTTCTTCTAAGGCATTGTCGTGCTTTAATAGCTTCAGGTAGCTCTATAGCAGCTGTGCAACAAGACTCGCCGGGTCTGTTGCAGTGCATGATCGATCATATGAGGCTAACATATCCTTCACAGGTGTGGTTTTACTTCGTAACTGGATTCTTGGAGTTACAGGTGCTAGCTCCTTGAAGGTTTTCCTTGCTTCCATGAATACTTCTTTTTCTTTGTTCAGATTGTAATATGGTGTTTTTCCAATTGCTTTTCTTATCCAAGTCCCTTCAATAGGCTTCTATTTAACTTGGTGATTTTTAGATGTCGAAGCTTCCACTCTTTGATCTGCACCGATCGTAGATCCACTTCGCGTCACAACATGAATGGTGTAATCTGTATTCCTCTTTTCTGTTGCGATCATCTGTACATTATGATTTTGTGCCTCTTGCCTTCTTTCTTGCATTTTTACTTGCAAAACAGGGCATGCCTCAATGACATGGTCAAAAGACTTACAATATTTGTAGGTAGTACAAGCATTTGTGCAATCTCTGGATAGATGTCTCGATTGAATGCAGTTATAACATACTATTTGACCTATGCCTCTTCCTTGGCCATTTTTTCTTCCTCTGCCTCTAAATCCGCCACGTCCTCTGTACGTGCCTTGGTTATACTACACAGTTTCATTGTTATGCAGTGTTTCTTCTTGTACTCGGTAAACATTATGTTTTCTTTCCATCATCAGTTCATAGGCTCTACAGTTGGAATCATCATGGCCAGCTGATTTACAGAATGTGCAGTATAAGTTCTTGGGTGTTCGGACATACTTCTGAATTAAATAACAATCTTCTGGGCGATGTCCTCTACATTAGAAAATTTCACACCATGGTCCTTGCTATTGATTTAGTGGGTTTGGAGCTCCACTAGCGAGGTATTCTTTAAATACCAGATAGTGTTCTTTCGGGTGTCCTTCTCCTTACACTTTGTACACCAGACCTCTTCTCTGGTTTATTTTTTTTTCTTCATGTCTTGTAGTTGTAGTGTTAGGTTTGCTAGCTAGGTCTCTATCTGAACCAAACCTGTGCTAGTCTCTCCTATTGGCGAAGCCTCTAGTTTCATCACAATCTCTAGGGCCTCCGTTTGCGAAGTAAATTTTTGTTGCATCAATGGAAACCTGATGTGTGGAAACAACACAGCTATGAACCTTTCTTGGTGTTGTTGCGGTGCGATTTCAAAACTAACCTGGTCTAGCAGCTCTTTGAACTTCTGATCAAATTCCCATACTGACTCGCTGGGTTTTTGCTTAATTTCTTTGAGCTCTGTGATACATTGCGACTCAGACTTAGGTTTTTTAAATTCTCTTAGGAGTGCAGCCTTGATATCCACTAGGGTCCTATTCTGTCCAACAGAATACTTGATAAACCAATCCAAGGCTGTGTCCCTAAATTTTGTGACTAGTTGTGTTTTCTTAACAGCATCATCATGGACTTGTTTAATGTTCCACACGCCTTAACAAAGAAACCAATGTTGCTCAGGGTCTTCTAGACCCGTTCCTTTCAATATCAGCAGCTTGATGTTGTTTTCCATTCTTCTTCCAGGAGGCGTAGTGTTTTGTGATGTGGTAGGTATACTACTTGTTGGAATTTTCTGTGGGTTAGCAGTATTTCAATCATCAACTAGAGGATTCTATGTAGTGACGAGCTGATAGGTAGTCACTCGGGGTTCTGTTTCGCTATCAGTCTCAACCTGTAAGTTTGTTTCTAGAGAGATGCAAAGCTCATGTTCATTAGGTGTATTTTCGGTATTATAATTATATATTTTACCACTTCTTCATGTATAGGTATCTTCCTCAGTGTTGCTATATTTTTTACTGAACATTACAGATGCAATTTCCTAGTGATTTTATTGCATTCTTAAAACACCTTTCTCTGCTAACATCATTTTGACGTACAAACTGAGAACGTTCAGGTACTCACCTCTAAATACTTTGAAGAATTCTTCCTCTGTTGCGCTGTAAGACTTCAGAGTGTCCACAACTTATTCTATAATGTAGCCTTCTAGTATATTGGCTATCCAGAAGTCTACCGCTATTGAGATCAGGATTTCCACCGCTTTAAGTCTATGGACTAGTTCTGGAGTCCATACTATAGGTTCTCCACCTTGATAACAATTCTTTCATTCGGCTAATCTTGATAGCCACTTAGATAGATCGTTTCTCAAGGATACGAAGAAAAATTCATAAATGTCGGACCATAGGTATCTCTGCAACCATTCTTCGTCAAAGAAATGCGGATGCTTGTTCTCCTTTCATGCAAACTTCTTTTTTGTATTATCCACCCAGTTTAGTATTTATGTTCTCTCAGGATTCCAATATTCAGAACACATCACCAGTTCAGTCCTGGCAATGGAACCATTTGTTGGCTTATGACCTCATTCTTTAACTTTCTTGTATTGACCGAGGTTCTGTGCAATTGTGGTCCAACAAAACCCCTCTTCACCGACCCTTTTGGAAACAACCTACGAACAAGTTGAGGTCTCACCCGAGGCGAAGTTATGGGGGATTACACGCTGCTTCTTACCCAACTCTGGGGAATCATGGAGTCACTTACCCCAAATAGGTCGCTTTCATTTTCTCAAGCTTTACTTATATTATTTTCCCAAAATTACCTGCTGTGCTGGCGCTACGCATCAACAAAAATGTGTCGTGCTTAGACTTCGCATTTCCAACTGCCCATATCTGAGCGCTTCTCCAAATGCGCATTTATGAACTTTGCTTCATCAAAATTGTGCCATTTGGGCCATGTGCAATAGTGAGGATGAAAAACCCCCCAAAATATTCAGAGTATAATTATGATAGATAGCAGAGAATGTCTTTTACAAAATAGCAGATTGCCTCCGGCATCCCAGGTGCTAGATAAGAGAGAATACTGAGCAATAGAGAATAGAGATCAACTGTATCAACTTTCCATGTTCCCGGCACATTAATAACAACTAAGAGAATGGTAAAGAATAGAGACTCATAATAATATCCTGCACAAAGAGAAGCGCCTTGCCTTCAAGGGAGAAGAGAATTCGCTTCACATTGAATTCATCAATCCCATATAACATATTTATACATTCTTCACATGCATCAAATTATATTTTTATCTTCTGACTTCCGTATGAACTCACACTCCATGTGGATGCATCAATCTTGCATGAAGGAGTACGCCCCACTTCTCATGCAATGCATTAACTCAATGAAATGTCTCTTAGCATGAAATCACCCTTAACTGAAATATTTTCCACTTAGTTAGGTGGCTAACTTAAGTGTCATCATGCAAGTGTCGCAACTCAAGTGTCGTCTTTTAGTTTAACATAAGTGTCATCATTATCACTTAGTTAACTTTTTTTAACTAAAATCATGCCGATTGATTTACTTGTAGAGATCAATGTGACTTATTTAATTAACCGAGGCATACATTGTCGCTTTAACCGAAGCTTAGCAATTCGAGTTCACTTATTCATCTCATGAGAAATTCAAATTCTCTTTTTCTCTATGCAATTATGTAATACCCCCATTTTTACCCTTATAACATTTTGGGCTATCATGTAAATATTGTATGCATATTATGTATGGTTCCTAGCGTGGAGCTCAAGGACAAGGCCCCGCTAGTGAACACTCGAACTTGAAGAGCAAAGTATGTTGATATTATTTAACCCATGTGCTAGTGAGCCATGGGAATTGTAAATATGCATTTTAATATAAATACCCACAGCTAGCTATGCAATGCAACAAGAGATGGGGGCATGATATTACAAGGAATTGGGAGGGAAATATTCAAACCTTTGAGCCAATGAAGTCAATCCAAGTGTCAATGAGAGAACCCATCAACCAACAACTACCCATGTTGACTTTGGTGCCCAATCGTTCATTTCTCCCAAGAGTTGGGTGAAGTAGTTAATGCCTTGGGGATTGGGGAGGTATGGTTGTCCAAATTCGAGTATGGGCAAGCCACCCTCATGGAAAATCGTGTTTTTCCTTCTTGGGCAAGAAAACACCCACGAATTTCCTTCCCAAGCCATTATTCATGATCAGACTTCACTCTCTCAAGTTTTGGAAGCTTGCTGGGCGTTTCTCTCAGGAAGTACGCTGTAAATTTGCTAGTCTTCAAGCTAAGAATCCCATTTTTGTGATGGCTGGACTATGGAGAAAGAAGAGAATCCATTGGGAGCTCAATAGATAAGTTGATAGCTTGTTGTTTCCTCTTATTGTTGTGAAATCATTTTTTAATTTCCAAAATTGGTTTTCATTATGGAAAAATCGTTTTTGTGAACCTAGCAGTTATCTCCTATCTCAGAAATCGTTTTTGAATGTTCCCATCAATTGTGTGACTGTGTATGTGCCAATTTTGGGTGCCAACCTATCACGGTTTTGCCCAAAAATTGTGTTGGTTCCCTGCTTCCAATGAATGACTATGTGAAGGTCGTTTTGGCCCTTGAATGCCCAAGCCTTTTCCCTTTCACGCAGTCTGAGCTAGCTGGGGCTTTTCCCATCACGTTTTTAATCTATCTCCTGTATTTTGGAATTGCTAGGAACTCATTTTTGTATTACATACCTGTTGGGAAGGAGAGAGCACAATTTGGCGATTTGTAGAGACCATTGTGGCTCTTTGAATGCCCATGGATGTTTTCTGAAAATGAAATTGCCTTCCCAGGGTTGTTTTTCCCATTTCTCACTTCGTTTTTGGTTTCCCATGTTTTCCATTCATACCCAACACTTGGGATTTTGTTGTTATGTGTATCCATGCCCAATTTATGAGCTTTCTATGTGTAGGACATTGTTGGGTTGAAATGGGTTTCCATTGTTTTGGCTTGATCTTGAGTGGAAGCATCCACAAATGAAGAGGGTTTAGATTTAGCCAGATAAACTCAGCTGTGGACTGTCTTGGCTTAAATGCAAATGATTATTTGGCTATGTATGAGCTTGAGAGTCCCCTTTTCCTTGTAGATATCATGCCCAGCTCAGGGGTGGTCTCTGAGTGTTGAAATAATACAGGCTGGGCAGAGACCTACGGTTGGGAGGAACGTTGCAGCGACATAGCTAGTTGTATGGGGACAACATTACAGTGAGATAAGTATATTCTCTGTTTGTATTTAATTCTACTATGTGTTAAATTGAATGGAAATTGTGAACTGTGTGTGGATGGTGTTTATTCCGTTGTGCATGTTAAATTGATTTGCATCTGCACACCTTTGAATTTTAATTGTATGAATTTAATGAATGGTTGAGTTTGTTTAAAAAGCCCCATAGATTGGTATCATGTTCCCTTACCGGAATTGGATATATGGGAGGGTATGTGACATATTATCTTTATCTCTTATCATTTGTCATGTCCCAAAAATTTGCATTAGGTCACAATGGCCTAAGCCCCTTGGCCTTAGTCATGATAGTTTGTCAAATTGATGCTAAGGTTCAAATAATTGCCAAGCATGATGTCCAAGTTGGTAATAATGCCAGATTAGATCCAAATGGACAAGGTTGGTCACATCAAGACTCAAGAGAAAATTCTCAATTCAAAGTTTGTAATATTCCCATCCAAATGAGCTATCATGGATGAAAATTACTAGTTCCCTAGGTTGGGAGTGGAAGCATTAAAAGTTGGAGTAAAGGAGCTACAAGACCCAAAATGACCTTATACTTACAAATTCACATTAAATGGGTCAATTAAATAATAATGTAAAGAAAATAAGGCAGCATTAGATCATTAAGGCACATAAGAGGTTGTGGGACCCACATATGGCAAGATTCCTCACCACACTTTGCATGATTCTCTCACCAATTTGAGTTCAATATGAAGGGTAACATACTTGGGGGAGTTTAATAGGTATTATTCATGGAATGAGTCATGTAAGGTCGAATTAGAGTGAAAGAATAACTCCCATGGAAGAGGAATAGGCATCTTAGAATAATTGTGACACTTGGAGCTAGATTCCCTAACTCCTATGACAACAATGATGAAGATTCTATGACACCTATGACAAATTTCATACCTATTTTCTAACATATGAAATATATGACATGCCATGGATAAAACTAGCCTCCAATAGGGTGCACAAGGGAGTTATGGAAGCCAAGAATCTTCCCCATTCGAATTGAGGGAAGATGGAGACTAGGAATTGTTGGACAAGTGGCACACATTGGAATCTCTTCCCAAATTGAGTTGGCATGGTGCTTTTGGAAGGAATTCAACCCATGGAGGACTTTAGAAGTTTATAAAATACAATAAAAAAGAAGAAAAGGGGGTTTTTGATCATTTTTTATTTGCATCTTTGCAATTTGGAGAGCTTATAGCTTGTCCATGCTAGTGGAGTGTTTACTCTACTTGCCTTAGTACCAAATTCGAGGGTGAAAGATTCCCATCATAATTGGAAATTGGAGAGGCCATTCAGACCTTTCATTTGGAGCTACAATGGATTTATTTGTTTCAGGTTGAACATGCATGGCAGGTCGTGATTCTTTCTTCTTCAACTTGTTCCCATCTCTATCTCACATTTATCTGCATATTTTGTCTCTTGGAGGAAGGGCGCACATGGTGAGATGATGATCTATTTGTGAGAGTCAAAGATACACCATTTATTTTTAATATGATATATTTTATTTGTATTTAATTCTCATAATATCCTCAGGTGAAAATACCAAGTGAAACTATGTAAAAATACCAAACAATGCATAAATGGTGCCATTTTCCCTATATCTTGTTATGAGAGCTTGAAGTTGCTATATTTTTATTTATATCAGTTCATATATATTATTTTTATGATTTATGGAGATTCATTAATGTCTTGAATAAGTTTCATATACATTACATAATCCTTTGGAACACAAATCTTGAATTTCATAGCAAGTGGTGAAGTTTCCTATCATTTCCCCCTATTTGAAGACATGTCCACAAACCTTTTATTTATGGGAGTTGTAGCAGCCTTTAGAAAGTGATTAATGATGAATTTGGGTGCTCATTGAATTACTTTAACTAATCCATGTCTCTTTTCTAAAATTTTGGAGGGTCATACTGCATTTGGGAAGCCATTAGTGACCTCTACCCTTGGGGGTTTGAACCTCGAATTTACTAGTAAATTTCCCTATTTTCTCCTTAAGTTAAATTGATGTTGCAAAAGTATGTTGAGAGTTTAAAAGGATCCATAAGCTTAAGTTTTATGTCTCAATTCCTTTCAAACACTCTCAGTCCCAAATTTGAATCCTTAGAATACTTTTGGAGCCATCTACCCTTGGGGGTTTCAACATCGATTTTCCTAGTAATTATTCCTTTCATTCTCTAATTGTAAATACAAGTTGCTGAAGTATTTGGAAATTTTCTAAGCATATAATATCTGATTTAGTGTGTCCAAATACATATCAATCCACTCCATACACCATTCGAAAATATTTTGGATCATTTTGAACAGTTTGGGGCTTTACTAGTCCAAGTTTTGAAAATTGACTAAATTGGGAAAATTTTCAAATTGGGGACATTACAGTGGTATTAGAGCATGGTCCTTGCACCTATGCATTAGGGTCATCCATTGAAGAATAAATTGCAGCCATGTATTACTATTATGATGAGTCATATGAGTACAATTCCATGAATTAACTACACAGATTGAGAGCAACATGTAAAACCTTGCCCCAACAATATCATGCATATATTGATCTATATAAGGGAGGTACACAAATGGCCATTTATTTTGAAGACTTTGTTGATTGGGTGTTTGAAAATAGGCCCAATATTGAAGATGTGGAGTTAGTGAATAAAGGTTAATTCTATTCTTGCAAAAGACCTTGGAGAGCAAATCATATCTATTTGAGTGAAAAGAGCAGTGAAATATCCAAAGCTTCATTGGTGCAAGTATTTCCTACTTGAAGAGAATTTTTGGATTTTCTTCAAAAATAGGCTCCCAAAATCTTGATCCTAAGGAAACTAAGGGGAAATATGATTCATCTTTCTTGGAGGAGCACAAACAAAGTACCAATCAAAGGAAAGGAGAAGAAAGGAGGACCAAATCTAAAGCTTCCTTAAACGTAGAAGAAGCCTTACATGAAGAGGATCGAAAGTCACTCCCAAGTGACTATGAAGAGACATCACATGATAACACTTCTGCACTTTCTAATCATTTGGATTTTAATGGAGATTATTAGTTCACTTCTTGGATGAAAGAACACATGGCTGACTATTTTGATGCATCTTACATCCTTTTGGAGCATCATTATAGGACATGGGATCCTCACCTATGTTAGTGGAGCATATTTGATTGGTCACTTGAAGCTTGTATGCACTTGAAAAATGGTGGTCTACTTACTTGGAGGTATAAGCACTTTCATGATTCTTTTATGAGGCACCTCCTTGATGTTCATTTTTATTATGTTGTTATGTACTTTGATGATATATCTTTGGTACTCATGATGTTTGGAAGAATGCATACAAGAAAATGGGATCCAGGAATTCTCTTTCCTGATGGTATGGGTTGGAGAGCACTCCTAATTGTTGGAGTGCAATACAAGCAACGTGACCTTGGGATAAATTTTAGTCTCATTGGTTTCAATTTTTTTGGGACACAAGTATTATGGGAGATTGAGCCCCACTTAATAAAGTGATTTTAATCAGAGTAGTGTAGCAACAAGCATGGTGGTTCCTCTCTAAAATTTTCATAGAATCTTGAAGACTCAAAGTTGGAAAACTCAGTGGAAACTTCAAAGAATTATATAGAAAGGGGTTTCCAAAATATGAAAGAGGTAAAAGAGTAATTGTGCAAACTTTGTTTTGATGGATTTAATTAATATTTTGGTGTTTAGTGGTGATGTTATAGGGTATATCAATATGAAAAAGAAAATACACATCTCCTTGCTTTTGGAAACACACAATTGTAGTGCATGAGTGCCACTACTCAGAGTTTTAGAAGCAAAGTTTTGGAAAGAAAGCAGGTTCTTCAACATCCATGTTTGAAATTGCTTGAGGACAAGCAATATTGGGAATGGAGGATTTGTCATGTCCTAATAATTTGCATTAGGTCACAATGGCCTAAGCCCCTTGGACATAGTCATGATAGTTTGTCAAATTGATGCTAAGGTTCAAATAATTTCCAACCATGATGTCCAAGCTGGAAATAATGCCAAATCAGATCCAAATGGACAAGGTGGGTCACATCAAGACTCAAGAGAAAATTCCCAATAAAAATTTTGTAATATTCCCATCCAAATGAACTATCATGGAGGAAAATTACGAGTTCCCTAGGTTGGGGGTGGAAGCATTCAAAGTTGGAGTAAAGGAGCTATAAGACCCAAAATGACCTTATACTTAAAAATTCACATTAAATGGGTCAATTAAATAATAATATAAATAAAATAAGGTAGAATTGGATCATGAGGGCACATAAGGGGTTGTGGGACCCACATATGGCAAGATTCCTCACTACACTTGGCATAATTCTCTCACCAATTCAAGTTCAAGATGAAGGGTAACATACTTTGGGGATTTTAAGAGGTATTATTCATGGAATGAGTCATGTAAGGTCGAATTGGAGTGGAAGAATAACTCCCATGGAAGAGGAAGAGGCATCTTAGAAGAATTGTGACACTTGGAGCTAGATTCCCTAACTCCTATGACAACAATGATGTAGATTCTATGACACCTATGACAAAGATCAGACTTGATTGCTGACATGTCAGGGATAACACTATCCTCCAAGAGGGACCACAAGGGAGTTATGGAAGCCAAGAAGCTTCCCCATTCGAATTGAGGGAAGATGGAGACTAGGAATTGTTGGACAAGTGACACACATTGGAATCTCTTCCCAAATTGAGTTGGCATGAGGATTTTGGAAGGAATTCAAACCATGGAGGACATGAGAAGTTTATAAAAGACAAGAAAAAATAATGAAAGGATATTTTTGATCATTTTTTATTTGCATCTTTTCAATTTGGAGAGCTTCTAGCTTGTCCATGCCATTGGAGTGCTTACTCTACTTGCCTTAGTACCAATTTTGAGGGTGAAAGATTCCAATCCTAATTGGAAATTGGAGAGGCCATTCAGACCTTTCATTTGGATCTACAATGGATTTATTTGTTGCAGGTTGAAGCTACATGGCATATCGTGTTAGAAAAACAGGATCGTAGAGCAATAACAATAAACAGAAATGCAAATATAATCACACATACACAATACAAGAGAGACACAGATATATCGTGGTTCACCCAGCTTGGGCTACATCCACACTGAATTTTCCAATCCTTATTATTATGACCGTCCAGCAAGGTGAATGGATACAACCTACAACACAACCACTGCACTTCTTCTTCTCTATTTCACAGTCTCTCTCCTGATCTTAGAGATATTTACAATGCATAAAACCTAATACATCATCCACACTAGCTGTATTACAATGTCTTTACTTTATAAGGGAAATACAATGGGAAAATACCACGGGATACCCAAAACCATGGGCCCCGTGGGGGGCGATGCCCCCCCACACCCCCCTGCTGGGGTGAGTGTACAGTCCACCTACATATCATATAAAACTGGGGTACAAACACGGCTGATACAATATCATCTATGAGACTAGAAGATCTGGCTCCACAACCAACAATCTCCCACTTGGAGACTGATCACAGCAACTCCACCGCTGCTGCACTTGCTGGACTTGGACTTGGCAAATTTCTCCTCTTCACCTTCATGCTAGAAGGCCAACTGAAATCGAGCACGAACTCAGTTTCTCTCTGGTCACTACCTTTGTGAACATGTCTGCAGGATTCTGGCTAGTATGTATCTTTTCCAGCTTCAACAGTTCATCTTCCAGAACAAAGCGTATGAAATGGTACTTGAGTTGTATATGTTTGGTCCTGGAATGGAATGCTGAGTTCTTTGCAAGGTGAATGGCACTCTGGCTATCACTATACAATCAGCTATCCTTCTGCTTCTTACCCACTTCCTCCATAAACCTCTGCAACCAAATCATCTCTTTACTACCCTCTGTAATGGAAACATACTCTGCTTCTGTTGTTGAAAGTGCAACAACCTTCTGTAGTTTTGAAATCCAGCTTACTGTTGTTCCACCTACAATAAACACATACCCTGTGGTGCTCCTCCTGCTATCCTTGTCACCTGCCATATCTGCATCAACATATCCCTGTAGAACAGTGTCTGAACCTCCAAAACATAATGCCTCAATGGTAGTACCTCTCAAATACCTGAGAATCCACTGTACTGCCTTCCAATGTTCTTTACATGGATTGTTCATATATCTGCTCACAACTCCCACTGCATGTGCAATATCTGGTCTTGTGCATACCATGGCATACATCAAACTGCCAACTGCTGATTGATAGGGAATCTTGGACATGTAATCTGTCTCTTCTTGTGTCTTGGGACACATTTTCTTACTTAGACTGAAATGGCTAGCCAAAAGTGTACTTACAGGTTTTGCATTCTACATTCTGAACCTCTCCAACACCTTTTGTATGTACTCACTTTGAGACAATGTCAATTTGCGATTTTCCCTGTCTCTCGTTATTCTCATACCAAGGATTTGCTTTGCAGCACCCAAATCTTTCATCGCAAATGAATTAGCTAGCTTCCTTTTGAGTACATTTATATCCTGCATGTCAGACCCTGCAACAAGCATGTCATCCACATACAATAACAAGATAATATATCTTCCATTGTCTAGCTTCTTGAAATAAACACAATGGTCAGAATGACATCTACTATAACCTTATTCTGTCATAAACCTGTCAAACTTTAGATACCACTGCCTTGGAGCTTGCTTCAAGCCATACAAGCTATTTTTCAACCTGCATAGTAGATCCTCCTTACCTTTGACCTCATACCCTTGTGGCTGCTGCATATATATTTCTTCCTCCAAATCCCCATGGAGGAAGACTGTTTTTACATCTAACTGTTCAAGATACAAATCTTCTACCGCCACTAGACTTAAGATAGCCCTAATTGAAGTCATCTTAACAACAGGAGAAAATATTTCATCAAAATATATACCTTTCTTCTGTGCAAACTCCTTTACAACAATTTTGGCCTTGTACCGCTTCTTACCTCCTTCTTCTTCCTTCAACCTATAAATCCATTTGTTTTGCAATGCTCTTTTACCAGCAGGAAACTGAACCAAATCCCAAGTCTGGTTTCCTACCAATGAGTCCATCTCCTCATTCATGCCTTGCTCCCACTTCTTTCTAGTTTCCAACTGCATTGCTTCTTCATAACATTCTGGTTCACCAGAATCAGTCATCAATAAATAATACATTGAAGGAGAGTATCGTTGAGGGAGTCTACTTAACCTGGTAGATCTTCTTACAGTTGCAAGAGTTTCAGGTACTTGCTGCTGCTCTTGATTTTCTGGCACCTTCGGAACTTCATTTTCTTTAATTTCATCAAGCACTGTGTACTCTGTGTTTTCCTTTTCCTTTTTCTTTCCCTGCAACTGATCTTTATACATGACCTTTTCAATGAATATTACATCTCTACTCCTGATGATTTTGTTATTTTCATAATCCCATAAACGATAACCAAATTCATCAGCCCCATATCCAATAAAGGTACATTTCTTGGATTTAGCTTCAAGCTTTGTTCTATTTTCTTTATCAATATGGACAAATGCTTCACAACCAAACGTTCTCAGAAATGAGTAGTTTACCTTTTTATCTGTCCATGCTTCCTCTGGAATACCACCATCCAAATCACTTGAAGGTCCTCTGTTTATTAAATAAACAGCAGTATTTACAACATCCGCCCAAAACTGTAAGGGCAACCTTGCATGCAGTCTCATACACCTTGCACGCTCCATGATCGTTCTATTCATCCTTTCTGACACACCATTTTCCTGTGGTGTTCCTGGGGCTGTCTTCTTTCTATGAATCCCATGGTATGAACAGTAACTATCAAACTCCTTGCCGCAGTACTCACCTTCATTATCAGATCTGAGATACTTCAAACTTTTTCCTGTCTCATTCTCAACCAAATCTTTCCACTTCTTAAAAGTAGCAAACACATCAGATTTCTGTCTAATGCAATAAACCCAAGTTTTTCTAGTTGCATCATCAATAAATGTCACATAATAATGAGAGCCACCAAGAGATTGTACCTGAGCCGGTCCCCATACATCTATATGCACAAGCTCTAATTTTTCATTCTTCTTCTGTTTCCCAACCTTGAGAAATATGACTCTCTTATGTTTTCCATAAACACAGTTTTCACAGAATTCCAAACTTACCTGCTTCAAATCCGGCAGCAACTTCCTTGGGTGGAGAATCTGCATCCCCTTCTCACTCATGTGACCAAGCCTATGATGCCACAATGTTGTATCTGTTCCTGTGGAAGCTAAAGAGATAGAATGGTCAGTATTATGAGGACATAAATACAACGTACCTACTCTGCCTCCTTTTGCTATCACCATTGATCCTTTAGTGATCTTCCACCACTTTTCTCCGAAAGTAAATAGACAGCCTCCATCTCCCAACTGCCCTGTTGAGATCAGATTTCTTTTCATAGCAGGAATATGCATAACTTCTTTCAACAACAAATCAGTTCCATTCTTAACTTTTATCCATACCTTACCCATTCCAACAATTTTACATGGCTCATCATCACCCAATAAAACATGTCCAAAGTCACCAGGAACATACTCATGAAAGTATTTCCTATAGGGTGTAGCATGACATGAAGCTCCTGAATCTACTACCCAATAATCACTAGTATTATCTAATGCAAGAATCAAAGCATCTTGTAACACATCACCTGCTACATTTGCTTCCTGGGTAGTTTCCTTCTGTGCATCTCCTTTCTTCTTTAGAGATTTGCAGTCTTTCTTCAGATGTCCTTTCTTTCCACAGTTCCAGCACTCTATCTTTCCCAGTCTGGACTTGGATCTGCCCATTTTAGACTTTCCACGATTACCTTGGCTCTTTCCTCTCTCCTTTTGTCTTCCCCTACTCTCCATGGTCAACGCATTACCTGATGTCTCACCTGTGATTTTTCTTCGCATTTCCTTGCTAAGAATAACACCAATAACATCATCAAATTTTAAGGTGTTTGAACCATAGACAGAGTTACTTACAGCCATGACCAAGCTATTCCAACTTTCTGGCAATGAACACAAGATTAGAAGAGCCCTAACCTCATCATCAAAGTTCACACTTACAGAACTTAGCTGATT
Organism: Larix kaempferi; assembly: GCA_027924585.1. Taxonomy (NCBI): domain Eukaryota; kingdom Viridiplantae; phylum Streptophyta; class Pinopsida; order Pinales; family Pinaceae; genus Larix; species Larix kaempferi. Next base: position 265,290 of record BSBM01000225.1, on the reverse strand, counting down.
TGTAACCGTATTAAACTCATTTAAATGATCAGTAACAGATCCACCTTCAGACATCTTCATATTAAATAAACGCTTCATTAGAAATACCTTGTTGGAGGCCGAGGGTTTTTCATACAACTTACCCAATGCGCTCATTAAACCCTGTGTTGTCGTTTCTTTTGAGATATTGAAAGCCACCGACGAAGCCAAGCTCAACCGTATTGTTCCTAGAGCCTTTCTGTCAAGAACCTCCCATTCTTCGTCCTTCATAGCCGTCGGTTGCTTTGCTTTTCCTCCTAATGGTAGGAATAGATCCTTCTGGTACAGATAGTCCTCCATTTGCATCTTCCATAACCCAAAGTTTTGGCCGTTAAACTTCTAGACCTTAAAATTTCCTTCTTCTGCCATTGCTCCCACTCGAACCAGAAACCCTAGCTTCCTGTGGGTTTAACTGCCAAACAGACCTTTGGCTCTGATACCAATTGTTAGAAAAATAGGATCGCAGAGCAATAACAATAAACAGAAATGCAAATATAATCACACATACACATTACAAGAGAGACACAAATATATCGTGGTTCACCCAACTTGGGCTACGTCCACACTGAATTTGCCAGTCCTTATTATTATTACCGTCCAGCAAGGTGAAGGGATACAACCTGCAGCACAACCGCTGCACTTCCTCTTCTCTGTTTCACAGTCTCTCTCATGATCTCAAAGATCTTTACAATGCATAAAACCTAATACATCATACCTAGCCGTATTACAATGTCTTTATTTTATAAGGGAAATACAATGGGAAAATACCACGGGATACCCAAAACCATGGGCCCACAAAACAGCTGGTGAAAACAACCCCAAAAATTTTCTTCGGGGGCATTTCCCCCGAACCCCCATTTCTCGGGGGCGCTACCCCTGGACCCCCCAGCCAGGGGAGATGGTCCCCCCCTGGAACCCCATGGGGGGGCGATGCCCCCCCACACCCCCCCGCTGGGGTGAGTGTACAGTCCACCTACATATCATATAAAACTAGGGTACAAACACGGCTGATACAATATCATCTATGAGACTAGAAGATTTGGCTCCACAACCAACATCTCGTTATTCTTTCTTCTTCAACTTGTTCCCATCTCTATCTCACATTTCTCGGCATATTTTGGCTCTTGGAGGAAGGGAACACATGGTGAGATGATGATATATTTGTGAGAGTTCAATATACACCATTTATTTGTAATATTATATATTTTCTCTATATTTGATGCTCAGAATATCCTCAGGTCGAAATACCATGTGAAACTATGTAAAAATACCAAACAATGCATAAATGGTGCCACTTTCCCTATATTTCAATTTTTATCTATTCATATATATGATTTTTATGATGTATGGAGAGTAATTAATTTCTTGAAGAAGTTTTATATACATTTCATAATCCTTTGGAACAAAAATCACGAATTTTATAGCAAGTGGTGAAGTTTCCTATCATTTCCCCCTATGTGAAGACATGTCCACAAACCTCTGATTTATGGGAGTTGCAGTAGCCTTTAGAAACTGATTAATGATGAATTTGGGTGACCATTGAATTCATTTAACTAATACATGTCTCTGTTCTAAAATTTTGGAGGTTCGTACTGCATTTGGGAAGCCATTAGACCTCTACCCTTGGGGGTTTGAACCTCGAATTTACTAGTAAATTTCCTTATTTTATCGTGAAGTTAAATGAATGTTTCAGAAGTATTTTGAGAGTTTTCAAGGATCCATAAGCTTAATTTTTATGTATGAATACCTTTAAAACACTCTCAGTACCAATTCGAAATCCTTAGGAGACTTTTGGAGCCACCTACCCTTGGGGGTTTCAACATCGATTTTCCTAGTAATTCTGAAGCCTTTCATTCTCTAATTGTAAATACAAGTTGTTGAAGTATTTGGAAAGTTTACAAGCATATAATATTTTTTTTAATGTGTCCAAATACATATCAATTCACTCCATACACCATTCAAAAATATTTGGGATCATTTGGGACAGTTTGGGGCTTTACTAGTCCAAGTTTTGAAAATTGACTAAATTGGGGACATTACATCATTACTTCATGGTAAATATGTTTTAAATTTAATTATATATCATATCATATTATACTCATAATATTTGTCAGATGTTGTGATCATATTATATTACTCTCGGACCAAATGATCATATTCTAAGTAATTCACTCTAGAGGTGACCAGTCTCTAAAGGATACTTAATAGAAATCGATAACCATGGTTAGTAATACATCACAAAACATTAATGCTTCAACATGCAAATCATATACCTCTATAATTGGAGTTCCACCCCATGGTTACCTACTATAGCTAGAGGTCCACATGAGAATCTAACTTGAAACACAAGTCCTGAGCCTTTTCCAACAACCCTTTACAACATCATCACTTTGATACATCATAGCATTCACCTCAGCACATGATGAATACCATTTTACAAATGAATGCTTAGTCATTCTTGAGTGTAAATCAAGAATCTACTCCAAGTTCCTGAGTCCAAATCAGGATCCCCGCTTCAACACATGAGGCCCAATACTGGATGCACAAGATTGGCTTGGAGAATGACTCGTGATGATGTACATTTAAAACATTAATGCATCATCACTATCATGTCCTTGAAATTTTCGAAAGCATGCAAATTGTGGTAAAATTGTTTTAGCACTGTCATTGAATGCAAATGACAATATATCAAATAGAAAATTGTCCACATATTAGGTTAAACATGCCATTTACATACTACATATAATCATGATGGAAATGAAGTATCACCTTCCAAATACATCATATATTCATCATACATAACTAGATCCATTTCTAGATGATGATATCAATTACACAACAACAAAAAATCACCAAAAAACATTTTACTTATGAATTACCCTAAAAAAAATACCATAAAACAAATACTAAACCCAACATATTTAGGTTACAGATAAAATTGAAGAAATTGGAAACAGAAATAAAAAAATATACTAGTCACAAACTTATCAATACAAATAAAAGAATCTACTAGAATGCTTTGGAAAACTCTAAAAGAAGATATTTGCAAAATAATGACCCCACCATTATAATCAATGTGCATTCATTTATATTACAAATATCCCAAACATAAACAATATAAAAAGACAAAAAATATGAACATACATACTCTCATGAATGCCTAATATCCAATAATATTTGTAGAGCAAGAGCATAATAAAAACACATTTTGAACAACTGATTCAAATTTAGTTTGAATATATAAAAACAATGTGGCATCTCTCCATAGAGAGTAGCAGATATTAACAACATATAAATGTCAGTAAATGGTTTAAACACAACAAGGAATAAAATAAATCATATATTCTGAGCTATATAACGTTTTCACGAAATCAATACTCCTAGGATAGATTAAAACCCTAACAACATCGAATTAGCCCTAAGAATCAAGAGTGCCATAGAATTCAGCATGCCTTAAAAGGCATCCATGAAAAAAAGCATGATAAAAGGAAAATTTACAATATAATAATATAGTTTAGTTGTGGATAAAAAGCATGATGCAAGTCAGTATTCTTTGATAAATTGCATGTGCGGCATGCCCCTTTAAGATCTGATCTTTTCGAAATGGAGATTTTGTGTGAAGATTAAAATGTTGAGAAAACTAAGAATGAATAGTGGAATCACATAAACCCGAACCTTCACCCTACAATGGAAATTTGATGTGGGTAAGTCATGATTACTATAGCTTTTAGATAGGACAAAATTGCCCCTGATTTTCCCTCCAATACCAGAAATTGAGGGCTCAAAGAAGGTATCAACATGAAATTGACTAAAAATCCGAGCAAATGCAACCATATACTTGAATTAAAGGGAAAATCAAGAGCAAAGTAACCCCTAGGAGCCTCCATTACTGAAAATTAGGGGTGAAGGAATGATTTCATTGGATTTTCTCTAGAAATCGAGGGTGAAAGATAGATTGGAGGGAGATTTTGCTAGGTCTAAAATAGTTTTTTTCATTTGCGTCAATAATATATGGGAGGCTATTCGTTATGGATTTAGTTTTTTCTAATAAATATTGGGAGAATATATTTTAGCTGGAAAAACCTTTCCATACAAGAAAATAGTGTCATGTCCCAAATTTGTAATTAGGTCACAATGGCCTAATCACATTAGCCATATTCATTAGAGTTTGTAAAATTGATGTTAAGGGTCAAATAATTGCCAAGGAGGAAAATTACTAGTTTCCTAGGTTTGGGGTGGAAGCTTTGGGATTTGGAATAAGGGGGATAATAAATGATGTTTAGACATTGGAAGGGTTCAAGTATTTAATAAATAGAGTGAATAAGAAATTCAAGAGAAATCCTAGGTGACAAATGGTTTTGGAGACATATGGAGGATGTGGGACCCACACTAGCTTGATTTTTCATAATACATGGTATATCTCTTTTGCAAATTCGAATTAATGGGAATGTGAACACTCTTGGGTGAGTTGGTAAGTCATAACACATGTCATTGAGCATCTTAGGTCGAATTGGGAAGTATTGGTAACCTCCATGGAAGATAAAGAGTCAAAGTGGAAGTTTGTGGACACTTGGGCTAGATTCCCTAGCCCCTATGACACCAATGATGGAGCATCTATGACAACTATGACAAATTGCAGACCTGACCTCTGACATCTGACCACTATGACATGTCAGCCCCAAAAATAGGCTCAAGGAAGTCGAATTTGGGATTTGGAGAAGCCAAAGAGACCCAAAATCGAATTTGGGAGAAGATGGAAGGTTGGAACTAGGAGACAAGTGGCAAATGTGGAATATTTCCTAAATGGAAATCTATTGAATCTATTGAGAGGATTTCGACCCTTAGAAGGCTAATTTTGGTTATAAAATGTAGAAATGAAGTATGAGAATGGCTTTTGATCATTTGTAGAATTTGCAATTGCATTTGTGAAGAGGGAGAGCTAGTGGATGACTAGTTTCTTGCCTTAGCCAATTTCGAGGGTGAAAGATTCCCATCCAAGTTGGCAATTGGAAAGGCCATTCAGACCTTTCATTTGGAGCTTTAATGGAGTGTTTATTTGCAGGTGTAAGCTACAGGGCAGCTCATGGTTTCTTCTATTGCAGCTCGCTCCTTCAACCATTTCCAGTTTTGATGGCATATTCTTGATCCTTGAGGGAGGGCGTTTTTGGTGAGCTATTGTACTCTTTGGGGGAGCTTCTAATGCCCCATTTCTTTTGTAATATGAATTAAATACTCTGTTCTTCATCTCCAGAAAGTTTCAGGTCGAAATTCCAAGTAGAAATGTATAAATCTCATTTTTAATGGAAGAACAATGCCATTTCCCCACTACCTTGTTGTGAACCAATGTATTGATAATGATTTCGAATGAATGGATGATTCTATGATATATTTGTGATCAATATACTGCCATGGATGTATTCTACAAGTTTCATGTACTGTACTTGAGCATTTGAAGCATTTTTAGTCAGTTTAGTTGTATTGGGAGGTGAAATAGTGCCATTTCCCCAAGGGTCGAATTGGGGATTTTTGCAGTTGAATGGGAGAGGGTGAGAACAGTTGTAATAAACCATTAATGGTGCATATGAGACCTTAATAACATGCTTAACACATTACATACCTCTGTTCATAAATTTGAGTGGGTTTGGAGGCATTTGGGAAGCCATTTTCAGTACTTACCTCAGGGGGATTTGAACCCCAAATTACTAGTAAAATTGCATACTTGGTCCAGAATCTTAAGAGAGTTTGAAGAGGTCTTTTGGTGGCCATATGTTATCCCTGAACATCATATTCAATTCCTAATATCATTCATAAACCTTCCTTGAATATTTGAAGGCATTTGGAGTCAATTTGAGACCTAGAGACCAATACTAGTCAAAGGGAAATCACTAGTAAAGTTACCTACATTGACCAGAATTGAAAGAGTATTTGCAGAAGTGTTTTAAAGGTACAAAGGCATCCCTGAAACACATATTTATGTTCTAATATCATTCATATACCTTCTCAGAAGATTTGGGATCATTTGGGGCAAATTTGGGACCTAGAGATCGAAACTAGTCAAAGGTCGAATTAAGGAAAAAAGTGGAAAATTGCAATTTTAATAAAATTCCTAACAAGGGACATTACAGTGGTATCAGAGCATGATCTTGGCACTTGATGTGGTATAATATTCATGAGGACAATAATTCAGGTACCACCATTAGATATTGAAACCAAAAGTGCTTTTGTTGAAGAAAAAAAAAAGTAGGAGAAGAAGAGCAAATTTTTTGAGGAAACTATGACTAGGGATGAAAAGGGAGCCTCATATGATGGTGAGGAGCATATAAAAATTATGAAAACAATATTCGAAGATATGACCAAGCAAATAAAGGAAGGATTCGAATTGTTTTCTATCGAACTTGTGGAAAAAATTATTGATTTTAAGGAAACCAAGGGGCAAAATGCATCAGCTTGCTTGAAGGAGCAAAAGGAAGAGACATCACAAGATCATGAAGAAGATTCTATTGAAAATATGGAAGATCATTTCGAGACACCTTCTAGCTTAGACATGAACCAAAGAGCATCTACTGATGGATGCTTAAACTATGAAGGAGTACCTACTGATGGGTGCTCACACCTCTATGTTGGTGACATAGAGATCACGTTTGAAAGTGTTTCTACAATTACAAGTTTCATTAAGCATGATAATGAAGACCTTGTAGCGGTTGAAGAAGAACCAAGATCAACTTCCCCATCACCACTTGAGCTTCATGAAGTTGGTCCAAGCAAAATTGAAGAAGATGAGGAGGTTCATTTGCAAGAGCCTCATTTTCTTGAAGGGTCCTTAAAGATGAATGAAAATAATATCCAAGAGTCCCTCAGCATTCTCCATGACACTCAAGAATTGGTGTCAAATTCTTGTTGGAGAGCTACTTCATTGGAGGAAACATCCTTCCTTGAAGACATGGAGAAGATTCAAAGAGCAATGTGCCACATCAAAGGTAATTTCATGTCTTTGCTTTTTGATAGAAACCATTTGTTTGAGCTTAATGAATTGTTACATGATGCATACTTGAAGAATAATGAGGATATTCATAAGCTCACAATTCAAAATGAGCAACTTCTTGAAAAGTTGCAAGATACTTGTTTTTCCTCCTATGTTTCAGATTGTCAAATGGTAGATTGTTTGGAGGATTCTCATGACATGGTGGATCATGAGAAATGTGAAAATTTGAATGTTCTTGATGTGTTTGAAGATGAACTTGAAGAGATCCAAACACTTGATGTGGTGGAAGAGGAATTTGAATTGCCTCTTGATGAAGGTTATGCAATTTTTAAAGAAGAGCATGATTCCTCTACATTGGAACCAAACTATTACAAAGAGTTCACACTTTTGAAGGAGCTGCATGATACTACCCACATGGATCCTTCCCATGATGAAACTCCTGAACTTTTTGATCATTTGGGTGAGTTAGTACATTCTCCTACATCCTACAATTCCATGTTTTGCAGTATTAGTCTCAATGAAGTATGGGTGAAAGGGTTCTTTTTGATGGTGCCACATGAGGAGTATGGAACTCCTAGATTTAACCTTTATGATGACATGGTTGGAGCACATTCTTATTCACATTTGCAGCAGCATAATTTGTCACTTTATGATGATTCACATCTACATGGATGCACCTATGATATGGATTTGAGTCACTTGAATACTCATGGTTTTTCTTGCTCAACACTGGGTTCATTTGATGTTAGAGGAACTTCATCCAACACTTGGATGAATAGATTTATGATGGGAGAACATTTTTGTTGGAAGCCACATACTTTGTTACATCTTTATGATTCTCACATTCATGGATGTATGGGTGAGACTTCTTCGAGTCATTTGAAGTCTCCTTGTTTTTTTTGCTCATTATTTGGTTCAGATTCTAGTGGAGATTCTTCATTCACTTCTTGGATGAAAGAATACATGGCTGAATATTTTGATGCATATCACATCCTTTTGGAGCAGCATTATAGGACATGGGATCCTCACCTATGTCATTGGAGCAGATTTGATTGGTCACTTGAAGCTTGTATGCACTTGGAAAATGGTGGTCTACTTGCTTGGAGGTATAAGCACTTTCATGACTCTTTGATGAAGCATATCCTAGATGTACATTTTCATTATGTTGTTATGTACTTTGATGATATATATTTGGTACTCATGATGTTTGGAAGAATGCATACAAGAAAATGGGATCCAGGAATCCTCTTATCTAATGGTGTAGGTTGGAGAGCACTCTTAATTGTTGGGGTGCAATACAAGCAATGGGACCCTGGAATAATTTTTGTCTCATTGGTTTCATTTTTTGGGGGGAAGCAAGCAGTATGGGAGATGGATTCCCCACTTAATAAAGTGATTTTAATCAGAGTAGTGCAGCAGCAAGCATGGTGGTTCCTCTCTAAAATATTCATGGAAACTCAAAGACTCAAGGTTTGGCAATTCAAGGGCAACTTCAAAGAATTATACAGAAAGCAGGTTCTTCAACACCCATGTTTGAAATTGCTTGAGGACAAGCAATATTGGGAAGGGAGGATTTGTCATGTCCCAAATTTGTAATTAGGTCACAATGGCCTAATCACATTAGCCATATTCATTAGAGTTTGTAAAATTGATGTTAAGGGTCAAATAATTGCCAAGGAGGAAAATTACTAGTTTCCTAGGTTTGGGGTGGAAGCTTTGGGATTTGGAATAAGGGGGATAATAAATGATGTTTAGACATTGGAAGGGTTCAAGTATTTAATAAATAGAGTTAATAAGAAATTCAAGAGAAATCCTAGGTGACAAATGGTTTTGGAGACATATGGAGGATGTGGGACCCACACTAGCTTGATTTTTCATAATACATGGTATATCTCTTTTGCAAATTCGAATTAATGGGAATGTGAACACTCTTGGGTGAGTTGGTAAGTCATAACACATGTCATTGAGCATCTTAGGTCGAATTGGGAAGTATTGGTAACCTCCATGGAAGATAAAGAGTCAAAGTGGAAGTTTGTGGACACTTGGGCTAGATTCCCTAGCCCCTATGACACCAATGATGGAGCATCTATGACAACTATGACAAATTGCAGACCTGACCTCTGACATCTGACCACTATGACATGTCAGCCCCAAAAATAGGCTCAAGGAAGTCGAATTTGGGATTTGGAGAAGCCAAAGAGACCCAAAATCGAATTTGGGAGAAGATGGAAGGTTGGAACTAGGAGACAAGTGGCAAATGTGGAATATTTCCTAAATGGAAATCTATTGAATCTATTGAGAGGATTTCGACCCTTAGAAGGCTAATTTTGGTTATAAAATGTAGAAATGAAGTATGAGAATGGCTTTTGATCATTTGTAGAATTTGCAATTGCATTTGTGAAGAGGGAGAGCTAGTGGATGACTAGTTTCTTGCCTTAGCCAATTTCGAGGGTGAAAGATTCCCATCCAAGTTGGCAATTGGAAAGGCCATTCAGACCTTTCATTTGGAGCTTTAATGGAGTGTTTATTTGCAGGTGTAAGCTACAGGGCAGCTCATGGTTTCTTCTATTGCAGCTCGCTCCTTCAACCATTTCCAGTTTTGATGGCATATTCTTGATCCTTGAGGGAGGGCGTTTTTGGTGAGCTATTGTACTCTTTGGGGGAGCTTCTAATGCCCCATTTCTTTTGTAATATGAATTAAATACTCTGTTCTTCATCTCCAGAAAGTTTCAGGTCGAAATTCCAAGTAGAAATGTATAAATCTCATTTTTAATGGAAGAACAATGCCATTTCCCCACTACCTTGTTGTGAACCAATGTATTGATAATGATTTCGAATGAATGGATGATTCTATGATATATTTGTGATCAATATACTGCCATGGATGTATTCTACAAGTTTCATGTACTGTACTTGAGCATTTGAAGCATTTTTAGTCAGTTTAGTTGTATTGGGAGGTGAAATAGTGCCATTTCCCCAAGGGTCGAATTGGGGATTTTTGCAGTTGAATGGGAGAGGGTGAGAACAGTTGTAATAAACCATTAATGGTGCATATGAGACCTTAATAACATACTTAACACATTACATACCTCTGTTCATAAATTTGAGTGGGTTTGGAGGCATTTGGGAAGCCATTTTCAGTACTTACCTCAGGGGGATTTGAACCCCAAATTACTAGTAAAATTGCATACTTGGTCCAGAATCTTAAGAGAGTTTGAAGAGGTCTTTTGGTGGCCATATGTTATCCCTGAACATCATATTCAATTCCTAATATCATTCATAAACCTTCCTTGAATATTTGAAGGCATTTGGAGTCAATTTGAGACCTAGAGACCAATACTAGTCAAAGGGAAATCACTAGTAAAGTTACCTACATTGACCAGAATTGAAAGAGTATTTGCAGAAGTGTTTTAAAGGTACAAAGGCATCCCTGAAACACATATTTATGTTCTAATATCATTCATATACCTTCTCAGAAGATTTGGGATCATTTGGGGCAAATTTGGGACCTAGAGATCGAAACTAGTCAAAGGTCGAATTAAGGAAAAAAGTGGAAAATTGCAATTTTAATAAAATTCCTAACAAGGGACATTACAAATAGCCCACTAAATTTATGAAACCCCCTTAATTTAGCCTATGGGATAAATTTATCCCCTAAAATTATCCATGTATAAAATGTCTCTCGCTTTTTCTATCACGGGAAAAACAAAATGTCTCACTTTTTCTATCATGGGAAATTGGTTTTAAGCTTACATTTTTGTCAAGGCATTTTGCAAAACTGGAGCAAATAACCTTTTCATATGTGGACAACTGTAAAGTTGAAATATGTGATTCATATTATATATTGCTCATAAAATATTTTTAATCCTTATGTGCTCAGTTATATAGCATCCAGTTATCAAGTGTCTCCAATTATATAGAAAAGTGAGTATCTCTAAATTCCATTTGGCATCTTGGGATCTTTTATCTAAGCCCAAAACCGCTGGTGGTTGGGGTATTAAGCATTTGAGTTATTTTAATTGGATGCTCTGTGCCAAAATTATTTGGAGGTGTTTCTTTTAATAAGGGTCTCTAGGGCAATGTGGTGAAGGGGAAATACTTAAAAAGGCTTCCTATAGCGTTCTGGCTTTGTCTTCATTAATCTAACTTCCGTAATGGATCCTTCGTCTGGCGCTGTCTGATTAGAGCCTTCCCAATTATTAATCAAGCAATATGCTTGGCGGTGTGCAAAGGAACTCAAGTCTTCATTGGGTCAGACCCTGCTAATGGTTTATATGATGGTTATAAGCTTTCCTTAGGTCTGATCGATGCTCTAAACAATAAGAATTATTTTGTCTTCAAACATGTGGCTTTTTATAGGGATAATGGTGAATCTTTTTGGATCTATGCGTGGGATATTGGCTTGGAACTGATTTTTTATTCAGAATGGTATAATTATGTGAGGCTTCTTTATCAAGCTGGAATTTCTTTATCATCATATTAGGATAGGATAGTATGGGCTTATAATAACAAAGATGGCGCAATTACTACTAGACTAGCCTACCACTTCCTCATGGAGTCTCAGGATGACACATAGGTTGCTTGGTGCTACAGGTATGTTTGGAAAGCCATTCTGCCTTTGAAAATACAATGCTTCATTTGTCTTTGTTTCAATAATAGAATTTTGACGTGGAAAAATATTCAAAAGAGGGGCTTCTTAGGTATGGGAATATGAATATGTCCCCTTTGTAAAAATGACTTGGAAACTAGGGACCATTTGTTTGGGAGCTACCCTTTCGTTCTGGATACTTGGAATGAACTGCGAGACTCATAGAACCTGTATTTTCTCTAGGAAAACGAAACCTTTTAGGGAAACATGCTCCGTTGGTTTGACCAACGCTGTAAGCAAAAATATTTGGTCTTCTTGCTTCTCTGGGAACTATGGAAGGCACTTAATGCAGTCATTTTTTCGAATGCTCCGCTCAATATTTCTAGAATTTGTAACAAGATTTCTACAAATTATTGGGCCTTTCACAAAAATTATTCTTTAAGGACTGGTAGACATATTACAATGCCGACCCTGGATTTGTTTTACGGAGTTGAACCTTGTGTATGGTGCGGTGCAGGGATGGTTCTCAAGTTAGACCGTTCTCGTGTCTTTCATCTTTCTCTCAGAGCGGGGAGGAGCACAAATACTAGAGCGTATATTTTAGCATTATGGGGTCTATTATGGTTTACTAAGAATTTGGGCTTCTCCTCCATACAAGTTGTGGTTTACTAAGAATTTGGGCTTCTCCTCCATACAAGTTGTGGGTGACTCTCAATGCATCATTCATTGGGCCCATAAATTTCTTCGTTGCAGTGATTGTTGTTGTCCCCATCGTTTCTCTGTGTTCAGAATCAGATAGAATCCTTTGATAGTATCTAGTTCAAGAATATCTTTAGAGAGCTAAATGGCACTACATACTCGCTCTCTAAATTTGTGATCGGTGCCATGGATGGTAGAATTATTTTTAAAGGATTCATAGATGGGTCTTTTCACTCCTCGAGAAACCTCTCTTTATTCAATGAATGCTAGTATTTGTGGATACGTTTTTTCTTGTTTTACAATTTTCCTAAGGGAGAAGTCATTTTATTTATAATTGGATTCTTGAAATGGACTCTTGATATAGCCTGTTAGTGTTTAACGATTGGTAGTGTTTTGTTCTGAACTTACATATTTTTTGGAGGCTTTCTGTATTTTCTGACTATCTGATCTTGGATATCAGTTCTCTTCTTTGGACTTGTTATTGTTTTGGAGCTGATAGATAGAGAAAACCTCGCTTCTTTATCGTAGTTATATAGTTTTGACACAACTTTCTACCTAATAATTTTTTTTTATTTTTTTTTGTCTGTGTGAGAACAAAAGTTATATAGCAATTGTTTTGATGATGCTAACATTGTCTTTATTTTACAGACTGGATTTTTGTTTTTATACACTCAACATTGGACAAGATAAAGTGATGGCTGCAGGTAAATGCTTTGATGACTGTTATGAATATTTACACCATCGGATTATAAAGAAACATAATACAATCAAATTGCATGAGGGAGGTGGAGTCCAGCTCACTCTATCGCTCAAATTGTCATCATCAATTGAGTGCCATATTAAGTGTTTACTAAAGAAGAAAACCTAGCCCATTGTTAGTTCACAATGAACGCGAACTTACATTTAAGAGTTGGACGTGATTATGCCATTTCATTAGAGTCAACCACATGTAGACTAATTTCATTGAAGGGGGGATTTTTCCAGGTCGTTGAGGGTGGGTTACCTTCCCATCATTTTGTTGAGCCATCTTGCCTTCAGGTCGTTGGGACACCTCTTCATTTCATTACCAAGAATTTCTGCTGGATCCTAGAATTAATCATGCTAACCATTAAACCTATTAAATAAATGTCAACACAAGATAAAAGGACATGAGTTGCACCAGAGGATCATAATAAGATAATGAATTACAGATATAAAGGAGAATCACCAGTTGACGTTAGATCTTGACTAAAATTGTTATGAAGATCATTAAATCCCGAGAATATCAAAGTTAAAGTTATACAAGAATTTGCGTGGTGGTAATGTGCAATATTCTTCTCCAAATCACAAAGAAGAATACCAAATCATATCTTTCTACAATTTAATATTGAAGAGGTGGCATCAGATCGCATTTGCTTCCCATATTTTAGCATTTAAATAGATCACATTGACTCCAAGAGATAAAATTGCTCAGAATTACTTATAAAAACAAAAGGGATGTGAAATATAACTCACAGTAGGATATACTAGTTAAGGATATCCTCACAATTAAGAAATTTGGCTAAGTATGTAGAAAAATAGTGTAAAAACGAATTATGGACACACAAATGATCAAATAGCAGGTTTATTATAAATTTATAACCCAGAAATGAGTTCTAAAGACATTTATATAGCATTTGGAATAATTCATTGGCCTTTGGAGGCAGCTACAAGTGGCTAGCTTACATTGCACCTCAATCCCCCCTAGGTTGACCAATAGGATCCCAAATCTATTCAAACTATCATGAATTCCTAATCTAAATGTTAGTTAGGAATGGAAAGTCATTAATCATGATGGCACATGTGGTGGTGAGGATTTGGTGGAGTGTAGGTGGCTTAGGGTAGGCCAAAACTACCAAGGAGGGGCCAAAATGACCACATTCAATGCACGGGCGCCTCTGGTCAAAGACAGATCCATAAATCAGGGGATAACGGCACATTCAATCAAGTAGTGGCAATAAATGATGAAGGTCTCCATAAATGAGGGTGCCTAACAACTAATTTTACCAAAATTGGGCCCTTGGGTGATGGAATGTGTCATAAATGCCCCAGCTAACTTCTAACAACCTTGAATTAACATCATTTACCATGTTTTGGACCAAATAATCACAGAATTATCATGAGACTATGGTCCTAGGTGTAATAATGTTCTAACACCCCCCGATAAGCTAGACTTATGTAGCCAAAACAAAATGAGGCCTTGGCAACTAAGGCTCAAGTCACCTCTTACAACAACAATTTTTATTAGTCCATGTAACCAAGGTAAGGAGGAAAACCACATTGGAAATAAGACCTTCACTCTAAAATGGACATGAAAAAAATATGGAAGTATACCAGTCTTCACCATGCATCACTCACCCCAAGGAGTGATATAAGGTAAGTGAAGGTCTTCTCAATGAAACTCTTGGTGAAGATATCAACAATTTTCTCAGTAGATGGGAAATATTGCAAGGAAATAATCTGTTCATGCACCAAGCCTCGAATGTAGTGCATGTGGATGTCTATGCGCTTGGTCCTTTGTCTCTGTACTGGATCAGTGGAGATCTTGATTTCACTTTGATTATCACACCAAATTCCTGTGGGTGAATCAAATGCAAATCCAAACTCTCCAAGAATACCTTGCAACCACACACATTGTGTAGTTGTATTCACTGCTCCCCTATATTCGGCCTCAGCTGAAGATAAGGAAATAGTGTGTTTCTTCTTGCTATACCAGCAAATGGGACCATCTGCAAGCATAAATACATAACCAAAAATGGACTTCCGGTCACTGCTATCTTCAACCCAATCTGAATCAATAAAACCAACTAGTTCAAGTGATGAACCAACTGCATAGTGTATCCCAAACTGTTTGCTTCCTTTCACTAATGCAAGATCCTTTTGACAGTCTTTCAATGGATCTCATGAGGCTCTTGCATGTACCTTGCAACAACACCTACTGCATAAGATAAATCTAGTCAAGAGTGAGTGAGATACAACAAGCTCCCAAGTAGATATCTATATAGTGAACTGTCAACCAATGGTGAAGAACCCCAATCATGAAGCTTTACTCCTGAAAGGAATGAAAATTTTGAAGCCTTGCATTCATACATCTTGAACTTTTGTAGCATATCTGAAGCATACCTTGATTGTGAAACAATGATCCCATCAACAGATTGATCAATCTCCAAAACAAGAAATTGTTTCAACAATCCTAGATCTGACATGGAAAATGCACTATGCAATGCATATTTAACTGAGCCTCGTTATTTGATGCAACTACCAATGATCAAAATATCATCAACATACAGTACAATCATCAGAATAAGGTCACTAACATGCTTCATGTACACATTTGGATCATAATTACATCTCTCAAAACCTTGCGACAACAGAAAATTGTCCATCTTGGCATACCAAGCTCTAGGAGCTTGCTTGAGACCATAGAGGGACTTCTTCAACCTGCACACAAGTGGAGGATCATGAATGAAAACTTTAGGCTGCTGCATATAGATCTCCTCATGAATATCCCTATGAAGAAAAACACTCTTCACATCCATGTGATGAACCTCCCATCGCTTGGAAGATGCAATGGCCAAAACTAGCCTCATTGAGTCCATCCTTGCCACAGGTGCAAATGTCTCTGTATAGTCCACTCCATGGAATTGAGATAAGCCTTTATCCACCAATATGGCCTTATACTTAATCTCAAAACCATCAGAGGAAATTTTTGTCCTATACATCCACTTGCATTGCATTAGTTTCATCTTGGAACGAAGAGGGGCCAACTCCCAAGTTTCATTGTCATGGAGA
Source organism: Larix kaempferi (assembly GCA_027924585.1). Taxonomy (NCBI): domain Eukaryota; kingdom Viridiplantae; phylum Streptophyta; class Pinopsida; order Pinales; family Pinaceae; genus Larix; species Larix kaempferi. Next base: position 249,193 of record BSBM01000225.1, on the reverse strand, counting down.
GAGTTCATATCTTCTTGCATGGATGTTTTCCATATTGGATCATGTGATGCTTCTTCATATGACTGTGGATCAGATCCCACCATGAGAAAACACCTTCCATGAAGATTCGAATCACAGATAGACAATGCATTGTTAAACTGTGATCTAGTCTTGGTTCTTGTGGATCACCTACAAGTTCACCAGTTTCTTGTATGGTTTTCTCATCCCCCTTAGGCCTTGGGGGAGGGTCTGAATCTACATGTATGTCATCATATTCATACTCAACATCAGAATCTGAAATATCAGAAAGTGAATCATCACTTACATCCTCTTCAGGTAGGGAGTTTGGGCATTCCCCTTCTTCATGTTCAGCTGCATGCATGGGATTTTCTTTGAACTGAACACTCCTCTCAATGAAAGTATTTTGAGATGAGGGGTCAGAGAGCTTGAATCCCTTTTCATATTCTACATATCCAAACATGATGGACTCCTTTCTTTGGGGCTGCAAGGCCTTTCTCTTATCTGGAGGTATTATGTCCCATGCTCTGGAGCCAAACACTCTGAGGTGAGACACATCAGGATTGTGTCCCATCCAAGCCTCGAATGGAGCATTGAATTCCATGGATTTGTGTGATACTCTATTATGAACATATCCAACATAGTTAATGGCTTCAGCCCATAGTGTTGGAGACAAGGACTTAGCCTCCATCATGTATGTAGCTATCTCCTTCAATGCTCTATTCTTGTGCTCTGCAACACCATTTTGCTGGGGTGTGTAAGGCACATAATGTTGCATTTGAATGTCATATTCTTCACATAGCTATTGCAGGTCCTTATTGACATATTCCCTTCCATTATCATTACTCAAGATACATATCTTCCTCCCACTTAAGCTTTGAAAACTTTGAATGAATGGAAGACTTCATATTTTTTCTTGAGAAAAAATACCCAACAATACCTTGAAAAATCATCAATGAATGTTAGGACATACTTTGAGTTTCCATAAGTGGGTGTAGGAAGATGTCATATCACATATGAATGGACCAAACCAAGAGGATGAGCAGCTCTCCTTGCCTTTCCCTTCTCATACTTGTGCTCTGCATGCTTCCCAACAATGCACCCCTTGCAAGTGCCTTCGGAAAACTTGATGCTTGGAAGTCCATCAACCATATTTTCTTTTCTCAATGCATGAAGATATATGTAGTTGAGGTGTCCAAACCTCTCATTCCAAATTCTATTGACCTCATTAGCATGTGACATAAGTTCATTAAGAGAGACATAAGAGAGAAAATGTGAGAACTTGTACATTCTTGACTCATGATCTGCAACACCAACTAGTACCTCTTTGGTTGTAGAAATTTCAGAAATTTTCACATCTTCTTGAGTGAAGAACACTCTCTTGTCCGAACCAATGTGGGTCATTTAGTACATAGAAATAAGATTTGTTGGAAGATCAGGCACATACAACACATTGTTGAAGTACCCATTGTCTATACTGATCTTCCCACTTCCTCTCGCTGGAATCTTTGAATCATCACCCATGAGAATGGGATGATCACTGTAAGATGAAAGAGTGAAGAAAAAATCTCTTTCAGAAGCCATGTTCCTTGAGGCACCTGAATCTATGATGAAAGAGGAAGATCTTGAGGTACTAGCCGTCAATGCATAGCACCTCTCCTTGTCTTCAGAAACACCCTCCTTCTTCTTTGAACTTTCTAGGAGAGGAATGTTATTTTTCTGAAGGAGATGGGTCATCATTTCAATAGTATTCTTCATGCATGCACTTTCAGGGTGCCAACCCATTTGATAGTAAGTGCATTTGGTCTTCTCTTTCTTTTTTCCTTTCTCCTTGCCAAGATTCGAACCCCCTTCAGAATATTTGGGCTTCTCATTTTCTTTCTTCTTCTCTTGATGTTTCGAACCCTTGGGATTTTTCTTTCCTCTTGCTTGCCTCGAATCCCCAACTGCAAGAACTTGATCCTTTTGCTTGATGGCACCCATGAGGACCAATTGATATTGTTCTTGTGTAAGCATCTCCATCAAATTTGCCAAAGATGACATCTTCCAATTGTGAATAGTGATCTTGGTGGAGTGAAATGTAGATACAAACACAGAGTACTCGGGACCCAACTTCGAAAGAATGGAAAACACCAACTGTTCGTCCTTCTTCTCAATGCCACATTGCTTGAACTGCAATACCAAGGATTTGAACTTGGTGAAGAAGTATTGGATAGTTTCGAAACGGCTTGGGCTCAGCGAGATCAACTCATTCTCAAGTTGGTGGCCCCTCATCTCATCAATCTTCCAAAACAATGAGTCAAGCTTGAGCCATACTTCATTTGGAGTAGTGAGACTGTTAATATGAAACAAGAGGTCTCTTGAAATGTCGAGACAAAGCATTCCAAAGACTTCATCCATTTTGTTGAAGAATCCAGACTTCTCTACGGAAGAATTTGGCTCATTTTTCTGTCCCCATGGTAACTTTGAAAAGACCCTTGGATCTCAGCTGGATTATCATTTAGGCCTTCCACTCAGAATAGTTGAATGGAGTGAGCAAGACATGAGACTGCTCCATTATATAGCTTGCACACTAGGTGACAAAGACACCGTAAACCCGCAATACAAACACTCAATCATTCGAGACGGGATCCTAACTAGATAATTCAAACCCTACATTGACAGAAGGAACATTCGGGAACACGTCACACCCTAGGTAGACTCCAAAGGATTGCTCCATTTGCTTCAAGGAAATGGCCCTGAGGACTTCCGTGGTTGCTCCACTACTTATGGTGCACTTCTAAAGCAGTCTTGGTTCGACTATAAGCTCCAATAGCTCTGATACCATGTGAAATCTAAATAATAGTAGGATCTACTAGCTAAGGATATCCTCACAATTAAGAAATTTGGATAAGTATGCAGAAATAAAGTGTAAAAATAATTCTGGACACACAAATGATAAAAAACCAGACACAAATGATAAAATAACAAGCCTATTATAACTGTCCAACCCATAAATGAGTTGTGAATATATTTATATAGAATTTGGAAGAATTCGTTAGCCTTTGCAGGTAGCTACAACTAGATAGCTTACATTGGAGCTCAATCCCCCCTAGGTTGACCAATAGGCTCCCAAATCTACTCAAACTGTCACGAATTCATAATATGAACATTGGGTAAGCATGCAAAGTCATTAATGATGATGGTAGAAGGGTGGTGAGGATTTGGTGGAGTGTAGGTGGCTTGGGATAGGACAAAACTTCTAGGGAGGGGCCAAAATGACCACATTCGATGCATGGACGCCTCTAGTCAAATCCAGATCCATAAATCAGAGGATAAGGGCACCTTCACTAAGGTAGTGGAAATAAATGATGAAGGTGTGTTGGTATTAAGGCTGTCATTACACCAAAACCCACAGGTGATTGGTAAACTTGCCACCACCAGATTTCAAGGATCCACGAGAGGCGATTAGTCCCTTGTCATGATACACCGGGGAGCACTGACTACTTGCAATTTCATGCAACAATCTCCCCCTCAGCGAGCTGAGTGTGTATCGAACTCGTGACCTCTAGCTCTGATACCAATTGTTGGTAGTATGACTACCGTTACACCAAAACCCACAGGTGATTGGTAAACTCACCACCGCCAGATTTCAAGGATCCACGAGAGGTGATTAGTCCCTTGTCACGATACACCGGGGAGCACTGACTACTTGCAATTTCGTGCAACAAGGTGGCCATAAATGAGGGCACTGTTGGCCGAATTTTATGACTTGGCCAACACGGAGAGATAACCCTCTCGGATTGCTTAAAACAACTCCTTGAATGTTTGCATTAGAAACCTATCGCAGGAACACATTTTATGACTTGGCCAACACAGAGAGATAACCTACTTAGATTGCTTAAAACAACTCCTTAAATGTTTGCATTAGCTACCTCTCGCAGGAACAAAGGCCCTACTGCCTTATGAATTTGCTCTCAAAAGAGAGTCTCTCAATCTAAGTCCCTAAATTCCTAAAATGCAATTGAAATCCTGAGAAGCCAACTATCTTAATCTAAGATGCAATTTAGAATAGTTGAAACTGAAAATTTAGTAGCTGCTAAATTTTCTGTAAACGAAAATTTAGTGGCTCCTAAAAATCCTTTAGATTTCAACTATGAAATAAAATCGAAATTCTAATTAATATATGTTTAAAATCAGGAGCATGAGAACAAAACTATGATTTAAAGTTTGAAACAAAAGAACAGTTAGTACTTCAATATGGCAAAAAAATCCCCAAACATTAAAGTAAACTGTGATCTTCCTACAAAAGGTAAAACTACTGCAAAATGATTATGAATATAAATCAAACTGGAAATCAATTCATGTAATTCTGAATATATGGCAACAGATAATTATACTTCATCCTGTATACAGAACAGAACAGATATACAAGTTTAGCATAATATAACATCAATTTAAACAAAATATGAAGTAACAGAAAGTAGTCTATTATTTTGGATTTCAAATAAATTGCTCATATTCAAAATTGACACATTAATCCAAATCCATATTCTGCTGGTAAAAAGAGAGATAGTGAACGATGGTAAATTGGACTGTCAATGATCACACCAACTGCTAAAATTGCTCAACAATCTTAGTGATACCGCACAAATTGGTTAACTCGACGTTCATTTTTCTTAACAGATCGATTTGCAAATTCATAGCTCCTCCTTTTCTGCGGATTGGCACAAACGTGTTCCTTTCTTCTGTTTTATTATTGTCATCAATAATAATGACAGTGTGGTTGGTGTTTACGATTTTATAGAACAGGAACCTGGATCTCTTGTGATTCTCTGCGTTAAAAAGGTATTTGGTTAACCTCATGCTTATGTTCAACAATTATCAGCATACAGCTTGTCAACTGATTTCTTCAATCAATTCTAAATCCCGGTGATCTCTACATTGAAGTTTGTTTTTATCTTGGAAATGGTTTGGTGACACGGCAACAATCTTTTCCTCCAATTCCGTGATAATCCTGCAGAAAAACAATAGTTATCAATATATATCCGTATAGATATTCTTCGATTTAAACATCTTATTTGTTTTATGTAGTGATATAATTTAGAAGTGTAAATCTTGAAGGAAAAATGCATACTTTAATTCACATAGAAAAACTCATTATAAAAGATATTTGAAATTTGAAATAACTAAAGTTAAAGAGTGAACGTCATGAGGTTCCATTAAAACCATAATCTTTATCATTTCAAATTTTGGTGATGCACGCCTTTCCTTAATTTAAAATATATCTTTTCTCTTTGGAAAAACAAATAAGGAAAATGGTGACTTCTTTTTTGTCTTTGAAAAGATAATCTCCACTTATTTCTTCAATCTCATAAAGAAGCAAATTGCATGTAAAACATATAAAATTTACAAAAGGTTTTATTTGATATTTGATTAAAATAAATAGGAAAACCGATTGTTAAAAGTCTTCCAGCTTTTAACATTTATTTAATTTGTTTCTTTCAATGCAAAATATTCAAATTCAAATAAGGTGAGGAACTTTTTTTAAATAATCACTTTCAAAAGTATATAATCTTAAGAATTTTATGAAGCTTCAATCATAAAATATTAATGAATAAACATAATCATAATAATAATAACTTCATCAAATCCAAAAAAGAAAATTGAAGGGTTGAAAGTGATAAAAATAAAATGATCTTAATGCTTGTATAAAATAAAATAATTTTCTCTTTATATATTTCAAATTAAATAAATTTGTCAAAATTAGTTGATAGGGACTTAATATTATAGAAAAACATATGTCCCAACCAAAGGGCAAAATTTAAAAAAGATTAAAGCTTGAAAAATTTGATAGATGATTCAAATTCAAAACCAATAGTTTAGTTCCATTCTTCAATGTATATGTTTTTCAAAGGTAAATATCATTCAAGATAAAATCAAGCATTTAGATAATTAATCTGAATCCACCAAATTGTTATTTTAATCATTGATGCAGTTGAAACTAAATATTGACAAGAATATCAAAAGGTGATGTCAATTCAATTGTTGCAAACTAAGATGTAAATTTAATTAAGACAAGCATGCATGATAGGATGCAAATGTTTGTTCAACAACCAAAAAGACAAAGGATTCATGTGACGACGGAATATCAAGCGTCATTTAAAAAGGAAAGAAAACTATGAAATCACCTACCGAATCAAGAAAAACAAAAAATAAAAGAAAACAAAAAACTAAGTATTTACAAAAATTTACATGGGGGGCCCTTTGATTATATAAAAATCAAGGGGAGTTTTTGGGATGCCAACAAATGGCGACATGCTGGGAAAACTAGTTATCTCTGCAAATATACCTGAAAATGATAAAGATAAGCAACAAAAAGCGACTTCTCGAAGTGTGAGATTTGATATCACTCCACCCACTTAAGTCACTAGCCTGTATAGTAAGAATTGAACTTCAAATGTTGTTGCAACAGATAAATCACCCAAAACATTATATCTGAAACTTTACAAAAATGAATATCTTTTAATATATACATAGTCAAAAAACTTCAAGAAGAATGAATCCCTCTGTGATTAAAGATAGTCAAGCAAGCTATAGCATAAAAATATGACTTCCACATTTTCAAAGAAGGTATCTGAAAAAATATGACTCATCCATCAATGACTAATTATTCGATTTTGGATTTTTTTTTATAAATATTATATGAACAAGAAGACATTAACTAAGGAATACTGCCCTAGCATGGTAACTAGATGATGGTAGCATCATTCACAAGTACTACCAGAAATTGAGCAGGTTGGCTCGTGATGAGACCCCCTGTCTCCTGATTATAAAACCAAGAGCCAATGCCTTAGCTTGGTAACTAAATATGGTATAGTCAATCCAATAGGACCCATGATCATAAAAGGACTGGCTCGTGATGAGACCTTCCTTTCCTTAGTTAACCTCTTTTATTGTTAATATTTATTTACATAAAACAACATGATTAATTAAAACTTTGGTTTAAGACTATTGTCTTGGCATGGTAACCAAATATCGACAAAATCATTCACGACAATTGATGAACATGCCAGCTCGTGATGAGACCTCCTGTCCCTTGATCTTATGACCAAGAGATATCACCCTGGTGATCAGAAATGGTGTCATCCTCAATACGGTTAATGATCATGATAGGTCGGCTCTAAGGAGAGACCTCCTATTCTTCATCCAAAGTTTTATTTGTTTATTTATTTACAAAGTTATTCTAATGGATGAGCAAAATCATTCAAATTGCATGATTATGTGGATAGCCTAGTGATGGCCAATGCTATTGACTGTTATAATTTTTTGGGAAGAACATTCTTCAAAAAGTAAGCTTGCTATGATAAGTTCATCATTCAAAAGATAAAAATATGAGAATAATGCTCAGAGATTTAATTGGCTACTTATTTAAGTACGACAAAATTTTTCAAGGCTAGGAGTAGTTTGGTCATAAATAATGAAATCTGATAAAACAAGAAGATACTTAAAATGATTTCTTCAAAAGATGTCACGTTAAATGAATAAGAAACATGTTGATACCAAGTAATGTACTGCCACAGTATTATTTATATACATGACCCCTTTAAATAAAACAAAATCAAACTAAAAATAAAAAGGGAAATCAAACCCTATTTACATATGTACAAATGAAAAAAAAAAACTTAGCCTTGGATAAATTAACATCTTACATGGAGAAAAACGAGATAGTTATGTTACAAATGAAATGAAAAGAGAGAATTAGCTTTTATAAGATGAAAAATGTGTCTCTCTTTTCTTTAATTATAATTTGCGACATGAGGATTTCTTAAAAATAAGCAAGATATTTTAATAAGTTAGGCCATCTTATTAATAAGCAAAAGAAAACAAACAAACAAAAAGAAATTTAAACTAAATCTTAATTACATATGCAGTTACAACTCAAAAGATTTTGGTATTGATGTATAACAACATTCTTTGTTTGCTTAAAAGTTCTTGCTTATGATCATAAAAATGTTTCCTAATTAAGTAAAAAAAGTAAAAAAAATATATATGACTTAGAAAGAAAATTTTAAACTAATATGATGATAAACAAGAGGGTAAAAGGTAAGGAAAACGTCCCTGAATGATAAGTGTCACCTCTTGAGCTTGAAATTGGCATCATCTTAATAACTGCATTTATTCAAAATAAACAATACAAGAAAGAGTAAAAATGAACAAAAACTAATCTAAACCTAAGCCTAACTATATACAAGAGAAATCAATTGTAATCAAAATTAAGTGAAGTGAAATAGCCAATGAAACCATCAAAGCATCTTTATTCCTACAAGATGAGACATATCAAATATTAGTATCAGAATTTGAGATGCTTGATGTCTAATAATGAAAAATATTAAATCATATTTTGTATCTACAAAAGGGAGAATGTGATACGGAAACCTTTTAAGATATGACTCTTCCAACCATGTATAAATAGGATCATGAAAAGAAGATTGAAAGGCTCTTGGATATTGTGGAGATGCAATGGAATGAGAGATGGAAAAATCGTTAGGATAATGATAAAAAAGAGGTGTGTCGGGATCATGATCAGAGAATTCAGAAGGAGTTGAAGTAGAGGATATATTTTTTAAGGACATATCATCATTATTAAACTGAAAATCAGATTATGAAGTTATCTTTGGATGAAATATCTTGTTTCCCCTTTCAGATTCATGAGATTTACAACGGAAAACATTAGCATAGTCATTATCCAAAAGATTATGAGAAATAACTTTATCCTCTAACTTAGACTCCTTAATGTCATCAGATGCAAATGATTCATGGGTGATACTTGTAAAAAGATTATTTTCATCTTCAACATCTTGAATAGAACCATTTCCCTCATTCTTATGAAACAAATCACTTTGCATTAACCTAGGATATTTAATATTAATATCAGGATATAAATTATGATCAACAAATAGAAATAGATCTGGATACAAGGCATGATAACTTTCCAAATATGGAAAATTAGATGTTTCCCTTTTAATAACACAATCTTGATTAACTAATTCTAGGGAAAAATCATTGTGCATATTCTGATTTGTTGATATATTTTGTGAATGAATGAGAGGATTTTTCTCATTTTGAGAGGAAGAAAATGTAGAATCAAGATTTATGAAGCTATCATTCAGTTTTAGGTTCTAAAATCATAAAGTCTTTCTCCACTACATCTATTTTGACAAGATTTTGAGAATGATTGTTTAATATAAGTGTTGAATGATCATAAACACCTTCTTGTTCCTGAAATTGTTCATTACAAAATTATGGCTTTTGTGTTGCATTACAATTTCAACATTATTAGTAGACTCAATGGAATTAGACTTTAAATGAGAATCTAATGAAACAATATCTTTAGGAATATACATATCATGAGATAAATCTTCTTCATGTTCATTATTAATTTCATGATGATGTAAATTGGAAAGAAACAAAAGATATAAAAACATAATAGGTAGTCTCTCTACAGAAAGTTGATCTTTCTCATGAAATCTAAAGTGGATTGACATGAATCTTGAAAATAAAGAATCAATAGACTCACCTTCTTATGTGCGAAGATTTTCAATTTCATACCTCAATTATTGATAATTGTAGTTCTCATGTGCATCAATAAACAACTCGATGAAATGTTTCCATGAATGAATGGATTTAGCTCTCAACATTTTAAACCATCATCGAATTCTTCCTTTAAAGGTGACAGTAAAAATCCTGCAAATCTTGCTCCCACAAACTATACGATAATGATTACAAATAAATATGAATTCAGTGAGATGTTTAAAAGCAGTCCTTTTACCTTCTCCATCAAAACTTAACATTTGCAAGAGAATCACTACACTTTCAGAAATACCTCCAGCAAGCCCAGGCATGCTAAAAGCATGTGCTAAAACAGTAATAGGAGCCATTTTAAAATAGATCAAGATTAAAAAAGAAATAGCTCAAAAGGGATTATTTGTTGATCGGCCCTCCTTCTAGCGCCATTTGTTGTCCATATTTTATGACCTGGACAACACAGAGAGATAACCCACTCAGATTGCTTAAAACAGCTCCTTGAATGTTTGCATTAGCTACCTCTCGCAGGAATAAAGGCTGTGGTGCCTTATGAGTTTGCTCTCAAAAGAGAGTCTCTCAATCTAAGTCCATGAATTCCTAAAATGCAATTGAAATCCTAAGAAGCCAACTATCTTAATCTACGATGCAATTTAGAATAGCTGAAACTAAAAATTTAGTAGCTGCTAAATGTTCTGTAAACGAAAATTTAGTAGCTCCTAAAAATCCAGTACATTTCAACTTTGAAATAAAATCAAAATTCTAATTAATCTATGTTTAAAACTACCTATCCTGATGAAGAACATAAGAACAAAACTATGATTTAAAGTGTGAAACAAAAGAACAACTAGTACTTCAATTTGGCAGAAAAATCCCCAAACATTAAAGTAAACCGTGATCTTCCTACAAAAGGTAAAACTCCTGCAGAATGATTATGAATATAAATCAACCTAAAAATCAATTCATGTAATTCTGAATATATGGCAACAGATAATTATACTTCATCCTATATACAAAACACAACAGATATACAAGTTTAGCATAATATAACATCAATTTAAACCAAATATGAAGTAACAAAAAGCAGTCTATTATTTCAGATTTCAAATAAATTGCTCATATTCAAAATTGACACATTAATCCAAATACATAAAAGATAACTCTACATATAATAGCACAGTATACATATGTGAGCATAAAGATGGACAATAGAGAATGAATCAGAAAAAGATAAATCCAGCATATGTAATATATAACAAAGACTCGATCAAGGCCTTCAACCTTCTGCAATAACTTGGATCTCTAGAAAAAATTCAAAGAAACTCAAACTGAAGCAGAAATATATTAAAAATATTGTTTTAGAAATGTCTTCCTCTATTATCCAGAATTTGAATCAATAAGAGAAAATAGTAAAGCCTCTGGGAAACAATTCCCATCATTCTTTACAGAGCCTCCCCCAGGATGAAGTATTGCCATTGTTCAAATAGGCAATAAAACAAACAGAAACTTAACTCAATTCCCTTGCTAGCCGCAACAAAAAAAAAAAGCGTGTCCAGAAAACCTTGTATATATCTCAAAGGATTCATTTGTTTGGGGAAAATCCTCTGAATCAACTAAATGGGCCCGTTCTGCAAAAAAAACCCACGTTCCAGAATTCTGATTTTCTCCTTTATTCGCTCCCAATCTGTCGAAAATTACCACCTGAAAAATGACGTGAATCCAGCAATCTTCTTCAGTGTGTTATAATGTAATCACACTAGCTTCGATTTTATTGCACGTTCAACTCCCAAAATTCCTGGAGCAAAAATGTATGTTAAATAAAATAAAATATCATGTGAAAAAGAGAAATGAATTGTTAAAGTGAGAACAGAAAGTTAAAAGAATTTCCCTTCTCAGTTTGATATAATTCGCCAAATGTTATCTTTCACCCGCAGCATATATATGAAGGTGAAGATGCAAACAGTGTTCCTCCTTTCGCTGTGATAACCTTTGAATAATATTTTTCCATCCCAAGATTTATGTTAATGTATAAAAAAAACATATAAATGAATTGATCCCTTTGCTTTCGATTCTAGTTCTTCTATCCATATTCCGTTGGTAAAAATAGAGATAGTGAACGATGTTAAATTGGACTATCAATGATCACACCAACTGCTAAAATTGCCTAATGATCTTAGTGATACAACACAAATTGGTTAACTCAGCGTTCATTTTTCTTAACAGATCAATTTGCAAATTGATAACTCCTCAGTTTCGGCGGATTGGCACAAACGTGTTCCTTTCTTCAATCTCATAAAGAAGCAAATTGCATGTAAAACATATAAAATTTACAAAAAGTTTTACTTGATATTTGATTAAAATAAATACGATTAAAATAAATAGGAAAACCTATTGTAAACTTTCAGAATGTTAAAAGTCTTCAAGCTTTTAACATTTATTTAATTTGTTTCTTTCAATGCAAAATATTCAAATAAGGTGAGGGAACTTTCTTTCAGTGCAAAATATTCAAATAAGGTGAAGGAACTTTTTTTAAATAATCACTTTCAAAAGTATATAATTTTAAGAATTTTATGAAGCTTCAATCATAAAATATTAATGAATAAACATAATCATAATAATAAAAACTTCATCAAATCTAAAAAAGAAAATTGAAGGGTTGAAAGTGATTAAAATAAAATGATCTTAATACTTGTACAAAATAAAATAATTTCTTCTTTATATATGTCAAATAAAATAAATTTGTCAAAATTAGTTGATAGGGACTTAACATTATAGAAAAACATATCTCCCAATCAAAAAATCCAATATTTTTGACATACTTATGATCTTTGATGAATATTCTCTTAAACCTTGGGTGAATCATAAATGAATAAAATAAACAAGCCTTAGTTGAAATAATTAAATTTACTCAATATTACACAATTGTGTAAACAAGGGGCAAAATTTAAAAAATATTAAAGCTTGAAAAATTCAATAGATGATTCAAATTCAAAACCAATAGTTTAGTTCCATTCTTCATTGTATATTTTTTCAAAGGTAAAGATCATTCAAGATAAAATCAATCATTTACATAATTAATTTGAATCCACCAAAGTGTTCTTTTAATCATTGATGCAGTTGAATCTGAAGATTGACAAGAATATCAAAAGGTGATGTCAATTCAATTGTTGCAAACTGAGATGTAAATTTAATTAAGACAAGCGTGAATGATAGGATGCAAATGTTTGTTCAACAACGAAAAAGACCAAAGATTCATGTGATGTAAACAAGCCATACCACCAAATCTATAAAAAATAAATCCAAAGGATCAAACGGCGGAAGATCAAGCGTCATTTAAAAAAGAAAGAAAACTATGAAATCACCTACCGAATCAAGAAAACCAAAAATAAAAGAAAACTAAAAACTAAGTATTTACAAAAATTTACATGGGGGGCCCTTTGATTTTACAAAAATCAAGGGGAGTTGTTGGGATGCCAACAGGCACCTAATAGTTAATTTGACAAAAAATGGGCCCTTGGGTGATGGAATGTGTCATAAATGCCCCAACTTCTAACAACCTTGGATTAACATCATTAACCATGTTTTGGACCAAATAATCACAAATATAACATGAGACTATGATCCTAGGTGTAATAATGTTCTAATAAGGGAGACGTGGAAACGCAGTCTACAACTACCAAATCACTACAAAGACCGAGTCACTGGATTAAAGGTGTCATTATTGCTATGAGTTGTTGTTTAAATATAGAACTCTCAATTTGATACATGTCTAGAGTTCTACTATGTAGGTCTCGACATGCTGATCGCGGTGGTGGAGACGGTTTCTCAAATGTATCTACGGTTGGTCATGGTGAAGGATGGAATTTTGGCTTAGTTTCTATTAAATGGGGGTGGGGCTCACTTTTCAAAATCAGTTGTACCATTTTACTTATGCCCTCCAAAAAGCGATTTCGATGATTCCGGGAGATTGGTACAGTTATTTGTCAAGCGAAGACAGCCAGGTAAGACTCTATGTTATATTTGTCCTTACCATCTGGGTATATCTAGGGCTTAGGGGACCTAATGCCCGTACAATTGGTGTTTAGCCATAAAAACCATCCACGCGAGTTTTGGGGGTTTTCTTGCGGAAGGGCATGAGAAAATGGGAGTATATCGTGTTGTTATAGTGCGAGATGGTGGGGGGAAACCACATAGTATGCATGATTTGTGCACATTAGCTGCACTAATGATCAACGCAATTGTGTAAGCAACAATCACGTTGGAGTGCGGCCAATCTATACAAATCCTGTGCAGGAATCGACGTGACTGTACTTGAGACAATCACACTGGAGCGTGACCAAAGAAAACATATCCTGTGAGGGGAATTTAGAAAATAGTTTTGCGATGCACCACTTTGAGCACTGTAAGTGTGTGCTAAGCATGGGTTTTTGATAGATACCCACATGGGGTAGGTCACGTGGAATTGTACTAGTTTTTGCTTGAGATAGATCCTGATGTTTGACCCTTTTGTGCTTGAAGGTGGAGATGGCCTATGTGAAGTGGTGAGAGTGGAGCTATGAGGAGATTTCTTATGAGGTGAGGGGGGACTTGATCACAACTTAGACATTGATAGATGCAGGGATCCCTAAGTTCTTTAGGTTCCCTTTCATGAGGTCAATGGAGTATCTATTACGATATTTGGTCTAGCTGTAGGATGCGGATCAGTCTGTATTTCATGTGGGAAGAGAGGACTTGAGTATTATGGTTCATGGAATCTATTTTCTAAGTGGGTAAGAGTCATCATGGGATGCATGAGTCCATCCATCTATCATTGGGAGGGGGATGGACGATCTAGGGACTGATCGACCAATATACCAGCGGGCGTCTAGATGCCCTAGACTCAGGACAGATATTGATGATCCATTTGATTAGCCTACCAGTTTGGGCTGTAGCGACTGTTGTGTTGAGGGATTTGGGGGTTTCCTTTCCACACAATATTACCAGTGGGAAGTTATTACTGGTTGAGAGGGTAGTCATGGGTGAGTAGATGGCTTGGGTATCCATTCTTTGAGAGTGCATGATGGAGCAACTAAGCGAGCTACGTAGAGGTAGTAGGATGAGGAGTTTTTTCATGTCAGTGTGTTATGCTCCTAATATTTTGAGAGGTATCCCAGTTTGAGGCCAATGGTTGTAGTCCCATTGATGGGGCTACGAGATCCTAGTATGGCTTACTGGGGGGAGGTGATTCCTCACCTTAGTGGCAGTGAGGTGGGGGATTATTACACACCTCATCTTATGGAGGTGTGGTTGCATCTTATTGGTCCAATGGAGCGATACCCATGGATAGGTATGGAATTCACTAGATATTTAGAGTTATTGGAGCCGGTTCATGGTTGGGATGCTTTAGGTACCCATCATGTTTTGGCATTATATCTTTTTTTATACATTATTTATGATTATGCACATAATTTATGACATATGTACTGATGAGGTTTCTTTGATTGGTGATGCATATGGTGTACCATTGCCTCCTACCTGCAGAGTTCATCGCCATCACCGTAAGAGGGGTGTGGGACCCGTTGGATCGGTTAGGGAGGTCGAAGGGATGGTGGGGTTAGTGTGGCTACCGGTGGGGTTGTTCTTATTGTGGGAGGGGTCGGTGGGGAGGCTTTGGTGGCTGCATTGATTGAGTTGGAGAGATGGCTCGACAAGATTAATGAGGGGATCTACAATCATGGGGTCACTGACTTGGATGACGAGGAGCTGGCATGAACCTTGCATCTCCCAACAAATTATGGGCTTGGTTGTTTCCAGATGATACGATGGTTGGCTGTGAAATGTCATGTAGCACGATGAGTACATGTGGGTCATATTCCTCTTGTTAGGAAAATGCCACGACAGGGACCGGGACTGGCACGAGGACTAGATCCGAAGGTTTCGAGAGGTGAGGCTATCTGGTTGTTAGCGGTTTTGGGGTTGCATGACCCGCTTGTTCGAGGAGCATCCTGAGTGATAGGATCAATATGTTCTTTGTACTTTGGTAGGGATGAGAGATTTTTGATGTACATTTGTTTTTATAGAGCCTATGGGAGGCAGGTTTATGATGTATCCCCCATAAGGATTATGATTATTTTTGTATATGCCCCTAGAGGGCCATTTGTTTGTACATCACACAGATATTTCTTGATGATATATATATATATATATATTTACCTTTTTAGCGGAATATGTATGGTCTCATGTTTGTATGTGCTTATGTATCTTGGATGATGATTATGCTATCTATATGTTGATGTGATCTTTGTGTAGTAGTAGGTACATACTCATATGATTGGGATGGTTATCAACATACAATGCATGGTTATGATGATATATATATATATATATATATATATATATATATATATATATATATATTTGTTGGATGTGCAAAATTAGGAAGTCACCTGATGTATCAAGTGCCAGTTCAAGACCTCATTGATGATAGAGTTGGAGAATGCATTGGCATTTATTGGGTCATGCATGAAAGTAATGGTTTTAGATTGTTGTATGAAAAGGCACACTCACAGGAACTTGTAGAATAGGAGGGGATTGAGGACACAAAACACAATGTTGAGCTGCGAGACAACTAGTTGAGAATCTAGGTGTACTTGCATGTGGTGTATGTTGAGGTCAGTGGAATCACTTAAGAGGTTGATGATGGCATCATACTTTGTTTGGTTGTTTGTGAGTTCCCCCAAAAAAATCCGCTAGTGTGGTAGAGGACTTGGGGGGAGGAATAAATATCCCAAGCCACTGATGAAAGATTCCTGTACAATTGACTTGCATCATCTGCATAGCCAATATATATGTATGGTTGAGAGGTCATCTGCATTAACAAAATATGGACTTATTCTTAATAAAAAGGGAGAAAAAGAAAAATATAAAATGCTAGGTTGTGTTAAACTAGATAGTGTAAAAATGGAACAAGATGATTTGACCCTTCCTTGTGGTGGGTGCCATTAAATTTTGGAACTTAGGGAAGTACCAAGTGGTATCTGTCACATACCCCAATTTTGTAAAATTATGTAATTGTTTTATTATCTTCCTGAGACATTATGTTAAATTTAATGCTAAGTAGGGATGGATGACTCAGCAGAGTCAACAGAAGTGGAATGTAATTCAGAATATTTTTATTATTAATAAATAAATTGTGGAGACAACAGCATGGGAGAGCTGTTAAAAAGAGGTTACTGGTCAAACTGGTGGATGGAACTAGGTGGAAAGGCAAAAGACAAGTGGCAACATCCTCAAACACTTCCTAAGTTGCAGGTGGCAACTTCCCTATATTTGGGGTCATGATTCCCCAAGAAAGTGGAATCAGAGCAGGTGGCTCATTAATGACAGTTAACCCAACAAAGACCTAGGCAATCTTTTAAAAAGAACTCAATGAACAAAGCTGGGGGCTCGAATTTTTCCAGAGAGAATACATTCAGGTGAATGTTATTCAGGAAATCCATTGAGGAAGAGGGAAATACAATAAGGAAGTTGTTTGAGAGGAATGCTGCAGTAACTTGGTTCCATTATAGCTGTTTGGGCTGAGAGAATTTACTTTGCTACACCTAGTTCCAGCCAGAGAGACCAGAGCAAGCTCGGGGGTCCTGAGAAGTTGTTGTCTGAGCACTCTCCAGGAGTTGGTAGGGAGGAACTGCCTCCCATTGCAGTTGTTTTCCACAGCTTAAACAGGTTCTGCCATTTACTTCCTTATGTTTATTAAGTATGAAATGATGTATTATGTGTTTATTTTATATGTCTGAGGAGTAATTAGTTTAGTAAAGTTAATATCTTAGAATATCAGTAGTAATATTGTTAAGAGTTACTGTGTTTTCCGCATCTTTAGTATGAAGAATATCCTTGTCGTATTACTAATAATGTATCTATAATTTATACAGTATAATATTAATACTTTATGTAATAATTTATAGTTATAATTATAAACCTAGTGTACTTATACTTGATGAAATAAAAAAATAATAAATATGTACAAAATACTTACACTCTGTGTTTTTACAAAATTAAATAAACAATCATGAAGGCAATAGTAGAATATAACAATATAATTTACAGAATTTATATCAGGATCAAGAACAGTGCAGGAGAAGTATTCTTCACAGCTAGGAGGTTCGTAAAAGGGTACCAACCCTATATATAAATCTAAGAAATTATTCCATAACAAACAAATTTAGGTATGTAACCCCTACAGCATTTTATTAACAAGAATTTATCAGCAGATAAATAACCTAGTTATTAATTTTTTTAAACAAAAGAAACAATAGAACAATTTTTCAGCTCAATCATCGAGTTTAACCATTATGGTTACTATCATTTATTCAGCTCACAAATATCAACAGAGTCGTATTTTTGATAGCTTAAGCATTTGAACTTAATTTCCAACTGGAAAATAATCGGGTCAAACCCTACCAGCCCAGCTTGTACAAGCAAAACTAATGCTAAATAGTTAAGACAATATTTTCACCTACAGCCGCGTCACAAATTCACAGTATAAGTGGTTTAAAAACTTAAATTTACTTACTACTGTACATAGCATAGAATTAAAAACACATGCGATGAACAAGTCCAATATACAGAAAGAAAACTTTATAATAAGTCAAATTTCAAAACCCTGAGTGATAACCCTGTACCATTTAAGAGTACAGTAACGAAAATAAAACCACGAGGCCGTAACCTCATCTACAGATAGGCTCACAGCCTTTGTTTTCTTTTCTTTTTATACAATAAATATTCTGTAGAAAACCCTAAACACCTAAAGAAGGACGAATAAATTACAATTGACCGAAGCCATAACATCCCATTCACATCACAGGGTTAAACCTGTCAAGGAACCTGTGGTAACAAGCAGTTACAAGACCAAACAGAATGGAGATAGTCACAAAGTTGTTCTTTCAAAGTCCAAGCCCTAACCGCCCTAACCAACCAGCAAGGAGGAAAATGCCATGGTGAAAACCAAGCTTACCCGGTAAAGCCAATCGTCGAAGCTTGTGCCACCCACGCCTTTGAGAGGGGCCAGGACCTGCAACGACAGAGTGGTATCAGTTAAAAACTAAATTTTGTTAAACCATTTCTTTTAACTGGAAAATGAAGGAGTAACCAGTAGCTTACCAGCGAATTGAAAGAAGTTCCAAACACAGTAAATAGCCTGTTAACCACGTGCAGAGGAGGTGTAAACCCTTCCCTTGTCACCGAAAGAATGAGATGGTAGAAGCAACAGGTGTCTTCCACGATGGAAGCCTTGACAGAAGCAAGTCGAACAATACACTCAAGCCATGACCGGATCAGTAAAGGTAGAAAAAGGATAAACCCTAGGTTCATAACAAACTTACAGCTGCCAACAACAAAATATAATGAGTTCCAAACGATACAATGGACAAACACGAAGGCTTGAGGCAGCATAGAAGCTGCTAGCACACAGTAACAACAGAGACTGGACCAGGAGGGTTCACAGAGCGACCGAGCCCGAAGGAAAGGGAGAAATGGCCAAGTAGGGTTAGTCAACAGTTTTATATCACAAAATGCATGGCTCTGGAGCAACCACGTAGCTGTTTAATAATTTTCATGCAGTGGGTCGACGAGCTATAGTCTTACAACGAGATTCCCCATCAATTATTTTCCAAATAAAAATCATAGCGTGGGTAAACCAAAATCATAGTATGGATATTCCATTATGGTCACGATACCATAATTTAAACCTGCCATATATTTCACGTTAGGACCAAGCTTTTGAACCCTGCAAAGTAACATTAAGAACTTTGCTTTATAATTGTTAAAACCATGTATGTAGATAGCATTCAAGGTTAAGTCTTGAAGTGTTGAAACATCGAGAATTTGACTTCTAATTATAAAAGTTATGAGAACATGGGAATAATGATAAGATACAAGTAGTTCAGAAACTTATCACTAGAATGCCACTTCCTTTAGTCTCATGTGAACAGACCAGGGAGATATCATTTCTTTTAAATCTATAACGTTAAGGGTGTAATGTTAAGCCATAAGTGGTTCATAAAAACTTATAACTATTTTTCCATATACCCTAGACTCATGTGAAAATACACGAGATATTGCATCTCTTTTAAGTCTCTAAGATAGTGTAGTGATGTTGGGCATAGTGAATTACAATTCTACTACTATAGTGCCAATTTGCGATAGCTTGCACAAATGGTTTAGGACTTTCCATTCCTTCTTTAGGTGACTTCAACTTGTAGGATTCAAGTTACATAACTCGCAATTTTGGATTAGTGTTACTCTAGTCCATTTCACTTGTTGTTACATTGTAATAACAATCACTTAATTGTTCAGATTTCATGTGATAACAAGTAGACTCTTGTTATCCTTAAGGCTCAATGAGTTAAATCAAGATAGCTTATAGTTCTTAATCCATTGTCAATCATAGAAATAGGAATAGCTTCTCAATCCAAACAAACCCTGAAAATGTTAAGAGGAGACATGTAATTGACAGAATACCTTGTAATTGCTAGAAACAAGCCAAATGGATAGCTCTTTTCCAACTCCTTTTGCAACGATTTGGTCCTAGTGCTTTTGACAACTTCACCGAAGCACTCACTAAACTTCGTCAAAGTGGCATTGTGAGAGAGTATCAGACAGAATTTGAGAAACTAGCCAATCACATAGAAGGATTGTCTATTGAATTCTACAGGAGTTGTTTTATTAGTGGTCTTAAGGATGAAATCTGGTCAGAGGTTAAAATGTTTTGTCTCAACACAATGATGGAAGTCCTAGGGTTGGCTAAGTTGGCAGAAGACAAGATTGCAGCCCAACAACGCTCCAAACCCACTTTTGTTCCCTTCTGAAATATGGGTTCTCAACGACCTCCCATCCCACCAACTCCTTGACCAACTCCTATCAATCATTTATCTGAAACAGAGATCCAGACATGCAAAGAAAAAGGGCTTTGTTATAATTGTGATGAGAAATTCATTCGGGGACATAGATGTGCTCAACAAAAGATCTATCTCTTGGATATGGATTCTTTGCCTGCCTCTAAAATTGGTGAAGTAGCTCCATATACAATGGATGATTAGATCGACATTCAGGAGTCGCCTATTGACCCCCCATCTCAGGATGAACAACCAAAGATATCTCTCCATGCTTTATCTAGTGTCACCACACCCCAAACAATGCGGGTCAGGGGTTACTTCAAGAAGCTTCCTGTTACAATACTCATTGATTCTGGTAGCACTCATAACTTCATTGACCCTCGGATTTCCAAACATGTTGATTGTTTTGTCCATCCTTGCTCCAACTTTGAAGTCATGGTTGCCAATGGGGGCACCTTATCTTGCAAGGGGAAGTGTCACAATGTGCGTATCTCTCTACAATATTATAACTTGCACTCTGACATGTTTTCCTTGTCCCTAGGCAGATGTGATGTGGTTTTGGGTGTTCAATGGTTACACACACTTGGCCCCATCTTATGGGATTTCGCTAAACTATGGATGCAGTTTTCAGTCAATGGGAAACAACACAAATTGAAAGGCTTACAACAAGGGTCTCTCCGCCTCATCAGTTCACATCGCCTGGAAAAGATCCTTAAGAAGAATTCACATGGTGTCATCGCTCAACTCCATTCCATTCAGATGCACCCATCAACGGTCTCCCCTACTTCCTTGGATAGATATGCAGGTGTACTTGTTGAACCAGTGGGCTTGTCGCCTTTAATAGACCTTTCATGTAAGAATTTAGCCACATCTACATCTCGGCAGGAAATGATGGCTATTTTGCATGCAGTACAGAAGTGGCAACCATACCTATTAGGGAATTATTTCTGCATCAAGACTAATCTCTAGAGTTTAGAAAATTTCCTGAAACAATGGGTCTCCTCCCCAACATACCTGAAATGGGTTATCCAACTCATGGGTTATGCCTATGCGATCACTTACCAGAAGGGTAAGGAAAATATGGTGGCAAATAATCCTTCTCGCACATTTGATGAACCAGTTTCTCTTACAGCTATTTCTCTGCTTGTTCCAAATTGGTTGCAATCTGTTCAACAGGGCTATCTCTTCTATGAACTCCATGCTTCTTCATCAGCAGGGCACTATGGGTTCCTCAAAATGTATGACTGGGAACAATGTAACTTCTTTTGGCAGGGATTAAAAATGACAATTCAACAGATGGTGGCTGACTGTGATACTTTCCAGGTCAACAATGGTGAAACGACACTCCTTTCGAGACTGCTCGAACCCTTGCCCATCCCTACACATATTTGGACAACTATTTCTATGGATTTCCTAGAAGCGCTCCAGTGGTACAATACCACATCTAAAAGGACACCATATGAAGCAATCTATGGACAGGCACCGCCAGTTCTTCTTCCAGACACCGTCAGTAGCTCCCCAGTTCAAGCAATTGACTCGGTTCTTCGAAAGCGTGATCAGATTCTTCTTATTCTGCAGGACAATTGTTGGTCACCCTATATGTCAGTTAATTGAACCTAACACACAAGATGGTCAATGTAAATTGTCAAACCCAGGGAGGTCTTTTATTTCAATGGCAATAAGTATAGTCTGTGCATAAACATGTCAAGCAGTTGATTAACTAATGAAGGTAACAATCCTACCAATCTATTTGGCCAACCTCATCCCATAAAAGAACTAATCTAATTCACACACCTAGGAATTCAATTGCAGCTATCTTCCTATAGAGATCAACCTAGCATTTATGAATTTCAGAATAGAAATAAACTAGATTACTTTTGTAAGAAGTTAAATCCTATAATTATCAAACTACAATACTCAATCTTTACCAAAATGATCCATCTAGTAGTTGCTGCTACTCAACCACAATCTGCCTATTCTAATAAACCAATTGAAGAAACAACAGCAACTAGAATCTAAATGTAAGCTTGAATCCTAATTGATAATTAATGGAAATCCTAGAAAGCATAAACAACTAGAAGATATTGGGATTGAGCTTGGTTGTTATAGTTGATTTGAACACACATGCATTAAGCTAAATTAACCTACACAGTCGACTGTCACACCACTCTGTTACAGCTATTCAAGATGCAATCATACTATCAAAAGGAAAGCTAACCTCTGTTGTAGCTAACAGTAACATCTACAAAAATTCCACACCACACACAGAAGAAAGCTGAATTAATCCTACCTACTTAAACCGGCTTTCTCTGTGAGAAGGTGGGCCCTGGCATTCTAACAGAGATGCTGAGAATCACAACAGATTAAGACACATAAATGAAGAACTCTTCTCTCATATTAATGATGGAAATCGACAGTCTCAGTGCTCTGTTACAGCTTATACAAAATGGTAATTGTCCAACCCCAGGTTGCGAGAGCCTTCACATATTTATACATTGAAAGTACAGATCACGATCCACTAAAATCGTGCAGCAATGAAGATCTATGATTTTCATGCTGCGGATTCACAACTAACTGTTACAGCCGCATTAAACAAGGTTGTTACTCATGAAGGAGTTGTTACTCCAGTAATCAATGGATCAACGGATCTGGCAAGCTGGAATGCGATCTGTCTGTTGCAGCTGGGTTTTGTTTCAGTGGAGGCATGTTACAGATCCTCATGGAGGAATGCGTTGTCCCTTGGAGTTATGAGGAATCGGTCTTTGATGAGTAGCAGCTGGCGCCACTTGGCTGATACACCTACACTTTAGATCATGACTAAATGAAGTCACACAGATTAGCATCAATCAAAGACTAGGATCCAGAATCTTGACAATCTTAGGCATAAAATAAATAAAACAATAACAAATTATACCTGTCAATATCAGTGGTTGTTCTGGAGAAAAGGCATAGGTATAGCTTATGAAAATAGGATGTAATCAAGGAAAAATGATGTAATAAAGATGGCCGAAAAGGGGCATTTCCTGAACCCAACATATCCCCCCAACTATCCAATTGCATGTCCTCATGCAACTACCTCCCCTAGTCCGAATCCTAGTTTGAGTTCAATCTATGAAGATTTGTAAGATTGTAGGCAAGTTATGGTGTCTCCCCTCGAGGCACAAACCCATAGTAGGCTGTCCATTTATCCCAACACAGCTTTTCTTCTTCTTCAGTCAAAGCATAGTTGTTTCTATAAGGACTCACAGGCAACCATATAAGAGGAAATCTAAACCTTAATCCAATCCACCAAGACCCACATTTTTCCATGCACTGCACATATCTAGGAACCCTTGTCAAAGCTTGCCTGAAATTCTCAAAGCAATATGGGTCCATTTCCTTTAAAGATGAAGAAGAATACAACCATCTGTATTCACTACCTTCCAGAGCACTATGCTGCATATTAAGAATCATTGGGACACATGTGGTGAGGATTTTATCTTGCAGAATTTCAAAGTATTGGGCAATTGAAGGAACCCTAAGAGATCGAGCATGATTTTCTATGAGTGATTTTGGATCCTGAGGTTCCCCTCTAATCCAGAGAGTAGAGTTCTCCTTGTTCCTAAGGATGGTTTGGAAATCATCTCGCCATCTTACATGGTTAATGACAAAAGAGGCAAATTCCCTCAGCTGAACATCCCCTAGACAAGGCAATGGAATAGATGGAGAATTAATATAACAAGCCCTGTCATGTAAATACAATTCACATAACAAATGTTGATCCTCAAAATCACTTTTTAGAAAAGTTTCCAAAAACTGAGTAGCTGTTGCCAAATCAAATGATCTCCCTTCTTTCAGAGCCCTCAATTGAAATAAAGTTGTCTGCTCATGGAGAAAGACAGGGTAAGAGGGGGATGGATCCCTGCAACTCAATAATTCTAGGGAAAGAGTATACATTTTGTCTTTTTCTTGTTGCAAGGATTTAGGTTTCTTCAATCCTTCCAATTTTTCTTGAAGTTTCTCCCACCGGAGTTTATGGAAGAATAACTCCTCAGCCCACTTTTCTCTCAGCCCCTTAATGACATTTCTATGTTCTTGGAGAGAGATCATACCTGTTATGAACTGATCAATCCACTTGTGCCATTTATCCAACTCGATATTTAGCCAGAGAATACTCTTCTCTAGCCGTTGAAATCTTCTGTCTTCTACCTCATCCTCATCATTAGAGTCTAGATAAATGAATTCCTCATTTTGCTTTGGCACTGTAACAGTTTCATCCTCTATTGGAGTTGCAGTGGTCTGTACCTGTAATGCAGTCTCAGCAAATATTCTTAGGACTGCTGGTTCTTGTGTGACATCATCCTTCTTCTCCATTTCAACCTCAGCCATCTTAGTTTGTGTTGCAACTTCAACAAATGATTTTCAAAACATTGGTTCTTGTGTAACAATGTTTTCTTCTTGGTCCTTGATATCAAATGTTGTTGTCTGAGTTGCAACCTCACTAAATATTTTCAAGGGCACTGGTTCTTGTGTAACAGTCCCCTATTCTTCAATTTCTTTGAACTGCTGAGATTGTTTACGGGTTATATCAAGTCTCTCTGACTGTTTTGACTGGTCCTGAAGACACTCAGTATCCCCTGATGGCTAGGACTGTAGTGTTTCATCTCCTAAATTTGAATCAGGGATTTCTTCAATTCTTGGCTCATTTTCCCCCATCAATTCGATTTCTGGCATTCCTTCTTCCACCTCCTCTATCTATACATGCCTTTGTGATACAACTCCCAACACAACAACTCTATGTCCTGCTGCAAAAAATATATCTCCATACTCTGGACAAACAGTCTCTCCTTGCTTCTCATTTTCAAATGCAAAAGATGAATTTTCTAATAAGTTTGTAGCATTTGCTAATGTGTTCAAATTCTTCTCTGCTTGTTTTCCAACTACTTCCTTCCATCTTTCCCGCTCATTTTGCAATATCTGCACATCTTCCTTTAATAATTCATTTTCATGCAGGAGATTTTCGATTTGAAGTTCTTCTATGGAAGGTTCCTGCATAGCAGCAAATGACTTGGGGTTCAAAATGGGAATCTCTATATCTACCCCTTTTACAAGTGCTTTCTCTACCATAGGTGACTCGCTATTTTCTCTGACTGCTCTTGCTGTCTCTGCTGAGGGTGCTTCAATATTACTTCCAATTGCATCCACCGTCTCTGCTTCTTCTGCTACCTCTACTTTTGTTGCAGTTGCTTATGCTGCTATTTCTATTACAGCTGCTTCTGCTGCTGCTGTTGTCACAACTGCTTCTGCTGCTATAGTCGATCGAGTCCTTCTTTTCCTCACCATTCCCACTGGTTGTTTCTCATGGCTTACTGCTACTGGTGCTTTGACAGCTCTAGTTTTTCTTTTCTTTGCTGCAGTGGGTGTCTGACCCTTGTTCCCTGATCCGACTCTTCGTTTCTTTGACACATGGGTCTTTTCCTCGGTCTTTTCTTCTTCAATAATGGTCCCCCTTATCTCAGGAGAGGACACAACCTCCAAAATTTCCATAGTCCCTTCTCCTATTGTTCCTATCTGATATCCTTCCTCATGAATTCCTGCTTCTACAATTGAAGCTTCTACTATCGCAGCTTCAACAACTACTCCAGTTTCAGCTTCTTTCATTTGAGTATTTGCTTCTACATTTACAGCTTCTGATTTTTCCGCCTCCTGCGCCATGGTTTCCATCACAATTTCCTCAGCAACAGGATTTTCTGTTGATGTTGCTTCTCCCTTATTTAGTTCCTCTTCGTCACTATTCTGGTTCCCTAATTCTCCAGCCTCCCCCCCAACTGGATTTGAGGAACGCCGATCCTCATTATCCTCACCAACATCCTCCATTTCTAAGACAGATTCTATGATTGGCCCATCTCCAGCCACAAATTGTTCCCAGGTTAAATTACAATTTGCAATTGCTCTCAAGACTAGTAATTTGATTAGGCCGTGATTAGTAAGAGAGGAAAATGGGTGTTGGTTAGTTTTTGCATAACCAGCCATGGTTTGTAGGGCTTTAAGCAGATAAAATGGTATATTTACCAAATTTCCATGGCGTAAATGAGATAATAAGTGAAGTTCAGAGAAGGAAATGATTTGGTACCTACCTTCACAAGAGATGTATCGTTTTACGAAGATTGCCACTTAATTCTAGGGTGGTGGTAAAGATGTCAGTTCCAACCCACGACACTTTGGACTAACATGCTCTCCAACTGCCGAGAATTCTCTCACAGCATTTGCATTATGTGCCTTCCGTCCAAATGACTTCTTCCCAACCTGGGGTAAGCCAGTAACCTCTGCGATGATTTCTTCTGTAACATCCACACGCAGTCCCCTGAACTCAGAGTGAATGTCAGCTAGGTTAAGGGAAAATTGCAATGAGGTTTTTGTATGGAAACCGTTCAACCGTTCAAAGTATTCCATACAACCTGCTGCTGTGAAAATGTTAAGGACTTCTGCATTGGCACGTATAGCTTATGTATTTACTGGTTCATGCCGGACTGGGTTTCCCATCTTAACCTCTCCTCACAATTCCGAACGAATGCAACAGTTACCAGTCTGGACGTGGGAGTTGCAACACACGAACATGCAAGAGATAGTTGGAGTTCGAAAGTAGGGTATTTTAGGAAAGTCGGCACAGGTATGAAATCCAGGTAAGATGAGACGGTTATGGAAAATTGGCATAATTGGAGTATCCTGGTATAAATTGGGTAAGGTGTTAGGAAATAAATACAAACGTGGTTCTAACATATTCTCCAGTGGTTAAATGGTATGGGTTTGCTAATCGAGGGCTGAGACAGTGCATAATCGTTATTACCATATTGAATTTTCTGCCAAATCATGTAAAAGTTCTGAATCCGTACCTTTGATTTATGCGTTTACCCGTGAATTAATCATCGTCGTCTTCTTCCTTCATTTCCTCCATTAAAACGAGCATAAATGCACATGTGCTGAAGTTATGTGGCCACCGCCACCCAAGTTGACAGATACCCAAGACACCTGAAAGTTTCCTTCTTGGAAAACTGTGATTGGACCTTGCGGAGCAAGCAACTAAACCGATGCCCAATTGAATCATTATTGGAATCATTATTCGGAGAGCAGGAAAACTAGCGGAGTTATAGCTACTAGATTTAGCGGAATAGGCAAGAATGGCGAAGTCGTAGCTGTACGGACAGAGTGCAATGGGAAGGAAAATAGTGGAATTACCACTGCTAGATTTAGCGGAATAGGAAAGAATGGCGGAGTCGCATCTATATGGACAGAGCGCAATGGTCAAAAATAGCGGAGTCGCAGCTGCTGGCAAAGGGCGAAAATGAAGCGGAAATAACACAGTCGCAGCTACTAGATTTGCTGGAATGGTCAAGAATAGCGGAGTCGCAGCTGCTGGCAAAGGGCGAAAATGAAGTGGAAATAACGGAGTCGCAGCTGCTAGATTTGGCAGAATGGTCAAGAATAGTGGAGGCGTAGCTGCTGGCAAAGGGCGAAAATGAGCAAAGTAAGGAGTCACAGCTGCTAAAATAGTAAGAAGGAGAAAGGTAGGGAGTCGCAGCTGTGCAATAATGAAGTAACAGGCAAATTTTTTGCTGACTACTGAAAGGTAACAAACCATCCATATTCTTAAAAAGAGCTTTATTAAGTCAGGAACAATGCAAGGTTCCTGTAATCGTCTGGCCCAGTTACAACCGTTGTTCCTCCAATTCATCCATGCACAAAATTCTTCAAACAAACCCGATCAAATGAAAAATGAAAAATAGATAAAATACAAAATGAAAAAGAAAATGAATTATTTATGTACAAATCATGTGGATATTGCAGTTCTTAAAAATTGACAGGGGTTGAGAAAAATCCTTGTCCCGGCGTTAGCTGATAGTATGGATCACCTGCAACATGCGAAACAAAAGCTTCCCTTGAGATCGACTTGTGATACAGTCGCAATCGATGGCCATTTGCGAACAATGGCGTTTTGTTTTAATCAATGGTGATCAACCGAATTGTTCCATTGTCAAATACACAATCTATCTGATAGGGGCCCAACCAATGGGTACGCAATTTGCCTTTAAATTCCATCTTAAACCGTGAATCATACAACAGAGCTCAATCCCCCTCTTGGAAGATTTTCTTCTTTATAAATAGATCATGCCACTTAGAGCGCTGTTGTTGGATTAAGGCTGTATGATGTACTACAGCTGCGTGCTTCTCATCCAATTCATTGAGCTGATTCAGTCGATCCCTCTATGCCTTTGATAAATCCAGGTTTGCTTCCACAGCTGTTTTCAAGGTTCTGATTTCAAATTCAATTTGAAAAACAACATTCTTACCATATACTAACTCATATGGGGAAAAATCAGTGGTATTATGCCACGTAGTACGATAGGCCCATAGTGCCTCTGGAAGTCTTTCAGCCCAATCTTTACGATGGCTCTTCACTATTTTTGTCAAAATAGCCTCGATAACCTTGTTTGTACTCTCCACTTGGCCATTGGCCTATGGATGATATGGCGAGGTTATTATGTGCTGAATATGGAATTTCTGTAATAGTGCTTCCAGCTTGTGAGACACAAACTATTGTCCACTGTCTGTAATGATTTCCTTAGGTGCTCCGTACCGAGTAAAAATTTCTTCATACAGGAAATCAATCACAGCCTGATCATTAGCCTTAACCAAAGCTACTGCTTCTACCTATTTGGTCATGTAATTTGTGCAAACCAAGATGTGAACTTTTTGTTTTGAGGGAGGGTTAATAGGCCCTACAAAATCTAGAGCCCACCTATCAAATGGTTCAACTACCAACTGTGGCTGCAAAGGCATTTCATCTGATCTGTTGGGTTGGCCCATCCTTTGGCAGCTATCACATGCCTGAACATACTTCTTTGCATCCTTGAACAATGTAGGCCAGAAATAGCTCATTCTCAAAATTTTATGACCTGTCCTTTTATTAGCAAAATGCCCCCCACAGGGCTCATCATGGAAATCTTTAAGAATATTAAAGATCTCATCTTCTCTAACACATCTCCTGATCTCTAAATCGAGCCTTGTGTAGAAAAGATGACCATCAATCCAGCAGTACCTAGCACTCTGTTGAATGATCTTCTTTCTTTCTCTTTTCGATAGATGTGCTGGGAGCTTACCTGCAGCCAAAAAGTTAGCAATATCTGCATACCATGGGGAATGAGCTGATACTGCAAACAAATGTTCATCAGGGAAGGAATCTTCGACTGGTAGATTGTCATCATTGTTAGAAAGTCGAGATAAAAAATATGCAACAACATTTTCCTTCCCTGGTCTATCAATAATTGTGATATGAAATTCCTGTAACAGTAACATCCATCTAGTAACTCTAGCATTCGTGATTGGTTTATTCATTAAATACTTGATAGCAGAATGATCAGTGTGCACAAAAGTAGAATATCCAGTAATATAATGTCTAAATTTGTTGATGGCATAAACAATGGCAAGGAATTCCTTTTCTGTGACAGTATAGTTCAGTTCAATAGGAGATAAGTTCTTGCTAATGTAGTAAATTGCATAAGGAGCATTACCTTCCTGCTGTCCCAAAACTGCTCCAATGGCAGTGTCTGAAGCATCTGAAGAAATGTGAAAAGGCAAAGCCCAGTCGGGCCCTCGTAAGATGGGTGTTGTCGACAGCCTTTTCTTTAGCTCAGTAAACGTTGTTTGGCATGCATCATTCCAGACAAACTGTGCATCCTTCATCAACAGAGTGAACAAAGGAGAAGCTAGTTTGGAAAATTTTTCTATAAACCTTCTGTAATAGCCAGCATTCCCCAAGAAGCTACGTACATCCTTCTGTGTTCCAGGAGTTTGTATGTTTTCAATTACCTTGATTTTGGCTGGATCCACCTGGACACCATTAGAAGAGATGAAGTTCCCCAAAACTATGCCCTCACTCATCATCATGTGGCACTTTTCAGTGCTTAAAGATAACTGGCTTTGTTCACAACGTTTCAAGACCTTTTCTAAATTTTTCAGTGCTTCTTCATAACTATCACCATATGGAGTAAAGTCATCCATAAAAATTTCCATGCAATCATTCACCATTTCCAAAAAGATTCCAATCACTGCTCTTTGAAATGTAGTTGGTGCGTTGCACAACCCAAAAGGAAGTACTTGGTATGCAAAAGTTCCCCAGGGACAGGTGAAAGTGGTTTTGTCCTGGTCTTCTGGAGCAATCTGGATCTGGTTGTAGCCACTAAAGCCATCCAGAAAGGAAAAATACTTTTTCCCAGACAAGGTATCAAGGACCTGATCGATGAAAGGTAAGGGTAAATGGTCCTTATGAGTTGCTTTGTTCAATTCTCTATAATCGACACAGACCCTCCATTTCCCATTCTTCTTTGGCACAATCACAAGTGGAGAAATCCACTCACTGTCTGAAATCGAGTATATGAATCCTGCTTCCAAAAGTTTTTGGATTTCTTCTTTCACTATGTCCCTTAGGTTCGGGTTCATCCTTTGTTGTGGTTGACATACAGGCCTGCAGTCGCTCTTAATATAAATATGATGGGTGCATAAATGAGAAGGAATCCCTTTCATGTCTGTGTATTCCTAAGCGAAAGCTCCCCTACGTTGTTTTAGTAGAGTGACTAGCTGTTCCAGCTCGCTAGGTGCCAGATTAGGATTGATATTCAATGTTTTCCCTGGCCCAATTTCTACTGGAACACTCTTCAAATTCTTGAGTATTGGAATTGTACTAGCATCACCGATTAGAGTTTCTTCTGTAATATTTTCTTGTTTTGTTGCAGCTAGAGTACTGTCCAAGATCTGATAGACATTTTTATTGACTGACATGGGCTCACTGATGAAATTATTAATGGCATCATCCTCTATTTCATCTTTAAACGTTAAGGCTCTCCCTATTGTTAATAATGGATGCACACCTTCTTCCTCCTCCAAATCTTCCCACAATGGAGTCTCAGCTTATGTGCTTGGTCGAGCTGGAGGGTATAGGGTTAGGCTCTTGATCTCAGTTCCATCTGAAATGGTCATAGATACTAACTCGCAGCTGATACAAGCATCTGCTGTGGCCAACCACGGTATTCCCGGGATCAGTGGGTGTCCCCCCAACTGGGATTTTGGATGTAACACCAAGAAAGCTGTAGGGTATTCCCACGAGTCAACTGAGATCATGAGGTCATCTAGGATCCCCTCAGGCTTGATCGTTGATCTGTCAGCAAGTTCCAAAACAGTAGGGGTCGACCGAAGGTTAGTGAGTCCCAATTTCTTCACAGTTTCTATGGTCATACCGTTAATAGATTTGCCTAAATCCACCAAAACATTGGGAATTTGTGTGTTCCCTATGTGAACTGTAACAGTCGGGTTCCCAGGATCATCGTATTTTTCCACAGGGGCTTTCTCCATTATTAATTCTGAAATCTTTCCCAATACGTGAACAGTGGGGGGGTCCCTAGGCCTTCTTCCTGGTTTCTTGACACACAAATCTCTAACCGGCTTAGCATAAATAGGCACATCATGGAGGGCTTGTAACAGTGGAATTTTAACATACAAATTTTTTAGTTCTCCCACGAGATCGAATCGGGGTTGTTCCACTATTTTCTGTAGGGCCAATCGTTCAGGGTATGGTGTTTCTCTCATCAACTGTGTAGGCTATGATACTTCATATGTTACTCTATGAGTCTCAGCTACTGTCTCGGTAGGAGTATCAGCATCCTCAATGATGGGGATTGCTGAATTAACCATATTCTCATAGTGTTGATTCACTCTAGTTTCAATCACTGGGGATGAAATATCCTCTGTGATAATAGGTTCCACCACCCTTCCTTATCGTAATTGAATATCATTGTAGGGAATCTAGGTGATGGAATACGCAGGCATGTTGGCAGTCTCAAATTGGTGGACTGCTTTATTGTTTGGGTTCGGATTAGGTTGTGCAGGTAGCTGTGGTCGAAGTGGTGCATTCATAGGTGCAACATTGTTTTGGAATGGGAGCTGCGGTTGCTGATAATGTTGGTGCTAATACTATTGAGGAGGGTATTGTCGATACTGAATCTGGTGATGGGGAAATTTATTTCCTTGGTAAGAATTTCTCCAGTTGGAATTCCAAGGGGCTTGATTGTTTGACTACTGTGACCATGGTGTCCATGAGTTAGGATTTTTCATTTCGTTCTGAGATGGATGCCACTGATTGTTAGAATAATGTGAAGGGAATTGTGTATTCATATAATGCATATTGTTCATTCCATTCATATTATTTAGAAAAAATGTTGGGTCTAGATTCATACCTTGGTTTCAAGGTTGCCATGGTTTCTTCTATGCCATGAAGTATGCTGGCTCCACATCCAGGATGGATGCCTACGGGACTGCTTTGACCTTAGGTAATGAAGGACATTCCTTAGTATCATGCTCGAGTTCACATATCCTACATACCTCTGCCTTGTCTAACGGGTATTCCTTCAGTGGGTGCTTTTTCCTACATTTAGGACAGAATATGCCAAGTGTAAGATCTTCTACCACTTGCTTCTGCTTTTCTCTCATGACATCTAACTCTGAGGAAATGGAGCTCATCATGTATGTTTTAAAATTCTCCAGTAAGTTGCTTATTTCTGCTCGAGTGGCCCCTCCACTAGCTGACTTCTGAGTCCTAGTGAAGACATCCTGGTCTCGGTCCTTGTCTCGTTTGTTGGTTCTAGAGGATCCCCTGGAGTACCTTCGACATAATTTAACAATATTTTCGAAAGGTTCCTTCGAGATATCCCCTTTTCCCAGCAGATTCAACATATCAAGGCAGTCTTCTCTAATCCCTCTTAGTAAAATTATCTTGAGCACATCCTTGCCAATCTCAACATGACCAGATCTTTGTAAATTGTACAGCAATCTTTCCACAAAGTCTTCGAAACTTTCTTCATCGTTCTGAAACATTTTAAACAACTCTTCTTTTCTATCCCAGCTAGTTCTGCAGTATTCTTGGTACTTAGAGAGAAAGGTGTTTTTAATTTGGTCCCAAGTAGTAATGGTCTCATGACCTAGACTCATGAACCAGTGTTCGGGTACACAGGGTACTACCAAAGGACCGAACACCAAGAGCAACCACTTCACACAAACAGATCACAGATCAACACACCGATGTTTTGACGTGGTTTAAACCCTCTTGAGGGAAACACTCCACGGCCCCGGCCAAATAGCTTCTACGGGACAATTTATTATGCAAAGAAAGAAAGTTACAAATGAGCTTCTCATAATCGATCAACTAAACAATGACCCTCCATGCTCTTTAAATAGAGATCATGGACCAATCGGGTGTTAAGCCACGGATCAAGGTTAGGTTTGATCTAAGAGAAGTTGAGCCGTCGGATCACTCTATGTCGGAAACATATCGTGACCGTCGGATTAAGTATTTACAAATGCATACTAATGCATACTAAAGAAACACACTATCCCTAACGGATATATTACACAAGTTGATCTTAACTAACTCCTAAGTGTCTAAATATCCTAACATCCCCCCTTAAGAACAACTTGGGATAGGATTGAAGGATTTACAAAAGTGACACTATTAGGAGAAGGAAGGAGGCATTAGAGCCTATCCCCCCTTAATGACAAGTTCCTGAACTCCTAACATAGATCGAAGTTTAGAAAACTTCGCTTCGGTAAGAGACTTGGTGAAGATGTCTGCAACTTGATCATCTGTAGGGCAAAAGAGCACTTCAAGAAAACGATCATGAACAAGATTTCTGATGAAGTGCATGTGTAGCTCAATGTGTTTGCTGCGTTGATGTAGAACTGGATCTTTGGCAAGCTTGATGGCACTTTGATTGTCGCACCAAAGTGGAGTAGGCTGCTGCTGCTCGAATCCAAACTCTGAAAGGATCTGTCGAAGCCATAAAGCTTCCTGACTGGCATTAACTGCTGCTCGATATTCTGCCTTTGCTGAAGAAAGAGAAAGAGCTTGTTGTTTCTTACAAGCCCAAGTGATAGGTCCAGAGCCCATACTGAAAACATAACCTGCAGTAGACTTTCGATCATCGGGATCGCCGGCCCAATCTGAATCAGTGAAACCAACCAACAAAGGTTTCCCCCCTGTACTGTAATGAATCCCAAACTGAACTGTACCTCGAATATATCGAAGTATTCTTTTAGCTGCTTTCCAGTGACTTTCATGAGGTGTCTGCATATAACGGGCAACTCGACCAACGGCAAAGGAAAGGTCAGGACGGGAATGAGTCAAGTATAAAAGACAACCAACAAGCTGACGATACAAGGTGGCATCTACTTCAGGTGAAGTACAAGTGGCAGAAAGTTTGACTCCAGACTGGAAGGGAGAAGGGGCTGGTGTACAATCTTCCATGTGAAAGCGACGAAGAAGGTCACAAGCATACTTAGACTGAGAAAGAAAGATTCCTTCTTTGGTTTGCAGAACTTGGAGACCAAGAAAATAATGCAAATGTCCTAAGTCTGACATTTCAAAGGTTTGTTTAAGACTGGATTTCACATGGGTTATAAGCTTAGGGTCACTACCAGTAAGAATAAGGTCATCAACATAGAGAACAAGTATGATGAGATGGTTTCCTACTTTCTTGGTATAGACATTGGGGTCAGAATGGCATCTAGAAAAACCAGTGTCAAGGAGAAAGCTATCCATTTTGGCATACCAAGCTCTAGGAGCTTGCTTAAGGCCATATAAGGATTTCTTAAGGCGGCAGACAAGGCTAGAGTTATTCTGAACATAGCCAGGAGGTTGTTCCATGTAAATTTCCTCCTGTAAATCACCATGTAAGAAGGCAGACTTGACATCCATTTGATGGACTTCCCAGTTGTGTAAGGCTGCAAGGGAAAGAACAAGGCGGATGGAGTTCATTTTGGCGACGGGAGCAAAGGTTTCATTGTAGTCAATCCCTTCAACTTGGGAAAAACCTTTGGCAACTAACCTTGCCTTAAGTCTTTCAACACTTCCATCTGATGCATACTTAGTTCTGTAGACCCATTTACATCTGACAAGTTTTCTTCCTTTTGGAAGAGGTACAAGATCCCAAGTATCGTTCGCCATTAAGGAACGATATTCTTCATCCATGGCTGCATCCCAATCTGGATTCCCTGAAGCTTCTGCAAAAGTTTCTGGATCATGATTCTCGGAAACTTGAGCCAAAAGAGAAGAGGCTCGCTGAAACTGAGAACGTGTTCGACGTTGATCTCTAGGATCACCGGCAAGATCACCAGCTGCTTCACATGTTGAACGGACCCATCGAGGAAGCACTTGTGCTGGTGCAACTGGAGGAACATGAGCAGGCGGAGGTGGATTTTCATCCTCACTGTCATCATCAGAAACTGGAGTTGGAAACCTGTCAAGGAAGTTGGAAGAAGAAGAAGAAGGCACAAACGCCGAATCAGGCTCGCAGGCCAAAGATGGCACACTCGCCGAGTTAGGCTCGCAGGCCAAGATATTTTCATCAAATTTAACATCTCTTCTAATGATTATAGCATGAGAAGGTGGTTGAAGAAGTCTATAACCTTTTACATCTTCAGAATATCCAACAAATATGCACTTTTCACTTTTAGGCTGCAATGCTTTCCGTTTTTCATCCGGAATGTGAGCCCATGCTTCACTACCAAACACACGAAAGTGACTTACATCAGGTTTAATTTTACTCCATGCTTCTTCCGGTGTTATACCTTGTAATGCTTTTGTGGGGGTGCGATTAACTATGTAATTTGCACAATTAATGGCTTCAGCCCAAAATTGAAGACTTAGTCCCTTAGATTGGATCATACAATTAGCCATTTCTTTTAAAGTGCGGTTCTTCCGCTCAGCTACACCATTTTGTTGTGGTGTATATGGAACAGTGTGCTGTTGTTGGATGCCTTGTTCAGTGCAGAAAGTAGTGAACTGTTTGTTAACATATTCTCCTCCATTGTCAGATCGTAACTTAATAATTTGATGACCAGATTGTTTTTCAACAAGGGCCTTGTAGGCCAAGAACATGTTAAATACTTCGCTCTTAAGTTTTAGGAAATAAACCCAAGTGCGTCTGGTGTAATCATCAATGAAAGTTAAGAAATATTTGAAACCAGAAAAGGAAGCAGATGGAAGAGGACCACACAAGTCACTATGCACAAGCTCCAAGGGAACCGAGGCGTGCCAAGAGGCACGTTTGTCAAAACTGTCCCGATGATGTTTTCCGAGTACACAACCGGAGCAAACACCATCTCTGCAAGATACCATCGGAAGACCTGTCACCATATTTTCTTTACATAGTTGTTGCAATGAGCGATAATTTAAGTGACCAAATCGCTCATGCCAAAGTTTGCTCAAGTTATCACTATGAGCAACAAAAACTGAAGGGAAAGGTGATGACCCAAAGTTGTTAAACTTGTACAACCTGGTAATATCATCAACAATTCCGGTAGCTAGGACCTGTTGAGGATCTTTAAAATCCTTGATTACAACTTGGTGAGGTGTAAAGGTCACAGTTTTACCTTCACCAGAATGAGTGATCTGATAGACTGATAACAAATTGCAGGAAATTTTTGGAACACATAGTACATCACTAAAATGACCATTATCTACTGGAACTGTTCCAGCTCCTACAACACTTAGAGATCTATCATCACCAACAAATATTTGTTTGGTGTTACATTCATGCATAGTAGAAAATATGGCTTGATCCTTAGCCATATGATAAGATGCTCCAGAATCAATGAGCCATTCATTTGAAGTAGAAGAAGAAGATGCATTATAAGAATAACCAGAAGCACAAAGTGCATGTCCATGAGAGGTAGATTCTGATGGCGAATCTAGGCTGATGTGGTGCTTCTTCATTGCTGCTTCCAAGGCTGCCATCTTCTTGAAACACTTTGATTCATCATGATTATCTTTCCCGCAATAGTTGCAATGACGCTCAGTCTTCTTGCCTTTTGGCTTGGATCCTTTGTCATTTTTTAAAGAAGGAGCTGACTGAGAGGGTTTGGGACCCTTGTTTGACTTATTATTGCAAAAATTTTGTTTCTTGGGAGGCTTGGACTTTTCTTTCTGTTGGGACAATAAGGCTTTCCCAGATGTATCTGCATTGTTGATTATTCCAAGATGAATGAGTTTATCTTGTTCCCTAATCAAGGAATCACAAAAGGATTCAAGACTAGGCTCTTGATAGCTAGCTGCATTCAATGACGCTTTCATGGAGTAAAATGTAGATACAAAAACAGAATATGCAGGTCCAAGTTTGGAAAGAATATGATAAATGCATTGTTTGTCTTCCCTCTCAATCTTACATTCTGCACATAAGAGCTTGAGAGTTTTGTACTTAGATAAATAATCTTGAATGCATGAAAAGTCACTTGGATTTAAAGAAATCAACTCATTTTCGAGTTGGTGACCTCGAATTTCATTGTGTTTACCAAACACAGTTTCCAACTTGTCCCAAGCAGCATTAGGTTCATCAATTCCAGATATGTGGAATCGCAAATCAGTAGAGATTGACATCCCAATCAATCCACGAGCTTCATCACATCTATTTGCCCATTTTATTTTCTTATCATCATCAGTGGGTTCTTTTTCTTTCCCTGTTGTAATTCTGAAAAGTCCCCTACTTCGTAGAACATCCTCCATACGAGATTTCCATGAGAAATAGTTGGAACTGTTAAGTAGAATATCACAAAGGGCGGCCATATTTGTAAATTAATGGCTGTAAAAGCAGAAACCAATAGTGTGGATGTGAAGAGCTCGAAAAAAATAGCCGGTTTCAAAAAAAACGGCACTGAAAACGGACTCTGTATGATGAAGTTATGCTTGAACAAAGAAACTGTTGAAGATGTCCCCAATAGTGACGTGGCAGCTAGAGAATGTCCAACAAAAAAAAGAACCCCCCTCTTCCCAAAATGAACCTTTTGACAATCACTTTACAAAAAAGTTGTTTTTAAGTGAATCACTTTTGTAAAATAAGTGATTTCACTTTTACAATGATATTACTTTTAAATAGTGCAACAATAAATAAAAAGCTTAAGTGACTCACTTGTATTTTTATTTTTTATTATTTAAGTGGGATGCACTTTTACAATAAAGTAACTTGAAAATAGAAATTGCATGCACTTTCCTTTTTAAAAGTAACTTCCTAAGACTTGAACTCAAGACCTATTAAGGAATAAAGCAACTTTGGACCAAGTGAGCTAGTTTAAAAGGTATGTAAAATATGGAATGGAGGAAGGGGGCTTTTTTTTTTTTTTTTTTTTTTTTTTTTTTTTTTTTTTTTTTTTTTTTTTTTTTTTTTTTTTTTTTTTTTTTTTTTTTTTTTTTTTATACTCTTCTTGCTCGGTTTGCGTGCTTGCCCTTTTTCCTGCAAAACAAACCACAAAACGAAACAAAAAAAACTTTTCCACACTTGTGGAGTTAGATCTTGTTAGCTTGCCCGGAAAGTCTACGTTTTCTCTCTGTTTCTGATTTGCCGAGATCGCGCAAAGTGCACGGCAAGGAGCATACGCAGCCGAGAAAAACCCTTTCCCTTTCTGTTTCTGATTTGCCGAGATCGCTCAAGGTGCACGGCAAAGAGCATACGCAGATGGGAAAGCAACAATCCGAAACCAAAAAAAATCTAACAGTAACAAAAGATGAAATATGAGATTTTTTTCTTTTCAAAAAACGAAATAAAAAAAATGCGTCAATGTAACATTATACCTTCAAATCTGATGAAAAACGCGTTTCTGGAGCAACCGGGAACCGTTTTCGATCAAACGAAAACTATTTCCCAATGGAAACGACGCTCCGGACGCAATGGAACACCTCCCACAGCCCAGAAATGCACAGAAATACCAGAACTAGAAACCCTTTCGAGTTTCGGCAACAACAGTTCAAGATCTAGATCATAACCGGAAGCGGCTCTTCATAAAAGCTCTGATACCATGTTCGGGTACACAGGGTACTACCAAAGGACCGAACACCAAGAGCAACCACTTCACACAAACAGATCACAGATCAACACACCGATGTTTTGACGTGGTTTAAACCCTCTTGAGGGAAACACTCCACGGCCCCGGCCAAATAGCTTCTACGGGACAATTTATTATGCAAAGAAAGAAAGTTACAAATGAGCTTCTCATAATCGATCAACTAAACAATGACCCTCCATGCTCTTTAAATAGAGATCATGGACCAATCGGGTGTTAAGCCACGGATCAAGGTTAGGTTTGATCTAAGAGAAGTTGAGCCGTCGGATCACTCTATGTCGGAAACATATCGTGACCGTCGGATTAAGTATTTACAAATGCATACTAATGCATACTAAAGAAACACACTATCCCTAACGGATATATTACACAAGTTGATCTTAACTAACTCCTAAGTGTCTAAATATCCTAACAACCAGCGCAAATCATTTCCCTTCAAGGTGGCTGGGAATAACTTCAGCTTCTGAGCACTAGAGGTGTAATCATAACTACGACAGAGGATATCAAATTCAAAAAGAAACTCATTAGGATCCTCAGAGGACTTACCATGAAAATTCGGGAGAACTAATGGTGAGATATTTTTCATAGGAGTTGCTCCAGGTGTCTGGAGGATAGGAAATTCTAATGTAGCCACAGTATTACCAGGCTGATTATTTTCTCCTTCTTCTTCCTGGTTATTCCCATGTTCATTCTCGCCCTCCTGTTCTCTACCAGCCATGGTTCTAGTCCAAAATTTAACAGCTTCCTTTATGTGTTCTTCCTCTGCCTTAGCTTCTTCTTCTCTTCTCCTCTCTTCTTCTCGCCTTCTCTCTTCCTCTGCTGTTTGGCGAGTCTCCAACCACACTTCTTTAGTAACTCTGGTTCCGTTGAGACGATAGATCTCCTCTCTATCTGGTGCACCTACAGCACTTCCTTTATCTTTAGGAGGTTTAATTTCTGCAACAGGAGTTGAAGGTCCCATTGTATTCTCCACTATGGATGCTGAATGTTCAAGATTGGGAGGAACAGAATTTCTCCTGCCTGCAGAGTTCCGTGGTGGTCTAGTGGAAAAATCAGCTCTAGCATTTATCTCATCAATGTATGTGTGTCTTCCCTGACCTGCATTACAACCTCAACCTCTTCCACCTGCAATGTTAGTATTCAAAGGGTGTTCCCTATTTGTTTTTCTTGTATTCATGCATGCTGTAAATAATTAAACCAAAATAAAATCAAATGAAACCAACTACTAACTTTGTCTATCTATTACCATCCCCGACAACAGCGCCAAAATGTTGGTCACCCTATATGTCAGTTAATTGAAGCTAACACACAAGATGGTCAATATAAATTGTCAAACCCAATGAGGTCTTTTATTTCAATGGCAAGAAGCATAGTCTGTGCATAAACATGCCAAGCAGTTGATTAACTAATGAAGGTAACAATCCTACCAATCTATTCGTCCAACCTCATCCCATAAAAGAACTAATCTAATTCACACACCTAGGAATTCAATTGTAGCTATCTTCCTACAGAGATCAACCTAGCATTTATGAATTTTAGAATAGAAATAAACTAGATTACTTTTGCAAGAAGTTAAATCCTATAATTATCAAACTACAATACTCAATCTTTACCAAAATGATCCATCTAGTAGCTACTGTTACTCAACCACAATCTTCCTATTCTAATAAACCAATTGAAGATACAACAACAACCAGAATCTAAACGTAAGCTTGAATCCTAACTGATAATTACTGGAAATCCTAGAAAGCATAAACAACTAGAAGATATTGGGATTGAGCTTGGCTGTTACAGCTGATTCGAACACACATGCATTAAGCTAAATTAACCTACACAGTCGACTATCACACCACTCTGTTACATCTATTCAAGATGCAATCATACTATCAGAAGGAAAGCTAACCTCTGTTGCAACTAACAGTAACATCTACAATAATTCCACACCACACATAGAAAGAAAGTTGAATTAATCCTACCTACTTAAACCGGCTATCTCTATGAGAAGGCAGGCCCTAGCCTTCTAACAGAGACGCTGAGAATCACAACAGATTAAGACATAGAAATGAAGAACTTTGCTCTCGTATTAATGATGGAAATCGATAGTCTTAGTGCTCTGTTACAGCTTATACAAAATGGTAATTGTCCAATCCCAGGATATGAGAGCCTTCACATATTTATACATTGAAAGTACAGATCACAATCCACTAAACTCATGCAGCAATGAAGATCTATGATCTTCATGTTGCGGAGTCACAGCTAACCATTACAGCTACATTAAACAAGGTTGTTACTCATGAAGGAGATGTTACTCCAGTAATCAATGGATCAACGGATCTGGAAAGCTGGAATGCGATCTATCTGTTGCAGCTAGGTTCTGTTTCAGTGGAGGCCTGTTACAAATCCTCGTGGAGGAATGTGCTTTCCCTTGGAGTTATGAGGAGTTAGTCTTTGATGAGTAGCAGCTGGCGCCACTTGGCTGATACACCTACGCTTTAGATCTTGACTAAATGAAGACACACATATTAGCATCAATCAAAGACTAAGATCTAGAATCTT
The DNA here is from genome assembly GCA_027924585.1 of Larix kaempferi. NCBI lineage: Eukaryota > Viridiplantae > Streptophyta > Pinopsida > Pinales > Pinaceae > Larix > Larix kaempferi. Next base: position 207,290 of record BSBM01000225.1, on the reverse strand, counting down.
GACAATCTTAGGCATAAAATAAATAAAGCAATAACGAATTATACCTATCAATATCATTGGTTGTTCTGGAGAAAAGGCATAGGTATAGCTTATGAAAATAGGATGTAATCAAGAAAAAATGATGTAATAAAGATGGCCAAAAATGGGCATTTCCTTAACCCAACAACAATCTTCGGATGGCAAGAATTCGACTGAAACAACAAGCTGATCAACACCGTTCTGAGTGCACTTTTCATGCAGCTGATATGGTTCTTCTTCGTCTATAGCCTTCCCAACAACCCTCCTTGAAACTCAAAAGGCGTCAGTGGCCTGAAATGCCACCCGAGGATGCTACAGGGGAACCACTCCTTCAAATTCTGCATCAATTTCCACATCTAAAGCTTTAAGGACAAATCTTTTTCTAAGGGAGAGGGGATGTTAGGAACCCATGTCAACCCTTCTATTTACTTTGTTAGTATATTGTTATTGGACGCATATGCTTTGTAAGTCGTCTCGTAGTATTTTTTGATCCATAGTTTGTCTTATTGTTGTTGGACGCATATGCTTTGTAAGTTGTCCTGTAGTAATTGTTGATCCATATTTTGTATTGGCCCATGGTTTGTATCGACACATGGTATTGACCCATGGTATTGGCGCCTAGACTTAGTATATAAGTTCGTGTTGAGACCAATGAAGGTATGGTGAAGTTATTTGTATTGAGCTTGCTCAAAGTAGGTTGCCCCCTCAAAGTGGCCTGCGATCAATATAAAATTGATTCTGAGTTCTGTTATTTCTTCTATCTTGTGTGTTTTCATTAATTAAATATTGCAGGTTCTTCATAGACAAAACTCTTACCCCTTGAAGGAAGGTCGAAAAGGAGCTTGGAAAATGCTACACAAGAGGGAATATGTGAGCTACAAGGGAGATAAAACAAAATTCTAGTAGCATAACCTTGCTCTTAGTTTGTCTTATTTATATGCATGCCCATGGGTTCCTTTTATAGGCCAAGAGGTGGCCAAGAAACAACTAGATCCAAGTGTGAACCCATTAAATCCATGATTTGGCCCCAAAGTACACAAACGGGGGTCATTCAATGAAACCAAGTACATGGGGAGGAAAAATTCGAATTCTTGGAGGAAATGGGGATTTGATGAGCGTTCAATGCATCACGATTTTTTGTGGTCCCTCTATTTCTGTCAATCATGCAGATATATAAGGATTATCTGTGTTGCTCGCGTGGGTGCAATTCTGATTATATGCATAGTAACACAAGTTAACATATATGTACCCACGCGGTTTTAGTTTTTGACTGATCTTGTGCATTTATGGACTCATGTTGCTTCTTGGATGTGATGGGGATGCTTTCGGTAGGATGCATGCTATATGTTGATGGCACTTTACCGTGCAAATTGCGAAAATGTTGCATATGTGCAAGATTTGCGTGTTAACAACGTCCATTGTAGTATGATGTCTATAATTTTAACATGACATGATATCTTGGAATTGAAGAGCTTCCACCTAAAATTTTGTTGATGTGTCCATATGGTATAGCGTGGATTACAATGATATTGCACTATCAAAGTTTTTACTTCTTGAAATCGGCAAATCGCTGCCACAGGTTGATTGTGTCTCCTCCATGTTTTGTTGTTTAAAAGAAGAAAAGTGTCTCAAAATGATAGTCCTCAAACCACAGGACCTCTATTTTTGTAAAGAAGAGTATCACATGCTAGCACACTCTCGAAAATAAAAGAAAGAGAACGTCTTCAAGTTCATTGAAATCCAGAAAGTCTAATTTACAACAAATTTGTCCAAACTTCATTGCCTCAGATTTGCAGTAAAAGAGGATATAAATGCCAAGTCAACTTGATCATTTCACCAAATTGCAAGGATATTAGATGGACATGGCAGAAAAATATCACGCAAAGGAGGGTTATACACAATAGAAAAATGAGGTATACAAGGAAAATTGTTTCTTCAAGTTTCATACATAATAACAGTGAAGGTTTTCCAAATTGCCATGCATTGATAAAGGAAGAGGTTACTGGTTACTCAATTACTATTGAGATGTTAAGAATCTGTGGTGATTGATTTGCTAAAGATCTGTGTAACAAGACCTTATGGAAAATGATGAAGATGGAAGACCACAGTTATTGCAAGCACGAAATCAAAGGGAGGAGATTTTTTTTATAATTTTTTATTCATTTTATTAATTATTTGTAATTATTATTTTCCCTTCTTTATTCATGTTTATTTAAATTTTATGGATTGCTATTTGATATATGTTTTGATGTGCAAGTCTGGAAGAACGTTGGATAGAATAATACCAAAATCACAAAGGATTCTACCACGCCATTAACGAACACTAGGTTCTTGAGATTTCAGATCGTTGAAGTAGCTAAACCAGCCTGAGAAGATGAAGCAACAAATCTCCAATGAAGAAGAAGATTTAATTGAATATCATATTTTTATTAGGAAGGAGGCATTACCACTAAGTGTTCTTTGGACATCAATTAAAATCGGTAATGTTCTACAGATAAATAATTGCAGACTTTATATTGCTTTCTTGCAACCATTTTTATATATCCAATTGTGTTTCACAATGTTTTATTTTGCTTATGCAGTTGGGCATATGATAGAAATGTTTGACTTGTAAAATATTTCCTGTCTGATTAATGGAAATGATTGTCGGTTTGTTGCATAAACTATATTTTGAGGGTTACTAACAGTTAATTCTTTTTTTGTTCTTAAAATATTGTTGCATTTGAAGCATTGCTAGTTTAGTTAAATTACTTTAGTAAACTAACAATAAAATATTTTCTCTATGCATCAGACTTTTTTAAATTCTTGTTCTAGGGATAGAATAATTTTTTTGTAGTTACCAAAATTCATTTCTTGTAGCTGTTGAAATTCTCTTAGAGTACATTACACTTTGCATGTAGTTTATTATGCATTGCACACATCAACACATCACCAAGGTTATAGAAACCTGATTCTGTAACCACCCATCTTTACTTCGAGTGAGACTTCGTCCTGCTCGTAGGTTGATGTCGAAAGGGCTAGTGAAGGGGATTTTTTTGGGTCTACAATAAGAACTTCGTTGAACTCGGGTCAGCCCATAAAAAAATTAACCAACAAATGGTTTTGCTGCTGACTTTGTACTAGTCGTGCTGGTGATATGCGATGTTGATGTGTCATCCTAGAAGAGAAGAGAGCGCAACAAATGGTTATGTTTCCTTGAGACTTTTTATGCCAGCGAAGTGAAAGATTGATGTATCAGATTGATGTGGAATCCAGAGAAGAAAGAAATACAGAATTGGGTAAGCCAGATAGAAATTGAGTTTGTGAAGAAAGAAAAGAAACATTCACATCTTACCACAGAACAATGGTTGCAGAGGTATATATTCACTGACTTGCATGAAATTTTCTTCGTAGCTTTTGGTAATGAGCTACATAAGTGGATATCAAGGATAGCAGAATAGAAAAATTGTTTTCAGGGTGGAGAACCTATAGTGTGGAATCCAAAGTTGATTCAGAGGCTTAAAGGGATTGGAAACCAGATTTCAAGAGCAGTAGATTTTTGGTTGGATAGCTTACTAGAAGGCTATATTACAGAATTCATTGTGGACACTTTGAATTCTTACAGTGTAGCAGAGGGATATTTCTTCCAAGTATTTAGAGGTAAGTACCTAAAAAACTTGAGTTTATGCATTAAAATTCTATTAGCTAAAAAAGGTGTTAAAATGCAATCAGATTCCTAGGGTTTGAGTCTGTAACGTTCGATAACACAGATAGTGACACAGACGAAGATATTGGTATTTTGCGAAGTGGAAAAATATATAAATTTAGCACTAGAAAGAGGCCTCGTGAAGTTGAAACTCGCACATTCCTAGAAACTAAGTTAGGAAGTGATAGAAACTCATATCAAGTTGAGTCTGATAGTGAAATAAAACCTAGATGCATTGGCTATCATCCTATTACTCTGCAGAAACCCATAGTTGAAGAAATAAATATTACTAGTCCGCAGAACACTAGTAGTAGTAATACTGCAAGAGAAAGTACTCAGAGTCATCCAAGTAGTGGTATACCTTCATCATTTGAGAACACTACACCCCCTAGAAGAAGAATGGAAGACGAAATTAAGCTACCTATTTTTAAAGGAACTGGTATAGAAGATCCAGAGTAACATCGGTTCCTCTGTGAAGCTGTATGGAACGTTAAGCAAGTACAAGATGATGCTATAAAAACAAGCACAGCTAGTCACCACATTTAGAGACAGAGCTTTAACATGGTTCATGAAATATTATGTTGGACAGAACAAAATGCTATTTGATATCATAACTGTGCTTATTAGAGAATTTAAGAAACCTAAGTCATAATCTCAGTGCATTACAAAGCTAAAAGAAATCAAACAGAAACCTAATGATATTGTGTGGGAGTTTGATTAGAAATTCAAAGCCTTGTTAGATCAAGTTAGCTTTGAAATAGCACCGTAATAGCATCAAGAATGGTTAATAGTTGCGTTGTTTCCACACATTAGATTACCATTGATGCAATAGAAGGTAACCTCAAAAACAGAAGCATTGGAAATTGCGATGAAACTAGAAGCTTCACTCATAGCAGAGACTAGAACAGGAATGGTATAGATACATACAAAGCTAGCAAACCTAACATTACAGCTACAAGATATGAAGAAAGGGAAAGAGATAAGAGAAGAGGTTTGGTTCACTAAATTTAAAGGAGAAGGAAATTCCAAGGAACACTGTCCTGTATTCAGAGATTGCATCGCTATTGGAGCATTGAATCCATTAAATCAAACTCAAGGACCATGGTGTGATATTTTTCAATGTAGAGGACATCGCCCAAAGGATGGTTACCTACTTTAGAAGTATGTACAGACACCAAAGAACCTATATTGCACATTTTGTAAGTCAGTTGGCCATGACGATACTAGCAGTAGAGCATACGACCTCATGATAGAAAGAAAGCATGATGTCTATAGAGTCCAAGGAGAAACACAGCATAATAATTAAAATGGGCAATATGATCAAGGCACATATAGAGGACGTGGTGGATTCAGAGGAAGAGGTGTTGGTTTATCTAGCAATACTGATGGGGGGGTGAATCAGTATTGCCTTCTTTTTCCTTTAATTAAAACAATTAGTATTTAAACAATGTATACTATGAATCAAACAAGCAAGGACAGATATTTTTATCATGGAAACCTCAAAGAGCAAACCAAAAAATCAAACTTATTAATAAAATTATTTCTACAAAATTATTTTTCTGTTGCAACGAAAATGATGCTTCAACATCTCAATTTTCTATCTGCACCAACAGATAAGGATGCTGCAACACCCTTGTTTTCCAACTGCTACTAGAAGGAGGCTACAACCTCCTTAACAGGATTCAACCTGCCACTAGCACCACCCAGCTTCCCTGATATTTATAACTTCTTGATTTTCTACTTGATTCATCAATTCTGGAAATGCTTCATGCTACTAGTCTCTCCCTTGTTGTGTTCTGCATTGTAGAGACATATTTATTCTAATTTGAGACTTTATTTAGATACCTTATTCATCCATAGGAACGTGTCTCTTCAAGCATCATGCCTTTTCAACATCGTATCCTTACACTAAACAATTACATTTTAGTTTAATAAATAATAGATATTTGTTTGCTTTGATAATTATATTTAATTAATTAATCTCGACATCTCTTCCTCTTCTTGTGCGGGCATGTCTTCCTTCTTGCGGACATCAATGCCAATATTCAACATTCTCCCCCTTTAGAATTGATGGCAACACCAAAAATAGTCTCCCCTTTGACAATAATGACAAAAGCCTCCTTTTGACAGCTCTCCCTGTCAACATGTCTCCCCCTGACAAAGTATTTTCTTATTTTTATCTATTGTGAGGAGATTGCTCCCAATTTTTGTTTAAGATACTCAAAAGATTCTTTGGGTAATGGCTTAGTGAAAATATTAGCTATATGTTCCTTTGTATCAATATATTCCATTTTAACAACCTTTTGTGACACTTGATCTCTTAGAAAGTGATATTTGATTGGAATGTGCTTAGTCTTAGAGTGCATGACAGGATTTTTTGATATGTTTATGGCATTGGTATTGTCGCACTTTATCAATATGGGATGCTCATACTTCACAAGTATGTCTTCCAATGTTTTCTTCATCAAAATGACTTGAGTACAACATAATGCAACATCAATATATTCAACTTATGTTGTAGACAGTGCAATGGAAGGTTTTTTCTTGCTTAGCCATGATACCAAAGTCTCCCAAGTATAATGTTGCTTCATTGGTACTCTTTCGGTCATCAACACTTACTTCCCAATATGCATCACTGAAGGATTTTAAAGTGAAGTCTTGGCCTTTTGGGTACCATAAACCATACTCCATAGTACCTTTCAAATATTTGAAAATTATGTTTACTGCTATTACATGTGTTTCTTTGGGGGCTTATTGGAATCTAGCAACCAATCCTATAGCTTGCATCACATCCGGTCGTGTAGCTGTCACATATAGAAGACTACCTATTATAGATCTATACATAGCATGATCCACTTTCAAATATTCATCATCCTTGCTTAACTTAAAGCCAGTGATCATGGGGGTACTAACAGGCTTGGAATCTTCCATCTTAAATATTTTTAGCATCTCTTTAATGTACTTGGTTTGAGAAATGAAAATCCCTATGTCTGATTGAGTGACTTGTAATCCTAAGAAGAATGTTAGTTATCCCAACAGTGTAATACCCCAGTTTTGACCCTTATGAAATATTGGTTCTTAATGTAAATATTGTATACATGCGATGCATGCTTCCCTAGCGTGGAGCTCAAGGCCAAGGCTCCTCTAGTATATGTTCGTATTTTATTTTAAATGGACAAGCATTTGACATTTTGTTACCCATGTGCTATTAAGCCATGGGATATTGTAAATTGATGTAAATATTTAATATTACAATAAAATACCAAAAAAACTGGCTATGGGAGCAACGAATGAGAAGGGGCCATGTGTATTCCACTAGGGAGTGGTGAGGGGGCTATGGGTGTTGGCGGGCATTTCTACCCTATAGCAAGGAAACTAATGCTATCAACTTGGTTGGGGTGACAGGTAAGTGTATTGATGCTATTACAGAAACATTTACAAAAAGAAATAAGTTGTAGATTTAGGGAACACACCTTTTAACCGAAGTCTGATCCTGGCCTTGATTTGATCTCGTGTTCAACTTCCAAATCTACTTTTCTTTCAGCAAACCTGCAACAACAATACCTTTCTCAAAACATTTTGGGCAATATATAAAGCTTGAAAGAAACAAAAACAATGTTCAACATTCAGCATTGACCAAAATAGATCCAATTAAGATGCCATTTCATAACACATTCAAATTGGAACAAGAAAAACACTTCAACCTTTATTTGTCAAAAGTAGAATGATGTACAAGTATACCTGATCATGAAACAGGCTCCTGCAACTAGATTCTGGGCTCTGGCTCTGCTCTGGCTTGGATGTCTTCAGCATCAACTCCTCCAATGCAAGCTTCTTCAAATTTTTTCCATTAATCAATCTCACTAACTCCAATTTATAACCCTTCTCCTTTAACCTTCTTGGTATTTATAGGATTAAAGAAGCAGTTCAGGTCGAGATGTAGTTATGGAGGAAGTTGGGGGAGTTAGGAAACTACCATCAACTAATCCTCCTCGATGAATTATTTTATTTTTTAATCATCTTTTAAGATGTACGTGACTCTTCTTCAATGGAGTAACGTATAGGGCACTACCCTATAGCTTAACAACTAGCGCTTATTTAATTTTAAATGTCGAGCGCTACTTTGCTGAGAAGGAGTAGCGTATACTTGGATATGGGCGCTACTATTATATAGTAGAGTAGCGTATGGGCGCTAGTCTCTTTAAGTAGAGTGGCGCTCATATCTCAAAATGATATTTTTTGGGGTTTTCCAGTATTTTCAGGAAATGGAATGAGTTGACATATCATCAAAGGTCAACATGCTCCTCCATCCAAGTTGTCCTTTTGTGTGATCAGCAGCTCAGGTTGATCACAGACGGAGAGGTGCAAGTTTGACCTATAACAGATGCCCCCTAATGTGTGAGGTCAGAGGGAAACGATGGCCGAAATACATTATAATCCAAAGCCAGAGGAGGAGCACAGAACCACAGAAAACAAGTCACAAGAAACCTGCAACAAAGATCAAGGTCAGCGAGCAATTACATTGTTGACATCATATAGATGTGCAGTGTGATATAACATGATCTCCGATACATAACAAGGAGATGTATATAAAGCATGGCCACTTGAAATACAAGTGTGGATCCATGTCAAACTGAGAGATCATAGCCATAACAACAAACTGGATCTATGTCTCATGGAGAGCCAAATATCAGTGGGGCTCAGTCTTGCGCAACTTGGGCGAATAACAAAATGAGGAAATGTCATCCAAAATCCCAAGGTCTTCATCCCACAATAACCCTAGGTACAAACCCTAACCATGTGAATAGATGAGCTGATAGTCGAACATGGGGGGTATCGTTTGATTACCGGTCATTGATGTATACTGTTAACAAACGCGAGGACTTCCACCGATAATGATGACGGGGTACAAGGTACCAAGTACGATTCGCCAAATGTGAATAGATGAACTTGGAGTCGAACACTTAGGAATCCTGTCGAATAAGAGACATTGATGTATTCTCATCATTCAACAGCGAGGAAAATTGCCACTGGTGACTGCAATCTCCAAGGTACTAACCGAAACTCTAAACTTCAATCCCAGAATAATGATTTGGTGTCGATGGGAAGAAGTCCGTTGGAAGGGAGGCCTTAAGGCATCCTCCATCATCCAACTCGAGGAACACTCAACTGGTAAGAGCTGATATGGAATAATATGTAACAACACTGACACTAGGAAGGCCGACACATGAGGTCAAGATAAACTGCAGAATGGCCAACACAGAGTATATCCTTGAACATTGAGCATGACAAAAAGTAACTCAGGCAGTTTCTGACATAACGGGGTAAATAAGTCTGAAATGTAAGAGACATTAGTAGACCCTCCATATGGTTGGAAGAATAACCAACCGGGGGAGTAAATAACTCGGAGGAAAGGTTCACCCTGAGGTCAAACACTAAACCCAACCGACAAGATAGACTCAAGTAGGTGCTATGTTCAAGGAGAGAACTTGACTGAAACTGCCTTTGACAATGAAGATATGATATGTCTTTCCCATTCTTTATTCTTTTTAGATAAAAGAATACCCTTCTTGTTATTTTAATGAGTCCAAGAAAGAATGAAAACTCAATAGGTCCAACCATGTAAAAAGTTTAACGAGCCCATGGGAGGAAGACTCAGGACCTTCTTCATAATTTATAGAGTTCGAAGAAGAGATAGAAGAATACTCTATATGTACTGATCTCTGGATTTTAATATCGAGCCGAGATCTGTTCTTGCTCGCCGGTGTTTTCAATTTTAGGGAGTCTAAAAAACTTAAACAATAACTCCATATATCTACTCGTGGATTTTAGTATCGAGCCCAAGCAGATTAATGCTCGCCGGTGTTTTCTTGTTTATAGAGTTTGAAAAACTTAAACAACCCTCTTTTCACCTATCCATGGATTTTATATCGAGCCCGGATTGGTCTGTGCTCGGCGGTGTTTTCTTGTTTATAGAGTTGAAAAACTTAAACAGTCCTCTACTTACCCTCTCGTGAATTTCACATCGAGCCCGAGTAGGTGAATGCTCGCTTGGTATTTTCATGTTTAGAGAGTCTGAAAACCCTAAAGAGAGACTCCAAAAAGGTCCTTTTTCGTACAGTTAGTCTCCTCCCCCGAAAAAGTATAAAACAATGAAAGGAGAACTCTTCTAGCGCATACAGGAGTATACCTAGAGTATACCTTTTCCATAGTTAATCCACTTAGGCCCGAAAAATGGGTAATTCTATACCTGAGTGGATGAGCCTTCGATTACTTTAACAAGCTCGAAGAGGACAAGTTTGCTCGGCTATCTTGTTTAGGTTTAAATAGTCCAAACAAGAGCTTAAAATGACTTAAAGGTCAGCTTCTCGGATCATAGATTCATGCCCTACCAAAACTAGGTCTTCAACAAAATATTAGTCGATGCAGCAAAAATCTCGAATGATATATGAATTTGGAATATTTAGTTAACTGACAAGGTCTATCATCAAGAAATTTGAGCTTAGGAGATGAATTCGACAACAATTAAGTGAAAATTGAGCTTGGATCAGTGTTATACCGTACTGTGTGTTTCAATTGATTAATTAGGGTTTTTTGAAAGTTTTGAAACTATGGAAAATTAACAAATATGGGTAAAAATCAAAATCCAATTTTATATATAATTTCATTGTTTAAAAATCAATTTTCAATTTGTGTTGTAGGGAAAAAATTGGGCAACATTTTGCGAATTTCAAATCTCCACTGCGATCAAACTGAGCATCCAATCACCAAACTGCCTCCACCAAGTAAGTAGAAATCTCCTTAACTTGCAATTTCATGGTTTATTTTTAAATTTTTGAGCAAAAATAGCTTTGCAACGTGATGCTCACAAGCGTTTATGCACGGGCGCTACTGTGTATACACAAGAGTAGCGTACAAACGCAATGGGTGCTACTTTGCTCAAACAGAGTAGTGCCTACACGCTACTGTGTAGTATACACAGTAGCGTACATACTTGCAAAGCTACCTACAAGCGTCGAGACTCAAAAATTTTTGGGTGTTTGTGCAGGATGGTCTTACAATGGAGGGAAAGGGAGCATGAAGACATGGATAGGTTAGCCATGCAAGACCTGGCTACCCTCCATGCGCTCCGAAGATGCGGTTTGTTGAAATTTTATCGAACCGTAAACATGCGGGCATTAAACAAACTATTTCGAAGACTGATTCAGTATTGGGATGTGGATACTAATACCTTCATCATCCGCAGGAAAACTCTTGAGCTTACCGTTGAGGACATTACTTTATTACCGGTCTCTCAAGGAGAGGAGACGTAATCAATCTGAAAGGGTCTTCTCATTTGGGTGCACGATCAGTGCAAGAATATGTGAATACATACTGTGTTGCCAGAGCAGAAAAATCAGGAAGCCAAGTCTTGATTTCAACTATTGATGGTCTCCCTCTGAAAGTGATCGTGAGCATGATCAACCGAGTAGCCGGTAGTGCATCACAACACTTAGCTTCCAGGCATTCGATGCATATTGGTGTACAATGCTTGCACGGTCATGTTTATGATTGGAGTACCAGTTTGTTGGCAAACATGAAGTCTCAATTGATGGGTTGCAAATCCGGTTCAATGAAGAATTTTGGGTACGGGAGTATTCTGTGTACTTTCTTCTTCGAGAGGATGCCTGCTATTAGTTTGGGGATGCCTCTACCACAGGCTAACCCCCGTGAGCCCAGACTAGGCCATTGGGGTGACATTTTCCTCCGCCAGGGTGGTGGGGAAAGTCACTATTGTTACCATACTGATGACTTCTTGGGGTGGTGGGAGAGGCAAGTACCCGCCTTTGAGCAGTTTCCCTATGCTGGATTGGATTTTCGTCACGATCCAGAGCTGGTGCTTCCGCCAGGTGGAGCCTGGGGAGATATTGGTATGTTTAAATTTTGAGAATTTATTTAATTTTTTCAAACTTTTTCAAGTATTTGATTTTTATGAATGAATTTTGGAGTTCTAATCAAGTGTCAAATGCAGATGTTGGGCCTGTTCGTCCTGAGGGCCACCCTACCATCTATGTGAGGCCAGCTGATATTACCGCAGTGGATGCTATGTTGGGAACCCTGGAGAGGAAAATGAGTCGGTTGACTCATGAGATTCCTGCATGCCGCATGGACCAGATACCTGTTAATATGCAGGAAGATGTTGTTGGGGTGCCCCCAGCATGGCTTAGGGTGCTGCGGCGGGTTGCTAGACTAGTCATATGCTATCGCAATGCGGTAGATGATGAGGAGGTCCCTCCTTCTCCATAGGAGAAGAAAACATTCTATGTATATATTTTTTAGGCTACTATGCCCAGCTTTTGTACTTTTATGACCTGACTTGATTGACTCATGGCTCAAAACTCATATTTTTTGATACAGTATCGGTTATTTACACGTGTATGCATTTTAATTTTATGTGTGTAATGTTGTTTATGATAACGTGTGTTGTAAATGCCAGTCTAACACATAGTTTTCTAATGAATCAGCTAAAGTGTTTAAACTTCTTGGCATGTGTTCATATCTGATAGAATGAAATTGTCTTTCCAATAGTCTAACTTGTAGAAACTGACGTAGCAATCCTGGATCCCTGATCTAATAGACACCTGTTAACTGAAATACAATTAATTGTGAGTCAAGCCTTACCTCCGGGTATGAAATGCCATGACTGAGAGCATCTCGGAGAAGTTCTATAACTGCACTGTATTCAGCCACATTATTCGTGGTAGGTCCCAAACAAACCCCCCCTGAAGAGACAAGTTGGTCAGCGGGTGAGTAAATGACCCAAGCTGCTGCAGCCAACTGACAGGTGTGGCGACTGGCGCCATTAGCAAATCCTAAGAAGTGTTCGGTTGACATCTGATACATGAAACGAAACACACATAAGATCACCTAACGAGCATAACAAAACTAGCTTTACAAAAATATACAGCTATTTTACAAGAAAAAGTACTTCAACCTAAGCGTAATACTTCTTCAGGTAGGGTCAATGCCTGAATCCTCCTCGTGAGGTCGGGCAAAGGTGTTATGGAAATCACGAAAAAGATTAGTATATGGAATGATCTCATCGAGATAACATCCCATCTCAAAGAAAATGTTTCTGTTGACCCCAGTGAAAATGTTCACTAGCGAGGTATGTAATCTATTTGCTTCAACAATAGCAACTTGTGAAGGAGTGAGACCAGTATTTTCATCGGGTGGTGAACATAATTCACCTCTCTCTAACAAGTTAAGAAAAGGAAACAAGAAAGACGCGTGATCTATATGTTCACGAGGATGGTCCGGGTCGTTCAAGGCTTCTAACATTTCTTCGTCAGAAGGTAAAGTGATTTCTGAACTGTCGAGAGAATGGACCGGGTCAGGTGTCTGAGTAGTGGCACAATCTATGTTTGACTCGACAGACACCAATTGATTCAACATATGTTCTGTTGTAGTTTGATGAGAATCCAAGTGGGTAACTTCTACAATAGGGGTAGGCACGGAGGGGTTTGTATTAGCTGGGAGAAACTCGAAAACAGTTGTTGAACTAACCATAGGAGTTTCAGACGATGAACATCCCTCAGTACCAACAAATAAAGTAGGAGCGGGTAGGTCAAAAGTGCCAATTAGTGATCCGAAAAGTCCTGCTCCTAAACTCTCGCCAACTGGGGTTGTTTGATCAATCAAAGGAACTGTGGTTTCCGAAGAAGTCTGGTGTTTTCCTTGAGTGAAAGAAAGTTGATCGACTGTAACGATCTTACCTTCAAATGGGAACATGACCACTTGAAAAACTGCCGATGCAATAGCTTGCATGGCATAAGTCCAACTCCTGCCCAATAACATATTGTAATCGAGCGGAGCGTCCAGAACTTCTACCTCAATAGCAACTGTCTTACCGGCCAAAGTGACATTAAATGATGGCAAAAGTGCATGTGGACGGAAAGTTCTGCCATCAAATGCAGTAAGCAGTGCGTTGGAAGGGGCTAACTCAGGAGAACCTAAAGCTTTCCAACAGGAAATCGACATTACACAAGTCGACGCTCCCTCATCTACTACAGCTCGTCTGATGGTCATTGGACCACGAACGACCTCAATCTGAAGGGCAACGTGATATGGCAACCGGTATTTGACATCAGTCATATCAAATCGCGCAGACATGTTGGAGGATTCCATGCTCCCAATAGCTGTCAGAAGTGCATTTCGTTGTAAAGGACAACTCTGCAAGACTTCTAGAGTAGACATGGCACAAGGGGTCTGGGCTAAATCTTCAACCGCATTGTAGTTAGAAGCATCCCATGTGTTGGGATTGTGCGATGCCCTCTTCAAGACACCTTTCGGAATCTTGGGCATTGGGTCCACGGGTATGTGGAGTGGAGTGGAGGATTCAGGAATCTCCTTATCCTTTTTCTGCGCTTCCGAGGTATAGCTCCTGGCTCTAGTTTGCAAAAGTGCATCTGAATTAACCATGTTTATGAATGTTTGATCAACCGAAGCGTGCGAAGTGCCCCCAGTTTTGGAGGTGCCAGAAGTTGAGCCTTGCCCTTTAGGAAATGGATCTTTCAAGACGGCAGGCTTCTTTTCTCTTAAGAGCTTCTGGGCTTCTTCAAGCAGAGGGCATTGGTGAGTAAGGTGGTTCTTCTTGCAAAGTTTACAAGGGAACTTAACCTTCTTTTCTTCCTTGTTACCCTCTTTGGCATTGTCTTTTTTGGGCTTTTGTTGGTTCCCCTCTCCTTTCTTGCCCTTCTTTTTGTTGTTGGGCTACCGAGGGCCCTTTTGATTGTTCTGAACCTGATTGACAGGCTCAGACATAGAAGGAGAGGTTGTGAAGGAAGAAATATCCGCAGTCGATTGTTTGACTGATAAGGCGTGAACCTGTTTAGTCAGTGCTTCGAAGGCTGCAAAGTCAACTGAACCCACTATGCCGTCAGCATGTGGTCCAGGTTTGAGTCTACTCAGATCAGTGTTTGATCTTGGTGCGTCAGGTATAATCTCGTACAATAGACTAGATTGTGCATATACAAGGTCTAACTGTTGAGTCCTTAAGATGGCTTCTTCTTCATTGGATACTCCAGATGTCGCCACTTCCTTAGAAATATAAGGAAGGAGTGATTTCAAGTACCACTCGAGTAGGAAATCTGGAGGTATGTTGACCTTTATGAGCCTTTTCCATCTTCGCCACTCCTGAATGTGGTCAGATAGGTGAGTGGCTTTATTTTGTCTAAAAGTAGACAAAAGTTATGTTCCGGCATCATACCGAACAGGAAGCTGGAAATGGTTCAAAAAGACGGTTGCTAGGTCCCCAAAACTAGAGAAAGTAGCCGCATGTAGTTCAATGTACCATTTGGCTACAGGACCAGTTAAGGTCCTTTGAAACAATCTCAATCTGATGGAATACTCGTTTAAGGAATTGGAAGAACACCAAAGGTGGAAGGTAGTGACATGGTCACCAGGATCTTCACCTGTTTTGCCTTCGAATTTTGGAATATCCGAAGGTAATTTGGTGGGAACTGATGGCCACGTGGCATTATGACACACAGGATCATTTGTCAGTTTCGAAAGATCTGGCAAATTCAAAGTTGCCAGAAAAGGTAGACGAGGCCGGTAAGATGGTACTTGATAAGGGGAACCACCCATCATTTGACCCATGAATTGTTGGTAGGGGTTGCCCCCAGCCATCTGGTGATAAGGGTTGCCCCCAGCCATTTGCTGATAGGAGTTGCCACCTACCAACTGTTGATAGGGGTTGCCCCCAGTTAACTGTTGGTAAGGGTTACCCCTAGGTATTTGTTGGTAGGGGTTGCCCCCTGCCAGCTGTTGTTGTTGTACGATAGAGTTATTAAAATTTCCCCACCCATACGAGAGTGGATTAGTGCTTTGCGGGTTCGTCCACTGTGGCTGGGTGTTGGCCCCGCCATATTGCTGGTTAAATATATTACCCCCTCCCCTTGAGAATAAGGAAAAAGGGGTGTTACCTGCAGGCATGTTACCTTGATTCAAGTTAGGGCCTACAAAGGTATTGAAACCAGTAGAAGCTGATGTGGACGGTGCAGTCATGGTACCCATGACTGGCATGTTTGCAGAAGCACTTGGTCCTACCACAGGTGTGGAAACCCAAGTACTAGGAATCTGATATAACGGTTGGGAAGTAGAAGGTGTTGCACAGTTGGTCATACTGCTAGGTCCAATAGTAGATGTAGGAATAGATGCCATCGTTGTAAAACTAGGCATACCTAATGTACTAGTGTTGAAACTGAAAGATGGAGTAGGCACAGATGTGGTTTGTGCCTGACTAGGTGTAGCAGTAAAAGAAGGGTTAACTGTGCTGGTGTTCATACCTAAATTGGGAGTTTGGGGAACCCCCTTGTTCACCTCCTGAGTTAGACATCAGATGTCCGGGAAAGGAAAGATCTGCACTGAAAAGAGGCTACTGGAAACCAACAGGTGACAGAAGCGGAATTCTAGTATTAGTTAAGGGAGGATTGAAAGGAGTGCTATACTCCATGGAAGTAAGATCTTCTACCTCAACAGTACTAAAGTGTTGCTGATCTGTGGTACCTGGTAGTGGTTCCTCAGGAACCTCAATTTCAAGGTTTTCTATTACAAGGATTTCTTCAAGCAATTCTATTTCAGAGGTAATTTCTGAAGAAATACCGGGGTTTACCCGCTATCGTCTGGCTGGTTGTATAGGTTCTGTCCTAACTGGTGGAAGGTTTTGAATCCTTCTCGATCTACGGGGTTGTTGATTCTCCGTGATTAAAAATATAAAATAACAGACTAGAACCTAGTGGCCACTACAACTAGGGGGCAAACAGCGCACCAACTAAAAAAATTCCTAAGTATACAAACCAGTCAAACAAAGGTTCCTTTTGGAGAAGAGTCTGGGATGATGAGGGCCCAAAATAGATCAACGAAGGAAGAAAGACAGTTACCCGGGGTCCACAATACAATGACTAAGGGTGCAAGCGCTGGAATCACCCAACCTCCCTCCCAAAGACCTGCAAGGGGTTTCCTCCCACGTCTGTCTTAGGTACAGCAGATATACCCTCTGCTGTCACCTGTGTATGAACCTAGAGTTAGATACTATGGATATCACAACACCGAAAATTCCTGGGGGAACAGTCACTGATCGAATCAGAAAGCGTGGGCAGGGTAGCTAAGCCCGAAACTCGAAAGAGTCCCCAATACGCAATCTGATCCTGGCGTATGCTCGAACAACAAGTAGGAGGATTATTCCCACAAACTGATCTCGCAATGACCTACTGCATAGATCCCAGGCAAATTTTGAGTGAGGTGGGTTTACCTATGATAGTCTCACTACGATTTTTGCGCAATGTGTGATCTTGGGTGGTTTAAGGTGATTTAAACCTAAGATCCTAACCAAAACTAGTTGGTGTAGTGTACCCTAAAAAGAAAAATGTTTCTATTTCATTTTATTAGTAAATTTTAGGGTTGTTATTACTCAAAAAGGGTAGTGGGTGTGTGAGCGTGGTTGTAACAAGAAAACAAAAGTGCAAATATAATTCAAACTTTCTACAACAAAGCTCTTTTCATTTTTTTATCTACTTCTTTCCAAAACTGAAAATCTAAGCAAACCTACTTGAAATTTTTTGTTTTCTTTTTTTTTTGAAATTATACAAAATATACTAAGTTATCTTGTAATAACAAAAACAAGTTCTATTTAAGCTTAAAATACCAAATTTTTTTTTTGCTTTTTTCAATAAACGAAAAAGAACTATGCAAAAATGGAAAGCCAAAATAAAACTTTATATGCAAAGTGTGTAAGTATGGCTAAAAGTTCTTAGGCCTATAGCTGTCGAAACCCTAGCTCGAAAAAGACTTGATCTACAGGTTTTTTACAAAGAAAAAGCCTCTAAACTTGGACACCAAGTGGGAGAAAACAAAGGAGAAAAACACCAAAGGACTGACCTAAAGTATCTAGACCTAGCAAGACCACAAAGCCAAGCACAAGTAGACAAGCAAGCTGCCCTACTAACACAAAGAAACTGAGAGATGAAACTAGCCTACAGCTGTTTAAAAAGCACTTGTAACCAGCAGAAGACAATGAGTCTAGGAAGAATGAAACTTTGACCAAAAAGAAGACACCCTAGAGGCTCTACCAAGGACCAAACCCTAAAACAAAAGATGGGAGTAGTAGAGAGCAGACAACGTCACCACAAACAGCAGATGCAAGAGTACACAGGTTTGTAAGCTAGCAACAGGTAGTCAGGGTCTAAAAAAGTGGAAGTACTCAACACCAAACACTCCCTAGTCTTCAAAAAATCAATAAAAAGTCCCAAAAGTTCCAAAGGTCAACAAGTGGTTTAAAAAGATAGGAAAAACTTCAAGAGAAGGTTCTTATGACTTAAGTAACAGTTAAAACCTCATACAACAGTCCAAAGGATCCCACAGCAAAGTCAGCAAATCATAAACAGGGGCTAAAAACAAGCAAACCAAAAATTGATTGCTTCAGAAAGTGTACCCTACTGTGTAGTAGGGAAACTCGCGCCCATACAGAAACAGGCGCTACTGTATATATAGCACAGTAGCGTATGGGCGCTACTGTATATATAACAGAGTAGCGCCCATATCTCAAAGGCTTGAAAACTGACTTTGGAAGGTATCAAAAACTGATGAAAGCAGGCAAGAAATAGGCAAAGGATACCTATAAAGTTTCTTAACACATCAAAGAAGTCAAAAACAATCTGGGAAGACACCCAAGAACAAGGTTTCCTAAAGCCAAAAACTCTATTTCCCCAGCGGAGTCGCCAGTCTGTTGGCGGGCATTTCTACCCTATAGCAAGGAAACTAATGCTATCAACTTGGTTGGGGTGACAGGTAAGTGTATTGATGCTATTACAGAAACATTTACAAAAAGAAATAAGTTGTAGATTTAGGGAACACTGATCCTGGCCTTGATTTGATCTCGTGTTCAACTTCCAAATCTACTTTTCTTTCAGCAAACCTGCAACAACAATACCTTTCTCAAAACATTTTGGGCAATATATAAAGCTTGAAAGAAACAAAAACAATGTTCAACATTCAGCATTGACCAAAATAGATCCAATTAAGATGCCATTTCATAACACATTCAAATTGGAACAAGAAAAACACTTCAACCTTTATTTGTCAAAAGTAGAATGATGTACAGGTATACCTGATCATGAAACAGGCTCCTGCAACTAGATTCTGGGCTCTGGCTCTGCTCTGGCTTGGATGTCTTCAGCATCAACTCCTCCAATGCAAGCTTCTTCAAAGTTTTTCCATTAATCAATCTCACTAACTCCAATTTCTAACCCTTCTCCTTTAACCTTCTTGGTATTTATAGGATTAAAGAAGCAGTTCAGGTCGAGATGTAGTTATGGAGGAAGTTGGGGGAGTTAGGAAACTGCCATCAACTAATCCTCCTCGATGAATTAATTTATTTTTTAATCATCTTTTAAGATGCACGCGACTCTTCTTCAATGGAGTAGCGTATAGGGCGCTACCCTATAGCTTAACAACTAGCGCTTATTTAATTTTAAATGTCGAGTGCTACTTTGCTGAGAAGGAGTAGCGTATACTTGGATATGGGCACTACTATTATACAGTAGAGTAGCGTATGGGTGCTAGTCTCTTTAAGTAGAGTGGCGCTCATATCTCAAAATGATATTTTTTGGGGTTTTCCAGTATTTTCAGGAAATGGAATGAGTTGACATATCATCAAAGGTCAACATGCTCCTCCATCCAAGTTGTCCTTTTGTGTGATCAACAACTCAGGGTGATCACGGACGGAGAGGTGCAAGTTTGACCTATAACAATGGGGATGAACCATATGCTGCCAAATGTCATTGTGAGAACCCATTTGACTTTCCTTGATGACGTTTATTTATGTTGTAAGGAAGTAGTTGAAGATTTCAATCCATGGCTTCAATGGAGCATGGGTAGCCCATAAATTTGTATGGCAGAGTATGGGCTCTGTTTTTCTTGTACCACAAGTCAATTTACCTCATGGGAATGGGTTCTTACTCATTCCCATTCCATTGGAAAACATCCAACACCAGTTCCATCCACAAACGAATGCCCAACAGTGAGAAAAACCAGAAATCGCAACTTTGAAAGAATCCACGTTTTGAAGTGCCAAAAACGCTCAGAATTGGTATATGATAGTGAAATCCAATGGGGGATCCATATATATGAACCTTGGGGCAAAATTGAGAGTATTAAATACCCTGAAATCCATTGGAAAACCCAATTTTTACAGCCCAGAAACCCAATGACGGGATTGAGTTATTGGTTGACAAAACTGTGAGAAATCCAACTGTGAATGTCTGAACAGAGGTTGGGTTTACTTAATAAACCCAGTGAAGGCTAGAATCTCAAGGAATTAGCAGCTGGACCTTTCTATGCCCACCCTGAATAGCAATGGAGGGAAGCGATGCCTGAGGGATTGTGCAGCAGAGAAGGGGACCTTCCTTGTGCTGGGTGAGGTAGGTATTATGGGTGCCATGATTGATGATTTCATTTGAGATGCCTGTAGCTCTGTGGTTGAGCTCACTGGCTTAGCATTTCCCTCCTTTGTCTTTCATATGCTTGATAAACCCAACTGTGTGTTGGCTTAGCATAACTATAGAGAGAGACCATGGCTGTCAGTGAGCCTGTCTAGTTCCTCCTTAGTGGATACACAACCCAGCTCGGGGGTGATCTCTCAGCTGAAGGAATACAAGCTGGACAGAGATCTATGGTTGGGTGGAACATTACTCTCACATAGCCAGTTGTTTGGACAGCTTCATCTTCAAGATAAGTGTTCTCTGTGGTTTAATTTATATGCATTCTTTGTTTTACAATGTGTTAACTCTAACTGATAAATATTCATGTTAATGGGATTGAGATGAAGTCTGTGCGTAGAATGAGAAGGGGATTGATTCTCTGTACATTGAATCATTATCCACTTATGATAGCTATTTTGATGCATTATTGTTTGTGTGCTTGCAAATATGTTTATTTCTGCTGTGTTTATATTGAGTATGAGTCTGCACACAGAAGATTTTATTTATTTATGAATTTCTTAGTAATGTATGGGGCTGAGTTTGTCAAATAGCCCTGTAAGTTTGGTTCACGTTTCCTTCCTGGCCTACAATTGAATGGAAGGGGACGTGACAAACAGATACATTTCAAATTATTTTTTCATATCTGAAGCAAAGTTTACACTTAGGACTTGTATATCACTTCCAAATATGATATCATCTACATAGACAACAACAATGATCATATTCTCATTTTCAAATTTTATGTAGAGATTACTATCAGTGTCCCCTCTTCTGTATCCTTGTTGTTTCAACTAGTTGTCAAGTCTTGAAAACCGTTCCCTTGGAGCTTGTTTGAGACCATAGAGTGCCCCTTTTAATTTGCAAACATAATCTCTGTTTTCTGATAAGAGAAAATATTCAGGTTGTTCAATATAGACTTCTTCTTCGAGATTTCCATTCAAAAATGCAGATTTAACATCCATTCAATAAAATTTGAATTTTTTTTAATGTGCAAAAGCTAAGAACATCCTGATTGCTTCATGTCTTTCTATAGGGGAAAATGCTTCTTCAAAGTCAATACCTTCCACCTGAGCATATCCCTTGCATACTAGTCTAGCCTTTTTTCTTATTAATTTACCATCTTCATCTAACTTGTTCTTGAAAATCCACTTGGTCCCAATCACATTCTTGTCTTTAGGTCTTGGTACAATTTTCCAGGTTTGGTTCTTCTCTATTTGGTCCAGTTCCTCATTCATAACTTTGATCCAATCATCACTTTTGCTAGCTTCTGCAAATTTTTTAGGCTCTAGTAGCGAAAGTAGTGATTGTTCTTAATCATATATTAACCTTCTTCTTGTTTGAACTCCAGTACTTATGTCACCAATAACTTGACTTTCATGATGATCTCTTTGAATTCTTCTTGATGGTGCTTTTTTATCAGGTCTTGGAGAATCTTCTTTGTTATTTTCGTGAGATACCTCATCTTCCTTTTCTTCCTACTCAATTTCTTCTTCATCTTGTGAATCCTCTTTCCTTTGTGTCTTCTTCGTCATCATCATTATTTGTTATATCATCATCTTGAGTTCTAATACATCATGGCTTCATGTCATCTATTCTTACATCTGCACTCTCTATGATATTGTGTAGTCTTACCTCATCTTCCTTTTCTTCCTACTCAATTTCTTCTTCATCTTGTGAATCCTCTTTCCTTTGTGAGTCTTCTTCGTCATTATCATTATTTGTTATATCATCATCTTGAGTTCTAATACTTCATGGATTCATGTCATCTATTCTTACATCTGCACTCTCTATGATATTGTGTAGTCTTTGATTGTAACATCTATATGTTTTTTTGGTGGATGAATATCCTAGAAATATTCCTTCATTGGTTCTGGAGTCAAACTTACCAAGATCATCATCATTCCTCTTTATGTAGCACTTACTACCAAACACTCTGAAATATTTGACATAGGGAGGTATTCCATACCATAGCTCATAATGAGTCTTGTCATGATTTAATCTGAGTTGTTTTGATCTATTAAGTACATTTACAGTTGTATATATTGCTTCTCTCCAATATGCATATGAAAGTTTTGCTTCATTAAGCATAGCTCTGGATGATTCTTGGACTACCCTATTTTTTCTTTCCACAACGCCATTTTGCTTAGGATTCCTTGGAGCTGAAAATTGTCTTTTAATTCCATGGGTTTCACCAAACTCATTGAATTCGTTTGAGGTAAACTCTCCTCCGTTATATGACCTTAAACATTTGATTTTCATATTTGTCTCATCATCAACCATTGCTTTAAAAATTTTAAACTTCTCAAAAGATTCTAATTTTTCTTTGAGGAATGTCACCCAAGTCATCCTTGTATAATCATCAGTGAACAACATGAAATAGGATTCTCCTTGGAAGCTTTTAGTTCTTATTGGTCCACAAAGATCAGTGTGAACTATTTTCAATGGTTGTGAGGATGTATATTCCTTGATTCTGAAGCTAGATTTAGTTTTTTTCCCATGTTGACAATGTTTACAAATTGAATTTTGAGGCTTCACAATATTTGGAAAACCTCTTACAGCTTCCTTCTTACTCACCTTTATAAGATTGTCAAAATTCAAGTGTCTCATCCTTCTATGCCATAGCCAGCTTTCATCAATCAGACTCATGTGGCATAATCAGACTCATGTGGCATTGCTCTTCATTTTCTAGGATGTATACATTACTTGAATTCCTTGCAGTAGTTCCAATAAGTTTTCCAAAGTTTTTCTTCCTGATTTGACATTTCTCGGAATCAAATATGCAGATGTGGCCTTGATCACATGTTTGACTCACACTGAGAATATTAGGCTTTAAGTCTTCTACTAGCAACACATTTTCAGCTCTAATTTTATTTCTTATAGAAACTGTACCTTTTCCAATTATCTTAGAGGACATATTGTCTCCAAAAGTAACTTTTCCCTTTTGATCTCCTTTTAGGCTTATGAACTTGTTTGGATCTCATGTCATGTGTTTTGAACATCCACTATCAACATGCCATATATTTTGATTTTCTGTTGCACATAGAGCTATCATGGATTATGTCCTCTCTACTATTTCTTTTTTATTCCATACCTTTCTCTGCTCTTTGTCTTGAAACTTGTTTGCAGTATTCCTTTATGTAGGAGTCATTAGTTTGCATTCTCGAGCGATATGTCAATGGTTATTGCATTTGTAACATTCTATATAATAGCTTTATAGACGTGCAAAGGAGTTATGGTTTCCTTTTCTTTCTTTTGGATAATTGTCAGATGGATTCTTCTTATGCAAATGAACCATTCCATATGCTTTCCAATTTAGGGCTTTATGTCCAAAATTATTACATGAGTAGTAGTGACCCAAAAATATCTATTGATACTTGCTTTTCATTGATATCTCATGTAAGTGAGGATTAGATTTCTGACTAACCCTTGTTTTGGTTGGACTGATAAGTGCAGCAGCATAACTCTTTTTGTTATATCCTAACCCATTTTTTTCACTTGATGGTCTTTGGGAACTTAGGATTTCATCTAGAGTCTTCGAGCTCTTCTCAAATTTTGTTTTAATAGATTTCTCATAAAGTTTCTTTTTAAGCTAAATAATTTATGCTTCAAGTATTTCAGATTCTTGCATTCTTTCTTTGAGCTGCACTTCTAAGTTCTCTTCAATCTTCTTAGCCTCTTGGAGTTGGATAATCAGATCTACAATTATATGACTTGAATTCTCATCTCTTGTATTTGGTTCCTCTTCATGATTAGCTAGTTGTGTTCTTAAACATTTAATCTTCCTTTTATTTTTTCTCAATTCTTCAAGAGCACTTATGAGTTCGGCCTACAGGTACACCTCTCCTTCCATATCTGATTCATCATCTGGAGCTTGAGTTTCTATTCCCATGAATAGAATTTTTGTTTCCTCATCTTTTTCTTCTTCATCTTCACTATCTTCCATAGTGTAAAAGATCTTCTTCTTCCCATTAAACTTCTTTTTGTGTGTTGCAGTGTTCTTCTTGAATTTCTTAGAGCTTTCTCTATCATTACTATCATCTTGTTTGGGATAGGGACATTTTGATGCAAATTAATGCCCAATTCTTCCACAGTTAAAGCATTTCAAGGGTAGCTTTCCTTCATACTTACCAGTACCTTTCTCAAGTTTCCTAATGAAAAGAGCTTCTTCACCATCTGAGTTCTCATAGTGGTTTTTGGGTAATGTTTCATATTTCTTTGATTCTTTCGTGGCTTTGAATGTTGCCTCTTTTCTTGATGGTTTATTCTGTTCTGTTCTCATCTCATAGGGAGTGAAGATTCCATGTAAATCATCCATTGTTAGAAATTCAAGGTCATCTCGATCTTATACAGTAGAAACTTTGGAGTCATATCTCATTGGTAGTGTTCTTAGTACCTTTTCAACAACTTCTTTCTCCTGTATTTCTCCTCCGATGCCTCTAATTGCATTGACAATTTCATCTACTCTTTAAAGGTAATCTGTAGTGTTTCCCTCTTCTTTCATTTTTAAACTTTCGAATTTTCCTTTGTATGTTTTGAATTTGGGTTTTTTTACTTTGGTAGCTCCTTCATACACATTTTTTAATTTGTCCCAAGCATCATTGGTTGTCTTACATTGCATGACTTTGAAAAACACTGAATTTCAGAGTCCATTCAAAATTGCATTCAATGCTTTTGCATTGGCTTCATATTTATCTTGTTCATCTTTATCTGTCGGTGGAATGGTTGGTATTTTATAACCATTTTCAACAGCATTCCAAACTTTGCATCCAAGAGACATTAGATGGCATCTCATTCTTACACTCCAGTATGTATAATTTTCTCCTGTGAATAATGGAGGTCTATTTGTAGCTAAACCTTCTTGTTGATCCATAGTGTTTTAATAGGATCTTCCTTCCAGTGATTAAACTGTAGTGAAGGATCCTTCTCTAATACCAATTGTTGGTTTATCCAGCAATACTGAGAAGGGAGGTGAATCAGTATTGCCTTATTTTTCCTTTAATTAAAACAATTAGTATTTAAACAATGTATACTGTGAATCAAACAAGTAAGGACAGAGAATTTTATTGTGGAAACCTCAAAGAGAAAACCACAAAATCAAACTTATTAATAAAATGTTTTCTACAAAATTATTTTTCTGCTACAACAGAAAGGATGCTTCAACATCCCAGTTTTCTATTTGCACCAACAGATAAGGATGCTGCAACACCCTTGTTTTCCAGATGCTACTGGAAGGAGGCTACAACCTCCTTGATAGGCTTCGACCTGCCACTAGAACCACCCAGCTTCCCTGATAAGAGGACGTAACACTGGCCAAGGAAGAGGGTGAGGTCATATTGTCTATTATAATTGCGCACAACCTGGACATTTAGCAAGAGACTTTCAGAACCCTTGCACTACTTGTAAGTATTGTAACTCATTTGACCATGTCATTGAAGCATGTCCCATTTTGAAAGGAAAAATGCACGAAAAGGGACCAGAAGGACAGAACCAAAATATTTAGATGATCGCAGCTAAGAAAATAAATGAAGATCGCAACATCCATGTTGTGACGCGAAGTGGAGCAGTGATAGGAAATGACAAGACAAAAGAAGCTTCGACTTCTGAAGATCACATAAACAGACCAAATCCTATTGATGGGCCTTGGGTAAGAAAATAAACTGGAAAAATGCCTACATTCGACCCTAATCAAGAGAAAAAGGTATTCGTGGAGGCAAGAAAATCCCTTCAGGACTCAGAACCTTCAACCACAAGGACCCAATTGCGAAGTGATCAGACACCAGTATTAGACATGTCGATCTCGTATGATGGATCGCGAATTTTGCCAGAACAGATAAGTCCTATTACATAGTTTCTACAAAGCTACATAAAGCTGTTGAGGCATCGAAACACATTAGGAAAATTACAAAACCTATTGGGACATTACGAACAACGTAATACAGTAAATGATGCACATAGAGTAGTTCATCATATCAAGAACCATAGAAGGACATGAAGAGAAATGAGGCTAAATGTGTAGATCAGATATTTTGAAATGAACCAGGTCATTCTCGACCTAGGCTCAAAGGTGAATGTCCTGAAAAAAAAGACATGGAAACAGATGGGGAAGCCAAAGTTATCTTGGTCTCCTATACAGTTGAGACTAGATAACCAGCATAAGGTTATACCCTTTGGGAGACTATCAAGTATTCTTGTTGACATTGATGGAGTGCGAAGTAAAGCAGACTTCGAGGTTATTGAGATCATAGATGACAATAATCCTTATCCTGCATTATTGGGGATTTACTGTGAATTTGATAACCCCGCGATTATCAACTTGAATAAAAAAATGATATTTGAAGGACCGGATATCAAGGTCATTGCACCCATGGATCCTTCACAAGGACCTAGGTATGTTGAACCAGTATGAGAAGAATGTAGAGCTCAAGAACTTGATAATATATACAAGATGGCAGTGAATTAAGCAGATTACATTAACCCTACAGATGATGGAACATTGAGTTGGAGATGCGACAGTTCTTGCATATTAGAATCAAACACAGGAATGGAGAACTGGCAGAGAAAATGCATGAAGTATCAACAAGATGATGTGTAAAGATAACAAAGTCACTGCGTTGGATTGGAACAGAGGTAATTCCAATTCCTATTTATGATGGTTTGGGTAATATCCTCGCATTTCTTCACGAATATTTAGCATCAGTTTCATATGAGCATAAACTAGAAGCTTTGGATATAGCATTGTGAGCTACACCTTCTAGGTTGTGGGTTGCGCAAAAAGACAACCTGAACACATGGGAAGAATGTAAGCACATGATGGAAATGAGATTTGCAAAGAAAAATGAGTTAGTACAAGTAAAATACAATGGACAAATTGATCCTAGAGATTAGATAGAGTTCTTGAAAGCATGGATGCATACACCTAAGATGGAATGGGTTCATAGGTTTGTGCACACATTAGATCAAATACCAAAGAATTGGTATACAAAAGTAGAACTTCGCAGAGGCACAATAGATTGGAACATAATTACAAATGAATTTCAATCCACTTTCAGCTTTGAGGATGATTTTCCGAGTTCCAATGAGGCTTTACAGATCATTAAAAATAACATATTTAATGATGCCTCATTACCTGTGTATAAGAAACCAGATTGGGCAATACAGATGGAACATGCCCTTGAATGTTATAACTTCGCACTAGACAAAGATGAAGATGAAGATCCTCGCGATGTGAATATACCTGATTCTGAAGGAAAACGCGATGTACAAGGACCTGATTTAGAAATTCCAAAGCTAAGTAACCCTATGAAGACCAGAAAGATCAATATCGGTACCAATGATGAACCAAATTTTGCTTCTATTGGGGATTTACTGGGATGAAGAAATTGTAGGACAGATTGCAAACCTACTGCACGAATATCAATGTTTGTTCCCTACCAAGTTTTCTAAAATGAAAGGCAGTTTAGGTGACTTGGGATTTATGAAAATACCTCTCAAGCCTGATGCAAATCCTATCAAGAAAAGACCTTACAGATTGAATCCGAGATATAAAGAGAGAGTGATAGAATAAATTGATAAAATGCTTGAAGCAGGAATCATTGAACCAGTAGAAGAATAAGAATGGATAAGTCCCATGGTAATTCAAGACAAGAAATATAAAGATGAAATCAGAATTTGTGTGGACCTTAGGAAATTGAATGATGCATCCCTACATGACCCATTTCCTACTCCACTCACAGACGAAGTACTAGATAACATAGGTGGACAGGAGGCATACTCTTTCACTATTGGATTTTATGGATATCATCATATTAGAATTGCTAAAGAAGACAGACATAAGACTACATTTGCTATTGAATGGGGATCATTTCAGTACACTGTTATGCATTTTGGATTAAAGAATGCACTTGCTATGTTTTCAAGAGTGGTTGTAGCTGCATTTAAGGATTATATTCATAAATTATTAGAATTTTACTTTGATGAATGGACAGTATTTATCCTTTTAAAGAACCATCATGCAAATTTAAGAATAATGTTAGCAAATTGCAGATAGTATCAGATTTCCTTGAAATTGAAGAAGTGTGTCTTCTATGTTCCTTATGGTATTTTATTGGGACACATAGTATGTAAGCAGGGATTGATGGTTGATCCATCGAAGATGGCGATCAAAGTAAATCTCCCAGCGCTTAATTCAATTAAGCAACTACGCACTACATTGGGGCACACGGGATACTATAGAAAATTCATTAAAGGATATGCGTAGATCACTACGCCTATGGAGAAACTGTTGAAGAAAGAAGCGAAGTACAGTTGAATAAATATTTCCAAAAGGATTGGACACATTGAAAGATAAATGGTTACAACGCCTATTCTTGTCTTTCCTAACTAGAATAATCCATTTCATGTACATGTAGATGCTTCATCGATAGCACTTGGCATTGTATTAGCACAACCAGGTGAGGGAGGCATCGATCATCCCATCACATTTTCAAGCAGAAAGCTATCTTCAACAGAAAATAATTATACCACAATAGAAAGGGGAGGCTTAGCTATGGTATACGCATTGCAAAAGTTTAGATACTATCTGCTAGGTTCACATTTTTGTATGTTCACTGACCATTCAGCTTTGAAGTACTTGGTCAATAAACAAGTGTTAGGGGGGAGAATATGTAGATGGCTCTTACTATTTCAGGAATATGATTTTGAAATCATTATGAAGCCATGAAGATTGAACGCAAGACCTGACCATCTTTCAAGAATAGAGTCAGGAGAAGAACCTAGTAATTTGGAGGATAATATACCATGTGCACAATTGTTTGCTATCCATATAGAGGATGACTATTTCAGAGATATTGTAGAATTTGTTTCTATAGGATTAGCACCTACATAATCTGCTATGGAACATAATAAGAAATTAGTGGTAAGAGCAACTGACTTTACTCTAATTGCAAGACAATTATATAAAGTGGGACCAGATGAAGTATTGCGAAGATGCGTACTAAAACTTCAAAGACCGATTATACTTGATGAAGTGCATTCAGGTGTAACTGGAGGACACTATGCAGGAAGAGCTACTGCGTAGAAAATTTTGAGATCATGACTATGGTGGCCTATGATACACAAAGATTTAAAAGAACATTGTCAAAAGTGCAATGTATTCCATAGAACATGGAAGCCATCTTGTAGAGATGAGATGCCATTGATGCCACAATTGACATTGCAAGCCTTTGATAAATGGGCTATTGACTTCGTGGGACCTATTAACCTACTAGGGAAGCGAACTGGTTCAATATATATCATCATAGCTACAAATTATCTAACTAGATGGGAAGAGGCAAAACCAGTGAAGGACTGTAGCGCAATTACAGCCGCATAGTTCATTTTTGAGAACATTTTGACAAGGTTTGGATGTCCAAAGATTCTAATGAGTGATCAGGGAACCCATTTCCTGAACAGAACTATTGAATCCCTAACAGGAGAATTTCAGATCTACCATCAGAAGAGCACACCATATCATCCACAAGCTAATGGCACTGTAGAATCCTTTAATAAAGTATTTGAGAATGCATTGACCAAGGTATGTAATACAAACAGGTATGATTGGGATCTTCGAATACCAGTAGTATTATGGGCATATAGAAAAACTTGTAAGAAGTTGACAGGTCATACACCTTTCAGATTAGCATATAGACAGGAATTTGTCATGCCATGGAATGCATAGTACCAAGTTTGAGAATTGCAGCATTCACAGATATGGATGATGATCAAACAATGGATGAAATACTACTACAGTTAGTTGGATTGGAGGAAGATTTCTTCATTGCAGGTTTTCACCAACAAGTGCAGAAAGACAAAGAAAAGGTATGGCATGATAGACACATCAAGAATAAATTTTCCAAGTAGGAGACCTTGTCCTCCTCTATGATAGCGAATTTATGAAGTTTCTTGGAAAATTCAAAATGCATTGGTTAGGACCATACATTGTCAAAAATGATACTAATGGTGGTGCACTTCATTTAGCCACATTACTTGGAGAAAATTTGCAAGGACTTGTTAATGGGAGTAGACTAAATCCTTACAGGAATGGCCCTACTCCTCCAAGTATCAGTTAAGAAATGCAAGAAGATTTTAAGTGTCAAGTGCAGTTGAAATTGGACACTAAAATAGAGGGCAGAGTCTACACACAGTTTTGTTAAAATGCCCAGTTTCACAATACGGGAAGATGTGTTGCAAAGCACACATAGCAAGCTAAGTTGCGAAGTAAAAGAAGAGATTCGCGCTGCGAAGTTCAAGTTGAGAGAATGGAAATACACAATGAACCTTGAGATTCATCTAACCGTCAACGAAGTAAAATAAAACTAGTCGTTATAGTTTTTGGTCGGAAAGTAGTTGTTATACAGTACTTTCGGGAAACGGATGTTTTCGCTTTTAAGGCGTATTCATTCGTTGAAGACACATTCAATGAAGGGAAAGGACCAAGATCTAAGCAAGACTTGTCCAATGGACATGGAATTTAATGCTAAGTTAGTCATTTTTGGGTGTGCCTTAGTGTCGCTATGCCAATAAATAGTAAAGACTGCATACTTACTGGTTTTACTGCAAATTTTAATTTTTGCTGCCTGTAATTTCCAAGTTTTTACCAGTCAAGAGCAAGAGTAACCCAATAGTGTATGTCTGAGAAATCGACCCTAGACGAGGTATTAAGAGACTTATGACATTCTGGTTTGGAAGGATTCATGAAAACACTAGTGAGGAAAGTAGTCCCAGAGAGAGGTGGAACATCTAGAGTTTCACCGCAAAACATTCCAAAGAAGAAGCAGAAAGATAAGCAGAAGGCCACTGAGTTAGAAAAGATGAAGACCACGAATATTCCAAAGTCGTTTCCACCAGAACAACCTCGCGACAGATTGATTTTTCTTATCCCAGAGTACATCCCTCCAAGAAGATATAACTCGCCAATGGTGATACTCACGAAGAATCCACAGTATGAGATCCTGTTTCCGCCCATGTCGAGTCACGTGTGTGTTAAGGAGAATTTGCTTGGTAAAATTCCAGAGTGCAAGCTCGCAGATCATGACTTGCTGTGAGAAACGAAGTACCCGCAGTTTCTACTAGACCAATATATGTGTAGGAGACATGATGAATCCAACAAGCAGACAAAAATTCAAGCGCAAGACTGGATTGAGTTATTGCAGCCATCAGGGCTGTTGAACTTGCTGCGAATTCTGCACTTTGATAGGAGCCCAGAGCTCACAGTGGTTATGGGCACATGATTTCATGTACGCACCAAGGATACTTGTGGTTAGACTGCAATATCGACATCAACATAGATCTCATCTACAAAATCACGCACTTGAGCAATAGAGGTGTTGATCCCGCAGTGGAGTTCGTAGGAAAGAACAACGACAAAGAGCTTGCCAAGAGAATGAAGAGTGAATTTGGTTTTCTCAAGGGAAACTGTGGATATAAAACATCTGGAATCAAAGATCAAGCTACATAGTTCATAGTTCAGCTTCTCGCGGGAAGAATCGTAAGGAAATGCAGACCGAACGAGGTGTCGGCTGCTATGATCTCCTTAGCTGCGAAGGCCAAGGATGGACTCCAGTATAACTGGGCAAGCTATCTGCTGAACAAGTTTCTAGATGATGTTAGAGATACACAAGATGGTGGACATCAGTTCCATTATAGTTGGTTGTTAGTGTTGATTGCATTCGTAGGCTAGAAAGATCCTAAGTATCAACATAATATCCCGGTATTCATTGGAGATTTTCGAGGACCCAGGTTTGCGAAAATGTGGGCAAATTCGAATCCGGACAAGCAAAGTCTCAATAATGTACAATTGTTTACATATTATGAGTATTTATGCGAAGTTATCCATAGGACTCCGCGTATTACCAAAGAAATAACAGCTGTCTACATTCGCCAGATGACATTCAAAGGCAGAATTCATTTCATTTACATTCAGCCGAGTGCACAACTAAAGAGTCTTGAATGGTTTGAATGGTTATATCAATTAGATGCACGGAAAATTGATCTTATCTAGAATATTGGATTCCTAAGTGGCATATCGATGCACCAGAGATGCTCATCACTACATCAGAGGAAAGCGCAGCTGAAAATACGCAGAACCAAAAAGATGAGCCAACAAGTATGCAAGATCCAGAACAAGATCCAGGAGAAGAATAGCAACAAGCTGTTGATTTGCCAACAGGAGAGAAAAGGAAAAATCTTGACACAGCCGTGCCGGAAGGAGCGCAAAGAAAGAAACACAAAGAAAATAAGGCTCCGCTCGATGCGCAGTTGCATGAGGATGATTATGACTGCATCACAGCACAAGTAAATGAGCACCTTAAGGAGACACTCGCGTTGAAGGACAAAAAGCATGAGGAATTCCAAGTGAGTATGATAGAAAGCCTCGCAGAAATAAAGAGTATGGTAGCAAGAGTTGAACAAGTCCAGCGATACTTAGTAAGGTAATGAGATTCTGAAGATAGGATAGGCGAGTCAAGCCAAAGGAAAATAAAAGTTCCTTCCTTGACGATGACACCCCGTCTAGTCCGAATAGAGATGATGAATGTCATATTCCCAACTGACAAGATTACTGAAGGTGTAAAGTAGCTCGCACATCTGGAAATTAACATGGGGATATTTCCCATCGAAGGATTGCATAATCTACATTTGCAGGTTGTGGAATAAATCAAAGATAGAGATATGGTCTCTTATAACCATCATTTGAAGCTAGAAGATAGCTATAAGGAGTTGAAGGATGAATGTGCGTTGAAGACAAATGAGCTAGCATATTCGTAAGAGAAGCAGAAAAAGTTGAAGAAAGTTGTTGCTAAAGTCTACATGAATATCCCAGACTGTGGAGAAGAGCCTGAAGTAGAAGAAACAATATTAAATATTGGAGCTGTTGTGGACAATCTCAAAACTAAGTTGGAGGATATGGAGATTTCCTACAAGGAGAAGATTGTTGACTTACAGTCTCGGCAACAACCTGGAACTCCACCATATGTGAAATAAGCAAGATCCAAATAGTTGAAGACTTCAACAGAAAACATCTCCGTGGAAGTGGTGAGATGTCAAGACCTACTTGAAGAAGTCACTAAGGTATGGGATATGTTGCAGGAGGACCCTGAATTACAAAAAATTCAGGATGAAGTTCAGAAGAGGCAAAAGGATATTGATTCTGTGAACACGACCATGAAGGATTTTCCACCAAGGAAAAGGATCCATAAGTTTGCAGAGACGAAATAAATTCAGAAGGAGCTGAACGCGCTAAGGATGAAGGAAGCTGAAACTCCGTCGAAGTTGCAACCGATGCAAGAAGAGGCACTGGCACTTTCTGAATAAATTGAGGAGAAACTGCAAGAACTCTGCACAACAGAGAATACAATGAAGGATCAAATGAAAGAACCTGTCTCAGAGATGATGCTCGAAACAATTAATGAGTTTGATCAAGAGACTAAGGAAGCAGTTGCGAAGCTAATCACAACTTTTCAAGAATTCGCTGCGAATTCGAACATCCCAAGGGATGCACAGTCGAAGCATCCCAATGAAAGTGGCTCTGGGGAAAGCAACAAATAAGTGTTAGGGGCCTTTTGGGCACATCCCAAGTGTAGGAAGTTTTGATGATGAAGGTACAAGTTAGGAGAGGCCTAACATTGACCAAGTTTTGGGAGAAGCAACTCTGCGATTCCTAGGAGTAGGGTATGGAGCGAAGTGAAGTTGATAGGAAAGGACTTGTCCCCTTAGTAAATACAGAGTACTAAGGATGATTAGAGGTAGTTGGAGAAGCTATGGTTGAAGTGGCGAAATGTCATCTACATAAGCGGAGAGTAAAGAACCAGAATGGTGCAAAGGATGTGCCACTGTAGAGTCAGAGCCACGCGGTCAGAACTGCGACTGTCAGAAGAAGCGTCAGAGTCAGAGAAGCAACGCAAAAGGACAACAAAGCTCCAATGAAGTTAAGGCAAAGCATGTTCAAAAGAATAACCATGCTATTTTGAGTTTAAGGGTACTATGGGGGTTGTCCCATAGTTATTTTAATGTGTGACCTTCGGGAACAATCTATATAAAGGGTAATTTTGTATAAGGAAGGGTTAGATCTTGTTAGACTTATGTTGGGATTTGGTTATATATTTCTATATCTAGACTGATAGAGATATAAGAGAGGAAAAGACTTTGCAGTTGAGTGCATAGAGATATATTGTAGAGAAGAGTCTGCAGCTGAGTGCGTAGACTGGAACTATTACCCATTCCAAGTAATATAAGAACAGTTTCTGTGGACGTAGCTCCCATCTGGGGGGTGAACCACGTAAATATCTATGATGTGTGTATGAATATATGATATGATTTGTGTTCATGTAATGATTATACTTATGTATTTGATTTCATATGCATCTAAATGAGAATGTTATGATAATTAATCGTAACACATGGATATGAACATTGCGAAGTCATGTTAAGTATGATGAATGCGTAGTTATCATAGTAGAAATAATCGTGATTCAGCAAAGTATGCAAGTTGTTGATAACTGGGAAGTGCGAATTTATGTGTTGGTAATGATATTTTAAGTAGATTTTAAGCAAGGGAGACATTACAAGTTCTCCTAACACATCCATGCATCACCAAGGTTACAAAAACTTATTTTGTAACCACCCATCTTCACTTTGGGTGAGACTTCAGCCTGTTCGTAGGTTGATGCCGAAAGGGCCACTGAAGGGGATTTTGTTGGGTCTATAATAAGAACTTTGTCGAACCTAGTTCATCCCATAAAAATAAGTAACCAACACAGAGGTTTCAAACAATTTGTGCACAAAATCACAAAAACTAGTTTCCAATTCCTTCACCAAATTTACTTGCATAAATATATTGAATTCCATGAGATATTTATTCCACAATTAGCTCATACATTTCATTAAACATTTCATTTGAATCCATAAATAAATCATATCAGAGCCAAATAAATTAAATAAACATGAGATAAAGCACTTATCTTTTCCAAATACGCAACCGGAATCCACTGTGCCACATTCCACCCAGTCGTAGACACAATGCAAGACAAAAATCACTTTGCAATGGTCACCCCCAAGCCAGAACCATGATGCCACAAGCAAGAGCGCACTCAACCACAAATTATCTCAAGGAATCAGCCCAAACACAACCTAATGGAAACTATGGCCTCTACTTCCACTCTAGGGCAAATCCAGTGGCTCCGGGACAACAGTCCAACCACAACCCAATGGCAAGTAGCAATTCCAATCCAGGGAGATTCTAGTGTCTCTAGGAAAAACTCAAATCCAATGCAGTGGACCTCAACCCTACTTCCAAACCAGGATCTACAAAGGAAATACATATCTATGTCCAACCTAAAATCCAATGGCAGTGGACCTCACCCTTCCTACCAATCCATGATTTCCAAAGGAAATTCCAGGACATACACCAGTGGCTCCAGTGTAACTCAGCTTGGGCACAATGACCAGCAAGGATATCATACCAAGAGTATCCAAAATCTAACCACAAGTTCCAAAACACAAGCACAAGAGAAAAAGCATGAACCAATACACAAGTGTGACTAGCCAACACAATCCAATCAAATTCCTTCATGAGCAATTTGAATTGGGAGAGAGAGGAACACAAGAATGAGAGTTACATTCCCAGAATAGTAAATTGGAGTTACACATCAGGTGGCTACACCAAGAGACACACTAACCCAACTCAAGAGGGCACACTAGGTGAGAAAGAGAAAGAGAGAGAGACTGTAACACTAATTAAATATAATTTTGGAATAAATGAAACCAAGGAGTAACATAACACGTGAGGGTACACAAACAAGAGGGTCCACCAAGTACACAAGAAGGGTGTATAGCATCAAAATAGACACAAAAACAACGGTAACATGTTTCCCACAACCCCTTGCTCGTAACATCATGGTTTCTCATACTCTTTTATGTGGCATCGGTCGATCCAACTGTTTTATTTTATTTTATTATTTTATAATGTTAAACATAATAAAAATAATAATAATTTGTAAACCGTAGTTCAGCCACCTTGTGCCACTATGTCCAACATAACAACAATAATAATATCTCCAAGGGCTAAACTGGAGGGTATTACAAGATGAGAGGCTCCTACAGGTCCGCAAGACTAGTCATGCCCGCAAGAGAATGAACTCACTCAACGCAAAGCAAGTGACCACTTCACTACAAAGACTCCACAAGAAATCACACTACTCCAAATTTCAAGAATGAAAGAAGGAACAAAGATCTGGGGGAGATACAAAATCTGACACAAAATCCAAAGATGACTAGGTCCAGGTCTGAGCAGGGATCACTACAAAATTTTGCAGTGCGACGGGGTCTACTAGCAGAGCAACGTGCGTCTTTCGGGATCGACGTGGTTTAATACTCAGCCCAGGCACGTCAATGGTGCTCTATAGGACAAAGGTAAATTGCGTCGAGTTCCTAAGAAGCAAATTTTCAAAAACAAAAGCCACAACACTGCTAAACTCAACAAATCTAAGTGGACCTAGGATACCAGGAGCATTCTGGATGACCCAATGACTCTATAAAGGCGGATCCAAATAAAAAATTGACTCGATATACAAGAAATCAGATAAAAGAAAAGAGATAGGTCGGAAAGCAACGTTTTCCCCAATATGGTCGCAAATTTTGTTATAGGATTTTCTTGATCGATGAGGACTAAGATCAAGGTCCCTAGTCTAAATGGTTCAAATTTAGAACAAAAGGGAACAAATTGTACAAACTTTCACCTAGGTAAACGTAATAATAACAATGGATGAGTATAGAAGATACATACCACTGATATAACAACCATTGTAATGATCCAACAGTGGGTACGATCCAACTTCATGCACGAAAGAACTTGTCAAAGATCGGAATGCGACAACAACAAGTGAAGTACAAAGATATAATTGACCTATGCGAGTGACCAAGGAATCTCACAATACACCATCAAGAACATCAAATGTATGGGAAAGAAAATACAATTGTATTAATAGATATAGAAAGAGATTACAACCATTTAGGCCTTGGTGTTGTAGCTTCCTTCCAATGAGTTCTTCTTGCTCCAACAAGTCACTTCCACCTTGAACACAAGAGTCTAGTAGTCTAGAGTAATTCCTCCAACATTTAACTACTACCAATCTTCCTCCTTTCACCCATGGCCCAAGAGTTCATTTTATACGAAAATGTGGATAAGGAGTGGTTGAGAAAAGTATGGTGAATGGATAAGATATGATCTCACTCAATGGTGGAAGTCTATCTATATCCACAACAATAGGAGGTAAAGGTTATGATTCGATATTTCACTCTAGAAGCTTCTCGAAAACCTAGTTTTTTCCCATGGAGACATCTACGCGACCTGTAGTGGAGCAACCTGCGCCAAAAGGAATCAATGCGGGTTTCTATGAAGGAAGATTGCATCATCGACGCGGGTTGACAATGAAGCAGAGTGCGTCGATGGACTTCGACGCCTGTTTCTAGCAAAGAAAAGCGCTTCAAAGCCACAAAAAATTCAAGTTGCAGGGAAAACTAATCAAGGCTCATTCACCATGAAAGTGACTTTAGGGATTGTGGCAAGTCAAGATCCTGGGTTTTTGCATGAGTGACGAAAATTCCATGTAACAGTTAAATCTAGTTAGTAGGATTGTGGACTGGTAGAGGAGGAGTGTTCTCCCTGATAGAGTCATATTGCTTGCTTGGGGGTGACATGAGCAAGTAAGCTTGGCTGCTCATAGTCTACAATTGGGAGTTACGTGGCCATCCCAACTATTGTGCCACAACTATTGTATACCTACTAAGAATTTCATTATGTGTTTTCTAGTTTAGGTTTTGTAAATGTTTTTATGTTACTGCTCTTTTGATACTATTCTTAGTTCATTCCTATATGTACTTCTAGTTATTTACAGAAATATTAATTTATCTTTGTTACTACCTAATGAGCAATTCTTATTAATATTTCCTATTCAATTAATTGTAAAAAACTGTGAGATTATATTAGTCATGAATGTTGCTAATACTAGTTTTATATCATTTTAGTAGTAATATATAAGAAGCTCTAAATTGCTATGGTATTTAAATAGTTAACTTAAGGTACTGTAGTTGTTGTAGATAGTTTATGCTTAGTATATAATAATACATACTTTAAGTTTGTACTCAATCAACATATTTAAATAATACAAGCCAAACCAATCTTTTATATCATAAAAGAAGAGACAATTAAACTATATTATTGCTGGAAACCTTAACATCGTAAATACAACGTAAAGAAGTATTATCACTCTATACGGTTTATTTCTTCGGATTCATAAAAAGAGTATCAACTAATATATTTCACAAACTCAGAGCATCTTGTATTAACACAAATTGAGCAGACTAATCACGGCTCCATTATAAGGATTATTACCTCTCAATTAAAGTAAACCGGTTATAGATGTATACATACAAGTTCAAGCCAATTTACTCTAATCACCTAAACATTAATCGATAGCTACAGGAGAAATCATTCCGCCATCATATTAATACAATGATTATCAAGTCCATCCAAAGGAAATACCAATTTTAAATGAAATGCAAGGAAATATGAACCAATCTCTGTGTCTAAGAGAGTAGTCGAAGGGACTTAACTGAAGTATTCAATAACCAACATCTACATGTACTCAAAATGTGTATCAGACCCAACTTAAACAATGGTTAATAATAAAACAAGTCACAAGTACACCTAGAGGTTAACTAAGTAATAATGCCAAGTGTTGGAGCCAAGGTCGTAACTACGGTAAAGCTGCGAATTTTGGGAATGTTGGAGCCAAGGTCGTAGCTACGGTAAAGCTGCGAATTTTGGGAAAAAAAGCACAAGTATGGAAGGAAAGTGCAAATTTTGGGACAAGCACTAAGTTTTGGGAAAGAAGGAGACGGTGCGCAGTACGGTGCCAGATGGACAAGCTCAGCGAAGATCACGGACCAGAAATCGCGGAGCTCGCGCGCACGTCATACAAGAATGAAGGTGGCTCAGCTACCATAATAAATAAGGCGATGGAGTAGAGGGCTCGGCTACCCTCATTTAAAGGCTAAGTACAGAAGTTATGGTTGCTCGGATCAAGGAGGAGCAACAGACCAGAGCATTGAAGGCGAAGGACAAGCGCCCATACCCACAATCTACGCCGAAAGTCAAGGAGCCTGCAGGAAGCGGCGACATGACTGCAAGCGGCGCCTACAGTACACCTAGCCATGTGCGTGGTTAGGGTTTTTGGGAATCACTGTTGGGAAAGGCCCACAGTTTTGTAAAGGTGTGACCGCCATGGCCACCTATATATATGAATAATTGTAATGGGTAGATGTTAGAGAGTAAGAGTTAGATACTCTTTGGATAGATAGATGTTTAGACTGTTAGATAGTCAGTCTCGAGGATAGATCATGTGTTTATTATCCTTTGCTAAGTGTTTCTACTGAGTGTGTAGAACTAGAGTAGAATCGGATAGCCGAGGAGCTAATCCTTGAGTTGCCAGACAGTCTGTGTGACGTCTGCGCCTTTGTAATCTCTGTAGAGAAGAGACTAGATTGAGAGAAGGGCTCCCAGCTGTGTGCGTGGAGTTTCCTGTAAAGATCTAAGGTTGCAGCTGTGTGCGCAGCATATTGTATAACTCTATGGTTTTCTGGTTAATATAACACTCCCGAGGACGTGGTTTTCCTCGAGGAGAGGAGCTTCACATATTTCCACTTGTTATAATGTTTGCGTGAGTGATTAACTGTTTAAAAGTTCATTACATGTGTATGTAAAACTATCGTATTATCTTTGTGACTGTTTGAGTGAGTTTGAGAAAGTCCCTTGATAGCTATAAGCGTCAAGTAGTGAAGAAGTGGTGGAGCGCTGTCGCTGCAGCGATCGAGGACTGCGATACTGCGCTAGTTGCGCAGGGAGAGGAGGTACTTAACGCTTCGACGCAAGGACTAGTTGCCTTCTGCGCCAGAGAAGAAGGAATCCGCGCAGTCGCACCGAGGGGCCTGCGGGAAAGTCGGACCGCCGATATATGAGGAACCAGAAAAAGGAAGCACAATCTCCGCGTCACCACGGTTAAGGAAACCTGATTCCTTAGCCCCCCATAGCCACTTCGGGTGAGACCTCGAGCTACTATGCAGCTCGTTTCCGAGAGGGCCAGTGCGCCAAGGGGTTAGTTGCTGCGCTTCATGAAAACCCGGGTCTGCCCAAGAAAGCAGCCAACAAATGGTTCCGTTGCCGCGTGACTAAAACTTGCTATTTTTGCAACGTAGAAGGTTGTTGCTCAGCCAACAAATGGTTCCGTTGCCGCGTGACTAAAACTTGCTATTTTTGCAACGTAGAAGGTTGTTGCTCAGCCAACAAAGGGTTCCGTTGCCTTACGACTTGCTGTTGTGAGACTTGTTATTTCGTCGATGCGCGAGATTGAGGAGAACAAATGGTTCCGTTGCCTTGCGACTTGCTGCTGTGAGACTTATTATTTCCGCGACATCTGAGATTGTTGCTGAAGCCAGCACAAGGTTCTGTTACACTGAGACTTGCTCAGTTAACAAATGTGTTACTGGAATCCTACAGCTAAAGAAATTGGAGACTGGTTTGATTTAAAGGCTAAAGAGTTCGCTGAACAAGAAAATAGAAGTTCTACACTCCAAACAGAAGACTGGTTACAGAAGTATATTTATACTGACCTTCACGAAATTTTCTTTGTTACATTCGCACTGGAGTTACACGCTTGGATAGCCAAGTTAGTAGATTCTAGACCTACTGTGCATATTGATCGACCCGTCGCTTGGACGCCTGAGCTAGTCAGTATTGTGAAGCGGATAGACAATCCTGTGTCCCGCACAGTAGACTTTTGGTTGAATAGTCTACTGAAAGGCTTCATCACCGAGTTTGCAGTAGATACAAGAAAGAGTTTCAGTGAAGCTGAGAGGAATTTCTTCCAAGTACACAGAGGTAAGTTCTTAAATTCTCTGAACCTATGGATTAAAATGCTTCTGTATGAAAAAGGAAAGCTATGTATTGCTTCTGATGAATAGCATAGACAAGTAATGTCCGTAGATTCTGATAGTGATCCTGAACTTATTGGTTGCACTCGTAGTGGAAAATGATATAAAGTAGGCCTTGACCAATATTCTTTTGAGTCTAGCCCAGACAATAGCCAAGTCCCTGGACCAAGCCATATAGAAAGACAAGGGAGTGCTCATATCCCTTATCACCCCTTTACACCGCAAAAACCAGACGGAGCTCAGTATAACCCTACAGTAACACCTTCTAGTAGCTCACACGGTACTTCTAGTACCTCTGTACCACCTTTCTTTAACCAGCCCAGAAGCACTGCTACAGCACCCTCACCTCAACCTAGCGCAAGAAGGATGGGTGATGACATGAAGCTGCCAACTTTTAGAGGAACAGGGATAGAAGACCCTGAGCAGCACTGGTTCTTATGTGAAGCCATTTGGACAATCAAGCAAATTAATGATGATGCTGTTAAACTGGTTCAGTTAGCAACCACACTAAGAGAAAGACCCTTGACTTGGTTCATGAAATACTCAGCAGCACAGAATAGAACGCTTGCTGAGGTAAGAAATGCCATGATTCAGGAATTCAAGAAACCTAAATCAGAATCACAGTGTATAACAGAACTCAAAGACATTAAACAGTTACCTACAGAATCAGTATGGGACTTTGACCAGAAGTTCAAAGCCTTGATAGATCAAGTAAGCTTCGAGTTTGCACCACAGCAGCATAAAGAATGGTTCATTGCTGCACTGCTTCCACACATTAGGCTTCCTCTTATGCAACAGAATCTCAATACTCAGGAACAAGCTCTAGAGATGGCTATGAAACTAGAAGCTTCGCCCATTGCGGGAACAAGCAACGATGTTGCGCAGTTGCAGAACCAATTAGCAAACTTAACCTTGCAAGTGCATGATATTAAGAAAGGCAAGGAGATTAAGGAAGAAATTTGGTGTACAAAATGTAAAGCCCAAGGTCATTCAAAGGACCATTGCCCCGTTTTCATAGACTATATTGCAACTGGAGCACCTAACCCTTTACCACAGGCACAAGGGCCTTGGTGTGAAATCTGTAGAACTAGAGGTCATAGACCACAAGAATGTCACTTACTTCAGAAATATGTACAAACTCCAAAGAACCTATATTGTAATTTCTGTAAATCAGTAGGTCATGATGAGAACAATTGTAGAGCATATGATCTTATGATAGAAAGAAAGCCTGATGTTTATAGGGTACAAGCAGAGACACAAGGACCCACAGCAAGTCCACCGTATGACCAAACCCGCGACGCCCGAGCAGGAAATTACAGGGGACGTGGACGCACAACAAATTTTGGCCGCGGAAGAGGACAGATCACTTGTTATAATTGCGGAGCACAAGGTCACTTTGCTAGGGATTGCCAAAATCCTACAACTCTCTGCAGGTATTGTAAATCTTCTGACCATATCATTGAAGAATGCCCTCAGTTACAGGCTAAGATGCAAGCAAAGACCCCACAGGTCAATCAGAATATTCAGTTGATTGCAGCAGAAAAAAGAGAACCAGACCCTACAGTTAATATAGTGACACGCAGTGGAGCAACCACTGGTGCGCAAGAGATGGGAATGGGAAAGCAAGCGACGCAATGGGTGCGCCGTGCTAATATTAAACCAGCCCCACTTAACCTGCAGAAGCAAAAAGAAGCATTCAAGCAAGCTCAAGAGTATTTCTCAGATCCGAGAGCTTCAAGTTCTGCCGCAATTCCGCAGAACAATATTAGATCGCAAGTGCTAAGACAAGACAACCTGGCACAAGAACAGGCCACTACAGCTGGAAGACCTGACGAGGAGCATGCACTAGGCAGTGTTCATGCGTTCCTGTGACAATGTTTAAAATTGTTGCGCAATGAAAAGGCAACTCTAGAACTCCAACACCTGTTGGATCAGTGCCAATAGTCTACTTCGATGAACACACCGTAGTGTGCTGTTCACCAGATTAGGAGTCACATTAGAACTGGAAAAGAGATGAGGCTCACAGCGCAGATTGGAGCATTTGAAATGGACGAAGTTATGTTAGATTTGGGCTCAGAATCCAATGTTCTCACTATGCAAACATGGGAACAGATGGGAAGCCCTCAGCTTACAAGATCCCCTATCCAGCTAAGACTCGCGAATCAGCAACGAGTCTCTCCATTGGGCAGATTACCCAATGTACCTATTGATATTGAAGGAGTCAGAAGCTCTGCAGATTTTGAAGTAATCAAAATCATGGATGATAGTAGACCATACCCAGCACTTTTAGGAATAGACTGGGCATTTGATAATTTGGCTGTCATTAACTTGAAGAAAAGACAGATGACCTTTGAGGATGACCAGATTAGGGTCATCGCACCACTTGATCCTATTCAAGGACCAAGGTATGTAGAACCCATTCGCGCAGAAGAGGAAGCGCGCCACATGGAAAGTTTGTACCAAATGACCACTAACCACAGTGACTATGTCAACCCCACGGCAGATGGCCATATCAGCTGGCGATGCGATAGCTCGTGCACATCAGACTCAGATGCAGGATTGGAAAACTGGCAGAATCGTTTACATGAGGTTTCTGCAAGGCGTTGCGCCATGATGACTAAATCCATTCGATGGATTGGCACAGAACTAACTGACACTCCACTTTTTGATGGTTCAACTGAAGTAACTAAATTCATACAGGAATATGAACAAAAGCTTCCAGAACCGCAGCGCATACAGGCACTGGATGTAGCATTGCGCGCCACACCCGCAAGATGGTGGGTTGCGCATAAGGAGAATATTCATACATGGAAAGACTGTCGCAGATTGATACTGCGCAGATTTCAGGACACCACAGCCGGAGCCCTACGCAAATATGAGGGACAGAGTGACCCCAGGACACACATTGAAGCATGTATTCAGCAATGGTCAGATATTCCGGAAGATGAGTGGGTTCACCTATTCATCCACACATTGGATACAGTTCCAAGGAACTGGTATACTGAAACAGAATTGCGCAAAGGCACTCTTACTTGGCCTCTTATGATGGAAAGTTTTCAACTTACCTTCAGTTTTGAGTCGGAGCATCCAAGTATTGATCAGGCTCTGAAGTATATTAAAAAGAAGGTATTTGAACCATGTCTAGTAACAGAATATTCCCAACCAGATTGGGCTGTCCAGATAGAACATGC
This sequence comes from Larix kaempferi, assembly GCA_027924585.1. Lineage (NCBI taxonomy): Eukaryota > Viridiplantae > Streptophyta > Pinopsida > Pinales > Pinaceae > Larix > Larix kaempferi. Next base: position 162,855 of record BSBM01000225.1, on the reverse strand, counting down.
CCTGGAATGCTATAACTTCACCGCTGAAGATGAGGAGGACGATCCTCGCAACATCAATATCCCAGAATCAGAAGGGACGCGCAATATTGAAGGTCCTGAGCTTGATATTCCTGCCATCACAGAACACATCAAGATCAAGAAGATTAACATTGGTACAGAAGCTGAACCAAAGTTTGCTTCTATAGGAGATTATTGGGATGATGAAACTGTTGGACACGTTTCAGAATTATTGCGTGACTACCAGGATATCTTTCCTACCAAGTTCACAGAGATGAAAGGCATCCTAGGAGAATTAGGAGTGATGCGCATACCTCTGAAACCAGATGCCAAGCCAGTAAAGCAGCGCCCATACAGGTTGAACCCGCGCTATAAAGAAAAAGTCAAAGAAGAAATTGACAAGATGCTTGCAGCAGGTATTATTGAACCGGTAGAGGAAAGCGATTGGATTAGTCCTATGGTGGTCCAAGAAAAGAAAACGAAAGGTGAAATAAGAATCTGTGTCGACTTGCGCAAACTCAATGATGCATCAGCGCACGATCCATTTCCCACTCCTTTCACAGATGAAGTACTTGATAATGTTGGAGGACAAGAGGCTTACTCTTTCACTGATGGTTTTTCGGGATATCATCAGATCAGAATTCATCCGGACGACCGCCACAAGACTACTTTTGCAACTGAATGGGGCTCATTCCAGTATATGGTAATGCCCTTTGGTCTTAAAAACGCACCTGCTATCTTCTCTCGAGTTGTTGTTGCTGTTTTTAAAGAATTCATTCACAAGTTTCTAGAAGTCTATTTTGATGACTGGACTGTATTTGGCCTATTAAAGAACCATATTGCAAATCTGCGCATGATGTTAGAAAAATGTAGACAGCATCAGATTTCCCTTAACTTGAAAAAATGTATCTTCTGTGCGCCCTTTGGTATTTTGTTGGGACATATCGTATGCAGACAAGGACTCCTGATGGATCCTGCGAAGGTTGCCATCATTGCTAATTTACCTGCGCCCAACTCAGTTAAACAATTGCGCACTACATTGGGACATACAGGATACTACAGAAAATTCATCAAGGTTATGCAAAGATCACAGCGCCTATGGAAAGATTGCTCAAAAAGGATTCGAAGTTCCAATGGACAGAGGAATGCCAACAGAGCTTGGACACACTCAAAGAAAAGATGATCACAGCGCCTATTCTAGTTTTCCCGGACTGGAGAAAACCTTTTCATGTTCATGTTGATGCTTCTTCCATAGCATTGGGGGTTGTGCTTACACAGTCTGGAGAAGGAAGTATTGATCACCCGATTGCTTACTCCAGCAGAAAGCTATCTACAGCTGAGAAGAACTACACCACTACAGAAAGGGAAGGATTAGCTATGGTGTATGCTTTACAGAAATTCAGACACTACCTGTTAGGCGCTCATTTTAAAATGTATACTGACCATTCTGCTTTGAAATATTTGGTCAATAAACCAGTGTTAGGAGGAAGAATTTACAGATGGCTACTGCTCTTTCAAGAATATGATTTCGAGGTTATTGTAAAGCCAGACAGATTGAATGCAGGGCCTGACCATTTATCTAGGATAGAGTCAGGAGAGGAACCTACAAGTCTGGAGGACAATCTGCCTGACGCACAGTTGTTTTCTATTCAAGCAGCAGATGAATATTATTCTGATATTCTTGAGTTTCTCACTACCGGGCAAGCGCCGGCTGATTTTACAATCCAGCAGAAGAAGCAACTTGTTGTCAGAGCCGCAGACTTCACTTTGATAGCAGGCCAGCTTTATAAGTTGGGCCCTGACGATGTTTTGCGCAGATGTATCTTACCACATGAAAAGAGCTCTATCATCGCAGAAGCGCATTCAGGTACCGCAGGAGGCCATTTCGCAGGAAAGCCGACCGCGCAAAAGATATTAGCCGCAGGTCTTTGGTGGCCGACATTGCACAAGGATACTAAGGAATTCTGTAAATGTTGCGATGTGTGCCAACGAACAGGAAAACCCTCAAGGAGAGATGAAATGCCACTAAGACCCCAGATCACACTGCGCGCTTTTGATAAATGGGCCATTGACTTTGTAGGACCTATTAACCCACCAGGAAAAAGAACTGGCGCAAGATACATCATTACAGCTACTGAATACCTCACCAGATGGGCTGAGGCGAAGCCAGTTAAGAACTGCGACGCTGCTACGGCTGCGCAGTTCATTTTCGAGAATATTATCACTAGATTTGGATGTCCAGTGATTCTCATGAGAGATCAGGGTACACATTTCCTCAATGAGACTATAGAGGCCCTTACTGAAGAATTTCAAATTAATCACCATAAGAGTACACCCTACCATCCTCAAGCTAATGGTACGGTGGAAGCATTCAATAAAATTCTTGAGAATTCCCTGACGAAGATCTGTAATCAACAAAGAGATGATTGGGACCTTAGAGTCACAACTGTATTATGGGCTTATAGAACCACTTGCAAGAAACTAACAGGTCACACACCTTTCAGTTTGGTGTATGGACAAGAAGCAGTTATGCCCATGGAATACATTATTCCCAGTCTCAGAATTGCGCAAATCACAGAAATGACAGATCCTGATACTATGAATGAAAGACTTTCGCAACTGCTTGCCTTAGAAGAAGACCGACTTTTAGGCGGATTCCATCAACAGGTACAGAAGGCAAGACAGAAAGCTTGGCATGACAGGCACATTAAGCACAAACACTTTGAAGAAGGAGACTTGGTACTCCTTTATGATAGTAAATTCATCAAGTTCCCAGGCAAGTTTCGTGTACATTGGTTAGGCCCTTTTCAGGTGATAAAAATAACAGACGGAGGCGCAGTTCAGCTTGCAAAGCTCGATGGAGAATTACTACCTACAATGATCAACGGGAGTCGGCTCAAGCTTTATCGCGACGGCCACTCCGCTCTGTCGACCTAATATATTGCTAAAGGGATGCAGATGCCCAGTGTAGTTGAAAGAGGCACCGCATTCAGTCTACACGGAAGTTGCGAGACACTCAGTCTCCGGCTTCCTGCGCAGTTCCTAGAAACATCCGCGCATGTCTAAAGTTTGGTTGGAGCGAACATAGTTGCGCTCTTGTGAAGCTTCTCCCCGGACCGTTGAACTATCGCTCTTGCGGAGCTCCCTGTGTTAATTCACCGCTTGAAGAGTTCTCCTTGTGGACTCCTAGAGGCACAGTTCCCTAAGTTGAAAAGACCCGCCGGAAATTTTGAATTACAGCAGTTATGTAGCCGCGTCTGAATAAATGACGGATAAGTCCGCTATTTAAGTCTAGCCGTTCTGACGGATTCGGCTTGATCTCCGAAATATTTGCATTTAACTCAGGCGCCGAAAGCATTAGCTTCTCCCGGAAAGCTGTCAGAGCCCGTCAATCACACTAAATGCACCCCTACGGCGAGGAGGATAGCGTGTTGTCAACTCATCTATAGCCGCCTATAGCTACGTAACCCCACTTGGTCGCATTTACTCACCTCTGGCTATAAATACCTCACACTTGTATAATTTTTGGGTTACTTTCCTCGAGTTGCTATCTTGTTTACGAATCCAAGTTATTGTTTTCAGAGCCGACTTGTGCATAGTATTTCTCCCTTGTTTTCAGCGTCCATATCCTACGAAGGTCCGCCATTTGCTGTCCAAAGTTTTTGTTCCCTACATCAATTCACGACGGAGAACCTGTCAACTGAAGAAGTTGTTCGACGATTCCTGCGCCGAGGCTTAGATTTCGGCATGACTACTCCAGTCACGGCTTCGACCTATGTACATCCTGGTTATCAGGATCCCAGACAATCTCCGGCTACAAGAGCGTCGCCATCGCAGCCAGAAGAACCTGTTCCAGAGCCGTTGGCGACCATGGCGAACTATATTCCGCCGCGTCCAGATGATGCGCCAGAAGTACAGATCCCGAAGAATGCAAAGTATCCCATTCCGTTACCACCACTACCGGCTAGCGTGCGGGTAGAAGGGAAACTATTGGGACACATTCCACTGGTCAAGTTCTCTGATTTCAACCTCGGAGATTATAAGACATACCCTCAGTTCCAGTTAGATCGATATCTGAATGTTGTGCATAATCCCACCAGACAGGTTGACGAGTTTATCCCGAAGGGATTTGCAGCAAATCTTGAGCGCCCTGGACTACTGAATTTGTTGAAGCTACCGCACTTTGGGCGTAGCAACGAAGTCAATGCAGTTGTTAAGACGCTGCTCTCATGTGTTCATGGAGGTTACCTTTGGCTCGGGAGGCCAATTGATCTAAATGTTGATTTAATTCACCGCATCACCGGTCTATCTAAGGCTGGTAAGGATCCCAATATTCACTTTGTGGGAAAGGACAAAGATAGAAAATTGGCTGCACAGCTGGTGCAGAAGTATAACTTGACAAGAGGAGGTCGGCCTTATGACCTCACTACAGTAGAAGATGAGGCACTTCGATTTACAGGAAGTCTGCTTGCAGGCAGACTTCTCACAAAGTGCCGACCGAAGGAAGTTACCGGAGCCGTCGTGGAGCTCGCCATCGCAGCTGCGGAGGGAGAGCAGTACAACTGGTCTCTCTTCCTGCTGAATTCTTTCTTGGCTGATTGCCTGAATGTGCAGGACAATGCAGCCCAATCATTCCATTTTTCCTGGCTTCTAATTTTATGCGCTCTCGTTGGGTGGAAGGAGCCCCCGAATACTCAGTTCCTTCCGCGCCGCGCAGGAGAGGTTGCCGGCATGCGCTACATCAACCTCTGGGGTTCTCCTAATCCCGTGAAGCGCAAGATGAATCGCGCTGTCTTTTGTGAGTACTACTATCTCCTCCGAGATACCATTCAAGAAATGCCAAGGCTGAGCAAGGAGACAGCCACATTATATGAGGGAAAGTTGGCTTTTACTGCCGACATACATCAACTTTACCTCCGCCCTTGCGGCATTCCAGATGAATGGGCGCTAGGCCTTTACAGAATGACTACCGAGGATGTTGAAGAAACCATCAAGTCTTGGTCGGATGAGTGGAGGGAGGCCACCGATCTCGCATCCGCGCTGCCGACCGCCGCTGCGAAAAAGAAGGATAAGGGCAAGGAAGCCCCGGAGCAAAGAAGTGATGAAGGTTCCACAGAACCGGCCACCAAGAAGCAAAAAGTGTCGCATCCCGCTGAGGCTATTCCCTTAGGGATAGACCAGTACCTACACGAGCAATTTCGTGAGCTGCGCAATGCGCATGCTTACATCAGAAGTGCTTTAGATTTGCAGTTCGTAGAACTGAAAGGTCTCGCAGGAAGAGTTGCGCAGACCCATGCGCCAGCATCTACTTCGCAGGCGCCACAAGAAATTCCAAGTGCCGAGCGAGTTGAAGAACTCATTGAAAGGCATACTGTCGTGCATATTCCGACTACCAGCATGACACTTCCAGATCCGCTAACTACACTACAGGTAAGCGCCGTTGGGCCCGTTGAAATCAATTTGTCTCTAATTCCTATAGAGACTCTACAGCTAGTGCATGAGAAAGTTTCTCTTGAGTTGAGAGCTCGAGAGCTCTCTACATTTCAGGAAAATCAACGACTGCAATCGCAGGAGTTAGAGTTGAAGGCAATCCATCAGAATACCTCTGAGAAGCTTGCACTTTATGAGGCACAAGACATCGGCATCAGAAATGCAGTGAATGAGATTGCCCAGGAGTTGCCGACTTGCGAGATTCAACCAGACCTCCCTCTGGTTGAGAAAGTTCAAATTATTGGCGGAAGGGTGAAAACCCTGGAGCAAGAAATAGTTGCTATGGCTGAAGGCCATAGAACCCAGATCGCTGAGCTAGAAGCTCGCGTTGCTGCGCATATTACGGATGATGCGCAGGTACAATTTGAAGCACTGAGCAGAACTTCCACGCAGATGAAAGATCGAGTACAGGAAGCTGAGAACCTGATGAGCCAAGCTATGGAAGCTTGGACGGAGCTTGTGAAGCTCCCTTTTAAAGTTGGACTGTCAGAACAGGTGCAAGCTGCAGAACAATCTCTCACTGTTCTGAATGAAGAAGCTAAGGCCTTAACAGGATTAGCAAAAATGAAGAAAATGAGTGAAGTGCGCAAAATGCAGCAGCAACTGCACAAGCTCAGAACTGAAGATGAGAAGCTCACCAACAGCATTCAGCCATTCATGGATGAGTATGCTGAAATCGTTGCCCAGGTTGAGACAAAAATCAAAGAGATTGCTGAATCTCAGGAGATCATTGATACTATCACTAAAGAAGAAGCCACCGCAGAAACGGTGCAAACAGCTGTAGAGTGTGTCGATGAATTGGACTCCGCTATTGCGAAGTGGAAGAAAGCATTCGCGGAGACACAAGCAAAAGCAGATGCGCAAATCAAGCGACCACACGCCAGTGCGAGTGGCTCGAGGGCGAGCCACAAGTGAGTGTTAGGGGCCTGTTGGAGCCAAGGTCGTAACTACGGTAAAGCTGCGAATTTTGGGAATGTTGGAGCCAAGGTCGTAGCTACGGTAAAGCTGCGAATTTTGGGAAAAAAAGCACAAGTATGGAAGGAAAGTGCAAATTTTGGGACAAGCACTAAGTTTTGGGAAAGAAGGAGACGGTGCGCAGTACGGTGCCAGATGGACAAGCTCAGTGAAGATCATGGACCGGAAATCACGGAGTTCGCGCGCACATCATACAAGAATGAAGGTGGCTCAGCTACCATAATAAATAAGGCGATGGAGTAGAGGGCTCGGCTACCCTCATTTAAAGGCTAAGTACAGAAGTTATGGTTGCTCGGATCAAGGAGGAGCAACGGACCAGAGCATTGAAGGCGAAGGACAAGCGCCCATACCCACAATCTGCGCCGAAAGTCAAGGAGCCTGCAGGAAGCGGCGACGTGACTGCAAGCGGCGCCTACAGTACACCTAGCCATGTGCGTGGTTAGGGTTTTTGGGAATCACTGTTGGGAAAGGCCCACAGTTTTGTAAAGGTGTGACCGCCATGGCCACCTATATATATGAATAATTGTAATGGGTAGATGTTAGAGAGTAAGAGTTAGATACTCTTTGGATAGATAGATGTTTAGACTGTTAGATAGTCAGTCTCGAGGATAGATCATGTGTTGATTATCCTTTGCTAAGTGTTTCTACTGAGTGTGTAGAACTAGAGTAGAATCGGATAGCCGAGGAGCTAATCCCTGAGTTGCCAGACAGTCTGTGTGACGTCTGCGCCTTTGTAATATCTGTAGAGAAGAGACTAGATTGAGAGAAGGGCTCCCAGCTGTGTGCGTGGAGTTTCCTGTAAAGATCTAAGGCTGCAGCTGTGTGCGCAGCATATTGTATAACTCTATGGTTTTCTGGTTAATATAACACTCCCGAGGACGTGGTTTTCCTCGAGGAGAGGAGCTTCACATATTTCCACTTGTTATAATGTTTGCGTGAGTGATTAACTGTTTAAAATTTCATTACATGTGTATGTAAAACTCTCGTATTATCTTTGTGACTGTTTGAGTGAGTTTGAGAAAGTCCCTTGATAGCTATAAGCGTCAAGTAGTGAAGAAGTGGTGGAGCGCTGTCGCTGCAGCGATCGAGGACTGCGATACTGCGCTAGTTGCGCAGGGAGAGGAGGTACTTAACGCTTCGACGCAAGGACTAGTTGCCTTCTGCGCCAGAGAAGAAGGAATCCGCGCAGTCGCGCCGAGGGGCCTGCGGGAAAGTCGGACCACCGATATATGAGGAACCAGAAAAAGGAAGCACAATCTCCGAGTCACCACGGTTAAGGAAACCTGATTCCTTAGCCCCCCATAGCCACTTCGGGTGAGACCTCGAGCTGCTGCGCAGCTCGTTGCCGAGAGAGCCAGTGCGCCAAGGGGTTTGTTGCTGCGCTTCATGAAAACCCGGGTCTGCCCAAGAAAGCAGCCAACACCAAGTCAACTTCAACTTCACAGATCGAGCCTTGGAACTCTTAAGGGACAAGCCGTTATAGTTAGGAAAAAATCCATGTAAGTAGAAGATATAACCAAGCAAGACGACCCAATCTAGTAAAAGTGGAAGACTCTGGATAGTGTTTTAATTAAATATTTAAGAAGTGTTCGATGAGGTTGAAACCCTAACCAGTATTACCTTGAGTGAACAACCACAGCAAGAATTCACACATATGTATAATTATTTGTATAATTATAATTATATTGGCTGTCTTTTTTAATTTCTGCAACATATTTTGAAGGTGTATTGAAGGATCCACTAAATAAATACTTATACCGTGGTTGACTTTGTGCAACTGGTGCACGGTTTTCTTAATAGAGAAATAACTTTTTTTATTTTCTTCATTGTTCTCATTTTCCATAAAGGCCATGAAAATAACTTATTTTGGTTTGTCGTCGCAATCACTTTCCTTGGATAAATTACTATCTTCCTCAGTGTACATACTCTTCATTTGTTTTGGAACTTTCTTCCTATTCTCATATATGCCTTGAGTGTGCGCCAACCTTCGTTCATTGTGACTAGCCTTTTCCCCGTTGTCATTATATCTATCTTTCTTATATGAATACTTTGAAGCAAAGTGGCTTACTTTTCCACATCTAAAACATGAGAAAGTTAATTTTCCCTTGTACTTACCACATCCTCTTTTCAACTTTCTCACAAAGTTTGATTACTCCTCATCCAATTCATCATAAGACCCTTTGTCATGTTCGTTTTTTGCTTTCCTGGTGACTTTAAAAGCAACTTCCTTTCTGATAGGATTTTCCCTTTTAGTTATCATCTCATACATAGTCAGAATTCCTTGAAGCTCATCCTTTGTCAGGTCTGCAAGATTGGCTCTATCTTCTAACATAGATACCTTTTACTCAAATCTTGGAGGCAGAGTTCTTAGTATATTCTGCACAATTGATTATTCAGCTAGTTTAACTCCAAGACTTTTGATGGAATTAACCAATTCATCAACTTGCAGGAAATACAAAGCAATATTTTCTTCATATTTCATTTTCAAATATTCATACAATCTAGAGTAATTTTGCAGCTTCTCCTGCTTTATTTTCTCGTCACCTTCGTAGACATTTCTAAGTTTATCCCGTACATCCTTAGCTAAGTCGCAATTCATGACTTTAGTGAATTCAATTTCTGTTAACCCACATAACAATGCATTCCTAGATCTTGCATTACATTCATATTGTATTTTTTTCCCAACTGGATCAATTGGTGGGGTTGCTAGAACGTTATAACCATTGCAATGGATTTCTAGACATAATCTCCGAGAGATTGTAGATATACTTCCATTCTTATCCTCTAGAAGGTGTAGTTGGTGCCATCAAATCTTGGTTCCCTATTGATGGAGACACCTTCCTGCTTGTCCATATCTGTGCATAGATCTATCTTCCAGATGTTAAGTTGTTACTAAAGACACCAACCCTGATACCAATTTTTGTAATCTTATTAATACTGAGAGGGGAGGTGAATCACTGTTAGCGCAGTTATGAACAATTTTTACTTCATATCAGATTTATCTTTAACTTTCACATAAACAAAAGAATTCATCCACACATGCGCAAAATACAGAACACACGGATTTTTACGTGGAAACCCAAACAGGAGAAAACCACGGAATGATCTCTTATTATAAATATTGCATTCATGGAAGCACCAACTTCCTAAGTTCTTCAGCATCAACTAGAAGGAGGCACTGACCCCTTTCTCCTTGCCCCATACTACCACCCTGATATGAAAGAAGAAGATATGATTTGTTGTTCTTCTGATCTGCGCACTCTTCAGACTAATTGTTGTGTGTTATGTTGTGTACACCCTATGTATGTTGTAATATTATTGTCGTTGTACTACATACTTCACTTGACTTCACACTTGACTTATCACTTCACAACATTACAATTGACTTCATACATCATAAATTGTGTTTTTCTTCATTAGATTCTGCAGTCTGCACTCAGGTTTAGTATGCCGTTCTGTTTTTGTGCATCTGCAACTTCAATTTATACTGCACATCTTCTGTTGTGTTGCTCTGACTTCGCGCATCAGTATCATATTAGTTTGCACACCTTTTTTTATATTACCCTTTTGTCTTGGTGCATCAATATTTAGATAATCTGTGACCTTCTGTGCATCATCTTTGATTCAGCCTCTCTATTATTTGCACTTGTTTCAGATCATCCTTATCATAATGTGCATCCTTTACTATGCAACAACTCTGTCTTATTACATCAGATAAACTACTTCACTTCGTGCATCACTAGTTATACTTCAAGTTAGTATTGTGCACTTTTCTTAGATCATCTGTGACTTTCTATGTATTGTCTATGATATTGTCGTTCTATTCTCATGCACTTGTGCATCCTCTGTAGTTCTGCATTTATTTCTTCAAACATCTATCATAGATAAACTACATCATTATGTGCACCATCAGCAATTTTGTTCTTATGTTCATGTGCACCGGACTCTCTGCTAGATCATGTTGTTCTGGTTCCATGAGCCCTTGAAGCCCCAAAATAAGAAGCTTGCTAAATCTGTATCTTTCATTCTTTAGCTCATAAGCTTACTTCAATTCTCCAACTTGGATTCTTATTTAGACTTGTCCTGCATGGATGGTATGTCCACAAGTTGGTTGTGGCTTCCCTTGTTCCTTGCTTCACGGTTCATGCTTCCGCCACTTGTCATGTTCTGCACCACTGAGGTGACATTTCTTGTGGGTATTGTGCATACTTGGTTCTTTTCCTAGTGGGTCTTGTGCCCTTGCGGTGTGGTCTTAAGACATTAATGTACCATCGTTTGTGGGACTTGCACACTTACCATATGCATTGATGTATTCTTTATGTACTTCTTCAAACTGGATTTCATATGCTTCTTAAAACTGGCACAGGAATACTAAATCCTCTTTGACATCAATGACAACCAAAGTTCAAGACGAAGTTCCCATTTATGCAGCTAAAAAGAAATCTTACCTTGCAAAAACAGGCATGATACCACCAGTTTGAGAAGTAATAGCTTCGAATAGCAGTGGTTAAAATTTTAAAGGGTACATTGTTACAATCACAAGATGGTTGTGGCCAAGACGACATAACCGATCGATATAGATAACAAGTATTAAAGGTCTCAGTCAACCTTATAATATAACCACAGTATTAAAACAAATAGAACTAGGGATTTGAAATCACCATAACAATGCATGCAAAATAAATACAAGAGTTTTATCATATACACCAAAATTATATAACCTTTATTTCTAAACAGAGGAAAAGCTCTCAAATTCGAATTACAACCATTGGCATGAAACCAAGAACAACATAACGATAATGAGGTTCGAAACCCTAAACCCTATGCAAGGTAATGACAAAGAAAAGAAACAAATCCAAGGACTCACCCAAAACCTAGTACCCTGAAGTGGTATATCTAGGAACTCGAAGTACCTTTGATGGAGGACTTCTTACCTCATCGATAGGCTGGGTACGCGGTACAAGAAGACCTGTAATCATCCAAATGCAATGGTGTAATTCATAGTTCAAGAGTAACAATAATAAAGGAATGACAATTCAAAAACCAGTTCTTTCTTACCTGCCACATTAGGGGCCGGGAATAGAACCATGACCAAGGAAGTCTTCAAGACAATGATGGAATGCCACCTGTAACAACACAAGAGATAAATAAAAAATCATTATGAAATACAATAAGGATGATCATACTGATAACAAGAATGAAAGTAAAGACGTTAGCTTACAGAGCCTAGACAATGGAGTGTTGCTTATCAAGCTTGGTGGGTACCTCGCATCATAGAGGTCCACCATTAGTGCCAAGAATAACGTCCAACAACAATCAAACTTATTGCGAAGAGAAGTAATGATGGAACCAAGGAATAACTAAGACTTCCAACAAGATATTCAAACTAGTCACAAGATACGAGAGTAAACATAGAGAGCGAAACACTAGTTTCGACTAGAGGCATGAGCTTCGGAGGCCATCAATACAAAGGAACAAAGAAATCAAAGAGGCGACCTAGGGAAAAAACATAGGTAACTTGAGAACCAATGACGTTAATGCACTGTCACTCAACTGTATGTCTTAAAGAAACTAAAGGATGTTGCATTAATTATTGGGATGAACATGTACAAGATGGAGGATACAGTCATCAAACCTTGACGACAATTTACCCAAGTTAAGCGATGTATATCCATTAGATCGAATTGCTAGAATAAGAGGCATGACAAGTGGAATGCCATCTCAACCGGCAACCTATGCCATAGATATACAAAGGATCAACGTGCTAAATTCTGAATAAATGCGGCTTAACTAGAGTTCGGGTGGGTGTACGCAGATCATCAGTGTCCCATAACTTAAATAGTAGCCTAGTGATGTTTAGAGGAATTCTAGTGAGTAGGTGAGCTTATAGGTTGCTTGCTTAATAAAGTTCATAGTAGATAACAGCTCGTTAATGAGCCAAGGTAAGAGATCCATTTTAGATAAAATACCACTACAAGTGTGAGGGAGTATCTGAGACTTAAATCAAGAGTCCCATGAAGAACTCAACTATATAAATAAGACCGTGACGATTAAATAACAATATAACCATGTTATTTCTATGGACACGAAGTAGCCCAACGGCGTAAGGAGGTTTTTAGGACAACAACAATAACAGTTCAAGATGGTAATAATAATAATCTATTTTTAAGGTCACCGCCAAGAGAGACACCAATTTGGTGTATGAGACCCCCTTGTTTGTGGAACAAGGGACCCGCCTCTACGCAACGATTTAATTGCTAAAGTCTACAGAGTTGTACATACCCTACCCCCTTCGTATTTGAACCTATGACCTCCTAGGAGGAAACACATACTCTTAACCGTTAGGCCCACTTAGGTTGTATAATAATAATAAAAATTAGTTGTGATTTTTTGGACACATTAAAATGAATACAAAGATTTTTTCTCGTGAAAAATAAAACCCACAAGTGCATTAATTGTGGTGATATTTTCTTCTTACGAGTAAGATGAAAACCCCTTGGATAATAAAGTGGCTCCCTTAAACCACACACAAGATAGCAAGTAAAAAATTGGAACCCTAGACTCTTATATTAAGCATGCATAATCATTCAAGCATGAAAAGGAAGGAGAAGATATAGATAGCTTACCTCTAACCTGAAAGTTGTCTTAGCTCCAGTTCTAAGCTTGATGTCCAAAGCTATTGATCCTGCAACATAATGGAAACCAAGCTTCCAAACACAAGTGCATCAACAAGATCTAATATAGCATATCACATATCAATAAAAGAGACATGATATGGGAGAATAGGCCAAGTTATTAATAAGAAAGCTCAAAGTAGCCATACAAAATGCTATACTCGATTTCCAAAGTAGTAGCACCTTCTTCCAAGCTCTCCTTCATCACCTTTGCAAGACTCTTAAGATCAAGATGACCTCCTCATGAGTGTTCTCCAAGAATTACAGGACCATAGGTTTGGTGTTTCCAAGATCAAACCCCCATATAACTCATGGATGGCCTTCTTTTTATAGGATTTGGGAGGCAAACCACTAAGAGGATATTGTGGATTTAAGTGAGGAAGATGTGGATCAAGGATATCAAACATGTCAAGGAGGGAATGTGAGAGAGGATTCAAAGGGGGACCTCATCCCATGATAATCTCCTCGAGATCCAAAATCCAATATCTAGAGAAAATGGCTATTCAGGGATTTTCGTACCCCTATAACTAATCAAAGCGCGAAAATGACGAAATTTTCGCTCCCCCATAGGCATGCAAGGCGTGAAAAAGATGTAATTTTCGTTCCTAGGAACAGTAGCAGGGTGCGAAAATTCCAGTAAGAGGCATTTTTTGGAGGTGGTTAAGGTGGGTTCGACCCCTTGTTTGTTGGATTTGCTTCCAAGTGTGACTAGGGAAGGGACCAACATTAGAATGAAGGGTCCTAACACCCTTAGGAGGCATAAACATCATGTTTTCCATGGTGGTGAAACATGCAGATCCTCACTTACACAGGGTGTGGCAATTTGAGGTATAACATTGATCACTTACCCATTTTCAATTATAATAGTTTAAAAACATATAATTTTGTTCATATGCATTGATATAAAGAAAAATATCATGTTGGTTTCATTTGATATGGATAAACCATTTTTTATGATATAACTTATATATTGCATAATTGAGAAGCATTTATTTCAACCTAGAGATTTGGAATTAAGGGTGATAATTATTGATGGACTTAAGATTTGGATTGGAGAATAAAGCTTTTAGATGTAGATTTTTTCTAAAGATAGATTATTTGAAGAATTTGTGTTTAAAGGTCAAAGTCTCTCAAGGGGAAAAAAAGAAAAACAACAAACACAAAATATGGAGACATAATGAGAATAATTCCTTAAATGTGGCTCTAAAAAGTGATGCATAATATTACAACCTAGAGCATCAACAAAGGTTCCTAACCCCCAACCCCTCAACTAAATTCTCCCTCAAGAAAATAAGAAATTATAGTCTAGGTTATTTTTGTGAAGATAGGAACCCAAATAGCTTTCCATGATTGTTCTCCATTGAAACATAGTAGTTTTACTAAGGTGCTTGAAATCCTTTACGGTAGATCTATTTACCAACACAACTGTTGTGAATGGTTTTTCATGAACAAGTGAAAAATACACCTACTGAGGGGTTTTGCAATTCTTAGTATTAAACCAAAAGGAAAATAAATTAAACTAGACTAGACTAAATCAAAGAAATCAATTCTTAGACATGCATGGAAGATCTATTCTAAAACCAATCATAAAAGAGACATGAAACATGTGAAAGAATGGTATTTTATTGTTATACAAAGAATATGTTGTTACAATCACACCTTTGTATCGATTATGAAAGCTACAACACCTACAAAGCTAATCCAAGGGAGGGTTCATCGATATCTTTTATATCCCAATATCCAACCATGTGACTAATGGAAGATCTCACGATGGTGAAAGTAGAAAAGGAGGAATGGCCTCTTTTGTGCAGGATGACAAAATTATTGTATCATAACAGTGCTTTGAGAACATCATATGGAGATTTGGAAATGGTAACCATGAGGGTTGCTTTTATAGGAAAAATAGTGGTAAAAAATGAGGTATGGTTCAAAATGGGGATACTCTCCATTCCATTGATGACATAGTAGAGAGGTTAGGGTTTGGAAGACCATATCAATGGTTAATTTCGACCTTGTCACTCATATTTATCCACTTTCAGTCATTACTTCCCTTATGGAAGTGTGAAATATTGAATGACAACAAAAAAGTGCTTTTGTGGACCAGGTCATGGGTTTTTGGGAAAAAGGTGTGACCTAGGTTGCGACTTTTGAAGAAAGAGTCGTGACTTATGAGTTATGGTCAATTTTGAGTTGAATTTTGGTTTTTGGTCATTTTATTTAGGTCACATGGGTGAAATGAGGTGGAAATGGTGCTAATATTTTTGATAATGATACATAATGGTGATGAAACTCATTACAAAATAGGTGAGAAAAATTACACTATTAACAACAAGAGATGCATTCTATTTTGAGCATTAATGCTTAGGTTGAGACCCTTGGCTTGATGGACAACTTGACCAATAACCCCTCCCACCCTTCACCCCCACCCCTTTTAAAGTATGTGACATGGATATGGACTCAATGATATTAAAGGAGGCACTCCCTCATTCACATGTTATCATGATCGAAAACCCATTAGGGAAATGAAATGGTGGTGCAAATAAGGAAGATTAGGGAGCAAGGCCATAGATGTTACTAAAGACTCAATTAAGTTCAAATCAATTTGTCGAATATAAAAAATTAGAAAGAAAAGGGACACAAAGAGAACTTGACAATGTATAAAAGTCCAAACATATAGATTTAAAAGTA
The DNA here is from genome assembly GCA_027924585.1 of Larix kaempferi. NCBI lineage: Eukaryota > Viridiplantae > Streptophyta > Pinopsida > Pinales > Pinaceae > Larix > Larix kaempferi. Next base: position 147,031 of record BSBM01000225.1, on the reverse strand, counting down.
AAAAACATAATATCTTTAAATATTCTTAAAGAATCAAATTCAAATATAAAATTCAAATAACAAAATTTGACCTTAAAATAGAAAACATTATCATCAATCATTTAAATTTAAATAAATATTTTAAAAAATGAAAATACAACTCTAACCAAAGTGATAAGTACAAAATAAACATAATAACAAAAAACCAACATGATGTAAATTTCTCTATTTATTATACAAAAGATTCAAGGAAAAACCTACCAATAAATGGTTTTAGCACCTTTGTCATTAATTCCCTACTTATTGATGCATTTGAGTTTAGGTGTTGAAAACATTCTCTTGTTACATCGTGGTGATTATGCGTGTACTAAGGTTGTGAAAAACATGAAATCTTGCAAATACTAGGAAGTGGAGTGAAAGTGAGGAATTACAAACACTTTGGTATTGTCATCCACTCTATGATCCATGCTTCCTCGGGAGAAACATTGTGATCTAATAACTCTATATAGTCTAGTTTGAAACACTTGTAAACAAACACTATGGTTTAATTTGTCCTTATGTTGTAAAGGTCAAAATGAAGTAATGTTTAAATTTATGGAAATGTGTACATTGCTATAAAGTTTATATTTTAATTTGTGACTCACGATCATGATTGTGAATTTTTTAATTTTTTCAAGGTTTGGACTTTGTATTGTCTCAATCACAATGATAGATAAGTAACGTTCAAGTTTATTGAAATGCTCACATCTCCAATAAAATTTAAGTTAAAAAATGGAATTTGTTTATTTTATTTTAAAGTTTATTGAAATGCTCACATCTCCAATAAAATTTAAGTTAAAAAATGGAATTTGTTTATTTTATTTTCATATTTTGAACTTTCTTGTGTGTGACTATTGTCTTTGCTTAATGTTGTTGTTGCTTTCATATAAGGCTAATGATCATCTTTCAAAAAGTCTAGAGATGCTTATCTTTTTAATGGATTCTGAAAAGATAAGATCTTTGGATGCTCCTTAACACATTCACATGGATAGGTGTGAAAGGGATGCAATGAACTCATACTTGACACTGAAATTGAAAGTGAAAGGGGAACAACCTTCAATATGTTAACAAATGTGAAAGTGAAAGTGAAAGGGGAACAACCTTCAATAGGTTAATAAATGTGTTTTGTTGTATATGGATGTGGAAAAAAAATAAGATCTATAGGTGCTCCTTAACATAGGATAACATTGACGAGTGTGAAAGGGAAGCAATGAAACTTCATAATTGACAGGGAAAGGGGGACAACATTCAAAAGGTCAATAAATGTGTTTTGTTGTATGTGGATCTTCAAAAGATAAGATCCCTAGGTGCCCCTCAACACAATTAAATGGATATGTAAGGAACCTTTATCCCTGATTGTGATATCTTAAGGTAGAGAACATTTTTTTTTTCTTACAATCATATTGTGTGTTGAATAATAATTAAAGGATTGCGGTGACATTCGATGCGGCTGGGAAGAACCTTTTTTTCTCTTACAATCATATTGTGTTGAATAATATCTAAAGGATTCCGGTGGGCAACTTGGAGAATTTGAAAGGTTAATTCTCCTCTCTAGAATAATACATTTGTCAGTATATGTATACAAAAAAGCATGGGCATAATTCTACTTGGACATTATAATAATTATATTGAAGTTGGATTGTTGCATAACAGTGAATCGGTCGATTGTATCTAATTTAAATTTTTTTTTAAATAAAAAATATTAAGTTCAATGAATTTTATTTTCATTAAATAAAATTAAATAGTTTATGTAATAAAAAATTATTTTAATTTATGTGTTATTTTATTTTATAGTAAGTTTTTAAAAGATATAAAAGTTATCATAATTTAGTTGTTACATTTGTAGCGAGGATAGTTATTACTGGCAACTATTCGCAAATGTGAGTTGACTCATTATTATGATTAAAGAAAACCACACCACTTAAAATAACCCACTAGTGATTCATATGGGGGTAGAGTTCCACTCCTTCCAGATGCCTCTAGGTCTTGGGTCGTTAACTTGTTTCCTTACATCCAAGGAAAATGAGTTTTCAACCAATCAAAAGCAGTTTTTGGATCTTATGGTAAGCAATCTTAAGATATTGCCCTAAATAATTTCTTTGAAATTAATTTAATGAAACTATGTGATAAAGACACATAGTTTTATCATTGGCGTGAATGATATGCATAAAATGAAATTTAGTTTTAATTAATAATCTAATTTTAAGGTTACAACTTTGTGTATGAGATCTCTTTGTTTGTGGGATAAAGGATCCCTTTATGGAACAATTTGACTATTAAACTTTATGGAGGTGTACATACCATACTCCCCTTCGGATTTAAAAATTTTACCTTCTAAGAGAAAATGCGTGTTAAACAAAGATGTGTAGTATTTATTTATTTTATGTGATGTAATAATTGGGTCTACCTTGGTTGGTTATGATAGGGAGTATAATCCTTCGTCAGGTAGATTCAATTTCCACAAGTGATATGTTGAATTCTTAATAACTATATTATAATATGATATAAATTTCCACAAATAACATATTGAACTCTTAATAAATATGTCATAAATATATCATGATAATGATTTTAAATTCTATGTTGATACACTTTTGAGCTTCTACAAATCTAAGTTATCTCAGATACCATATTTTAAATAAGAAAAAGTGCTCGATAAGTTTCCCGAAATAAAGAAAAATAAGCCTAGAAAAAGAGAAAAAAAATTAAAACTCATTGGAAAAAACAATACAACTCTAAGTATGTATAAAATAATGTAAAGTCTTTTAAAATCATGGCCTTAACCAATCATCCAAAACATATGTGCATGAAGATATCCAACTTGATACTGACGGAACTTACATTATCTTCTGATTAAACACGTGATAGCAAGGATGAGTGCAAATCTTAAATCACATTTAAAATGTTTACACTTTGCATTAAATTTGTTTAGGTTTTTATCAACTCGAAACTGGTGTTTAAAAACAATTGAAATACCATTTTCTTATTTTCTTAAGTTTTATTTATTTGTGTTACATATAAATTATGTAATTTATATTTAATATTGCAGGTTGATAAAATAATTAGGAATGATGTGACATTGCCTTTTATATATATATATATATATGAATAATTATTATTTTGATAAATATTAAATTTATTATTATTATATTATTGATTTTGTATAACATATTATATTGGAGTTATATATGGTGACATTTTAGTTATGAATATAAGAAAAATGTTATAATCTCTTTAATATTAATGTAGATTTATCTTAATTGTGAATCTATCATGCATTGATAGGGATCAAATATTTCTAGGTGTAAACGTTTTTTTATATAGACTCACAGTTAAGAAAGATTTACATTGGTGATAAACTATACTACAAAATAAAAAAAGATGAATGCCACCATGATTATGAAAATGCATGTAACTTGCAAAAAGGTAAAGATAGACAAATTCCATAATATATATATTAAGCAATTAGCTATATTAATCCATAAAATTGGATAACAAAAGACCTCTTGTTTAAAACAGGTAGAACTTCATACTTGGATAGAGAAAATCTTCCTTAGATTATATGCAAGTAGAGAAATAAGTATCTAAGTTTCATTAATTATGTTAGTTTTAATGTGTGTTTGTGTTGAACTTTAGTTTACGATCATTATTGTAAATTTTTGTAACTTAATATTTTATTGTTTTATTTAAGCACCACATCTCAACTCCACATTGAGCACATAATTACACTTCTTCCTCATACTCACCTCTAAACACAACTAGGTTGTAAAATGCATCTTATATTATGACCCAAAGGGGTATATATGAAGTTAAATGTATATGATATGATTCCAAGGGGGCATTTATGAGGTTAAAAGTATATGCAATGGAGTAAATGTATATGTAATAAGTGTAGCCTAATAAAAAAAACTAACATATAAAATGAGTGAATATATAGAGAGGGGTAATGTAGTCATTATCAAAGGAACATATGAATTAAATATATAAATGTATTGGGGTCATATCATATACATTTAATTCCATAGATATTTGTTGGATTATAAAATACTATATGACATTAAAATACTTAGCATTTTAAAATTATGGTAAGTAATCTTAAGATATTGCCTTAAATAATTTCTTTGAAGTGAAGTTAATAAAACTATGTGATAAAGACACAGTTTTATCATTGGTGTGAATGGTAAGCATAAAAAGAAATTTAGTTTTAATAATAAAAATAATAATAATATAATTTTATGGTTACAAACTTAGTGTATGAGATCTTTTTGTTTGTGGGACAAAGGATTTATCGATGAAACGATTTGACTATTAACTTTTGTGGAGGTGTGCATACCATACTCCCTTCGGATTCAAACATCTGACTATCTAGGAGAAAACGCATGTGTTAAATAGATATATATGATATTTATTTATTTTAAATTTATGATAATAATAATTAGGTCTACCTTGGATGGTTACTATATGGAATCTTATTCTTCTTAATTTAAGTTCAATTTCCACAAATTATATGTTGAACTTTTAAAGAGTATATTATGATATGACATAAATTTCCATAAGTAACCTATTAAACTTTTAATAAATATATTATGATAATGACTTTAAATTATATATTAATACAACCTCGAACTTCTGCAAAATCTAAATTATTCTAGATACTATATTTTAATTAAAATAAGAAACCATATTTTACTTAAAATAAGAAAAAGTGCTTGATAAGTTTCCGCGTAGAAAAAAACAAATAGAACTTATTGGAAAAAAACAATACAACTATGAGTATGTATAAAATAATGTAGTCTCTAAAATCATGGCCTTAACCAATCATCCAAAACATATGTGCATGATGATATCCAATTTGATATTGACGGAACTTACATTATATTCTGATAATAACACGTGATAGCAAGGACATTGTTAATATTTTAGTTATAGTATTGGCTTTGGTTCAATATTTTTCTTAGTGCAAATCTTAATCACAATTAAAATGTTTACACTTTTGGTTCAATACTTTTTAGTGCAAATCTTAATCACAATTAAAATGTTTACACTTTGTATTAAATTTGTTTAGGTTTTTTGTCAACTGGGTTTAAAAACAATTGAAATATTAGGTAAAAATTAATATTATTATTATATTTTTGATTGTGTATAACATATTATATTGGGGTTATATATATGGTGATATTTTAGTTATGAATATAAGATAAATGTTATAATCTTTTTAATATTAATGTAGATTTATCTTAAGTGTAGATCTATCATGCATCGATAGGGATCAAATCTCTCCAGGTGTAAACTCTAAAAACTCGAGGAAAATTTTTGACTTAGGGGATTTTACCTCTGTAGATCCACAATTAAGAAAGATTTACATTGATGATAAACTATTCTAGACAAAATCATAAAAGATGAATGCCACCATGATTATGAAAAAGTATGTAACTTGCAAAGAGGTAAAGATAGTCAAATTCCATAATATCCATATTAAGCAATTAGCTATATCAATTGGTAAAATTGGATAATAGAAGACATATTGTTAAAAACAAGTAGAACTTCATACTTGGATATAGAGAATCTTTCCTAGATTATATGCAAGTAGAGAAATAAGTGTCTAAGTTTCATTAATTATTTTAGTTTTAATTAATTGGAGTGTGTGTGTGTGTGTCAGTGTTGAACTTTGTGTTGAACTTTAGGTTAGGACCACCATTGTAAAAAAATTAACTTATTATTTTATTTAAGCATCACATCTCAACTCCACATAGAGCACCAAATTACACTTCTTCCTCATACTCGCCTATTGATACAACTAGGTTGTAAAATGCATCTTATATTATGACCCAAGGGATATATATGAAGTTAAATGTATATGATATGATTCCAAGGAGGCATTTATGGGGTTACACGTATATGTAATGGAGTAAATGTGTAGCTTAATAAAGAACCAACATATAAAATGAGTGAATATATAAAGAGAGGTAATGTAGTCATTATCGAGGAAACATATAAATTGAATATATAAATGTATTGGGGTCATTGGGCCGAGAGGCGCTCTACAGCCCAGTATGGGGGAGATCTTGTTAGTCGAGTGTTTGTCGAGTTTGTCGAGTAACAAAATAATACAAAGTAAACAAAAAAAGAATAATACAAAGTAAAAAGTAAATATGAGACTTAAACTAGAGACTTTACTTTTTATTTTTAATACAAAGTAAAAAGTAAACATGAGACTTTGTTGAATGTTTGTCCAGTAACAAAATAATACAAAGTAAACAAAAAAAATAATATAAAGTAAAAAGTAATAAATATTATGTGGGCCATAAACAAAAAAGAATAATACAAAGTAAAAAGTAAATATGAGACTTAAACTAGAGACTTTAGAGCTTAGGATTAGGTGGCTCAGGTATTGCACTCAAGGAGCTATTCAAGGAGAGGTTTGCACCTAGGGAGATTTGATCCTTCTCGGCGCTTGATAGAGTCTAGGATTTGGATCTAGACTGGTATCATATACATTTAATTCCATATATATTTCCTGGATTATAACATTTTTCTTTTTTACTTCTTTTTTAATGTAGTTAAAATACTATATGACATCAAATATAAAACTTATATCGTTATTATTTCATTTTATTAATATTTATAAAAATTGAAATTTTATAAATTAGTGAGTGAAATAAATTATTATGTCCCCAATGGGGGACATATATGTTTCACGGAGCTGAATTAATCTGGTTGTACGGAGAAAGATTTTATTTTATTTTTTACTATAGTTGGTAATGTGCTCTATTAAATAGAAGTTTTAAAAGGGAATTTTTTTCAATTTTGATTGGTGGAGGGTGGTTGACATCGTCCTCCTCTTTTAGGGAAGTGGGCAGACATCGCCTATATTAAAGCGTGGGAGAGGATTTTGCATGTTGTGACGGGAGTTTTTAATTGTGGTTTGTATGCTTCTCCAAATGTTGTGAGAAGGCTTTGCCATGAGTTATGGGTGCCTTCGTCTTGTGTTTATTATGCTTGTTGCGAGTGTTTATTGCAATGGATCATTTGCTATGGGTGTTGTTAATGTGGGTTTCCTTCCAAGGGGAATCCTCGAAGGGGGGAGGAGGGTTTTAATCTTTTTGTTATCGGAGTTTTTGAAGTGTGTTGTTGCTTCTTCTGTGGTGGTGGTTCTGAAATTGTGATGTTCTTTTCATGTTGGTGTTGTTCTGTATTGTGGCTGGTGCTGGTTTGCATTCTGGTTATTTAGTTTTGTGGTGGGTGCTAGTGTATTGTGGATTAGAAGTTTGGTTTTCCATGGTGTCGGTGCAAGAAAACCGATGGTGGCATTTTGCTTGGGTGTTGTTGTGTTGTTGTTTTCACGAGGTGTTCTGTCGATTTGTCTTATTGGTTCTTCGATGGTGGAGTTTGTGAGCTTCGTGTGGTGGCTCTCCCATCCTAGTGGTGTTTTGTCTTGTGGCTGGTGTTCGAGACTACGGTGTGCGAGAAACGACATGTCGATGATTTTCTCCGTTGTTGGTCTTCTTTCCTGGCCAATTGCTGGTATGTTGTGCCTTCAAAGTGTAGATGTCAGTTGCTCCATAATGAGGTTTGTGCTGCTTCTCAATTTGCATGTGTTTGATAGCTAGGGTTTGTTCATTTGTTTATGTTTATGATATTTGTCTATGGTCATCCATGGTTGTTCCCATCTTTTATAGAAAACCATTTTTTACCCTGAGTTTTCAATGCCTTGGTCTTCTATGAATGTAACCCTCCAATTGTTGGTTTTGGGATTTTATAGTGAGTTTGGTTGGGCAGTTATGATTTTAGAAGCTATTAGTGAGCTTAGCGAAGACAAGGTGGTAGAGACATGGAGATAACGGTTGAACTATTTCATGGTGCCTATATTTGGCCGCAACAGACCTAGACTTAGAAAATGCCATATATGATGGTGCATTTTGAAATCTGGAAATCAGTCTTCAACTACTATGTTTTAGCATTTTCCAATCTAGATGTGGCTTGTTTTAGCTAACTGAGGTTTCAATACTCGTGAAGACGATCTTCTAGCTTGCTTGGTTGTAGGCTATTATTACTGGTAGCTATCTCTCGATGCCCATTGTTGTTAGCATGATAATTGCTTTCTTTATGTGTCGGAACGGAAATAGTTGGAGAACAGATGTCATCTAGCATGGCCTTTGTGTCATGGACAAGGTTTAGCAGACAACCTCAGAATGGAGTGTTATATTATTAATGTCAACAAATTCTTGTAAGCTAAGGGATTTGATTATCAAGTCAGGCATATCAATATCATATGCAATTGATAGAAACAATTGAGTTAGAATATTACGCAGTGTGCAGTTTGTTTCGTTGAATAAATCAAAACCAATATTTCAAATGTAAGAAATAATTTATATATATATATGAAAAGGAGGTTTATTTTTTTAAATTGCATGGAAAATGATTATTCAACCATTAAAGTAATAACTAGCAGTCTTGGGAGATTTGATTGAATTTAAACATGTAACTTATCGATTTTTCATTAATTTCGTTAATTACATATTTCCAATAAAAGGTTTAATAAATAAAACTAACTTTAAAAGGTTTAATAAATAAAACTAACTTTAAAGTTCACTTGTTCATGCATTTTAAGTTATGGATAAAGTAACTTGAATACGCTAATTTGTAGTTGCTTGATATTGTAAGAGACTTGAAAAAATTGTGTGTGTGCATAATGGAACGAAATAGAGGCTCTAGACATTATGTGGACTAAAATAATTTTGTTCATGATGTTTTCTTATATTGCACAGATTGTGTTTTTTTTATTAATTTACGTATTATAGCTTTAAATAGAAATTAATTTATATATTTATTTTCTATTCTCTAGGGAAGTGAACCTATTTCCTCTTAGCCTGTGGGGTTAGAGACTCCACATTTCTTAGGACATGTCATGGAAAACCAAGCTAAGTCCACTGTTGATTGTTTCTTTATCTATATTTATCAGTTTAGCTACACCCAAACCAATTGACTGTGTTTTTTGCATATTTGCACATGAAAGACTATTGTCGATCGAATCAATTTCACTTATGCAACATATATGTTAACAATCAACTATGATTTCATGTATTTAAAGTGGCACATCTATCGGTCAATGCTTGAAGTTACTCCAAGCACGTGAATCTTTCCATTCATTTTTTAGGGACTTTTGTTTTTTTGTTCATGAACTCTCAACAATATGAATGGATAATCACAATAGTGTTTGGCAACTTCCAACTACATAGACTAAATGATTTCTATACTTTATGTCCCTGATGGGATTGGTATCAAACTTCAAACACTTTGAACCATTTTTTTATTTAATATCAATTTTGAGAGTCATTTTTTGCTACATGGTTTTCTGTTATTGACCCGTTACATTTTCATGTATGCAATTAGTTCAATTTCAATATATTGACTGCATGAATGTCTGTGTATGTGAATAATACTATTCAATGTTATATATCAACTACATGAATGTCTGTGTATGTGAATAATACTATTCAATGTTATATATCAACTACATGAATGCCTATGTATATGAATGATACTATTCAGTGCTCTATTGAATATCCATATATTAAGGTTGTTCCAACATAAATGCATACCAATGTAAATATTGCTTATAAATGGAATATTGCTTCAGACTGTTGATAGAAAACTATATTGCATACACCACTTTTTTGTTGCATATCTCACTACACTTCAACAATGTCTTTTTGTTGCATAGTCTATAGACCATTTTGTATTCTTGTCCATTTCAAATAGATCACTTTTTATTTTCGTTTATTTGCACCACTTCTATGCAAACAACTTAATTCCATAATAAATGAAAATTGTCTCTAAATTCTTTGTTGCAAAATGTAAGATCTCTCTCCATTCTACACCATCGCTCCTAGCTACTTGCAAGATCGACGACATTGTCATTTCGTGGTTTTTGTTATTATATAAATGATTTCATTTAATTAATTTGCAAACTAAAATTTTATGAGTGATTGAAATAAATTATTAGTATGTAAATGGTTTATGATTAGATGGAAAGTGGAATAATAGTTGAATAGATTAACCCTATATAAATGATTTAAAATTTTGATACATGTTTAGGTTATCATGTTGAAATAACATTAAGAAAATGCAAAGATAAAGTTTAAACTCTTCAATGATTTACTAATATGTTTTGGTGGAATTTGATAATTTTCCATGTTAAACTAAAACCATAATAATAGAAAAATAAAGTATATAAAACACAACCACGATAATATAAAGATAACATTTATAACTCCTCTATTAGTAAAACGATAACCTCTACCTTTAATTTAAAAAATTATGTGGTATATATTGTCATAAAGAACTTGGTTAAATAATTAAATAACCAGGGAAGTGGCTAAAGTTAGCAAGTCCCTTCCTTAAGAATTTAAATACTTTGTAATAATTAAAGAACAAAATTTGAAAATTGTGCAATAGTTGAAGAGCAGTGATTGCAAGCTCTTCACATAGGCATAACAATGGCCAAAATACATGAGGATCTGAATGGATAACAATGATGAATAGATTATAATCTTCAACATTAATGTATCAAAAGTAGGAAGCTCAGTTTTACCATTAAAACATTAGCAATATGCAAAGCATGGAAGCAACTTTGTTCAAGTATTTTGTCAATATTCATCCTAAGTTGACCATGCTCGAATAAATATCATATGCCTCAAATATTTCTATGCTTTCTATCCTAGGCCAATAATACAACATTAGTCATGTGCATTCACAACTAATGTTTTTTCTCTAGCTTAATAGGAAAAGGTGATTTGTTGTCTTCTATATAAGTTTAATCATAACTTCACTAAGACAAACTTGATTTCCTTACCAAGTCGTAATTATGTATTCAGGAAAATGTTAGGAACATCTAAATACAAGAGTCTAAACAATGATGTCTCTCTCTTGTCAACAATAGGATGAAAATGAGTCACTTTTCAGAAACCTTCAAAATTAAGAAAATAAGTATTCCATAGAATTGGTAGTTGTAAGGAAGGGGAAACCCTCCCTCCTCTTTGTGACAAATATGATAGACAAACCTTTGAAGGAAAAGTGCTTGCATTGATCTACGAAGGATTCATAGATATCTTAGAATTTTCCATTGAATCTGGAGATGGAGATTGTGATACAATGGACAAACTTTGAAGGAAAAGTCTTTGCATTGATCTATGAAGGACTCATAGATCTCTCAAAAGTTTCCACCGAATGTATAGATGGAGACTGTGAATCAAAATAAGAGGACATGGACCATGCAATAGAGGAACTAAAAAGTGTGATCACAACCTTTGTGATTTCACAAGAAAAATTGGTTGGCTCCATATGCTCTTCCTTAGGTCTTTTCCAACAACTTAACGTGTTGCACATGTACACTAATAGGCTTATACGGACAATCCCTACTAAGCTTGGAAATTATACTTATTTTTTTTATGTCTAGCTCCATAGCATTTTTCTTCATCATGTTATTCCTCCAAATGGTTGAGGAATCCAAAAGCACTTCATTTTGTTCAATAACTCTTTAGATCAATTTCAAAGGAACTTCGTAACCTAATCCTTCTTGAGGAGGTTGTCTTATACAGTAATATTTTACAACAAAGGTTATTCGGCCGAATAACCAAACGTAAAAAAAATTCGTCTACCGGAAAAAAAAAATACATCGTTATCTAAACTTATATAAATAAAATTAAGTACATTCATTATTTTTGCACATTTTAATTTCACATATTTCTGGTCATAATATTTTTGAAAGGGTTTTCAAAGGAGATTTTTTTGCAAAGGGAGTTTTTTTACAAGGTATTTTTCTTCCTATTTCATTCCAAGGAATACATTCAAATAGTTTTTTTCTAAGGCATTTTTGTAAAAGGAGTTTTTATTCCAAGGTGTTTTTGCACTTCTTATTTATTTGCAATGGGTTTTTTCAAGGTATTTTTTTCCAATGTATTTTTGCAAATATTTCTTTGCAATGGGTTTTTCAAGATGTTTTTTTTCCAAAATGGTGCTTTTAAAGAGTTTTTATTCCAAAGTATTTTGTGCAAAGAACTTTTTATTCCAAGTTATTTTTTCAAAAGAGTTGTATTTTTCCTTCTTATTTCTTTGAAAAGGTTTTGTTCAAAGAGTTATTTTCCCAAGATATTTTTGCAAATGAGTTTATTTCTTTGAAAGGGGTTTTTTCAAAGTATTTTTTTTTCTAGATATTTTTGCAAAAGAGGTTTTTTTTACAAAGTATTTTTCCAAGGGGTTTTTTCAAAGAGTTGTTCTCCCAAGTTATTTTTGCAAAAGAGTTATTTCTTTGCAAGGGTTTTTTCAAAGAAATGTTTTTCCTATGTATTTTTTCAAAGAAGTTTTTTTTCCAGTGTTATTACAAACAAGATTTCTTTAGAAGGTGTTCTTATTCTTTTCCAATGGGTTTTTTCAAAGGTGATTTATTGTCAAGGAGTTCTTATTTCTTTCAAAAAAGGTTTTTTTCAAAGAAAATTTCTTTCCAAGGAGTTTTTCTTCAAAAGACTCTTATAAGATTTTGATAAGGTAAAGTAAATTTCAGTTCATGTGTTTATAAATTTCATAACTGTTTTTAAATCTTAATTTTGGTTTTTTACTATAAAGTGATGATTCTTTAATTTATCATTTATAGATTAAACAATCATGGGCAGTAAGAGAAACCGTAAAAGAAAATATGATTGTAAATGTGATGATGATGATGATAATAGAGAAAAAAACCCAAATATCATGCCAACAAAACAAGCCTTGCAGAAACGCAAGCGACAATTATTGAAGATATAAATACAGTTTTACATGATAATGTTGAGGAAATAGAAATTGAAAATAGAGTACAAGAGGAACAAATTGAAGTTGAAGAGACCATTGTTGAAGATGTAAATAGTGATATACATACTAATGTCGATGAAGTCAATATCGAAGATCAAGTTCAAGATCCATAAATTGGACCAGGTATGTATATATCATGTATTTTTCAAATTCATTTTTTATAATGAATTGTATTTTTTGATACATGTTAAATTAAATTTAAATTGATGTATAGGTACTTTCACCATTGATGATGAAATGTTAGAAAAACGTTGATTGCAACAAATATGGAAAAAAATACCCATACATGCTGCATGATATTGTGCTAAATTTTTTTATGATGATGTTCGAAGAATTATTCAATAATAGGGCAAGCACAAATTTTGAGATGTTTATTAGTGACCAAGAAGTTAGAAGATGCTGCGTCATTATTGGGTATTCACAAGGCGACCAAAGAGTCGAAATTGAAACATAATGTGATAGAAAATATAGGTGATGCAATAAAAAAAAATTGAAAAATCCAGGAAGAAAGATATCAGTGCTGCACGTAGAGCAATTCATACAGCAATTGTTTCAGCTAGTACTAAACAAAAACGTTTGATAACACAACTAGCAAAAACAATTGGAACCTCAAGAAAGACATTATACAAACATAGCAAATTCAGAATGCAAATAGATGAAAATGATGAACTTGCTTGCTGGGCAATTATTTGTAGACAACCTTACACAGATAGAATGGGAGCAGGTGTTAAATATATTGTACGGGAATATTGGTTGGCACATGCTCGAGTTTCACCAAATTCAAGGGATGTGATACAACAAAGAGTATCACAAGGGGTATACGAAATCAATCCAAAACATATAATGGATATGACACAAGTACAATTGTTCAATAAATTCAAAGAAAATCTTCATGGAATTAATGTGTCAATAACTACATTTGTGCAACAAAAACCATGGTATGTTAGACCTATTACTATACGTGACATATGTTGTTTCCATTATCATGTGCAATTTCAATTATATTACGACACGTTTCTTGAATTTGGTAAAATGTTTTGGACAAATTCACCACCTCCGCCCACAGTACGTGAATTCATATCTCAAACTCTATGTGAGAGAGATCACGATGAAGTATTTTATAATAAGAAATGTGTCAATGAAAAACATTGTCATCGTTGTGGAAATCTGGTCTTATTCAACAATAAATATCCTATCTGTAATGATCAATCGCTGTCAAATGTAACCGTTGATTGGAGAAGATATGAATACATCGGTTATGCTACAAGTTCTAGTGATGCACATTCCAAAAGAATTGATTTGCGAGAAGATAAAATATGTGTGACAGATTTTCTCAAGAAATTTGAAAGTGAAATTTATAAATACACCAAGCATTCACATAGAGCACAATGGAAATATATTCAATTCAAACAATCTCATGAAATTTTTCCACCAGGAACAATTTTGTTAGTGGTTGATTTTGCAGAAAACTACACATTTGTTGTGCAAAAAGAGATACAGAGTGAATACTATCATTCTGACCAAGTTTCGATATTTTTCCATGTTCTATATAGACATTCTCAACAGGATGTTGATGGAATTGAAAGCACGTGTGGAAATCGAGATGTGATTAAAGAATATCACTTTTATATCAGCGATGATTGCATGCACGATACACATTTGTTCAGCATTGTATTGAAAGTATTTTCTACGATTCACTAAAAGGACGTGACATTAAATTCAATGAACATTGGATATGGTCGGATGGATGTGCGGGACAATTTAAATCTTTGCGATCATTTTATTGGTTATGTTGACTTCATAAAGCATTGAACATTAAACATCGCTGGAATTTCTTTGAAACTGGACATGGAAAAGGTGAACATGATGGTGCAGGAGTATGCGTAAAAAGAGTGCTTCGAAGATGGAAAATGAACCATTCTTTTGCACGATTTCATTCAGCTACAGAGGTTGTCCATGGACAGATTTCATGAAATTTGTCTACATGGACATAGTTCAACCAAAAAGGGAAACCTATACATAAACCAAAAATACCATTTGCAAATAGAATTTCAAAACTACTTTTATTTTTCCTTCTTATCACATAAGCAAAATCAATAGTTTAACAAGTTTAACCAACTCAATACTGTTTATATTTCTCTTTTTGGTCATATAAGAAAAATTAATAGTTAAATAAATTTAACTCAATAAGTTTTACTAGCTCAAAGGTATTTATATTTAAATAAGTTTTAGCATACGACTTGGATGTAAAGGTTCATGAAATCTGCCCAAATTGGATAAAGTTCATGAACTCTGCCCAATTTGGACAGATTTCAAAAACTCTGGCCAATTTGGGCAGAGTTCATGAACTCATGTCCAAATTGGGCAGAGTTCATAAACTCATGTACAGTACCCACTAAGTTTGATTATAAATTTTTTACTTACTCCTTAATTCAGTAATAGATAAATTACAGACATAGAATATCGTTTCGGCATACCTATTTTTCTTGTTTTACTATTGAAAGCCAACCCCAAACCGAACTCGAGTGAATGAATCCAAATGACCTCGAGCACCGAAAAAGCAAACGCCACCTGCAACCAAATGAAGTAAGATTAATATAAAATTTAACAAAAATAAAACATAAAAATAAAAACTGCAATAAAATTACATGCACAGTCAAACCCATGACGAACAGCCCACAACAAACATCCACCAAATGACGAACACTCCTACAAATGCCGAACACTCCACCAACGGACAGACGCAGCAAGGTGCCGAAGTGCACTCCAAAATGAAAAGACGCAACAAGGTTCCAAAGAAGGGGGTCAAAAGGAGGGGGAGACGAAAGGGTTGGCGGACCACTAACAGAAGCTGCAGGTTGGTGAATAGGGTGGAGAACAGGTTGGTGAAAGGGTGGCGTGGATGGGTCCAACTAGGCAGACGCAGCTGGGTGGCCTGAGCAGAGGCGAAACGTGTGGCGCTGGCGGGTCTGCTTGTGGGTCTCACAGTAATCTCCTACAGAAAAAATGCCAAAGAAAGGCCGCGACCAGGTTTTATATAGAACCATTATTCGACTGAATAATTATTCGGCCGAATAAATAAGAAAACACCGTGTATTTTCCCCGTCCGGTTATACCTCGCACATAAATCGAGGTCTCCGTTATTTCTAATGGTGAACCATTAAACATTATTCAGCCGAATAAACTATACCTTATTCGGCCGAATAACGAAATTTATTCGGCTGAATAATGTCCGCTATGTCTCTTTCGCACCTGATTCTCACGTAAGTGTTACCCAACTTCACGTTTTCACCCAATATATGTAGTAGAATACTTTCTTTAACTACAAGCATGCAACATTTGCATTTCTTGAGTCTAGAAAATAGCTATCTTATTGAATAATTTTTAGTTAAGCATGAGATGAAGTGTAGAGTGACAATATTGGATTTGATGAGGAATCATTTGAATGGTACAATATGTCACCTACCCAAATTCTAAAAATATTATTTTATTGGAAAAATACTTTATGTTAAATTTTAATTACAAAGTTTTGTAATTATGACCAAGTTTGGTCAAGGATGAATGTAATTATTGATTATTATTATTTAATAAATTAAAGTAGGAGACAAACACCCAAGGGAACTGTTAAATGAGTCTTCACTGACCCACTAGGAGGAATGGAAGCTGTTAGAAGGCATGGGACAGATGGCAGCAATTGCAATTCACCACTAGATATTGGTTATGGGACAACTACCCCTAAAATTGTGGCAATATCCACCAGGTGGTGGGAGTGAGCAGGCAGCTCATTAAATGACCAGTTAACCACTAAAAGGCCTACGCAGCCTACATAAGGCAAATTCGAATTGAGTAGGAGCTCCTACAATATTTTCTATAGAAATATTCCTCAAGTGCATCAGGTGATCATTGAGAGATTCGAATAGGGAGGCTATGTGAGAGTGCAACTGTAAGTCTACAAAATTATTCTGAGAAGGAGAACCAGAGGTGCTGGTGCAGGTCCCTTTGACTGCTAAGTCTTTAAGACTGGATAACTATTGCTACTACAAGTTGAGGTCCTAAGCTTCTAAGTTTCTTCCTCCCGGTGGTTCAGTGAATAGGCTCGGGGGTCCTAAGGCAAGTAACTTGGCTGTCTTCAAGAATTGGTTGGGTGGAATAGGTTCCTTGGGCTATTTGTTTCCCTACAGTTAACCTGGTTTCACTGTTCCTACTTTGTTTATAGCTTAATTTTTATGCTTAGTCAAACTCTGTTTTGTAAAAGAATTTATTTTATTTTATGATCTATGTTTAATTCTGAATGATAAAGCTTTGTTAAAGATCTGATTAGATAACCATCTCTATATTTTTCCCCATGTTGTTATCTGCATAGTACTCTAGTATAGAGAAGCAAATTAATGATAGATGAGAGATAGGAAGATTGCCATTGATTGGATAAATTATTTCAGTAAGTGTTCTGTTTAAAAATGATGTCCTACATTTAAACACAGTAAAACATTATACTATAGCATAAATTGCAGCATAGAATTCATGTAAATAATAATTGAAAGAAAAACACAGTATGCTTCTGACAGTTCCATATATTTCTCTTGTCTCTATTCATTTAAGATAGCAAGCAAATGCAATCAAAATTAAACATTTCATGATTTCCAAGTAATAGTATTTTCAAGGATGATAGCAACTGCAAGAACTAATCACTATATAGATTTCTTGTCACTATACATATTTTATTTATTCACTAATTTCCTGTTTTGTTTTCAAGTATCGAATATTTATTACAGTAGTGTCAAAACCTAATACACTACAAACCCTAGTTCTGTATACACACATCATAATTTCTATCTCAAGTCTTCTATGACAAACCGTAGACATTATTTCAGAGAATGATGACATTTATGGCTTATTAAACCCTAGCCATCACTTTCTAGAACCATACTATATTTTATATATGGTAAGTTTACTATCTAAGAATTATCTAACAGTTAGCCGAAGGCACGATACATATTCATGTCTAAACATTAGCTCACAATCCCTAGCAGTACACATATACATTATCGAAATTATGATTACAAAGATTTAGGCTTGGTTACAAAGCCCGACACAAGCCCAATAGAAATCATAAGCTACAGGTAGAGTATCCTTCATAAAAACAAAACTAGAGTATGGAGGCATATCCGTTTCGACATCTTTTAACAGTCAACTATTTTTCATCTATTTCCAAATAAGATTATCAACAACGAGAACAAAACACAGACATATAGTTTTTAAGTCATGCAAATTATAAATTTCATCCCAAGACAATTATTTTTGCTTGGCATTACCGTAACCAACTTTCACACAGTCAACTGTTATTTAACTTTCCATTGAAAATAAAACGAACCATAGTTTACAAGTGCAAAAAGAACCCTCGATTATGGATTTCCATTCAAACATATAACAATGAAATACATTACGACCTTACAAGGTTCCCAATAATACATAGAGTTACCCTTGACATTTTAACAATAAATCGAGACCGTGGAACCACGAAACTCCATAGGGTTTTACCCTGAACTTAACAACTCACGGTATAAAGACCAAGTCAAATCGGTTCCAACGCTATAGTAAAAACAATACTGAGCCGAGCATCAAATACAAGACTAAGGATCAAACTCTTACAGTATAATATCAAAACAAAACAAGCTTAAACTTCTTTGTAGCCATCACTGATACAAGCCGGAGGTTCCCAACTCTCGACACATAGAAAACCACATCAAAGGCATCTACAAGGCTTTGCAAGAACCACCAGAGCTTACCAGGAAGCGGTAGTAGCTTTCCTTTCCCAAAACCGTTGCATAGAAGACTTCCAACAAAGAGGGTACCTGCACAGTTACACATCAAAGTGGTTAAAAAAAGAAGATACAAGAAAACAAATAAACAACACAGTATTATTCATTTTCGAAAACATTACCTTCTAATCGAAGCTTGGATCAAAGGAACACCACACCAGCAAAAGAACGACGAAGCCTGGTAGCAACATCATTAATCACAATCTCAAAAACCCTGAAGACGATTTCAGAAGGGAAATCCAAACCCCATTTACAAAACCACTCTCAACAAGCTGACAGAAACCACATTTCGTATTACTGTATCGTGGCTCTATGGCAAGGAGCTAAGCCTGCAACTATTAAAGAAACTACATCTCACAGGTCACAGGATTGAAACCCTGGAAGGGAATTTTCTTCGACCCTACATTTTGGCAACCTGTCGGCCTCAACTCAACATAACAATGAAAGACCGAGAAACTTGCTACCACTACTTACAACGAGGTTAGGGTTACCCAAATCAATGATCAAGATCTGGTGAAGATCAACGGGAAAGAGAGATGCCAACAATGCTACATCAAAAGCGGAGCAACATGGTATTAATATCTCATTAATTACAATCAATCACGATGTTTCCAACAATGCATGCTAGTGATCATTACCATGTATAGCTCAGAGGAGAGATGTTATAATAGCCATGTCCAGCTAGGATTCCAAGATATGTTATAAATCAAAGTTCACGTGGGTTGACAACTAGGCTTTCCACTATGGAGTTCGGTCATAACATTTAATACATGATCATAACCCTGTCAACCTGTCAATAGCAAATTCAATGCACATCAACTCATCACTCCATTAATGAGACTTTGGTGAATTCAAAACATAAGTTAACAAAACTTAGGACAAGAGCATAGGTCATAATATGATTCAATCTAATGTTTAATTCATAACCTTTAAAAGGTTTATTTGCATCGTATTCATGGTTTGCATAGGATAATGTCCTATAGTGCTAAAAGTATAGCTAGGATTTGTTGATGTATATGTAACTTTGGAATGTATTTCACATATATGTATATTGTATTCCTATAGAGATGGTATTATTCCTCTATACGGAAGTGTCGTTATTTATATTGTAAGTGTCGTAACTTATACTTGATGGGTTATTAGACCACCTTGTTTGGGGTCGGCCCTGTATAAGTCATGTGGGTCAAAGGATTATTAGACCACCCTATTGGGGGTCGGCCATGTGGGTCAAAGGGTTATTAGACCACCCTATTGGGGGTCGGCTCAGTCAGCATTATGTTATGTGGTTAAGTTCGAGCCTACATGAGTTAGGTAAAAAGGCAAGTCAAGTCAAGTATAAATAGAGTGCGGGAGGCACTCTATTTGCTCACTCACTTCTCACACATGCACTCAAGGAGGAGTGGCGCACTTATGGAGGAGGAGGATCTGCTGCTAGGTTATGGCTATCTCTCTTGGTTGGTTGTATCCTTGCTCTATCTATCTCTGAGGAAGTTATTGGGGTTTTTCACCTTTATGGTTTTCCCCAAGTAAATCTTTGTGTCTCTTGTGTGCTTGCATTATTGTCTCCATGATTGATATACTGTAGATATGATTGATATGCTGTAGATATGCTGTACATGTTGTTCTCTCAGTTAATATCCTAGATCATATTGAAGTAAATTCAGAAAATTTAACATGGTATCAGAGCTAGCCTGAAAGAAGGCATGATATGGCATGTATGACACTTGTTGCACTTACGATGCTAGGGCTTGATATAGCAAAAACCAGTCATCGTATCATTTTCGCTATAAATCCGTTTTGGAGAATTTTTCGGATCTGAAATTGTTACAAGACGAAGATTAAATCTCCAGGTACCTTGTGTCCAAAGGAAAACCTCTAATTCGTTGTACTTTGTGATTTATGATCTGTACAATATAGGGTTTCTGCCTCTTCCAGATCTGAGTCAAAATCAGGTGACCTTGGGAAAAAGGTCATATCTTGGGCTAGGAAGCTCCAAATGAAATTTCGTAAAAAGTGACAGGTAGTGCACAGTCTGTAATATCTCCGAAAACTTTTTCAGAGGCAGAAGTTGAATCAGTGACACGTGGAACTCCGTACAAGTTAGCTCTCCTGTATTATCCCATAAACAGGTCATGTTGTGACACTTGGCATAACTCTCTCTCAGAGAGTCCAATTGAGGTCAGACCTATCAGGATGGAAAGATAACAGGCGGAGCTATCTCAGGAAATATTTTCAGAGGCCGAAGTTCAAACAGTGACACGTGGCATGCCGTACAAGTTTGCTCTTCTGTTTTATCCCAAAACAGGTCACGTTGCGACATTTGACATAACTCTCTCTCAGAGAATCCAATTGAGGTCAGACCTGTCAGGATGGAAAGATAACAGGTCAGGATATCTCAGAAAACTTTTTTAGACCCTTTGGATTGAAAAGTTTGGAGTTACACCAGAAACAATCAAGTACATATTTCTGTCAAAACAGAATTATTTTTGAGTACCTTCATTCATGGCTTCCGGAATTTAGGGCTTTGAAGAAAGTTGGAATTTTTGTAATTGGAGACCACGGCTGAATGCTACTCATCAAAATAGAAATTTAGAGATCAAGATCAGAATTTTTGGTTGGGCAAAAGGCCGGGCTTGATCAAACCCTAGTTCGGGACTTTGATCAGAAAAGTGGAAAACTAGGGCTTCTGTAAAAATGGGAATTTTTGCAATCTGTGACCACGGCTGGAAGCTCCTTAGAAAAATAGAAGCTTAGAGATTTGGATCAAACCTTTTGATGGGGCAAAAGAGTGGGCTTCATCAAACCCCAGTTCAGGGTCACGTCCAGTGAATCTGAAAGTTTCAAAGACAAAATTGAGGAGTAAAACTTTGCAGTTTTCAAATTCTTAATATACCAGTTTGATCAGCTCATTAAGGCGCATATTTCTATCCTTTCAGAAGTTTGAAATTCAAAGTTTGAATTTTTGGGGTTTCTCTAACAAACCCATATCCAGCTCCAAGTCCAGTTCTTGCAAATCAAGTGGATTGGGTTAATCCTAGAAGAAGATGGATTGATCATCTACATGAGTGAAGAAGTTCCTGTTTCAGAGGGAGATGAGGCTAAGGCCTTACATAAGAATATTACAAGCGATCTCGACAGGTATGACTCATCGAGGTATGTTTCGATATTTTTCCATGATTAAGTTTATGGTATGTTTGTCTTCATGTTATTACGGTTAGTACAATTTTGATTTTAGATTTGTCGTATCACCTTAACAAAATTATGAATGCATGATAGAAGATATTCATTGGTTAGGGTGTTGACACTTATGATTGCACTAATGCATTATGGTGTTGTATGAGGTTTATGTTGTCTACTAACATGAAAGGTACACCAAGAAAGACAAATCATGTTCTGGTCCAAGAACATATGATCATGATAACATGAGGACAAAGATTCATCCATTGTCATGGATCTCATAGAAGATCCATTTATGAGGTATGTATAACTTGGTTTTGTAATGGTTAACATATGAGACATGCAGGTTACTAGTACAAGTCACTGAAGAGAACAATAAGACATCATGTGAGTATGTTAGACATAATTAGCTAGCATGCTAATCCAGGTATGTTTTTCCTATATCAAGTTAGAATCTCACCTTGTGATAAGATCCTTTATTTAAGTATACTTGGCATGATTGATAATGATTATTCATGAAGTCATAGGTTTGAATAATCATGGTTGTATGCATATTATGTTTCTTACCATAATTGATGATATGACTAACCAGAAGAATCATGAAGGTACAGGTTTGAATAATCACAGGTTTTATGCATAATATATCTCTTATCTTGATTGATGATTCAACTAACCTGAAGAGTCATAGGTTTGAGTAATTACAGGTTTAGACATGTTATGTTTCTTATGATTTGACTAACCTTAAGAATTCTACATAAACCTTGAATGCTAATGCTTATTATTTTCTGTTTGAAATGATCATGACTATACATGCTTGAGATTATTGTGTTTTAATAGTATACTAATGAATGTATGATTTTATATGAGATCACAAGGATAACACAATCATGATACTAATAAGCATGCATAGGAACCAAGGATGAATGTAAGTTCAAGGACAGGTAATCCAGGAAGCAAAGACTCAGAGGGAGTCCACCCAACGAACAAACAAAGATAAGTATTTGAATTGTCATTTCTTAAATAATACTGTTCAATAATGTATATACTGACGTTCCTAGAATTAGGTTGTGTATTATGCATATTAGAATAATTGCATTGATGAACAGTATACTCCTAATATGCATGGGTAAGTGGCCTATGGCACTGTACAACATTCCATTGCTACTTATCTAGAATGAAACCTCTTTGCTGACATGTTGGGAGTTGTGCACACTCTTAACAATGTTCTGGTAGAGATTGGAAGGCATCTAGAAAGTTACGGAATATGGATAAATGTTGTATTGAAGCATTGGCTAAGATAATTGCATGACTGTATGGCATATTTCTTTATGTGTAAGAATTTGTTCTGAAAACTATGAGATGTTTTCTAATCATGCAATTTAACTTGTTGTGTAGGAAAGATCGTATGCCATCTCCTACAAAAGAAGAACTACAACATTTGTTCTAGCAACAAAGATATCTATTGAAGATATTGAAGATATTGAAGTTCCCAGGATCTGGGATGAAGAAATGAAATGCCATGATCCGTTGATCATGAAGAATGATGTTTGGGATGTAATCCCAAGACATGAAGGGAAGTTTGCTATGACTTCCAAATGGAACTATCAAATCAAGCATGTTGCAGATGGCAGCATTGAGAAATATAAAAGTGATGAAATAGAAGATACACCAGATGGATTCAAGATAGCTTCCTTGAATGGTGTAGTTGAAGAAGAAGTGTATGTAGAGCAGCCACTTAGTTCTGAGACACATGATAGGAAATCATATATGTGCAGAACTTGGTATGGTGAAGATAGATTGATTGCCGACATGCAGCGGAAGCTTACTACCGAGTTCGAGATGAAGAACTTGGGGATGATGCACTATTTGTTTTTGGCATGGAGGTGTGGCAGAGTGCAGATAGAATCTTCCTTGGACAAGGGAAGTATGCAGTAGAGATCCCAAAGAGGTTCGGGATGATGGATTGCAAGGCCATGGCCACACCTATGGCATCAAATCTGAAGCTTCTATGTGATGCTTCATCTGAGCCGATTGATGTCTCTATTTATCACCAGATGATTGGGTCCTTGATGTACCTAACGAACACGAGACCAGACATTTGCTTTGCTATGAACACATTGAGCCAGTTCCTGACGGATCCGAGGAGTGTTCACCTGGTTGCTGTAAAGCATATTCTGAGGTACCTGAAGGGTACAGTGGATTATGGGCTCAGGTATGAGGCGAATCAAAAGTTTAACCTGCAGGGTTATGTTGATTCAGATTGGGCTGGCAGTGCTGCAGATAGGAAGAGCACATCTGGGTGTTGCTTCAGTATGGGATCAGGTGTGATCTCTTGGTTTAGCAGGAAGCAGTCCTGCGTAGCACTGAGTACAGCTAAGGCAGAGTATGTTGCAGCCTGTTCAGCTAGTTGTGAGGCAGTATGGCTACCGAAGCTACTGTCTGAGTTATTTGATCTCCCGTTGGAGGCTACTGGTATCTTTTGTGATAACCAGAGTTGTGTGAAGCTGTCCGAGAACCCAGTGTTTCATGACAGGTCGAAACACATAGAGATCAAATATCACTATATCAGGGATATGGTGCAGAGAGGAGCTGTGAAGCTCCTGTATGTTGCGACGGACGAGCAGATTGCAGATGTGCTGACGAAGCCACTAGCCAGGGTGAAGTTCGAGTACTTCACAGAGAGGCTTGGCGTTCTTCAGATCGAGGACACTTTGAGGAAGAAGTGATGGACACATTTCCTGAAGCCATTCCAAGCATGTTGGAAGGAGGATCCTTCACATGGCTGTGGATGTAAGCGCTGGATGATGAGCATTAGGATGATGTTCTGGTTTCTGCTTGGATATGATCAGTTGGATCATTTTATGTATGTATGTATGCATCATGTTGGATGCTTGGACCATGTATCTGTATATGTATCAGGTGGATACATTGTGTGATCAGGTGGATCATGTATGGTGATATGTATCATGTATTTGTATTTGTATCAGGTGGATACATTGATGATCAGGAGGATCATGTATGATGATATGTATCAGGTAGATACTTGGTATGCATCAGGTAGATGCAATGATGATCAGGATGATCATAGATGACGAGCTTCAGGATGTTGCTCCAGATGACATGCAGCAGGATGTTGCAGTGATGATCAGGATTATCATAGATGACGAGCTTCAGGATGTTGCTCCAGATGACATGCAGCAGGATGTTGCAGTGATGATCAGGATGATCATAGATGACGAGCTTCAGGATGTTGCTCCAGATGACATGCAGCAGGATGTTGCAGTGATGATCAGGATGATCCTAGATGACGAGCTTCAGGATGTTGCTCCAGATGACAAGCAGCAGGACGTTGTAGTGATGATGATCAGGATGATCATGGATGCATCAGGATGATGTATGGTGAGTATCAGGATGATACTCTATGGCCGTGGATCAGGTTGTGCAGATGAGCATGTAATATCGGTGCCCTGGGACATCTGGCAAATGCTCTTTCGAGGTTTTGCTCTGGGAGGACATGTAATTCGGTGCCCTGGGAGATCTGCAGATAGTCGTTCGAGGTTTTTCCTATGGCATGTAATAGCGCCCTGGGATATCTGGCAGATGCTCTTGCGAGGTTTTGTCCTATGGCATGTAATAGCGCCCTGGGAGATCCGATAGGTTGGGCTGTGTGCCCATAATCAGTCCTGGGATGCTCTTGCGAGGTTTTGCCATGACCACATGTAATAGCGCCCTGGGAGATTTCAGGTCATAGTTGTGTACCCGTAACATCCTGAGATGCTCTTGCGAGGTTTTGTGGTGGACCACATGTAATTTGTTCCCTGGGAGATTTCAGGTCGGAGTTGTGTACCCGTAACATCCTGAGATGCTCTTTCGAGGTTTTGTGGTGGGGTCACATGTAATAGCGCCCTGGGAGATCCTACAGGTCGGAGTTGTGTACCCGTAACATCCTGGGATGCTCTTTCGAGGTTTTGTGACGCACGTAATAAGTCCTGAGGATTCCACAGTATGGCCAGTGATGACGAAGACCTGTAGGTGGTGGGCCTACATCCAGTATGAAAAAGGACTGGCTCTGTAGAACTTCCTATGACGAGTAGATTCAGAGATTGATTGAGATAGCAGCAGCAGTGTCATTGATGATGACTCGATGACGATTATCCAGTGATGATGATCCAGAGAAAATGACTTGTGCTAGAAGAACTGTGCTGAGAAATACTTTCCTAGTTAAGAGGGAGTGTTGATGTATATGTAACTTTGGAATGTATTTCACATATATGTATATTGTATTCCTATAGAAATGGTATTATTCCTCTATACGGAAGTGTCGTTATTTATATTGTAAGTGTCGTAACTTATACTTGATGGGTTATTAGACCACCTTGTTTGGGGTCGGCCCTGTATAAGTCATGTGGGTCAAAGGGTTATTAGACCACCCTATTGGGGGTCGGCCATGTGGGTCAAAGGGTTATTAGACCACCCTATTGGGGGTCGGCCCAGTCAGCATTATGTTATGTGGTTAAGTTCGAGCCTACATGAGTTAGGTAAAAAGGCAAGTCAAGTCAAGTATAAATAGAGTGCGGGAGGCACTCTATTTGCTCACTCACTTATCACACATGCACTCAAGGAGGAGTGGCGCACTTATGGAGGAGGAGGATCTGCTGCTAGGTTATGGCTATCTCTCTTGGTTGGTTGTATCCTTGCTCTATCTATCTCTGAGGAAGTTATTGGGGTTTTTCACCTTTATGGTTTTCCCCAAGTAAATCTTTGTGTCTCTTGTGTGCTTGCATTATTGTCTCCATGATTGATATGCTGTAGATATGCTGTACATGTTGTTCTCTCATTTAAGATCCTAGATCATATTGAAGTAAATTCATAAAATTTAACAGGATTGCACATCGAAAAGCATAACATTGCTATTGTTTATCATATCATTGTATATTAAAAACCATATCATATTACATGGTAATATGTAGTGTATATTTTATATAATTTCAAGTTTAAAATTAGCCATCGAAATAATTGAATAACATGTCCTTGCAATATGTAAATAAATAGTAACTATAAGATATATCTATTTCATTTCTATAGTTTTGTATGTGTATTGAAGTGATAAATACATGACATAGAGTAGTCTAAGACCTGTAGACACTAAGTATGATGATAGTTGGAAGGTGTAATTATTATTTCTACAAGCTTCATGATAGCATACTTAATAGATAGTAGTATCGTTGTTTAAATATTAATGACAGTAGTCTTATGACAATAAATGTAGCATCATAACAGAACTTTTGGATGACATGGAATGATAACCTTGAAGAGCTTCGTAAGAGAGTACATAAACTAGGATTAGAACCATGTATCCATACCTCCAGTAATTGGTGACGCAAGGAAGTACTTAGCATTTTAATTTTACTTTGACGATGAATTGAAAGACACAAGTACTCTTAACTTATGTTGTCTTATAAGATTTCTTACCTGCAGTCTGCACATGGAAACAAGATTCAAATGCCTTAGCTAAACGTAGCTAAGTAAACTCCAAGGTACCTCGTAGGACCCCTTCATCATCATACAAACAAACTGTCAACACTTCATCAAGAACATCACAATAGTACAGCAAGTAATCACTTTCAAGAACTTAAGCAAAACCGTAAACTATACTTGTATACATAATCATAAAAGATCTGTCGTTAAGGAGATTAACATCCACTTAAATATGAAGCAACAATTAGAATTATATCTTATTTATTTGAGATATGTGACGTGTCATCATCATTAATTATCTTAGTTAAGAATTCGAATTATATTATATGTTCCACATTAAATAACCTTGATAATTATTGCTATTATAATTTTTTTTTTTGGTATTTTCGGGATGTTACACAATATGATTTCATCTCTATGCAGGAGGATTGTTTGGAGTGCTGGAATTTGTGGAAAACCTTTATGAAGGAACCCTTCCACATGAGGTTGGGCATTGTCCTTCCTTACAAAGAGTGATTTACAACAATAGTAGCTTGAGTGGAATAATACCAAACAATCTAATTGTGAATAGATTAGTTATGGTGCTTCTTTATTGCTTGTCATCTCTCTCGGATTTTGAGCTTTCAGAGTGAATATGAAATCCTTGAATCCACTGGCTAAAATAACAATAATAGAAATATATGCATTCAAAAAACTTCAATTAAATTAAAAGACAATTAAATAATGAATTTATTAGTTAAAAGCTTTAGTAAAACAAGATAGATTATGATATTTTGTCAAATTGTAAAACAAAACAAAAAGATCCCTCTAAGTTTCCCTCCTCAACATAGAATAATAACAAACTTTAAAAACATAGTCTTATTAAACTTACTTATGAAGGAGGAAAATAGACCTCTCAATATAAGAATCTCTATAACGTTATACATGAAGTTAATAGACCAAACAAAAATAATAAATGTAGATTGCAATATGTATAAACATTGAAATATGCTTTGGAATTCTCCTATCTTCATAAAGTTATAACACATAAAGTTTGCAATATGTATAAACATGTGCAATCTTTCTTTGAAATGACCTTCTCTATCCCTCCAAGATTTGGCATCTTAGTGAAAAGTCCAATCTCTCCTATTTCAGAAAAGTTCAATTTAAATAGTCAATAGTTGTAGTGGCATAGGATGTTATGCTGCAACCAAGAAACATTATGTCTACATTATCAAGCCCTGTATCATGTTTAGATTTCCATACACCATTATGTTTCTTAACTTCCTTGCTAAAGGAGAATTGTGGGACATCCAGAGATGGATTTGTTGTTCAACTAAGATGGAATCAATAGTATTCCCACCTAATATAACATATATAATGATCTTCATTTGTTTCTACCCACTAAAGTGGAATTGTATTACATTCTTTGTTTATTTCGTTTGCTTCTATCAATGGTCAGTCGTTCAAGATAAGACGTTTTTTATTGTATCAATCTTTGAACTTGTCTCCCAATGCATATGCAAGCTTAGGTACAAGCTGAGTGCGAATGCAATGAATTCTTTGCATCTTGTACACATGATTTTTTTCAACAACTTCCTATGCTATGTACATTACACTGAGATCCTATGCACATTGCATTGGGATCCCATGTGTTGTACAAACCTTACAATCAATTTCAGAGATCAGGACTACCTTCAAAACATCATTCAACCTTTTGACACAAGACCTAGCCCTCTGATGTAGGACCTCCTATGATTCATGACACATTTTCCTCCAAACATAAAAAATTGAAGTGATTTGTCTATTAACTAGCATAGCTCCATCTTAAAAGGGATCTATAGAGTGCCCAAAGTGCCAAGAGGGATCAAACCTCTCAAGGTGCAAACCCTTCCTCAACATTTCCAAGCACGAAAGGAGTTACACATCCCCTTTCGACACAACTATTGGGTTGTAGAATGCACCTCTTCAGCTCAATCAATGGTGGATATGTGTATCATGATCATCTCTTAGCATGGTGAAATTTCTCTTCATTGTTGAAACAATAGCTACTGTGACTGGGGAATCTTAAACTAGAGGTTATGCTCCAACTTGCACACACTGGATTGGGTATGTTCAAACTGAATCTAGATCTACAAGGTCAGTTGAAAAATTTAGGAGTCTTTTTCTGGAATCAACTTGAGGAGAAAATTTTATCCAACTTGAAATCAACTTGATGTTTGTTCGTAACTATATCTTTCCTTAACTGACTTGGGTTCTGCGTAGTTCAGACCCAACAAAAACCCTTTTCACTGGCCCTTTCGGAAACAACCTGCGAACGGGTTGAGGTCTCACCCGAGGCAAAGTTATGGGGGATTACAGAATCAAGTTTCTATAATCAGGTGATGCGCGATTATGGGACTGGCTCTGGATAAGTTCTCCTAGATTTTCATATATCTTCTACACGACTGTGCACACATGTGAATGCGCACCTCGAAACCACCACAATGCATTTCCACAACGCAACTCTAGGACTGTGCTTCTGGGTAGTTACACATATTAGATACTTCGCTAACTTAGTGTTATCTACGCAACTACGCATTCAACATACTCATAATTACTTGCACATTCATTTATACGTGTTCAATACTTAACATATTATTCTCATCAACCATACATGTGAAAATACATATAAAAGAACGAACATCCATGAAAATAAACATAAGCAATATCACTGATTCAATCGCACAACACAAGTATTTACGTGGTTCACCTCCAATATGGGAGCTACGTCCACGAGAATTGTTGTTTATATTAATGGGAAGGGTCAACAGTTCCATTCTGTGCACACAGCTACAAACTCTTCTCTATAATGGGTCTCTATGCACACAGCTGTAGAGCCTCTCTATCTCTTACAATGTCTTACAATATTCAACAATGATCAACTCAAACAACAACCGATACCAACCCTTCCCTTTACAAAATTGCCCCTTTTATAGACTATTCCTGAAGGTC
Source organism: Larix kaempferi (assembly GCA_027924585.1). Classification (NCBI taxonomy): domain Eukaryota; kingdom Viridiplantae; phylum Streptophyta; class Pinopsida; order Pinales; family Pinaceae; genus Larix; species Larix kaempferi. The sequence goes on along the minus strand of BSBM01000225.1, from coordinate 116,720 downwards.
ACATCTTTATAATAACTATGGGTTGAAACCCCATAGTACCCTTAAACCCCCAAAACAACGCGGTTACCCCGCTAACCATACTTTTCCATAACTTATCAACTACTTTGTTGTCCTCAGACGTCCTTTGCGTCGCTTCCATGACTCTAACGCTCTTCTGATAGCCACCTGTTCTGATCGCGCGGCACTGAAAGTACCATGGCACGTCCTTTACACCATCCTATCTCTTTACTTCATGTACCTACACCCCGATAGTCCACCGCTTCTTCCTTAATTACTCCAACTACTTCATTGATCCTTAATACTTCACATTTACTAAGGGGACAAATCCTTATCTGTAACTTCATCTTGCTCCCTTCTCTGCTCCCGATAATTGCGGAGTTGTTTCTCCCAAAATAGGCTGACGTTAGGCCTCACCTAACTTATGCTTATGCCATTAAAACATCCTTTACTCGGACTACGTCATCAAACCTGCATTTACCTGGTTCATGCCCAACAGGTCCCTAGAACTTACTTGTGGCTCGTCCCCGATCCACTCTAACTGAGTTGTTCCATCTACGTAGCTTCTGAGATGTTTTCTTTCGCAGTGAACTCTTGAAAAGTTGTGCTCAACTTCGCAATTGTATCCTTGGCCTCTTGTTGACACTCCTTGACTGTTCCAAGCATCTCTTCTGAGATGGGTTCCAAAAGTTGCTCCTTCACCATATCTTTTGTTGCTCAGATTTCTTGCAACTTCTTCTCAATTTCTTTTGACAACATAAGTGCTTCATCCTGTAGTGGCTGCAACTTCACTGATGCTTCAACTTCCTTTTCCCTTAATGCCTCAAATTATTTTTGAAGATCCCTCTTTTTGCGAACTTCTGGACTCTTTGCCTTGCGGGAAAATCCTTCATAGCCATATTCTATGAATCGATATCCCTCTGCCTTTGTTGTACTTCGTCTTGGATTTTCTACAATTCTGTTTCTTCATGTAGCATATCCCAAACCTTGGAAATTTCATCCAACAGGCTTTGAAATCTCACCAATTCTATGGAGATGTTTTATGTGGAATCCTTCAATGCTTCGACGCTTACTTCTTTATCTTATTGTGAGGTTCCAAATTGTTGTTGCGCTTCCAACTCAACAATTTTCTCTTTATGAGCGATCTCCATCTCCATCATTTCCTGCTCAAGACTATCCACGGTGGTACCAATCTTAAGTATGGTTTCTTCTATCTCCGACGCTTCGTCAGATTCAGGCAACTTCACACCGACTGCTGAAACTACTTCTTCTACCCTTCGTTGCTTCTCCTGCACATGCTCGAGCTCCTTAATTTTTTGTGCACATTCATCCTTCAGCTCCTTGTATCTTTCCTCCAGCTTCATATGCTAGTTATAAGATACTAAGTCTCTATCTCGAATTTCTTCTACAATGTGCATGTACAGATTATGTAATCCCTCTATGAGTAACATCCAAACATTGATTTCTAGATGTGCGAGTTTCTTCACACTTTCAGCAAGGTCATCAGTTGGAAATATAACATTCATTGACTCAATTCTCACTAGCCGAGGTCTCATGTTAAAGGTAGGAGCCCTCCTTTTACTTTGGCTTGATTCTCTTGACCACTCATCAAAATCTGGTTCTTTCTCCAAGTCTCGCTGGACTTGTTCAACTCTTGCAACCAGACTCTTCAACTCTGCAAGGCTCTCCATCATGCATGTTTGAGCTTCCTCTTCCTTTCTCTCTTTCAATGCAAGTGTTTTTTCGATATGTGTTGATACTTTAGTTGCGATGCACTCATAGTCATCGTCGTGCAACTGCGCATGCAATGGAGGTTTAGTACCTTTGGTCTTCTTTTTATTTGGTTTTTCTGGCACGGCTGTGTCAGGTTCCCTTCTCTTCTCGCCTTCTCCTTGGATAGACCCTGGGTTCTGGGAACTTTCCACATCATCACCTCCGACTTATGCATCCTTCGCTTCACTTGATTTGGAAGTGGTGATCAGCGTGGCTAGCGCATCAACCTTCCATTCTGGTGGCAAGTATCCCATTATCAACTCAATCTTTTGTGCATCGAGCTAATACAACCCCTCATACCACTCAGGAGACGTGACTAACGCTCGCAGCTATATGGAAATAGAATGCAGTCCGACTTTGAACGTCATTTTCTGGATATAGTGAGTCGTGACTTCCTTGGTAATGCACAGAGTCTTCTGAATGACTTCGCATAACTACTCATAGTAGGTGAAAAACTGTAATTTGTTTAGCCTTTGGCGATTTGGCTTCGAGTTTTCCCACATGTTGGAAAACCTTGGTCCTCAACAATCCCCAGGGAATATCGGTAGACCCTGCTGGTAGTGAGGGTCCTTCCACCCTACATAGGAAATCAACACTAGTAACCAACTATAGTGGAATGCATTTCCGTTTTCTTGTGTGTTTCTTACATCTTCTAAAAACTCATTCAACAGATAACCCGCCCAATTGAATTGAAATCCATCCTTAGCTTTCGCAGCTAGGGATACTGCACCAGGTGATACTTCATTTGGCCTATGCTTCCTCAGGACCCTTCCTGCGAGGAGTTGAAATGTAAAGCACAAGGACTTATCACTGATTCTTGCGGTCACATAACCACAACTTCCTTTACTCATGCTGAATTTAGCCTTTATGCGTGCAACCAATTCTTTATCTTTGTTTTTCCCAACGAACTCAGCGGTAGGATCGACACCCCTTTTGCATAGGTTCGTGATCCTGACAATGAGGTCAATGTTAATATCTATCTTGCAATCCAACCATAGATACCCCTAGTGCGTGCATGACAGTAGCATGCGCACCACAACATTAATCTCATTACTTCGATCAAAATGTGGGATCCGCAATAGATTCAATAGTCCATCTTGGTTTAATGGCGTAGCCCATGCCTACGGAATAACTGTCGATTGCTTTGTAGCTTCATCGTAGTTTCTGAACATATATTGATCCAGATGGAATTGTGGAAACTTATCTTCCAGCAACAAATCATAATGGAATAATTTTCATTTTGGAATTTTACCGAGAAAATTCATTTTAAGTCACACATGGCTTGACATAGGTGGTAGGGTAATATTATATTGTGCATTCTTGATGAGAAGCACGTCTAGTGCGTTGGCTCTTCTCGAAGAGATATACTCTGGAATGATCCCTATTGGTATTTCGTAGTTCTCTAGTGGTGGAACCGGATTCTGAGCACTCGCGGCCTTCGACTTTCCCTGGTCAGTGGTTGGGTTCTTATCTTTCTTTTGTTGCGGATGATTCCTCGGTGAATTCCTGGATGAGCTACTGTGTTCTAGAACGGATGGATTCACAAGCGTCTTCATAAATCCTTGCAAACTAGATCGTCTGAAATCACTCAAAACTTCTTCTAATGTCGGCTGCTCAGACATATACTTTCAGTTAACTATCGCTTTCAACTAGTAAATACTTCATATATTTACAGGCAGTAAAAATTTAAAATTTGCGGTAAAATAGGTAAATAAGCAGTACTTACTATTTATAGGAATCTCACCACTACGGTGTGCCCCAAAATGGCTATCTTAGCATTAAATGCTATGCCCGTTGGCCAAATATATCATAGATATTGGTCCTTTCCCTTCATTGAATGTGTCTTCAACAGATGAATATGCCTTAATTGCGGAAACATGCGGTTCCCAAAAACACTGTATAACGGCTACTTTTCCGACCAACAACCGTAACGATTAGTTTTCCTTAACTTCACTAGTGATCATGCAACTGTGAGGTTCACTGTTCATTTCTCGTTGCTGACCTCTAACTTCGCAGCACGAGCCCTCTCTGCTAGCGTATATGTGAGTTGTGAGGTTCATTGTGCATTTCTCTTTCCTTGATGCAAACTTCGTAGTTCAAACCTTCTCTTTCTTTGCAACTTAGCTTACTATGTGTGCCTGAGAACACAAATCCCATTTGCATGAAAACTTCGCATTTTACCAAAATTGCGTGCAGACTCTTTATTCTGTCATTGCTAGTGTCCAATTTCAACTGCACATGACACTTGGAATCTTTCTCCCTATTGCTCAACTGATGTTTGGAGGCGTAGGACTATCCCTGTAGGGATTTAGTCTACTTCCATTAATGAGTCCTGGTAGGTTTTCTCCTAGCAAGGTGGATAGCTGAACTGCGCCACCATTAGTTACATTTTTTACAACATACAGTCCTAACCAGTGCATTTTAAATATTCTAGGGAACTTCATGAACTTGCTATCGTAGAGGAGGACAAGGTCTCCTACCAAGAATAATTTGTACTTGATGTGTCTATCATGCCATGCTTTTTCTTTGTCTTTCTGCACTTGTTGATGAAAACCTACAATGAAGCGATCTTATTCTAGTTGAACTAAGTGTAGTAGTCTTTCTTCCATTGTCTCTTCGTTATCCATACCTTTGAATACTACAATCATCAAGCTTGAGACTATGTATTCCATTGGCATAACAACTTCATGTCCATATGCTAACCTGAAAGGTGTGTAACCTGTCAACTTCTTGCAAGTTTTCCTATATGCCCATAATACCGCTGGTATTCGCAGATCCCAATCATCCCTGTTTGTATTGCATATCTTAGTCAACGTATTTTCTAGCACTTTGTTAAAAGCTTCAACGGTGCCATTAGATTGTGGATGATATGGTGTGCTCTTTTGATGGTAGATCTGAAATTCCTCTGTTAGAACCTCCATAGTTCTGTTCAAGAAATGAGTTCCCTGATCGCTCATTAGGATTATCGGACATCCAAACCTTGTTAAGATATGCTCAAAAATGAACTGCGCAGTAACTGCGCTATAGTCCTTCACTGGTTTTTTCCTCTGCCCATCTAGTTAGATAATCTGTAGCTGTGATAATATATCTCGAACCATTCTGCTTTCCTAGTGGGTTAATGGGTCCCACAAAATCTATAGCCCACTTATCAAATGCTTGCAAGGTCAGCTCTGGCATCAATGGCATCTCATTTCTTCAAGATGGCTTCCCTTTCCTTTGGAAATCATTGCAACTCCGACAATGTTCCTTTGAATCCTTGTGTAATTTAGGCCACCATAGTCCTACTCTTAAAATTTTCTACGCAGTAGCTGTTCTTGTGTAGTGGCCCCTAGATACCCCTGAATGTGCTTCATCAAGTATCATCGGTTTCTCATGTTCTAGTACACATCTGTGCAGCACTTCATTCAGTCCTAGCTTGTATAAATGACCTACAATTATAGTTAAATCAGTTGCTCTTACAACCAAATTTTCTTCTATTGCGTAGTAAAATTTGTAGGTGCTAAACCTGTAGTCAGGAATTCGATGATATCCTTGTACTAGTCATATGCTATATGAATAGCAAATAACTATGCATCCGGAAGACTATCTTCCAAGTTACTAGGTTATTCGCCTGACTCAATTCTGGAGAGGTGGTGAGGTCCTAAATACAATATCCTTGGCTTAACAATGATTTCAAAATCATAATCTTGAAAGAGTAATAACTATCTGCATATTCTCCCCCGTAACACTGGTTTATTGTCCAGATACTTCAAATCTGAATGGTCAGTAAACATACATAAATGTGAACCTAGCAGAGGTGTCTAAACTTCTACAATGCATATACCATAGCTAAGCCTTCTCTCTCTGTCGGGGTATAGTTATTTTCTACTTAGGACAACTTTCTTCTTGAGAATGCGATGGGATGGTCAATGCCTCCCTCTCTTGGTTGAGCTAGCACAATGCCCAATGATATGGATGAAGTATCTACATGTACATGGAATGGTTTACTCCAATCTGGAAAAACTAGAATCAGCGCAGTGACCATTCTTTCTTTCAATGTATCCAATCCTTTCTTACTATCATCAGTCCATGTGAACTTCGCTTCTTTCTTTAGTAATTTCTCCATAGGCGCAATGATCTGTGCATATTCTTTTATGAACTTTCTATAGTAGCCTATGTGTCCCAATGTAGTGCGTAGCTAATTTAATGAATTAGGTGCTGGTAGATTCACAATAACTACGATCTTCACTAGATCAACCATAAGTCCCTGTTTACATACAATGTGTCCCAATAGAATTCCATAAGGAACATAGAAAATGCACTTCTTCAGGTTCAGGGAGATTTGATGTTGTCTATACTTTTCTAACATCATTCTTAAGTTTGCATAATGGTTCTTTAGTAAACCAAATACTGTCAAATCATCAAAATACACTTCTACGTATTTATAGATAAAATTATTATATTAAATGCAGCTACAACTACTCTTGAAAAGATGGCAGGTGTGTTCTTCAAACCAAAGGGCATAACTGTGTACTGAAATGATCCCCATTCTATAGCAAAGGTAGTCTTATGTATGTCCTCTATAGAAATTCTAATCTGATGATATCCAGAAAATCCATCAGTGAATGAGTATGCTTCATTATCTCCAACATTATCTAGTACTTCATCTGTAAACGGAGTCGGAAATGGATCATGCAGTGAAGAGTCATTTAACTTTCTGAGATCTACACAGATTCTGATTTCGCCTTTAGTTTTCTTATCCTGGATAATCATAGGACTTACCCATTCTGATTCTTCTACCGGATCAATAATTCTTGCTTCAAGCATCTTATCGAGCTCTGCCTTTACTTTTTATTTGTATCTAGAATTCAGTCTGTAGGGTCTTTTCTTGATAGGCTTCGCATCTGGCTTGATAGGTATCTTCATAACTCCCAAGTCAACTAAAATTCCTTTCATTTCAAAGAACTTGGTAGAAAATAGGTCTTGGTAGTCGTTGTTACACCTAAAATCCTACCATCATAAGATTCAGTGTATACATCCCTAAAGTTTCCTTGGCTAAGTCATTAACCTGGAAGAGATATAACCCATTTACACTAGGTTTTGTGAGGTCATCGCATGCTGCACTCATGCAACCTGCGACGTCGCAGCTTGCTCTCTTGCAAGGTGTGACGATGCTAGTTAATGGACAAAAATAGCTCCTTCGAGCCCATTCTCGAAGCTAGCTAAAATGGACCCTTATCCCTGACCTATTGGGAGAGTTGGCACTCGGTTCCTAACCTCTTGGAAGGATCCCCTATCTCTCTCTTACCATATCTCAACCTACTCTATCCATACCCTATCCACTTAGTCCTATATAAATGAATCTCTATCCCCTCCAAAGGGAGGAAGTCTATAGTGTCTACATGCTGGTGAAATCATCTTGGAGAGATCTCTACTCATCCATTGAGAGACTCACACTTCCTTGGGAGGATATGGAATTGGTTTGGATGGATAAGGGCTACTTCGTTAAGCTCTGGTTGTAGTCGTTCTTTTCTATGTACTTTCCCTATATTTACAGTAATATAAACACTTTCCACCAATATTGTTGTGATTGATGATATTGTGTAGTTTACCTGCTTAACTGTATACTTAGATCTGTTATCGTTTGTATGCCTTTACTTTTTTGTCTTTTTTTGTGCATCTTGACAGGTCTTGTAGCTTAGATCTGACGACCGCGAGGTGTGGAACAACATCCAGGAAAAGGGACTACAAACTTAAGGTAAGACATCCGATAACTTGATCCTTAACTAGATCTAGGAAAGTGGTTTATAGTCTGTACTATTTGTTCTAGACTCACATTGAGCTAGGGAGATCCGGCTTGCGTCCACTCGAGTGGACTGTCCGTCAAACAAATCTGGCGACCATACTGGGGATTAGAACATTGCTTTGTAGCTATCAATCTGAATGTCATTTTCAGTTGATTTCTTGTTACAAGCCATATTATTTTTCATTTGCCTCTTAAATTAGTTTCACCATCAGATCTTCACTTTGAAGAGTTTGATTACCTTCCTTTGAGTTTGTACTTCTCATTTTCAAACCATTTTAGTGCTCATTGTTTGGAGAATTGGTTCATTTTTGAACTTGGATCTCGCATGTCGCACCTGGTCAGTAGACTTAGAGCGACACTGTGTCATTTTGATCATTGTTCTCTGTCTGTTGGCCTATCGTCACAACCCTTTCATTGGTCTACGACGACACCGTCGCACTTCCCGCATTGGTAAACTACGACATCACACTATGTACAAACACAAACTGCGTCGATCTGTTGAAATTGGCATGCAAGCATCTCTTCTCCATTTCTGATTTGAGTTTTGGTTTTGTGTGAAAACTCCCTCTGTACTGCAAGATCCAGTCAGAGACCCCATTTTTTATTTGTGTGTTAGTAGTGTTTGCTTCTTTTTGGATTGGTTTTGGGTCCCATCTTGGACAAGTCTAAGATTTGGTAGTGGAGGACACTTTGGTCTCCCCCGCCTCCATCCACTCATCCTTGCATTCCCTCCTCTCCTTACCTGATCTGGTCATTGCATTGGATCGGTTTCCAGAACTCATTTGCATACATCTTTTAGTTTTGCTTGCATCCAGTTGATTTTGGGACTTTTTGGTTTTGTATCCATGTTTGGCCCCTTGAGTCGAAACTAGTGTTTCGCTTACATTTTTAAGTGAAATGGGTTCTATTTTTGAAAAACAATCACCCCCATGGCCCGGGGGGCCATGAATCGTGTATCCTATAGTCGTTTTGACCCATATGAAGGTTTTAAGTTAAAGTTTTGGTTTGGTGTGATTGGCTTGTTTTAAAGTCTTGGAAAGTGTGGGATATCCATGCCTTTTTGAGCCTCTTTTTCTTGGGTTATGCATCTTGTTTCCCTTACATGCTGAGATATTCAATCATTTTTGGGAAAGATTGATTCTTTGTCTCCACTTTAGTTTAAAGAAAAGCTTGATTTTGTCACTCTTTTGCTATATTCATGAATTTGGAAAACGTAAATATTCTTCCTACTTTACTTTGATCATTTGATATTCTTGGTCTTACCATCATAAGAAGAAGAAAGGCTTTTTTCAGATTCATGTGCATTTGAGTTAGATAAGATTGTTAAGTGCTTATCTTTGTCTTGCATTTGATTGGAAATGTTTGTGGAATATTTCTTTCCATAGCTTAGATGTGTCTTTTTCGAGTGTAAAAAGATAGGAAATGGTTTGGAATTATTGTATGTGGTGTTCATAAAAGGATGTCTTTTATTGCTTTAGGTTAGTTTTGGGTGAATCTTTTACTTCTTTCCATCATTTTGAAAGAACTAAATTGCATTTGCATTGGGTTGTGCATTTGGGAAGAAAACATATATCTCTCTCCTTGTTAAGTAAGACTTCATTGAAAGGAAGACTTGCATTTTCATATAGATCATATTTGCATATTGCTTAAATTCAAAGTCTTCACATGCGTCCACTTAACCGCATAAGATAAAATTAACGCTAGCTTAGGTTAAAACTTTTAGCAACTTGTGCGTTAAGTTAGAGACATGTTCTGGAGTCTTTAAGGGTGGCAGCTGTCATTATTTTCCAGCACTGTATCTTGAGGGTATTGTAGTCTTCCACGTACATATCGGTATATCGAAGCTCTTTCACGTACCCACCAAGTCCCTTAAGTACTTGGTGTATATCGAAAGGTGTTTCACGTACTCGGTAGTATATCGGAAGATCTCTTTCCGAACGGTTGTGCATTAGACAACACCACTACGGATTTGAGCTCCCACGTACCTTGATTATATCGGGAGACACCATTAGGAATCCTGAAACCATCTGAGTTGTCCCTTTGGCCATCTTAACATTGCAATACACCGAGAACATCACTTGGGGAGATTACTACGCACATACTGTCTAGGTAATCGGGTATTCAGGCAAGGGTACGGTCCCAATCCTCCTTGTCATGTTTTACTGTTGGACCTTGCGGTATATAGTGATTTTTGATGTTTTGACAATCCTATGAGGTTCCTAACTCTTTATCCACTCCTTTCACAAGTTTTCCTGTTGCCTTTAGTTTTGAGTAGCGTTTCTTGTGCTTGGTAATTAGAAGGGCTTAGCAATTTTAGATATGGAAACCTCTTCTGCAACTAGTAATCAAGAGGCCCCTTTTGCCTTTCCTCCAGTTGGAGATATTGGTCCTCCCTTTATTTCCACTTTAAACCTTCCTGGATTAACCATACGGTTACCGTTATGGTTATTCAACCCGGTGATTCCGGTTGTACCCACTGTATCAAATTTTAACTCTCCACCACGAGAGGGTCCATCCCAAAATGATCCTTCCCCTTCTTCCTTGGATGCATCTGCTTCCATTTATTCTTCCTTGCCTGATCAAAGCAGTAGTGTTAGTAATCAAGTGGATAAGAAGAAGAAGAAAAGGAAGGTTAAGAAGAACAAGGATAAGAAAGAGACAAAGTGTCCACCATCTGCCTATGATGGCACTCATATGTGAACACCTCGTAAGCCCAAGTTCCCTTGCAAGCTTTGTAAGGGTGATCACCTTCTCAAGGATTGTCTCGATCTTTCCCGTGTGTCGGAAGTGTGGTCTAAAAACCCCAAAGCGCTTGTATCATCAACCTATGACCATCATGTTGATGACACTCCCTCGACCAATGACCCATTGTTGAAAGGTCAAAAGGGTAAAGTCCTGTACCCCTGTTTGATAGGCAAGGGTATGCACCGTACTTTCCTTTGTCCAATAATGGATGAAGCTTCACAGTGGTTGGAAGATATTACTAGTCCTCAACAGGTGATTCCAACAAGTGATAGTAATTTTTGACTCGACCCCCCGCTGGTTGACCAAGTGATCAATTCAGTTTCATCTGTAATTGATCCCACTCTTCCTTCTGAGAGTGAAGTGATCAAGTCACTGTCATCTCCACTCGATCCCGCTCTTCTATCAGAGAGCGTTCAGACTGCAACTATCACATTGATACAGTCTTCATCTCATCCTACTCTTCCCGATGAGAGTGGATTGATAACCACTGATGTTTTTCTAGTCAGTTCCGATCATGAGAGGAAAGACTCCATTTCCACGGGACTCCCTCCAAGTACTGAGGTTATTTCATTTAATTGGAATAGTCTAGCAGAATCTCGTCTCCCCTCAGATGTTCCTTTCTAGATATCTGTAGGTGTTGTCGATAAGGAAATATTTAGCACTATAGTTGATGAGGGAGCTTCTGTTAGTATTTTATCCTCAACTTCTTGGCAAGCTATAGGGTCTCCTCAGCTTGTGCCGGTTACCAGCCAGATTTTGGCTTTTAATAGAAGGCCTATCGAACCTTTAGGGATTATCCTGTAGTTACCTGTCACGTTGAGAGGTAAAACTGTTTATGTTGATGTCATGGTTGTCCAAGGTCATTTAGATTTCAATCTACTCCTTGGACGTGATCATGTCTATGCTATGAAATCCATCGTGTCCACACTCTTTCGAGTGATGTATTTTACCTATGATGGGAGGATTGTGACCATTGATCAACTTTCCTTCATGACACCCAATCATCGCATGAATTCCAGTCATCAGACTTCCCTGAACGTTCCACACGTATTAGTGGTTTCTTCCCCTTAAGCATGAGGGGCGTATCTCTATCCCCTAGACATCATGTTGGGGGGCACACTACCAACCTCTGGATAGGTTCTAGTAGCGAGCAGAGTTTAATTTTGGCTTCAAGCTCGTTAAAAAATGAAACCAGTAGTTTGAGCAAAGTTTACCTTTGGATTCAAGCTCATTAAAAAATGAAACCAATAGTTTGAGCAAAGTTTACTTTTGGTTTTAAGCTTGCATAAAAATCAAACCAATTTCCCAAGCAAAGTTTACTTTTGGTTTTAAGCTTGCATAAAAATGAAACCAGTTTCCCAAGCATAGTTTACCTTTGGTTTTAAGATTTTTCAAAAAATAAAACCATTCCTACAAGCAAAGTTTCTCTTTGATTTCAAGCTTGCATAAAAATGAAACCACTCTCCGAGCGTAGTTCGCTTTCTGTGTCAAGCTCGTTAAAAAATGAAAGAGGTTCACATGAGTCTAGATTAGTCTTTGATTCCAAGCTCGTTAAAAAATGGAATAGACCCCTGAGCATAGTTCCCTTTCTGTTTCAAGCTCGTTAAAAAGTGAAACATGCCTTTTGAGCATATTTCCCTTTCTATGTCAAGCTCGTTAAAAAATGAAATAGGTTCCTGTAAGCAGAGTTCTAATCTTGTGTCAAGCTCATTAAAAAATGAAACAACTCCTTTCCCTTTGAGTTGAGTCTTCTCATAGACTTAGTACCTAAACCTTCGTTTCATCCACTTAGGTTTAGTTTAGGCGAATGAAATGAAGCTTGGGGGGAATGTCTTCAACCTCTGGAAGTTACGCCGAATTAAACTCGATCGCCTTTCCACATCATGTTGGAGCCAAGTCACTTACTTCTAGCAATCATGCTGGGGGCATGTACCAACCTTTGGATATCATGATGGGAAGAGTCCACCAATGGGAACGTTTTTCGAGCATACTTTCTTTTTTGGTTTTCGAGCTTGCTAAAAAATGAAACAGTACCTCTAGAAATCATACTAGAAGTAATCCGTCAGTCTCTTGCGCCGGGGGCAAACTTTCCAACCTCTAGCCATCATGTTGGGAAGAAACCCACCAATGGGCATAATCCCAAGCATAGTTCATTTTTTGTTACAAGCTCGTTAAAAAATGAATTATACACCATGAGCATTCTTCCAACCTATCTTTGAGCTCGTTAAAAATAGTAAGATGGTGTTGAGCTTACTTTTCACTTTTTTCGTGCTCTGGTTGAAACATGAAAAGTGGTTCGAGCTTAGTTTTTACTTTTTTGTGCTCTGGTTCAAATATGAAAAAGATTCCGAGTGCTTTGATACCATTATCATGCTCATTAAAAAATTGAGTAAAAAGGTGTGTCTAATGAGTATAGGTTTATCACTTTATCTGGCCTCGCTAGACTATTTATGGAAAAGGAACTGTGCCGAGTTTACTTTTTCCTTTGTCCTACTTGGTTATCAACCATGACAAAGTTGTTCATGGAGTCATTTTTAAGCTCTTTCCAGACTCCTAAAATAGGAAAAGATGGCCAAGCGAAATTGATTCATTCACGCTTGTAAAAGGATTTGAACGGTCGTCTCCCTGGTGATAGTTTACCCCTTTTTCAGAACAGGGGGCACTATTTACGACAAAGGAATACTCCAGCCAATCATGACTGGAAGAGTCCTCTCTCGCGTTTTTTTTCCCTTTTTCGAGCGATGAGGCTAACTTTATGAAAACGGATCGTTGGAGTCTTCTTTAGTTCTTTTCAGACTCTCTAAATATGAAATGACGATCGATTTTACCTTATATGGACTTGTTAAACTTTCAAATCGAAGGGCCCATCATGGGACGAACCCCTCCTATCCCAGGTTCGGAAAATATTTGGGATTGGACTCATCTATGAGATGAGCTATACTGAGCATCTGGTTACCCTCATTAAGATCGTAAAAAACCATGAGGTACTCATCGTTCATGATGGGGAAAAAGGAAAGCTTTTATGTTACACCCTTTCTCAGTGGTAGTACCTAGTCATTTCTTGAACATGGCACTCATTTGCATTTGCATACTACACTTGGATAATCCGTTTGTCTTCGAGTTTCACCTACTTCTTGAGTCTTGTTACTCCTTTGATTCATTCAAAGAACGCTTCCATCATCAGTTGGATTAGGAGTCGGTATGATAACTCGTCAAGTCAATACTGCCAAGGCATGCCATGCCCATGTTCAAGATTATTATCACCACTCATTATATGCAGTCAGTACACCTTCCATCATGTTGGTCTAATATGAGTCAGTCTTGCATGTTACTGTACCATCCGATCTTCTCTACACATCCTTTGTCATGTTTCGTGTCGATGAATATGGGAGATACATTACGGCCCTCCTTCTACGAATTCATCCTTGTCGACTTCAAATCATTATCCGAGGATTGAATCTAGAGACTAACCAAGTACCTTGGCCCTGCATGCCTCAATGGCAGGTTACCTCGCTTTCAACATGAGTTTACATCATTGACTCTTGATTAAATTATTTCATCTCGCGTTCGACTTCAACTCATTTATTCATGCTTGATGATATGTACTGTGATACCTTGGGAATAATTGACATCAATGGTGATCTCCCTTGTTCTTGTTAACGGTATACATCAATGACCGGTAATCAAGTGGTTTCTACCATGTTCAACGTCAAGACATTTGTAATCACATGGATAGATTCGTATCATTGCAGGTTCATCTTGAAGACCCTGGTGAGTCATATTTTACCCAGGTTGCGATGGAGTTTGTATTGAGTCATATCACATGGATCCACATTTGTATTGGTCGTGGCTATGTTATCATCTCATCATGGATCTATGCTTGTGTCTAGTAGCCATGATTGTGTTCAGTCGGTCATTACTACCATGGATCTTCATTGTATTGGTCGGCAGCCATGTTGTACGTCATATGAGACCGTGTGCTCAGAGTTAGTTGTACTGCAGTAGCATCCTTCATCCGACAAGCCATTGCCATTCCTTCTGTCAAATCATTTCACCTGTCCTGTCTTTTCAACAGCTTCATGCTTTGGGGGGCATTCTGTTACACCTAAAATCCTACCATCATGAGATTTAGTGTATACATCCCTAAAGTTTCCTTGGCTAAGTCATTACCCTAGAAGAGATATAACCCATTTACACTAGGTTTTCTGAGGTCGTCGCAGGCTGCACTCATGCAACCTGTGACATCGCAACTTGCTCTCTTGCAGAGTGTGACGATGCCAGTTAATGGAAAAAAATAGCTCCTTCGAGCCCATTCTCGGAGCTAGCTGACATGGACCCTTATCCCTGACCTATTGGGAGAGTTGGCACTCAGTTCCTAACCTCTTGGAAGGATCCCCTATCTCTCTCCTACCATATCTCAACCTACTCTATCCATACCCTATCCACTTAGTCCTATATAAATGAAGCTCTATCCCTCTCCAAAGGGAGGAAGTCTATAGTGTCTACATGCTAGTGAAATCATCTTGGAGAGATCTCTACTCATCCATTGAGAGACTCACACTTCCTTGGGAGGATATGGCATTGGCTTGGATGGAGAAGGGCTACTTCGTTAAGCTTTGGTTGTAGTAATTCTTTTCTATGTACTTTCCCTATATTTACAGTAATATAAACGCTTTCCACCAATATTGTTGTGACTGACGATATTGTGTAGTTTACCTACTTAACTGTTTACTTAGATATGTTATTGTTCGGATTCTTTTACTTGTTTGTCTTGTTTTGTGCATCTTGACAGGTCTTGCAGCTTAGATTTGACGACCGCGAGGCGTGGAACAACATCCAGGAAAAGGGACTACAAACTTAAGGTAATACATCCGATAACTTGATCCTTAACTAGATCTAGGAAAGTGGTTTATAGTCTATACTATTTGTTCTAGACTCACATTGAGCTAGGGAGATCCGTCTCACATCCGCTCGAGTGGATTGTCTGTCAAACAATCATGCAATAGGTCTGCTATCTGTTCTACTATTTCTTCATCCCAGTAATTTCCTATAGAGGCGAACTTCGGTTCTTCATTGGTACCAATATTGACTTTCCATGTTTTTAGAGGATTACTCAGATCTAGAATCTCTAAATCAGGTCCTTCTACTTTGCATTCTCCTTCGGATTCAGATATGTTTACATCGCGCAGATATTCATCTTCGTCTCCATCTAATGAGACATTGTAACATTCTAGGGAATGCTCTAATTGTATTTCCCAATTAGGTCGTTCATACACAGGTATCGGTGCATCATTGAATACCTTCTGCTTGATTATCTGCAAAGCCTCATGAATACTTGGACAATCATCCTCAAAGCTGAAAGTCGCTGCAAAGGTCTTTGTAAGACTAGACAATTCCAACGTTCCTCTGCGAAGTTCTGTATCCATGTACCAATTCTTTGGAATTTGCTCTAATGTTTGCACAAACAGATGAACCCACTTTGGTTGCGGTCTATGTGTCCATGCTTTCAAACAAAGCTCTATGTGATCTCTAGGATTAGTTTGTCCATTATATCTCACTTGTGCAATATAAGTTTGTTTTGTGAATCTGATTTTTATCATGTGTTTACATTCTTCCCATGTAGTCAACTTCTCCTTATGCGTAGCCCACCATCTAGCAAGTGTGGAGCGTAGTGTTGTATCTAGAGCTGCTAACTTATGTTCATCTGAGACTGCTATAAGATATTCTTGAAAAAATGCATGAATATTACTCAAGCATCATAAGTAGGGATTTAACTTACCTCTGTTCCAATCCATCGTAATGACTTTGTTATCTGTGCACATCTTCTTGCTGATACTTCGTGCATTCTACTCTGCCAGTTTTCCAATCCTGTGTCTGATTCTGATATGCAAGGACTGTCACATATCCAGCTCAATGTCCCATCATCTATAGGATTGATGTAGTCTGCTTGATTCACTTTCGTCTTGTAGATATTATCAAGGTCTTGAGTTCTGCATTCTTCTCTTACTGGTTCAATGTATCTTGGTCCTTATGCAGGATCCAAGGGTGCGATGACCCTAATATCCGGTCCTTCAAATACCATCTGTTTTTTCTTCAAATTGATCATTGCGAGGTTATCAATTGCCCAATCTATCCCCAATAATGTGAGATATGGGTTGTTTTCATCTATGATCTCAATAAATTCGAAGTCTGCTTTAATTCGCATGCCATCAATGTCTACAAGGACATTTGATAATCTCCCAATAGGTAGAACCTTCTGTTGATTTGCTAATATCAACTGTATTGGTGACCATGATAACTTTGGCTTACCCATCTGTTCCCATGTCTGCGTTGTCAGGAAATTCACTTCTGATCCTAAGTCAAGAATTATCTGGTCCATTTCAAAGTCTCCAATCTGTGCACTTAGTCTCATTTCTCTTCCAGTCCTTCTATGACTCTTGATATGGTGAACTGTGCTATGTGCTTTATTTATAGAATTACGCTGCTCGTAATGGCAGGCTTTGTAACTCTGCTAAGGCATATCCATGCTTTAAGAATTGCGCAATAGGACTTACGGATTTTGTTGCATTGCGTGATCCATCATATGAACTTGGAATATCAATTACAGGTGCTAGTTCACTTTGCAATGGGATTCTTGGGGTTACAGGTTCTGAACTCTATAATACTTTTCTAGTTTCCATGAAAGCTTATTTCTCTTTTTTAAGGCAGAAGGAAGGCATTTTTCTAGTTGCTTTTCTTATCTAAACCACTTCAGTAGGTTGTTGTTTTACGGTGTTATCCTCATAATTCGAAGCTTCAATTTGTTGACCTATACATGTCATAGCTCCGCTTCGTGTCACAACGTGGATGTTGCGATGTTTATTTCGTTTTTCAGCCGCGATCATCTAAATGTTCTGATTTTGTGCTTATGGTCTTCTTTCTTGCATCTTTCCTTGCAACACAGGACATGCTTCAATGACATAGTAAAATTACTTACAATACTTACAGGTAGTACAAGGGTTTGTACAATCTCTAGCTAGATGTCCTAGTTGAGCGAAATTATAACATACAATCTGACCTCTTCCTCGTCCAGTCTTTTGTTCTCTTCCTATGAATCCGCCACGTCCTTTGTACATGCCTTTATCATACTGTGCAGTTTCATTATTATTATGCATCTCTCTTTGAACTCTGTATACATCATGTTTTCTTTCTATCATGATATCATATGCTCTACAGTTGCTATCTTCATGGCCAACTGACTTACAGAATGTGCAGTACAGGTTGTTTGGTGTTTGCAAATATTTCTGAAGTAGGTAACAATATTCCTGATGATGTCCTATGCATCAACAAATTTCACACCATGGGCCTTGCTGTTGATTCAATGGATTTTTTTCTCCACTAGCGACGTAATCTTAGAATACAGGGAAATGTTCTTTGGAATGTCCTTCTCCTTTACATGTAGTACACCAAACCTCTTCTCTAGTTTCTGTTCCTTTCTTCATGTCTTGCAAATGTAATGTCAATTTTGCTAGTTGTGTCTGTATCTGAATCATTCCTACGCTAGTTTCTCCTATAAGAGAACCCTCTAGTTTCATCGCAATTTCTAAAGCCTCTGTCTGCGAAGTAACCTTTTGTTGCATGAGTGGAAACCTGATATGGGGAAACTATGCAACTATGAACCATTCTTGATGGTGTTGCGGTGCTATGTCAAAACTTACTTGGTCTAACAATGCTTTAAATTTCTGATCAAACTCCCATACAGTCTCATTAGGATTTTGTTTGATTTCTTTTAACTCTGTGATACACTGAGATTCTGAATTAGGTTTCTTAAACTCTCTTATCAGCGTTGTTCTGATCTCTAGTAGTGTTCTATTTTGTCCGCCAGAATATTTCATGAACCATTTCAAGGCTCTCTCTCTCTGAATGTAGTAACTAACTAAGCTTGTCTTACAGCATCATCATGTACTTGCTTAACATTCCACACTAGTGTCCAATTATGGGAATTTCCAATTGTGAACAAATTGTACATTGTTTGTCATTGCACTATAGCAATTGTAAGATTTGTGAATGCAATCCAAACAATATCAAATTTGTTGTCTGTGTAGTTCCTAAAGATACCTTATGCACCATTGAAAAATCCTTCTTTGATTGCATAGTTTCTTCCAATTAACTCAACCAACACATTTTTGTTAGGACAATTGTTGAAGGTAGCTCCATGTTTTTGTTTTCAAATCCAATTGCTTCAACCAGGCTTGTTTTTTAATCATTTTATTTCAATTTATATGTTGATGATTGCACAAGTGTTAACATCATGGATAATTTTAAGGACCCATACTTATTTAAAAGTGTATAAGCCTTGGAGAATCTTACCAATTCTTAAAATGTCAACTATAAAATATTTGATGATATTTTTCTAAAATTATTTCAATTTGTAAGGATTTTATATAGTTTATATAATAATTTGGCAATTTTTAGAGTGAAAAAATTTTACCCCATCAAAATTGGACAAAATGGGGCTTCAAAAAATGCAAATTGGCCAATCGTTTTTTGGAAAAAATCATGGAAAAATAGCCCATGGGCTAAATTTCGCCCCTAAAATTATCCTTGGTTAACATTTTTTTATTATGGTCTTCAACATGTTTGTTCCTATGGAAAAGGTATAGAAATGTTGGATCATTTTGTGGTTTCTTGTAGAAATATTTCTTCTAGTAGTTTATATCCTCTTGTATTTCAGAGCAAGTTCTAATTCTATTGAGAATATATATGAAAATTTTGTTCTCTTGTCTCATGCCTTGTTTTATCTCAAATCATTTGACATTTTCTTTCCAAAAACTATATGGCATTTTTTAATGGCCAAAGGTTGGTTGCTCAAATATCCAAGAGTGTTGCGCAGGCTATGCTTGACAAAGGTCACCACAAAAAATCATGTCAATGTTTCCAAAAGAAAATGTTGGTGTGTGCAAAATTTCTCTAAGCCTATTGTCTATGTTATATAGAATTCAAGAACCTATCAATGATGCTTCATCAATCAACAACAAGCAAAATACTCATATTCTTTGGTCAAAGAATACAATGTTCTTAAGCTCAATGGTAGCATGTTTGTTGATTTCAAGAGTAGGATTAATGATGAATGTACTCTAATATCATTTTCATTATACGCAACTTTTCCAGTAAATGCAACAATAACTCATTTTTCTTAAGAGGATTTCTGTCAAGTTGTTTTTCATAAGAGTGTAGTTGTCCTTGGTAAATTGTTTTTAATGTGAACGTGTTTCTTATTCATGTACCTCCAATAATGAACAAATGAATTGGTGTGTTTAGGTTGTTTTTTTTTCATAATGAATTCTTTTGTTATTGAATGTTGTTCATTGTCGAGAATTTTTGAAATGTTGTAGTTGTCTTTGTTGGAATATTCACCAATATTAAGAGGGGGGTGAATCGGTATTGAGAATTTTTTACCATTTTTAAACTTAAGCACGTCATGTAACATTAACTATTAATAATTCCATTTATCATCACATAAAATCATACATAGTGCACAAGATATTTTTACGTGGAAACCCAAACGGGAGAAAACCACAAAAGATGTTCTTTTATAATTCATTCATTACAATATTAGGCTCCGACCTTAGAGTGACACCCATCCCTGATTCAAGCTCCAATTTTCACAAAATTCAAATATCAACATGTCTATAGTAAGCTCCAACTTACTGATTTGGTGAAAGCTACAACCTCCATTGCAAGCACCAACTTTCAAATCAAGCTCCAACCTGATATAGCTACATCCAACTAACTGATTTGGAAAAGCACTAACTTGTTGATAGGATCCAACCTATATATGGTATGAAGAAACCAATCCTCTTGAGTAGCAACTGAATGTCCCCTACACCACCCTACCACCCTATTTCTCCATCACCAAATGGAAGGAAGCACCAATGCCCTGAGCTAACAAGTACAAACATTCCCTAGCACAATCCTGCCACCCTAATATGAATAAGAGTATCAACCTGTCATTGTCACTGTCTTCACACTTTCACTATCATTGTCTCTATCACTATTAGTGTCATAATCACTATCACTACCACTGTCACTATCACTATCACTATTATTGTCACTATCATTTTCAATTCCACTATACTAGCATTGTTTCTTTCATTATCATTGTCAGTATCACTATCATTGTCACTATCACTATCACTATCACTTTCACTGTCACTGTCAACATGTCAATCTATACATGCCTCAAATCTGTCCTCCAAATTTGAAAAGACTTTCGGAATGATATACAAATATGTAATCAAACCCTTCATGAATAAGACCAAAACATATCTACAATATAACCTTCGAATCCGCAACAAACTATCCCTTCAAATATGAAAGATGTCCTTCAAGAATAGGACCCAAAATATTCCTCTCAAGTTTGTAATCAAACCCTAGAAACAATCATCCATAGACTTCATTTTCTTACTTCTTCAAACCCTTAAAATCATTACCATCTTCAAACCTTAGGTCATTCTAAGAGAGGAACCCTAGGTCATGCCAATGCAATCACCATAATCCATGCCAATAACATCACAATAATATATGGGAATAATAACACCATAATCCATTCCAATAACATCACAATAATATATGGCAATAACATCATCATAATGTCATGGCCCCTCCCGTCGATCCGATGTAAGGAAGGGAACATGGCTAACATTCCAGGGCATCTTTGGAAGGCTTAGCCCCGCTCATTACTAACAAAATTCATAATAAATAAGGCTTATGCATGCAGATTCATACTCAATATAAACACAGCAGAAATAAACATTATCCACACACAACTACATCATGCATCCAACATATCAATAACATACATCAATTAAAACATGGCAGAACACATAATTAACATAATTCAAACCACAGAGAATACTTATCTTTAAGATGAGACTGTCCAACAACTGGCTATGTGAGAGCAACGTTCCACCCAACCATAGGTCTATGTCCAACTTGTATTCTTTCAGCTGAGAGACCACCCCCGAGCTGGGATGTGTATCCACTAAGGATGAACTAAATAGGCTCACTCACAGCCATGGTTTCACACAACCAATCATGCTAATCCAACACACGGTTGGTTTTATCAAGAATGCAAGAGTCAAAGGAGGAGGATGCTAAGTCAGTGAGCTCAACCACAGAGCTACAGGCATCTCAACTAAACTCAATCAGTCATGGAACCCACAATACCTACCACACCCAACACAAGGAAGGTCCCCTTCTCTATTGCATAGTCCCTCAGGCGTCCCTTCCCTCTAGTGCTCTTCAAGGTGGGCATAGAAAGGTCCAGCTGCTAATTTCTTGAGATTCTAGCCTTCACTGGGTTTATCAAGCAATCCAATCCTCTGTTCGAACATTCACACTTGGATTTTCTCAATTCAATGGCCAAATAGCTCAATCACGTAATTGGATTCTCGGGCTATAAAACCTGGGTTTTCCTATGGATTTCTGGGCACCTAACACTCTCAAATTTGCCCCAAGGTTTGTGTCTATGGATCCCCCATTGGATTTTATTATCAACATGAAATTATGGGCGTTTATGGCACTTCAAAACATGGGTTATAGCAAAGTTGCGATTTCTGGTTTTTTTTTCTCACTGCTGGGCATGTGTAAAGGATGAAAATTGAAGCTTATATGTTCAACAATGGAATGGGAATGAGGAAGAACGAATTCCCATGATGTAGAGTGACTTGTGGGTCAAGGAAACAAATCCCATACTCTGCCATACGAATTTCTAGGCTTCCCATGCTCCATTGAAGCCATGGACTGATTTCTTCAACTACTTCCTTACAACAGAATTAAATGTTTGCAAGGAAAGTCAGATGGGTTCTCAAGATGACATTTTGAAGCATATGGTTCAAAAAATATCAAATACTTGTCCATTTTAAATAAAATCCGAGCATACACTAGCGGGGCCTTGGCATTGAGCTCCACGCTAGGGAAACACACATCGCATGTACACAATATTTACATAAAATCCAATATACCATAAGGGTCAAAATGGGGGTATTACACATAATCTATTCCAATATCACCATAATCTATGGTAATAACATCACCATAATATATGCCAATAACATCACTATAATCTACTACTTTAAACTATTCAGAAACGTTTACTTACAAAGGGAATATCTATGAAACTATAGTGAACCAATATCTGAAACTTTTACCAATTGTTCATCGACATCTCTAAATCACCTCATCCAAAGGGAAATAGCTGAAGCTTCCTAGAACATAAGTCATAGAAAAAATTCTAAACTCGCCTGTTTAAATCTGATTTCAGGATCATTTAGAAACCCTAACTTCCCAAGGTCATATCTCTAAAAAAATATCCAATCATCATCTGAAACATTTACCATATTTTATTCAATATCTCTACATTATCTCATCCAAAGGGAATTGTCTGACTCTTTTTATAACATAAATTATAGCTAAAATTCCAAACCAAGGATAATTTTAAGGGCGAAATTTATCCCATCGGCTATTTTCCCATGTTTTTTTCCAGAAAAAGAATCGCCAATTTGCATTTTTTGAAGCCCTGTTTCTCCCAATTTTGACGGGGTAAACTTTTTTCACTCTAAAAATCACCAAATTATTATATAAAATATATAAAATCCTTAATTGAAATAATTTTAGAAAAAATATCGCCAAATATTTTATAGTTGACATTTTAATAATTGGTAAGATTCGCCAAGGTTTATACACTTTTAAATAAGTATGGGTCCTTAAAATTATCCCTCTTCCAAACCGACCTGTTTAAAGATAACTCAAAAACCATAAATTATCGAGGTCATATATCTTATAATATAGTGAACCATCATCTAAAATTCTTACTCCATGTACTCACACATCATAAAAATTTCATAGTCTGAAACATAACATAAAAAATATATAGGGAAAATTACAAGATGACCTGAAACATGTTTCACAACTCCCCCACACTTCATCTTCCCTTTGAAATTTGCTTTTCTAGGCGTCCATTCTTCTTCCTTGGATTGGTCAAATTGTGATTCATACTAATGCCAAATTAGGCTCCTTTTATTTATAAAATTCAAAGGTCACTTTTTAGTTCACTTTAGGGATGACCTACAACTTAACATTAATTTTTTCTTCCACATTTTAGGGGCTTTTTCAATGAGTCAATGACCACTTCATGACTTCATCAAGGGGCTTTGACTTTTGTTCTTTGCCACTTTATGTATTCATCAAGTGGCTTTGGGGATTCCTTCCTTTTATAGGATCCTACAAGATTGCAAAGCCACATTGAGTTACTTGACCCTTCAAACCTTTTCCTTTCTTCACAAGTGGGAACATACCTTGTCATTAATTCCTTCAAGACCAAACAAACTTGTTCATTTCTAAGTGTCATAATAGGTTGTTTCCTCACTATATCAAGGTGTTCTCCTACACTTTCAAGGTGGTCCCAATACATAATTTATTCATATTTCTTAGGGTTTCTTGCCTCCAAAAGTGGGAAAGTAGTGTTTACATGAATATATTCATTTGGATTTAGTGTCTTCTTCTCACTTCTCATCATAATGGTCTTACGAAAACATCATCATCACTTTAGGGGATTATTAACACTTCTCATCATCATGGTATTTAGGACACATCATCATCACTTTAGAGGCATCTTCACACTTGTCATCATGGTCTTTAGGGGCTTCTTCAATGACTTTAGAGGCTTGCACCATTTGTGTACAACACAAAGTGGGCATGTGGAAACAACCACATGTTATCTCATCCCGTAAGGGACATGCTTAACAACTACGCCATAAGGGGACCACTTCGGAGTTGTATACACTTATGTAAAGGCTCCTTCAAAGCTTTTTAAGGATTCAAAAAAATCGCTTTATTACTGCCATATCGTCATCATCATTGCCACATAATCATTACCATTTCCACATTAACATACCTACTACGACAAATGGGAAAGGCACACCATATATGGCTCGGGTTTTTATTATGATTTAAACTCCAGTAATTGAAAAGGGCCCTTCAAGGAGGTTTTACCATAGAAATAAAGGAGTCACTAACCCTCTGGAAGTTTTGGAAAAGCAACAATAAAGGATAGCAGAGCTTCAGGAATGATTTCAAAGAATTGAAACTTTGGAATATCAATCCCGATCAAGGATGAACCAAAATATTACATAGAGACTAAAAATTTCAAGATAAATTCCCCAGAATCCCTTGTGGGGAAGGCCTATAAATATTTGCAGTTGCGTGATTTGAAATATTTGCAGGTCACTATGGACACAATTTATCTACTTCCATAGGATGATGTGGCAATGGATCGAGGATTAATAAACATCGTATATCATAAATATATTCATGAATCTTCTACTAGGAAAAACACAAGAATAAAGTTGAGCCAATGTAGGTAAAAATCAGTTTTTATAAACTAGGGTAGAAAACATGGATAATGAGAATAATAAGATAAAGAATATGGTGGTAATAGTAGGGAAAGGAGATCAAAATACAATTGAATTTATGTCCTTTCTATGTGAAAATGAGAAAAGGATAAAAGAGCTGGAACTTTCCCAGGTAACTTAAGATTTCCTAGTCACCCACCAAGTGATAGAGGAGAAACAAAAGCTAGTTGAAGATCTCAGCTTCCTAAGAAATGACAATGCCACTTTGAGACCACAAAAGGGTATGAATGAAGGATTAGGTATCTTGAAGAGAAAGAGAAATATACTAGAGATATGAATTTCTAGCTGGATGAAGAAAATAACAAGGTAGATTCTTTAAGGGATAAATTAGAAAAAGATTTCAAAAATGTGGACAAGCCTCGTCGTAGAATCCAACAAACAATTCCTATGGAACCCATGTTCTTGATTGAGAAGAGATTCAAGCAGAAGGAAAAAGAGTGCTCATATTAGAAAACCTCAGCATCTAATAATTTAATGAAAGCAGACAAAATGGAGGAGCTAGCATATAAAAGGAAGGATGAACTTAAAGTTCAAGGGGGAAATATTGGTAAATCCGGGAAAACAATACATGAATTGAGTAAAAATGTGGCATCCTTGGAAGGATATATAAATGAGTGGCATGCCTTGCATGAAAAAGCATTGACATAATCTAGGATGGTGAAAACATTGTCCACAACCAAAGAAATAAAGTAGATAGAAATATCCAACAATATTCCCAGAATAAGACCTCATCTCCAATTCTTTTTTTATTTGTATTAAATTTACCAACAGGAAAATAAATATTTAGGAAGATACCAAGTGTCATAAAGGAGAGTGATCGATTCATTAACTCCAGATTAGTTGAAATCTATGTAGATCCATGATAGAACATTATCTCACATGGATATTGAGAGGTTTATAAGCAATTCCCATAGCCTAGAGATTCTGAAGAGTGAAATGAAAGAGTCAAGGGCATTAATTTCTCCCTTTTTTAGAACAATTGATTATGTGTTCAAGCATGGAATCCATTTCCCATGGGTTATTAACCTCAAGTTATATTCATGTTGGAGCCAAGGCCGCAGCTATGGTAAAAGCTGCGAATTTTGAGGAAAAAGCACAAGTATGGAAGAAAGTGCTAAGTTTTGAATAAGCGCCAATTTTGGAACAGAAGCAGACGGTGCGCAGTACGGTGCCAGATGGATAATCTCAGCGCAGATTACGGACCGGAAATCGCGGAGATCGCGCGCACGTCAGAAGAGAATGAAGGCAAGCTGAGTGGAAATCCCAGCTACCACAATCAATGAAGCAATGGAGTAGAGGGCTCAGCTACCCTCATTAAGGCTAAGTACAGAAGTTATGGTTGCTCGGATCAAGGAGGAGCAACAGACCAAAGCATTGAAGGCGAAGGACAAGGCGCCCATACCCGTAAGCTACGCCGGAATTCATGGAGCCTGCAGGAAGCGGCGACGTGACTACAAGCGGCGCCTACAGTACACCTAGCCATGTGCGTGGTTAGGGTTTTTGGGGATTACTGCTGGGAAAGGCCCACAGTTTTGTAAAGGTGCGACCGCCATGGCCACCTATATATATGTATAATTGTAATGGGTAGAGGTTAGCTAGCTAGTCAGTAAGTTGGTCAGAGAGAGAGTGAGTCAGTTAGCTAAGCCTCTGAGTGAGCTAGCTAAGATAATTGATGCTAGATGTAAGAAGGATCGATTGAGTTGATCACCTTCTGTTATGATCTTGTTGATTGTTTTCTACCGTGTTGCTAGAAAACAGGAGTTAGAGCTGGTTAGCAGTGAAGATAATCCTTGAGTTGCAGACAGTCCGAGGCGACGTCTGAACTATTGTAACGTCTGAAGAGGAAGAGACTAGATCGAGAGAAGGGCTCCCAGCTGTGTGCGTGGAGTTTCCTGGAAAGATCTAGGCTGCAGCTGTGTGCGCAGCATATTGTATAAATCTATCATTCTCGGGTTAATATAAGAGACTCCCGTGGACTTCATATTTCTCGTTGTTATGATGTTATGATTAAAGTGATTGCCTGTGTTAGTTTCTTAACAGTATATACAGGAATGTGCATTATCTTTATGAATGTGTTGAGTAAGTTCTTGGAGTTTCCGTGAGGATTGTAATTGTTAAGGGTCGAAGGAATCGGTAAGACGTTGTCGCCGCAGCAATAGGAGAACGTGTTGCTGCGACGGACGCGCAAGCGAACGACGCTTAGAATATAGGCGCAGAGGATAATTGGTCCTAGCGCAGGAGTGGAAGTACCGCGTAGCTAGGCTGCCGGGCAGGAGCTTGAGCGCTGCTGCGCTCATAACTCTGAAGAGGGGTCAAGCATTCACCTTAGAGGAATCGTCGAGGAAGAGAGAGCAGTCTCCACGTCACCTAGGTTGAGGAAACCTGATTCCTTAGCCCCCCCATAGCCACTTCGGGTGAGACCTCGAGCTGTCGCGCAGCTCGTTTCCAAGAGGGCCAGTGCGCCAAGGGGTTTTGTTGCTGCGCTTCATTAAAACCCGGGTCTGTCCAAAAAGCAGCCAACAATTCAACATCGAAATATACTCAGATTGTGCAAAATTCATTACCTTGGCTTATTTTGGTGGCCAATAAATCAATTTTACCTATGCTAAATGAAATTTTAAATTAGCTAAAATTTGTTGTCGAAAATGCAGCTCTATTGAAGGACCTAATCCAAAATATAGGATTTTTTTACTACACTCTTCAATCTGAATTGGATAAAACCTTCAAAATTTGAAATTAGGTATGGATTTATCTGCACAAAGGTGGGTTCATATGAAGGCACTAAGTGAATTCATAGAAAATGGGAAAAAAGCATAGATGGCTCAATAGATAGGAGAGTCATCCTATGCCCCTGAGAGAGACATGCTAGGAAAGATAAAGACATAATATGATGTGGCCCCAGGAGATATAGATATATGCCATATTTGAGCCCACGAAGGAGACAATGTATCAATCCAGTTCAACAAATCTGATTCATCACCTAAAAAGAATAGATCAACCAAAAGATTCCTCATTGAGGGCAATCAACATTCATAGCTAAAGGGGTATAAATACAATGAAGAAAGAAAAACAATTGGAGGTTCACTATTATATTTGAAAGGCTTCTAGAAATCCACAAAAAAGTTGTATAGGGATCTGTAACATTTGCCATTTCTTTTACTTATTTTCCTATTACTTATTTGTAATAAACTGAGAGAAATTCTATTTTCTAGAGAAATACAATAAGACCAGGAAAGAGATCAATGGGATCCCCCTACTATACTGATTGTTGTAATTAAATAAAGATGAGAATGCAATTGATTAGAAACCAGGACCGGGCCATTTTCCATTGTTGTTCAAGGAAAAAGTGTCACGTATGTGATGTTGAATGTTCTTTCTGATAATTATCTCATAAGGAAAAAGTGTCTCATAGCTGTAGATCCACAGATTCTAGTGGTTAAAATGAGCATTTTGTTGATGTATATGTAACTTCGGAATGTATTTCATCAGTATATTATATGTATATTTATTGTACCCTTATAAGAGATGTGTTATTCCTCTATAAGGAAGTGTCGTCATGTGGATTGACAAGTGTCGCAAGTGTGTGTACTTGCCGATGGGTTATTAGACCACCTTATGGGGTCGGCCCTATTTAATATATAATATAATGTGGATGTACTAAAGTAGACAAGTCGGCCCCAGTAGGTCACTGGGCAAAAAGGTGAGTATAAATAGAGATAGGAGATCTCTATTTTACTCACTCGGAAAAGTATCTATCTCTCTCTCTGGAAAGTGGCGCACTAGTGAGGAGGAGGAGGATCATCTGCTAGGAGACTATCTCTGTATTATTTGGTTGTATTTTGGTTGAGCCATTGCTCTCTCTATCTCTGAGGAAGTTTGTGGGGTTTTTCACCTTAGGGTTTTCCCCACGGAAACTCTGTGTCTCTTGTCTCTATGCTTTTGATTCTTGTGATGCTTGTCATATTATGATTGTCATGCATTGATATACTGTAGATGTTATTCTCTCAGCAAAGATCCTATAGTATTGTGATTTAATACTGAAAATTTAACATGGTATCAGAGCTTAACTGAGAAGAAGACATTTTGCAGTGACGGAAGCTTGTATTGCTTGTTTATTGGGTTTCTCTCCACAGATTTTTGAAACTCAGTATAGTAGATTGGATCTACTCATCAAGGCGCATCTTTCTGTCCAATCAGATTTCAGTTCCGAGCATTTTCAGTTTTGGCCCTAAAAATTAGGGTTTCCAAAAAAATAGGAATTTCTGGAAACTGAAGGTACAGCTGGAAGCTCCTTGCAAAAATCGAAGGTTTGAGCTTTGGATCGAGATTTTTGGCTGGGTAGATCTCTGGGAAACTCAAACCCTAATTCAGGGATCTCCCCAGTGAACCCGGGAAGACAAAAAAAGGCAATTTTGAAGGACAAGACTTTGCTGATCTCAAATTCTGAATGTACTAGGCTGATCAGCTCTCCAAGGCGCATCTTTCTATCCTTTCGGAATTTTGAAATTCACATTTTGAATTTTTAGGGTTTCTCTGACAAACCCTAATCCGGGACCAGATCCAGTTTTCAGCACTTCAAGTGGTAAGTTCTAAATCTTTTCTATTTCCATTTGAAGTACTCTTAAAGATGTCTCTTCACACCAAGCTTGAGGATAAGCTTGAAGGGGCTGATAACTTCCGAGCCTGGAAGTATAGGATTGGGCTAATCCTGGAAGAGAATGAGTTGGACTCATATGTGAAAGAAGACATCCCTATCCCAGAGGATGAAGAGGCCAAGGTATTGCACAAGAAGAACTTGGTCAAGGCAAAGAGAATCATTGCTGATTCTATCAAAGACCATCTCATACCCCATGTGTCTTCTCTCAAGACACACAAAGAGATGTTTGAATCTTTGACCAAGCTATTTGAAGGAAAGAACATAAATCGGAAGATGACCCTGCGGAACCAATTGAAAGCAGTGAAGTTTCAGAATGGAGAAACCATTCAATCCTACTTTTCAAGGGTCTCTCAGATCAAGGAACAATTAGAAGCAGTAGATGAAATGGTGGAGAATGGTGAAGTGGTGATGACCACTCTAAATGGCCTACCCAGGTCATGGGATTCCTTTATTCAAGGAATTTGTGCAAGGAAGAAGTTGATCTCCTTCAGTAGACTTCGAGAAGAATGCTCTCAAGAAGAAGCTAGACTTATAGCTCGTGAGGAAAAGATGGGAGGAGAAGATCAAGCTCTTGCAGCTCACACCAAAAGAAGCAAAATCAAGAAGGATCCCTCTCGACTCAATAGGTCCTATCAAAAGAAGAACAGGAAAGACCTAAGATGCTTCACATGCAATGAGAAGGGTCACTTTGCTTCAGATTGTCCTAAGAACAAAAGGGATAATAACAACAACTCTAGTAAGAAGAAGAAGGGTAGCAAAAGAAGGTTTCATGCTCATGCTGCTGAAGATGATGAACCTCCAAAGAAGAAAGCTAAGGCAGAAAGTAGTAGTGATAATGATTCATCAAGTGAAGAAGAGTATGTTCTGATCTCTGCACTCACTGGTACCATCTCCCATGGTTGTAATGATTGGTTGATCGATAGTGGGGCTTC
This sequence comes from Larix kaempferi, assembly GCA_027924585.1. NCBI lineage: Eukaryota > Viridiplantae > Streptophyta > Pinopsida > Pinales > Pinaceae > Larix > Larix kaempferi. The sequence continues at coordinate 86,378 of BSBM01000225.1, read as the reverse complement.
CAAACATATGACAGGTTTCAAGGAATCTTTTGTGAACCTTTCTGAACATGAATCACCCCATAAGGTGAAACTTGGGGATGATTATCAATACCCAATCAAAGGAAGTGGTGAAGCCTCTTACAACCTAGATTCTGGAAAATCTCTAAAGATGAAGGAAGTCCTCTATGTACCTGGACTCAAGAAGAACTTACTCTCCATCTCTGCTTTAGATGCAAAAGGTATGAGGGTTGCATTTGTTGATGGCCAAGTACTAATGTGGCCAAAGGGAAAGACTATTGATGATGCAGTAGTGATTGGAGAGCAAGAGGGAGGCTTGTACAAATTAAAGGGTCAACCCGAACATGCCATGGTACATGAATCCATGGAGCCAAGTGAACTTTGGCATAGAAGACTTGCTCACATGCACTATAGAGCACTTCCAATTGCAAGCAAGGCTGTAGAGGGTCTTCCTGAAATCAAGACCAAACATGAAGGTGTTTGCAAAGGATGTGCAAAAGGTAAGAACATTAAGAAGGCTTTCCCAAGCAGTGAAAGCAAGGCAAAAGATATTCTAGAAATCATCCACTCAGATGTATGTGGCCCTATGTCATCCAGCTCCCTGAGTGGGTATGTTTACTATGTATCATTTATTGATGACTTCTCTAGGAAGACTTGGGTATACTTCTTGAAGGGCAAAGATGAGGTGTTTGATAAATTCAAGGAATTCAAAAACTTGATGGAGAATCAAACTGACAAGAAAATAAAAACATTCAGATCTGACAATGGTGGAGAATTCACCTCAAATGACTTCAAGAAGCTTTGCAGTGACTCAGGGATTAAGAGGGAGTTGACTGCTCCATATAATCCTCAACAGAATGGAGTTGCAGAAAGGAAGAACAGAACTATCATGGAAGCAGCAAGGGCAATGTTGCATGACCAGGATCTTCCTATGCATCTTTGGGCAGAAGCAGCTAGAACAGCTGTATATGTACAGAACAGAACACCCCACAAGATATTGGACAACAAGACACCAGAAGAAGTCTTTTCTGGTAAGAAACCTGAAGTCAGCCATCTCAGAATATTTGGTTGTCCAGTATACACTCATGTCCCAAAGGAGAAGAGGACTAAACTAGATCCTTCAGGAAAGAAGGGTATCTTTGTGGGTTATAGTGAAAGCTCGAAGGCTTACAGAATATATTTTCCAGGGTTCAAGAAGATTGATGTCAGCAGGGATGTAACATTTGATGAGAATTCAGCATTCATCAAATCAAGAAAGGCACCTATCGAAGTGTATGAAGAACCTAAGGAAACAAGATTTCAGGACACTACGATGACTGATGCACTTCCAGAAACTGCTCGTGAGTTTGAAGATCCACAAGAACCTGTAGATCCACCCCGTGAGGATAACTCTCACAAAAGGAAACCTGTATGGGCTAGAGAGCTCATTCATGATGCAGAAAGATTTGGCATTCCAGAAGAAGAACACAGAGCAAAGAAGAGAACCAGATCACACACCAGTTATGTTGCTTTACTCTGTGACATCATGAACAAAGAGCCTTCCAGTTATGAAGAGGCAGCAGAAAAGAAAGAATGCAAGGATGCTATGGTTGAGGAATACCAATCAATTATGAAGAATGATGTTTGGGATGTTGTCCCAAGACCTAAAGGGAAGTCTGTTGTGACTTCCAAGTGGATCTACAAAATCAAGCATGCTGCAGATGGCAGTGTGGAAAAATATAAAGCAAGATTCGTAGCTCGTGGTTTCTCTCAGAAGGAAGGAATAGACTATGAAGAAACCTTTGCACCTGTAGCCAGATATACTTCCATCAGAACAGTGCTTGCCCTGGCTGCAGCAATGAAATGGAAGATACACCAGATGGATGTCAAGACTGCTTTCCTGAACGGTGTAGTAGAAGAGGAAGTATATGTGGAACAGCCACTCGGCTTTGAAATACATGACAGGGAATCTTATGTATGCAGATTAAAGAAAGCCTTGTATGGCTTGAAGCAAGCTCCCAGAACCTGGTATGGTAGGATGGACAGTTTCCTATCTAGTTTGGGCTTTACCAAGAGTAAAGCGGATTCCAACCTTTACTACAAGGTTGAGGAAGGGAATCCTGTGATTCTACTTCTATATGTGGATGACCTATTTGTGACAGGAGATGACAGAATGATTGCAGATACCAAGAGGAAGCTTGCAGCTGAATTTGATATGAAAGATTTGGGAATGATGCACTATTTCCTAGGTATAGAGGTGTGGCAGAATGCAGGTGGGATCTTCCTTGGTCAAGGGAAGTACACAGTAGATATCCTGAAGAGATTTGGGATGATGGATTGCAAGGCCATGGCCACACCTATGGCATCGAATCTGAAGCTTCTTTGTGATGCTTCATCTGAGCCAGTTGATGTTTCTATGTATCGTCAGATGATTGGGTCCTTGATGTACCTGACGAACACGAGACCAGACATTTGCTTTGTTGTGAACACATTGAGCCAGTTCCTGACGGATCCGAGGAGTGTTCACCTTGTTGCTGTAAAGCATGTTCTGAGGTACCTGAAGGGTACAGTGGATTATGGGCTCAGATATGAGGCGAATCAAAAGTTTAACCTGCAGGGTTATGTTGATTCAGATTGGGCTGGCAGTGCTGCAGATAGGAAGAGCACATCTGGGTGTTGCTTCAGTATGGGATCAGGTGTGATCTCTTGGTTTAGCAGGAAGCAGTCCTGCGTAGCACTGAGTACAGCTGAGGCAGAGTATGTTGCAGCCTGTTCAGCTAGTTGTGAGGCAGTATGGCTACGGAAGCTACTGTCTGAGTTATTTGATCTTCCGTTGGAGGCTACTGGTATCTTCTGTGATAACCAGAGTTGTGTGAAGCTGTCCTAGAACCCAGTGTTTCATGACAGGTCAAAACACATAGAGATCAAATACCACTATATCAGGGATATGGTGCAGAGAGGAGCTGTGAAGCTCCTGTATGTTGCGATGGACGAGCAGATTGCAGATGTGCTGACGAAGCCACTAGCCAGGGTGAAGTTCGAGTACTTCAGAGAGAGGCTTGGCGTTCTTCAGATCGAGGACACTTCGAGGAAGAAGTGATGGACACATTTGCTGAAGCCATTCCAAGCATGTTGGAAGCAGGATTCTTCACATGGCTGTGGATGTAAGCGCTGGATGATGAGCATCAGGATGATGTTCTAGTTTCTGCTGGATATGATCAGTTGGATCATTTTATGTATGTATGTACGCATCATGTTGGATGCTGGATATGATCAGTTGGATCATTTTATGTATGTATGTACGCATCATGTTGGATGCTGGATATGATCAGTTGGATCATTTTATGTATGTATGTACGCATCATGTTGGATGCTGGATATGATCAGTTGGATCATGTGTATGTATTTTATATATGCATCATGTTGGATGCTTGGACCATGTATCTGTATATGTATCAGGTGGACACATTATATGATCAGGTGGATCATGTATGGTGATATATATATCATGTGTTTTGTATTTGTATCAGGTGGATACATTGATGATCAGGAGGATCATATATGATGATATGTATCAGGTAGATACTTGGTATGCAGCAGGATGTTGCATTGATGATCAGGAGGATCATGTATGATGATATGTATCAGGTAGATACTTGGTATGCAGCAGGATGTTGCATTGATGATCAGGAGGATCATGTATGATGATATGTATCAAGTAGATACTTGGCATGCAGCAGGATGTTGCAGTGATGATCAGGATGATCATAGATGACGAGCTTCAGTATGTTGCTCCAGATGACATGCAGCAGGATGTTGCAGTGATGATCAGGATGATCATAGATGACGAGCTTCAGGATGTTGCTCCAGATGACATGCAGTAGGATGTTGCAGTGATGATCAGGATGATCATAGATGACGAGCTTCAGGATGTTGCTCCAGATGACATGCAGCAGGACGTTGCAGTGATGATGATCAGGATGATCATGGATACATCAGAATGATGTATGGTGAGTATCAGGTTGATACTCTGTGGCCGTGGATCAGGTTGTGCAGATGAGCATGTAATTCGTTGCCCTGGGAGATTTGCAGATGGTCTTGCGAGGTTTTTCCTATGGCATGTAATTCGTTGCCCTGGGACATCTGTCAAATGCTCTTTCGAGGTTTTGCTCTGGGAGGACATGTAATTCGTTGCCCTGGGAGATCTGCAGATAGTCTTGCGAGGTTTTGCCTATGGCATGTAATTCGTTGCCCTGGGATATCTGGAAGATGCTCTTGCGAGGTTTTGTCCTATGGCATGTAATCCGTTTCCCTGGGAGATCCTATAGGTAGAGCAGTATGCTCGTAACAGCCTGGGATGCTCTTGCGAGGTTTTGCCATGACCACATGTAATTCGTTGCCCTGGGAGATCCTATAGGTAGAGCAGTATGCTCGTAACAGCCTGGGATGCTCTTGCGAGGTTTTGTGGTGAGGTCACATGTAATTCGTTGCCCTGGGAGATCATATAGGTAGAGCAGTATGCTCGTAACAGCCTGGGATGCTCTTACGAGGTTTTGTGACGCACGTAAAAGTCCTGAGGATTCCACAGTATGGCCAGTGATGATGAAGACCTGCAGGTGGTGGGCCTACATCCAGTATGAAAAAGGACTGGCTCTGTAGAACTTCCTATGACGAGTAGAGACAGAGATTGGACGAGATAGCAGCAGCAGTGACGATGACGATGACGATGCATCGATGACGATGATCCAGAGAAGAAGACTTGTCTAGCAAATCTGTGTCGAGAAATACCTTCCTTGTTAAGAGGGAGTGTTGATGTATATGTAACTTCAGAATGTATTTCATCAGTATATTATATGTATATTTATTGTACCCTTATAAGAGATGTGTTATTCCTCTATAAGGAAGTGTCGTCATGTGGATTGACAAGTGTCGCAAGTGTGTGTACTTGCCGATGGGTTATTAGACCACCTTATGGGGTCGGCCCTATTTAATATATAATATAATGTGGATGTACTAAAGTAGACAAGTCGGCCCCAGTAGGTCACTGGGCAAAAAGGTGAGTATAAATAGAGATAGGAGATCTCTATTTTACTCACTCGGAAAAGTATCTATCTCTCTCTCTGGAAAGTGGCGCACTAGTGAGGAGGAGGAGGATCATCTGCTAGGAGACTATCTCTGTATTATTTGGTTGTATTTTGGTTGAGCCATTGCTCTCTCTATCTCTGAGGAAGTTTGTGGGGTTTTTCACCTTAGGGTTTTCCCCACGGAAACTCTGTGTCTCTTGTCTCTATGCTTTTGATTCTTGTGATGCTTGTCATATTATGATTGTCATGCATTGATATACTGTAGATGTTATTCTCTCAGCAAAGATCCTATAGTATTGTGATTTAATACTGAAAATTTAACACATTTCAATCACTGAACCTTGTTTCTTTGGGCTCCCTCTTTTTTCACTCAATCCTTCTGATCATGGAAGTAGTGATTATATAAGAGAGGACTATTATATTATGTACTTGTATTCTGAATTCATGTTGTGGGCGCATAGTAAATATGCTTATGCCTTACACTTTGTTAAGGGTGTTAATTTGATTGTTAACAGATGCCCCCTAATGTGTGAGTTCAGAAGCAGAGCTAAGGGCCAAAATACATTATCGAAACAGATACTCTTCATACTAATACTTTTTATTGATCAAAGCAAGGATGATAAAGGATTAGCTCATGGGTGCAGGATTTAGGGAAACACCTACAAGTCAAACATAGAAATTTCTCAAAGATACAACATCTTCCTGAGGCGGGCATACCCATGCTCAGCAGTAAACGAGCATGGCCACGAACAATACACAGTGGATCCATGTCAAAAGTAAATTTTTCATAAGTGCAAACGTGCACTTCAATGAGTGCAAGAACAAGGTCTTCATCGAACTTCTGACATGGTAGTCTAATCTTGTGCAACTCAGGCAGTGCATTGATGAGTGATACAACTTATTTTCCCAAGGTCTTCAATACAAATCGACGATAGTACAAGTTTATATCAAGACAATAAATGAATTGATGTCAAGCATAATAAAACACCATCTGATTACCGGTCATTGATGTATACTGTTAACAGATGCGAAGAGACCCACCGTGTCACGTCCCCTTCCGTCGATCCATTGCAAGGGAGGAAACATGAACAAACATACCGGCTTATTTGACAATCTCAACCCCATTCATTAGTAAGAAATTTATGGATAAATAAAAACTTATGCGTACAGATCATTCTTAATAAACACAACAAAATTACACACTATCCACACACCATTTCATCATGCATTCAGCATATAATCAATAGTCATTAATTAAAACATTGCAGTGCACATAATTAACATAACTCAAACCATAGGAATACTTATCTTGAAATGTAGTGGAGAATCATACTCAATATAAACACAACGAAATAACCATAACAACACACATGCAGAAGGGAATACTTCAGACTATTTCTTCTATGTAGAATAATGAAACAATCATACAATAATCAATCTCATTCTCATGCTATGCATAGGATTCATCCCAACGAGCTTAATATAATCATATCATTCAATTAGCATGAATAATTAAACATGCAGAACAGAACACAGAATGATCATAATTTAAACCACAGAGAATACTTATCTTTAAGATGAAACTGTCCAACAACTGGCTATGTGAGAGCAACATTCCACCCAACCATAAATCTATGTCCAGCCTTGTTGAGGCCTTGGGGGTGCAGGGTAAGTGCAAGGTGCTGGAATGGGTCCAAGATTCCCAATAGAGGGTGAAAACCCAGACTGAAAGGCTTCGAAAAACCCTATGCAAGGGCGGTTCTATCCCCAGCCTGTTTGGTGTGGAATTCTCCCACGGATATTTGGCCTTCGTTGGCACTCTATGAGTCGATGAGTTTGATCAATTGATCAAAAATTTAATATGGAAAATAGAAGCTTAAAACTAAGTCTGCTCTAACTTAACCTATTGAAGACAAAAGGATCTATTCTGAGTTAGATCTATGATAAAGAAAGACTTTTTTTTGTGCAGATCAACCTTGGTGTGGAAGGAATAAGTGGGTTTATCAACTTCAACAAAAATGTTAAGAAGGCATATACACTTACTCACTTAAACTATTATCTGTTAATGAAAATTAAAAGAGGATAATTCAAGTAATTTAAACATGTCCAAGATCAACTTGTAATCACTGTGTTAATTGAAAAATTAACATTGATTGAGTAGCTGCGAATCGTTTGCAGAAATTGATAAAGAAAGTATCTTAATTAAATAAATTAACAAGATATCCTTATACAAAGATCAGTCATAAGAGAAAACAATACAACATATCTGTGCATTAATTTATACGTGCAAAGGAAACACACCCTATAGATGAAAATTTTGAAATTAGAAATCAGACACTGTCAAAGAAATTTGACAATAAACAAGAGATGATTCGAAAGATTACTTTACTGCATTAAGAAGCCTGTAAACAAAATTACAAGGCTCTGATAAAACAAAGTATCTCCACGTCCTCTCCTACTGATTTCTGACCCAAAAATTATCAACCCCTTTTCTTGAGAAGTATCCTTTCTTAAATAAGGTCTACAATGGAGTACAAAAGAGAATCCCAAAAGATAGGGATCACAGAGTTTAAATCCGGTTATAAATCCAGGGAATTTAGCCATAATAATCTAAACAATTATAACTCAGCAAATTCCCTCCGCTTCGAAATGAAGTTTGAACAGAAGTTACCTTGGAATTTCAGGAGAATCCCATAGCAAAATTATAGAATCTGGAAACAACTCAATAGCTTTCAACAACAGGGAAGAGCTGGTCCTCCAAAAATTCCTGTTGAGTTGACGTGGAATATCCCGGCTGATCCATAACGTTTTCAAAAACAAAAAAATAAGAAAGCGGGTCTTGGTTCATGGGAGCTGGTGGCGTATCGGGTTCTTCATTAATAATTATGAAATCTTGGATAATAGAGTCATCTTGATCATACAGCTGCTCACTGCTTTCCTCGTCGTTCTTCTGAGGAGATGGTGAACAAACTGGTAGAATTTCATAAACTTCTTCTCCACTACCATAGTTGATATTAGGAACACCTACATTAAATGGTGGCAACATAGGTTCAGGAAATAACAAAGGGTGAAGCTCTTTGTGCATGGAAGATTCATCAAAAGTTTTACAACCAGTCTGCATGTTATTCAACAAATTGTCGGAAGGAAAACTTGCCAAAACAAGAAAACTTTCTAACAAATTCAAATGATGAGGTAAGTGCTTCATACCTGCGGCCATATTTAAGATAAGTTAAGGAGGATCAAAATGATTGAATGTGACGAGCTGCAATGATTAAGATCATGCGAATTTGGGATAACAATCATTTGAACTGGAATGAAACGATGTCGCAGCATGTCAATCCGAAATGGATCATAACAAGTACAATTTCAACAGAATGAAACATAATCCAATGTCGCATCTGAAAACTATCATTATAGGTCAATCTTATCAAGCAATCATGTCTTCAAGGATAATCGTTCAGTGCGAAGTGAAGTGAGAATCGCGTCCATGATAACAACGAAAACAAGACATTGCAATGTAAATTGGAATAATTGAATTTCATCCATTGGATAAACTGAATGGACGGTGAGGATTTAGTAATGCAGGATGCGGGATAAGACCTTGAGGAATTATTCCTGAACTTATTCATGATTCCCGAAAGCCGCGACCTGAAAATTGCGGGTTTCGGGATCGCACACATAAAGCAAAAAACAAAACATGTTACCGAAAGCCGCAACCCAAAAATTGTGGCTTGCGGGATTCGGAATCATGTTACGCAACTACGAGGAAAAACGGGAATCCGAAAGCTGCAACTACAGGTTTCGGGTTTCGAGATGACGATTGCCAAATTTATTAACAAACAGTTCCCACAATCCGTGCCTTTCGGGTTCGGGATTTCGGGTTGACCAAACTTAAACAACTGAAAATTGCTTTCCCGCAACCCACAACTGTCGGGTTCAGGATTTTGAGGTGTCCGAAAGTCGAGTTTCGGGAAGGCAGAAAACAAACAATGAAAAAATTGAAATTTGAACCTTTTTGCAACCAAAACACTTGGAAAAATTCTAAGGAAAGTAGTATGATCAAGCTAAACAAAGGCATATGTAAAAGATTGCAGAAACCATGCTCCAATTCACGTTCACAGAAACACCTGGGAAGAAAAAAAAATCCTTGTGCTGATTTAAAATTAGGGCTCTCATGCTTAACTGAAGCATGGGATCTTTTGTGGACACAACAAGCCTATATTCTTTCAGCTGAGAGATCACCCCCGAGCTGGGATGTGTTTCCACTAAGGAGGAACTAAACAAGCTCACTCACAACCATGGTTTCACTCAAACAATCGTGCTAATCCAACACACAGTTGGGTTTATCAAGCATGCGATAAATAAAGGAGGAAGATGTTAAGCCAGTGAGCTCAACCATAGATCTACAAACATCTCAAGCTAGATTCAAGCAATCCAATCCTCTTTTCAAACATTCACACTTGGATTTCTCACAATTCTGTCATCAAATAACTCAATCCCGTCACTGAAATTCTAGACTATAAAAACTGAGTTTTTCTATGGATTTTGGGGTATCTAATACTCTCAAATTCACCCCAAGATTCATTTATATGGATCCCCCATTGGATTTTACTATCAATACCCAATTCTGGGCGTTTATGGCACTTCAAAACGTGGGTTCTTGCAAAGTTGCGATTTCTGGTTTTTCTCACTGCTGGGCATTCGTAATGGATGAAAACTCATGTTGTGTTGTTCAACAATGGAATGGGAATGAGGAAGAACCAATTCCAATGAGGTAGAGTGACTTGTGGGTCAAGAAAACAGAGCCCATACCCTGCCATACGAATTTATGGGTTGCCTGTGCTCCATTGAAGCCATGGACTGATTTCTTCAACAACTTTCTTACACAGAATTAAATGCCAGCAAAGAAAGTCAAATGGGTTCTCAAGATGACATTTGGAAGCCTATGGTTCAATCCCACAACCCCCTCACCACTCCCTAGTGGATACACATGGCCCCTTCTCATTAGTTTCTTCCATAGCCAGTTTTGGTATTTTATTGCATGATGTTTATTTACATCATTTTTACAATGTTCCATGGCTAAATAGCACATGGGTAACATAATATCTAATACTTTCCTTTTAAATAAAATTCGAGTATCCACTAGCGGGGCCTTGGCCTTGAGCTCCACACTAGAAAAACATACATGACATGTATACGATATTTACATTAAAAGATAATATATCATAAGGGACAAAATGGGGTATTACAATCCCCTCCCCCTTAGAATAACATCGTCCTCGGTGTTCCATTACTTGGGAATACATATACAATTTACACGTCCAAAATTTTCAAAAATTTTGCAGATTTGCTCTGCATTCTATCCTTTCTTTGAACTTTCAAGACCAAGTCCTTTGGATTCCACAATCTGCTCTTGTTGGTTCTGACCTTCCAGCTCATCCACAAGTCTGAAAGCTTTATGACTGCTACCCTTTTGATGTTCCTTTGTTGGACAGTTGCAGAGGCAATGATTCCCTCCACATTTTCAACATTTCACTGGCTTATTTATATTTTCCTGCTCAATTTCCTTTGAGTCTTCCCACCTGGAACGTTTCTTGGTGGACTGATTGGATGAATGTATCCTAATCGATCTATTGTCCTTTCCTCAGTTGATTGTTTCCAGAATTATTCTTACTTGTCTTTGCAGACAAACAGAGTCCTGCAAAACCTTATGGTTCATCTCATTCTGTTTCTTTTGTAGCTTGAGTTGTTCTCCAAGATTTTCTTGGGTCTTGGCAATTGTTTTGTAACATCCCAAAATTTCACAAAAATTTAAAAATTTTCAACGTAGCTTTTAGTGCATATATTAACTGTGTGAAATTACAATAAATGCTTCCATGTCGCCTTGCTATACTAAATGTTTGTAATGATCATAAATGTATTGTTTGCGACGTGATATTTAATATCTACATTCGATGCTATGGAATGTTATTCTCATTTCAGCTACCTTACTTATGTTCATGTTCAATCGTTATAATGTTATAAGTGCTAACTGTTGTTCTTCTGTTTGATGATGAAGGGGTCCTAAGGGTACCCCAAGGCTTACTCAGCATTCATCTAAAGCATTTGAATCGTTCCTTTCACAGATTACGGGTAAGGGCATTAATATTTACGAAGTGTGACAAAAAAATTCATAACTAGTTTCAGTAATCTCCAAATGTCTTAATGGCTTTAGAGAATAATAATGATATGTATCCGAGTGAGATCTCTTCAGTTATAATCTGGTTTTGATATTAAGATGCATAGTAGCTATACTTATTCTCATTTCTTATACTATTGATTTCATTCCTTGTACATTATATACAGGTTCATATTATTATGCTGACTTGACTAAGTCTTAAGGGTTGTGAGCTATGTACTTCACGCTCTATCCTATGTTCTGCAAACTTTACATAATTACCAAGATATTTCTATCATATGAGAACTGTATGTAAGTCTCATACAAATCCTTGATATATCGACTATATGCAACTATTGTGCAAGACATATATCCAAAGTCATATGCATGTCTTATAATATAAACTATATGTCATTTTACAATCTAGTTCCTAGAATGTAACTATATACAAATCCTTGTATTATCTATAGCCTAAAACTATATGCAATAATTTATGCAAATTCTATTTTGAAAACATATGATTTCATGCAATTATATTTTAATTTCTTTACCATATCGGCTATATGCAAAGACTTATGTATTGCCCTATATTCAAACAATATATACAATGTGGGCATCACCGTGAACCTTTTATAACATATGATTGATACTTTGTAATTTGATACTATATGACTTACAATAGAATCTAAATTGTGACAGGGTTGCAACATAGTTCATGTGTCGACGTGTGATGAGACAGGGTATTAATATTGTGATGATTACGTGCTGGCAGGAATTCGAATTCACCTTTGGTATTTAATACTCCCATCAACCAGTTCATGGAATATCACCATGGCTACCAGTGTGGTTCTTAACACGTGAAGGTATTGTGATAGGGCATTCAACGTGGTCGAGTTGTATTTGATCTAGCTTGAAAGTTGTCCTAGCTGTCTCCACAGTGGCAATGGTTATTAATTAGGTTTTTAATGCAGTTGGTGTTTCGAATTACGATGTGTTGTGATGAACAATCTCCACCATTGATCATGTGAGATTATTGGACTTTGTTCTTAACCCTAATATCCACTACATTTCCGAGGTTATTGTTTCATTTGGAATTCATTGTATTGGGAGGTGGCTTTGTGGAGAGGCCGACAAGCCGAGAAATTCCAGGGTTTCGTTAGCAGGTGCTTTGGAGTTTTCTCCACGATTCGAACCTGTGACCTATTGGGTTTTCTGATACCTGTAACTATTTTAAGAGCCGAGCCTTCTGTGAGAGTTTACAGTAGTTAAAATATGTTGAAAGGTTGAACCCATGGTCGGTTTTTCTGTGTATGTTGAAGGGTAGTTCTCTGAGTTGTTTTCACCTTTCGTTGCCTTCGGTGGTGAGATGATGGCTACGGTTTTACAATGGCATTGGCGTCATGACTCCAGGAGTAACTCATCTAAAGGTAATGTACAGGGTTTGAGCTTGTCTTCTTCTATTAGTTTAAGTGTTGCAAATTTTGTTTATTTCGTTTAAATGAAACTTCTATGATGATACTCGTTTTGACCCAACCCAGGTTTTATGTGGCGGGTTCCTTCGGCTTTGGTTTCCGAGCTTGAGTTTTGATAACTGGAAGCTGCATAAGAAATGGTAAGCTTCGGTGGCTACCCTGTTGCTTTGGTTAGGTGAATGATGGATCTTTTTGTGTTCTTAGCTGAGACTTCATGTTTATCTTGGGCTATGGGAAGTGAACACCGTCGAAATGTTGTGAGATGTCTGGCAACATGGGGAAGATGAAATCCTCAAACCATTCGGCGTTAAGCCTGTGGTGTTTGTTTTCAGCGTAAATAATTTGTAAAGGATATAACTTGTTGAGAGGGTTTTATCCCTTGACTAATCTGGATATACAAATATTTTGGTTCCTATAACTTGTTGATGTTTACATGTGTTGAAAACTGTGAGCCATGCTCCAGGTTTGTGATAATTTAATGTTTTGAATTATTGTATATTTATAATGGCTACGTGCCAAGGGTTTCAACCTTGTTCTGTGTAGACGAAACCCTACCCTGTAGGTTTCAATGGTAGCCTTGATAGTTCCGTGTTAGCTAATATCTATGTTGTCGTTTCGGTAATGGCCGAGAGACAAAACTCAATGTTTTTGATTGAAAATTTGAAACACTAACCTAATACAGTTTAGGAAATGATTGTGGAAAAATGTAATGTCGAACTTGAAATAAAATCTAGTGTTCGTGTATTTATATGGTTTTACAGATAATGTTTAAGATAGGAAAAATATCACCAATATCAGATGATAATGTTGAGATAATCCTTCGTTTAAGCAAGCATGAGTTAAAATGTTTTTGTGACTATACTCTATGATGTTGAAATGATTTCTGAAATGTCGAAGTATGATAATAAAAGGAGATTCATTCTGTTATAGTATAAATGTATATCAAGATATTAGAAATCTTTTGCAGAGGGTTTGGAAATAAAACATGGAAATAATAAACCCTAGTTGTAAAACTTGAACTGTAAAAAAATAGCATTACTAAGTGCACAAATACTATGAATATTTATGTGTTCATCTAATAGCTATTTACATGTCAAAATATAATGATGATATCTTAGAATAAAGATTGTATAGTATAATATTAGAAAGGAAATGAAATTAAATGCATAGTTTTTTATCTATGGTAGGATGACAGTCGATTTTTTAGTAACTTAGGTTTGAACAAAGTCATATATCTTACTTCAGTTGCTAGAATAAAAGACATATTATCATGCCTGTAATATTAAATGTTGTTTATGGCTCCTAAGCCAAAACATAGAATTTGTATTACATAAATATAACTAATAATGAAAGTAAGAAAAACAACAGCATTAGTCTATTCATTCATTTCGAAATCTGCCTATCATTCATCTATCTTAATTTTCCTTCTCTCCACTAGAGTACTATACAGAAAACAGTATGGGGAAAAATACAAAGAAGTTGTTTATTCAATCACTTATTCATCTAATTTAATCATCATTCTAAAATTTCAGAACTAGACCAGAATTCAACATTTACTTCTGCATAATGATACTAACATTTTTAACTAATGAAAACTCAGTCAGTACTTTCAGAAAATAATTTATCTATTTAGAAACAGAGAAAACAAGTAGAACCTGTAACTGTAGATATGACTGACAAACACCCAAGGAGGCCTGTTCCTCCCAACCTTCTCCAGAAGAAGCAGCCAATCTACTTGCCTCCTTTGGACCCCCGATCCTATTTACTGAACCACCAGGTAGATGAAATCTGTGTAGAAGCAAGGCACTCAGAAATTGTACAAGAAGCAAACTATTAAGACTTGCTCCCCAACTTTTAGGACCCTGCACTTAGCAGTATAACTCTGCACTCAGCAATATAATTTGCATACTTACACCATGATAAAAAACTAGCATATCCCCTCATCCAATCTCTTGGGTGCAAGTATCAAAACCCCAAGGTAAATTTCCTCGTCAGGAAAAGTGATGAACCTCAGTCCAAAATTCGATGGCTCTTTTAAAGATTTCCAAGGTCTTTAGTGGTCAGTTTTCAATAAATGAGCCTCAAGCTCCAGTCCCATCTTTTAGGGCACTAAGACCACAATTTTAGGGAGTTGTCCCATACCAACAACTAGTTACTTCCCTCATAAAGCTGCCATTTGTCCATTGCCTTCTACCCCAGATTCCATTCCACCTAGTGGGTCAGTAAACACTCTTTCAACGGTCCCCTTAGGTGTTTGTCTCCTATTTAATTTATTTAATAATAAAATATTGTGCAAATTACAGTCATCCTTGGACACTTGTCCAATATAAAACTTTACAATAAAAGTTAAGATAATGTTTCCAGCATAAAATATTTTTCAGCAAAAAGGGTATGTTACATGTTTGAAGAAGATTTTCATCCAAATCCAATAGCTTTTGACTTGTTTCCATGGCCAATGTACACATCATCCCACTCTTTTCTCTCTAGTACCATTGTTTTGTAACAGCTGCAACCAATTAAATTGCACTTCTCACCTGTGAAATACATCATTGCAATTTCTGTTAGGCCAAGCATAATAGAAACATTAAAATCGGTCAATTAATTGTCCAATTGACATGGGTAGTCCATGCTTTATCCATGAGACTTTTATACTTTTCATGCTTTCCCAACAGGCACATGAGCTCATTCATGTCCATTTTTTTCACAGGGAATTAACTACTTCAGCATTCACAATTTATTTCGAGCAAATAAACACACTCTACTTTCATCCATACATGCATTCAACAATTTTATGTTTTTATAAATGCATCAATAAAAAAAAAGGAAAGAGAGAGAAGTAAGAGTTTTCTCCTCTTCGTCTTGTTCCATTCTGGAACCCACACCACCATTGTGGTTTTCATGCTCCTAGCCTCTTTCACTTCAACGTGAATGCTTGACCTGCTCTTCTTGGCTATGACACTTAGTGTCTATGGTCTATTCCAGGCCTCTCAACCATGGAGTACCTCCAAATGGTTTTTCTACAACTCTTGGCCGCTAGGACCCACACAGTCCCACTACCACCCTATTAATTACTACTCATGCTTAGCTCTTTAGGATGGTTACATTTCCACGTGCATCCCTAGGATGCCTTCATAGTTCTTGCTTCCAACAATACCTACACTCAAACATTGAATCAGTTCACATGTTTAGTTTATTCTCATAGGGTTTATCTCTAAACAGGAGTTTAGGAAATCATAACCAAATCATATACACATGTATATTCATAAGCAAGAAGCTACAAGATAACCAAATACTTATCTATATTGTGTGTTTCCTCTCTGGTCCACAGGGTCCTGCTTTGCTTTGCAAGCCTTGGGATCGCCTATGGACATGGATGTTCAGCTAGCACGCAGGATGCTCCACAAAATCAATGTTGGGCCCAAGTTGGGACAAATTTTTGGTAACACTTTTGATAAGCAGGAAAAGCTAAGCTGAGCGCAGCTTAGAAAAAGATGTAATTTTGCCTAAGTGTTGAGGGTGCTGCGAAGTTGTGCACAACATCCAAGTTTTGGCCATGCTGTGAAGTTTTGTGCAGCATCCGAATTTTGGAAGTACCGCGAAGACCAGTGCTGCGGGGAAGCAATGCTGCAAAGCAGTCAGGCCACGTGGAGCCAGCAAAGTGGAGTGCTGGACGAGGAACAGGTGCAGGTACCGAATGGACCAGTAGTGGTCTAATTTTTGAAAGATGCTCTAGGAGTGTTGAGCGACGGGCACAAGCAAATCAGGAAGGCGGCCAATGCACGAGTCTCAGGGAAAGCGATGGCTTGGCATGCCTAGTGGGAGAGACCGTTAGATATGAACGATTCAATGAAAGTGACATGTTGGCACACATGCGACAGGAAGGCCAATAATGACAGAATGAAGACGTGGAGAAACGACACGATGAAGCAGATGCTACCAGATGCCAGCAAGATAGTTTAGGGAAACCGGCGCAGTCTTGTAAACCCTAAGGGTTTTTGCGTTTAGGTCTTCAGCATTGTAAAGACATGACCTTCGAGCATGGTCTATTTAAGAAGACAATTTTGTATGGGATGGGGTTCTAAGTTGTTACATTTTTGGGTTCTGGATGTTGTAATGTAAAATCTCTTTTTGAGTTAAGAAGATTGTAAAGGCTCTACAGTTGTGTGCGTAGAGACTTATCTAAGAGGAAGGAGAGTCTGCAGCTGAGTGCGCAGGCTAAGAACGGTTGTCCCCATCCCTTTTAAAGATATATATTACCAACCGTTCTTGTGGACGTAGCTTCCCATCCGGGGGAGTGAACCACATTAATTACTGTGTTGTGTGATTGTGTTTTACGAATGAATGCTTATCTATGTTTCCTGTAAATGAATGTCTAGATGTTTCCTTGCATGCTGTTATGAGAGAACGGCTGTATGCATTTGCCATCAGAAGAGGTATGGAGATGATATGTTAAGTTCTGCATGAATAGATGAATGGTGAAAATTTAGCTTATGTTTGAAGAATAGTGAATTAGTTAATTGGTTAAGTGTTAAGAGATCACTTAACTACTTCCTTATGCACAATAGAACAATGCATAACAATTAGATTGTATCAATAGAAGATGCTCAACTCATAACCGTACCAAGTGAATGAACGAATAGTAGATGGATAATCGGCTGAGTAGTTGAACGAGTGGATGAGTGATACTCGGTTCAGCACCTTAAACGTTTCCATTTGCTCCAAGTATAAATTTGAATCGCATTGTTCACAGTATCAGTATAAGTCCCGCAGTAGAAGAACATAGTGGTGCGGACTGCAGCATTGTCCATCGCTGCGCAGTACCCCCCTCGCAGTGCATACCCCTTGTTGCGCTGCGCAGTACGTCAGTCCACACAACTTGTCACTTACTGTGGAAACTTGATTCCGGAATACCCCATAGATACACCTCGGGTGAGACCTCAACCTGCTCGCAAGTTGTTGCCGAAAGGGCCGGTGCGAAGGGGTTTTGTTGGTCAAAGGGAAACCGCGAAGAACCTGGGTCTTATAGAAAACCTCTGGGTCAGTTATAGCCAACAAATGGTTCTGTTGCCGCACTAGAACCCGTGATGACTTGAAACCGTAATGTGTGATGAAGAATACCAGTTCCCGGAAGGCTCTGACAACTGGCATCCTGAAAAGACAGAAATCCAAGCTTGGTGGGACAAGACCATAAGAGACTGTGCAAGGCAAGATAATAGACATCCACGTCTATGTGACACACAGTGGTCGGATAGATATCTATGGAAAGATATTCACAAGATCTTCTGGGCATCATTTCCAAACGAGCTGCATGCATGGATCTCGTGGCTCGCAGAAAAGAAAACCCGTTTTCAAGGAGGAGTTCCTACAGAGTGGACTCCTGAGCTCATAGCGTAGCTCAAAGCAATAGATAGCCTACTGACACGTGCAGTTGATTTTTGGGTCGATCATATGCTAGAAGGATTCATAATAGAATTTGCTATAGACACACTCAAATCCTACAGCCAAGCAGAAGCATATTTTTTCCAAGGATTCCAAGGTAAGTTGTTGAACAATCTCAGTCTATACATTAAGATGTTGTTAGCTGAGAAAGGTGTTTTAAGAATGCAATAATATTCTCAAGTTTGTCATGGTAAACGGTAAATATAGTGATTCTGACGAAGATACCCATAATATTAGAAGTGGTAAGAGATATAAATTTAATAAGAATCTTAGAGGCCCTGGACTCCACATAGATACTGAGATTCCTTGTGACCTTGATAAAGAAGCCGCACCACCATTTACCCCTGAGAAGCCACCGGCTGCAGATACCACACCACCTTTATCTCAAAACCCACCCGCTACACACCCCACCCCTCAGAATACTCATCCTAGTACGTCTATCTCGATAAGCCCATTTGTTTTCACTACATAGAGCCCTTTACAACAGCCGCACACTAATCCGGGTGCTCCACCACCTAATAGGACAATGGAAAACACAGATATGAAGCTGTCGATATTCAAAGGAACTGGACTAGAAGACCCTGACCAGCATTGGTTCCTTTGTGAAGCCGTATGGAGTGTAAGACAAATCCAGGATGATGCCGTGAAGAGAGAACAGCTCATCACCACTTTCAGGTACAGAGCTTTACATTGGTTCATGAAGTACTCTAACACAGAGCCAAGAACCCTCGCAGAAATTAAAGCTGCGCTTGTGGCAGAGTTTAAGAATCCCAAATCTGAATCTCAGTGTATAACCAAGTTGAAAGAAATAAAGAAGAAATCGACTGAAATGGTTTGGGAGTTTGATCAGAAGTTCAAGACCCTATTAGACCAAGTAAGCTTTGTTATATCCCTAGAACAACACAAGGAATGGTTCATTGCTACGCTATTTCCCCATATTAGATTATCGTTGATGCAGCAGAAGGTTACGTCGCAGGCAGAGGCCTTGGAAATTGCAATGAAGCTAGAGGCTTCATCAATTGGTGAGACTAGTTCTGGGATGTCTCAGATCCAGAACCAGCCGACCACCCTAACACTAGAGCTGCAAAGCATGAAGAATGGCAAAGAACAAAGGTATGAACCTAGACATGAGGTCTGGTGTACAATTTGTAAAGGAGAAGGCTATGACTGGGAGCATTTCCCTTTATTCCGTGACTATCTTGATAGTGGTGCACCCAACCCAATAAATCAGAATCAAGCCCCATGGTGTGAAATTTGTAGAACCACAGGACACAGACCTGAAGACTAGTACCTCATACAGAAATATGTGAAAAAACCTAAAAATTTATACTGCGCTTTCTGTAAATCAGTTGGACATGATGAATCCAACTGCCGCACATATGAATTAATGAATGAGATAAAACGAGATATGGACTCAATGAGAGGTGCTGGCTTGTACCGCGTACAAGAAGAAAACCAGCCAAAACAAGAAAACGCGCAATATGACCAAGGAGGATACAGAGGTAGTGGTGGTGGATACCACGACAGAGGAAGAAATGTTGACCCAGTGCAGGGAAGAGGCCGCGGCCAGGTCATTTGTTACAATTGTGGCCATCCAGGTCACGTATCTAGATATTGTGTTAACCCATGCACTACATGCAACTATTGTAAATCATTCAAGCATGTTATTGAATACTGCCCAGTGCTAGAGGTGGAAATGCAAAAAAGAAGACAGACGGACACACCAAATCCAAACATCCAGTGGATAGCAGCAGAGAATAGACCAGTGGACTCGAGCATCAATGTGGTCACATGCAGTGGTGCTGAGACAGGCCGTGATAGGGGAGCAGAAGCTTCCATGTCAGGGGAGGCTTACACAAAGTAGACTCCTCTTGAGACAGTATGGATAAGAAAAGCCCCGGGAAAAATACCTGCTCTCGACCTACGAAAGAACAAGGAAGTCTTTATCGACGCGTGGGATACCTTCAGAGAACCAGCAACAAAATCACAGAGGATCCCGTTGCGCAGTGAAACACCGCATGTTGAAGACATGCCAGTGGATTATGATAAAACAAGCATTGCGATGGATGTTAGCACCTCCGTTGCGCAGTTCCTACGAAGCTGCATGAAGTTACTAAAAAGTGAAAATGCCATAGTAGAGCTGCAGAAGCTCATAAACCAGTATGAGCCGCAGACCAGAACAGAGACTCCTGATAGTGCAGTACATCACATAAAGAAGCATAAAAGAACAGGCCGAGAAATGAGACTTACCACGCAGATAGGAGATTTCTAAATGGATGAAGTCATCCTTGATCTGGGATCCGAAGTAAATGTCTTAACTAAGCAGACATGGTAGTAGATGGGTCGACCAAAGTTGTCATGGTCACCTATCCAGTTGATAATGGCTAACCAAGAGAAAGTCATACCTTTTGGCCGGTTAGCTGATGTGGTGGTCGACATCGATGGAGTCCAAAGTCATGCAGACTTTGAAGTTATCAAGATTGTGGATGATAGTCAGCCTTTTCCTGCACTGCTAGGAATTGACTAGGCTATTGATAACTTGGCTATCATCAACTTAAAAACAAAGAAGATGATATTTGAAGGGAAGCATCTTAGGGTCATTGCACCGTTGGATCCTGCAGATGGTGACAGATATAGCGAGCCAATTCAGGAGGAATCCAAGGCTCAAGACTTGGACAAACTATACCAACTCACAGCAAACCAGGAAGATTACATTAATCCTACTGCAGATGGTACACTCAGTTGGAGATGTGACAGTTCCTGTGTCTCTGATTCGGAGGCAGGACTGGAAAATTGGCAAAGCCGGATGCATGAAGTATTAGCAAGAAGGTGTGCGTAGGTTACGAAATCACTGCGTTGGATCGGGAAGGAGGTAAGTCCTATTCCCACATATGATCATTTTGCTAATGCTTACACTTTCATCCAGGAATATACTGCAGCCATTACAAATGAGCACAGATTACCAGCATTGGATATGGCACTGCGTGACACACCCACCAGATGGTGGAATGTGCACAAGCAGACATTGACCACGTGGGATCAATGCAGAATTAACATGTAGATTCGGTTTGCTGACCGGGTCACTTTACCCTTTGAAAAGTTTAATGGAAAAACAGATCCTAGTAAGCACATTGAAGTCTATTCGCAGGCATGGCTGGAAAGGACTCATGAAGAATGGGTGCATCTATTTATACATACGCTCAATGAGGGCATTCCGAAGAAATGGTACCTAGACCTGGAGTTGCATAGGGAAACCACTGATTAGGAAATGTTGACTGCGAACTTCTAGAGGGACTTCAGCTTCGAGGACGAGAACTCGTTGATCCATGAGGCATTGCAGTTAATTAAGGAATGCATATTCAGGGGAGACTGCCTTCGCGAAGATACTACATGGGAATAATTCTTCAAGGCAAATAGCACTCCTACGAACCTACACTCGGAATGTGTTGGAGAGAACTTCCGCAGCAGTTAGGAAGCTGCTAATTTTGGGAAGGATAACTAATTTTGGAGGGAAAGTACCAATTTTGGCGGTAAGACAAAGATATCGCCGTAGCGCAAATTCCGGCGGGAATCACGGCGATAGGTACAGAAAAGTCAAGCATGTGGTACAAAGAAGAGGCCGAAGGGAGAGCTCAACCACTGCAATAAAGGCGCCGAAGATGAAGAGAGGGTTCATCTACCCTCATAAAGACGAAGGACTACAGTCAGCGTTGCGTGAACCAAGAAGAAGCAACGGGTCGATGCATTAAAGACTAAGGACTGCAGGAAGCGGCGACAAGACAGAAGGCGGCCATGGAAGTACAGCCAGTTTACTGTAAGTGGTTAGGGTTGAGTCACTGTTGGGATAAGGCCCACAGTTTTGTAACTGCGATGAGACCTTCGGGCCATCTATATATAGTAGTCTTTTTATAAGATAAGGGGTTGGCCACATAGCGATAGAGACATCAGGTAGATGCTAGTCAAGTCTTTTGTTGTTGCAAGTCTGAAAATCCCTGAGAATACGAGGGCCGACCTGTTGAGAGATAGTGCAATCCGCTGGGATTGCGAGAGGGAGAGAGTGCACTGTAAAAGCAAGAAGAGAAAAGAGGTCTATAGAGAAGGGCTCCCACTGAGGTGGAGTTTCCCAGAATACCCCTATTGTAAAGAGTGGAACGGAGCTGTGTTTATTCCCCAGAGTTGTAAACAAGAACCGCAGTTCCCCTGGGCGTAGCCTTTGCCCTGGGAGTATAAATGTGCTTATCTAAGTAGCACTATTGTAATTGTGTAGCCATTATTCTCATTCATGTGGTTGTGCTATATATGAATGCTTCAATCTGTTATAAGTAATGTACATGGTCGTCAGTTAACTTCTGAATGATGTATAACAAGTGCGATAATCGTAGCTAACCTCTTTGCGAACTATATAATTGTTAAACAGAGGTTAATGTGCGAGTAAGAACTGAATATGAGGCATGAATGGTTTATTTAGACATTGCGCAAAGTAATGTTCTACCTAGTTACGTGTTGCGAGATATCAAGGGTCGACTTCAGTAGTGAGGGTTAGGCTTGTAGGCTGAATGCTGTTGCTGACTGCAGTACCAGGATAAGGATAGTTAAGACCACCTGTTAGCCCAGGAAGCGGCCAAAGTTCGCTTGCCGCAGGAACTAGAAGGGCAAGACATCGCACCTACGATATCCTGGGTATCGCTAGACGGGTTCACATAGGGAAAGACTTATCGCATTTCCTGCGTACTGCGATAAGACAGAGGCGTAGCCGGAGTAATGGAATGAGATAGACAGCTTCGGTGAAAGGGGTTAAGGTGGGTTTGAGCACCCTGGATGCCTCGGAACTTGGCTGAGGACACTTGAGTCTTCTGCCTCCCATTAGAATCACTTCGGGTGAGACCTCAGGTCGCTTCTGCGACCTGTTGCCGAAAGGGCCAGTGAGCTAAGGGTTCTGTTGGTCTAAAAGGTTACCGCACGCCCGGGTCTGTCAAAGAGAAATAAAAGATCAACAAATGGTTCCATTGCCGGTTTGAACACATTGAGCTGATGTTCTGTTGGCGTCCTACCAAGCAAGAACTTAACCAGTGGGTTGAGTCAAAAGAAAGAGAGTTTGCTGCAAAAGAAAACAAGAATCCTAGACTGAGCACTGAGGCTTGGCTACAGAAGCACATTTTTACAGATCTTCACGAGATATTCTTCGTAACTTATGCTATTGAGTTATATGGTTGGTTATCAAAGCTTGTTGACAACAGCGGTGTCAAGAAGAGGCGAGAAGTTGTCTGGACAGCAGAGCTGATTCAGACCTTGAAGGGTGTCGATAACCCCATCTCACGCGCAGTAGACTTCTGGCTTACGAGTCTGCTGGACGGCTTC
This sequence comes from Larix kaempferi, assembly GCA_027924585.1. Classification (NCBI taxonomy): domain Eukaryota; kingdom Viridiplantae; phylum Streptophyta; class Pinopsida; order Pinales; family Pinaceae; genus Larix; species Larix kaempferi. The sequence goes on along the minus strand of BSBM01000225.1, from coordinate 62,892 downwards.
ATCACAGAGTTCGCGGTTGATCAGAGAAAGAGTTTCAGCGCAGCAGAACGGTACTTCTTCAAGGGTTATCGCGGTAAGTACCTAAATTCTCTAAGTCTGTCCATTAAGCAATTACTATATGAAAAAGGAGTACTGGATATACTCTCAGATGAATTGTAGCATGATATTGTAATGTCAGTAGACTCTGAAAGTGATTACGAGTATCTTGGACATACACGTAGTGGTAAAAGATATAGAGTCAACGAGTCATCTTCTTCTGAAGAAGACAGTTCAGATCACCCGAGACAGCAGAGTCAGAATCCTAGGACTCCTCAAAAGCCAGTCGGAACTCAGAATAATCCCGCAGGAACCCCTTCCAGTAGCTCTTATACAGCGAATACTACCGCTACACCCTCCACATCTACACAGCCGAGTGGTAGTCATACAGCAAACCAAAACCCACCATCTAGAAGCAGAATGGGAGACGATATGAAGCTACCAACATTCAAAGGTACAGGGTCGGAGGACCCTGAGCAACACTGGTTCTTATGCGAAGCCATATGGACCATTAAGCAAATACAAGATGATAATGTCAAGCTTGTCCAGCTGGCCACCACATTTAGAGACAGAGCATTAACTTGGTATATGAAGTATACCACTGGCCATAACAGAACGCTTGCACAGGTTAGAACTGCTATGATTAAAGAGTTTAAAAAACCTAAATCCGAGTCACAATGCATAGCAGAACTTAAGGATATTAAACAATTGCCTACGGAGACGGTTTGGGATTTTGACCAGAGATTCAAGACCCTCATTGATCAGGTAAGCTTTGAGCTTGCGCCTCAACAGCATAAAGAATGGTTTATCGCAGCAATATTACCACACATCAGACTCCCGCTAATGCAACAGAAATTAAATACACAAGATGAAGCATTAGAAATGGCAATGAAACTAGAGGCTTCACCTCTAGCAGAAACTAGCACCGGTATCACTAATCTGCAAAATCAGCTAGCTAACCTCACCTTACAGCTGCACGAAATTAAGAAAGGAAAGGAGGTTGCGCATGAAATTTGGTGTACTAAGTGTAAAGCGCAGGGACACAGTAAGGATAACTGCCCTGTCTTTGCTGACTATATCGCCAGTGGAGCTCCTAACCCGTTGATGCAGAACCAGGGGCCATGGTGCGAGATTTGTAGAACCAGAGGACACAGTCCTCAGGAATGCCCTCTCCTTCAGAAATACGTGCAGACACCAAAGAACCTATATTGCAACTTCTGTAAATCTGTGGGACATGACGAAAACAATTGTAGAGCTTATGAGTTAATGATAGAAAGGAAGCACGACCTCTACAGAGTTCAGTCAGAAGCATCCGGACCAGCAGTACGTGCACAAACTGATCCGAATCAGGGAGGCCGTGGAGGAAATTTCAGAGGCCGAGGACGCGGAGGAGGCTATGAATCTGGCCGTGGCCGTGGAACTATCACCTGTTATAACTGTGGAGGCACAGGACATTACGCTAGAGACTGTCAGAACCCTACTACAACGTGCAAGTATTGTAAATCTTATGATCACACAATAGAGGAATGTCCCATACTGATAGCTAAGATCAAGGACGCCAAGCCAGCAACCAATCAGACTATCCAGTTTATCGCTGCTGAGCAGAATGAAACTGAACCACGGGTCAATATTGTAACTCGCAGTGGCCTCTCTACGAGCAACATATCGCAGGACGTGGAAAAAACGACAGGAACGCAGTGGGTGCGCAAAGCTCCAGGAAAACCTATCCCACTTGATCTACAGAAAAATAAGGAGGCATTTCAACAAACTAAGACTTCCTTTGCTGAACAGACACCGCCCAGATCACTATTATTACCATCTCAGGGTATACCACGGAAACCACCGCAGGATGTTAGTACTACGCAGATACCACAGGCTAGCACATCTGGCAGATGCGACGAAGAGGAATTGACCGGGAGTGTACAGTCCTTCTTGCAGAGTTGTTTGAAACTTCTAAGAAATGGGAAAGCTGTAGAGGAACTTCAGAAAGTTATTGACCAATGTCAACAGAGCCCTTCTGTGAGCAATACACAGCGCACCATTCACCATATAATGGGCCATACAAGGACAGGAAGAGAGATGAGGCTCACAGCGCAGATCGGCCTATTTGAAATGGATGAGGTTATCCTAGACTTAGGTTCAGAAGTAAATGTCTTGACTAAACAGACATGGGAACAGATGGGAAGTCCAAAACTAAGCAGATCCCCTATCCATCTCAGACTAGCTAATCAACAGAGAATATCACCGATGGGTCGCCTATCGCATGTCCCAGTGGACATCGACGGAGTTCACACATATGCCGATTTTGAGATTATAGAAATTATTGGTGACACCAAACCCTACCCAGCTCTATTAGGTATTGATTGGGCTTTTGATAACAAGGCTGTTATCAACTTAAAGAAAAGGCAGATGACGTTTGAAGATGCTCAAGTCCGGGTTATCGCACCATTAGATCCTTTACAGGGTCCTCGCTACATCGAGCCAATCAAAGCAGAAGAGGAGGTGCATAACATGGAAAATTTGTACCAAATGACTTCTAATCAGACAGACTACATTGATCCTACAGCTGATGGACATATCAGCTGGAGATGTGATAGCTCTTGCACATCAGATTCAGATGTTGGCTTAGAAAATTGGCAAAATAGACTCCACGAAGTCTCTATTCGCAGATGCGCATTCATGACTAAATCACTGCGATGGATTGGGACAGAAAACAGGTATATTCCAACTTTTGATGGATTAGCAGATGTCAATGATTTTTTGCAGCAGTTTGAGCAGGAGATCCCTCAAGAGCAGAGGATGGAGGTTTTTGACCTTGCAGTTCGAGCCACACCTGCAAGATGGTGGTACACACACAAGGAACATATCGCATCATGGTACGATTGTAAGAGATTGATGCGCATTAGATTCTCTAAGGAAAGAAACTGCACACAGCGGAAATATACAGGGGAGAGTGATCCCAGAACACACATTATGAACTGTGAACAGAGTTGGCTAGAAATTCCAGCAGAAGAATGGGTCCATTTGTTTATCCATACACTGGATACAGTTCCACGGAACTGGTATACAGAAACAGAGCTAAGAAAAGGAACTATCTCATGGCCTATTATGATTGAAAACTTCTTGGTCACGTTCAGTTTCGAATCTGAGCATCCAAGCATTGATCGGGCCTTGAAGATCATAAAGACTAAAATATTTGAGGATTGCCCATTACCAGCGGATTCGCAACCCGAGTGGGCTATTCAGATGGAACATGCACTGGAATGTTACAACTGTGCACAAGACTCAAGCGATGAGGATGAAGATCCTCGCAGTATCAATATCGCAGAAACAGAAGGTATGCGTGAAGTTGAAGGTCTGCACTTAGAAATCCCAGCTGTAACAGAACCAATCAAGATCAGAAAGAGCAATATTGGCACAGAAACAGACCCTAAGTTTGCCTCTATTGGAGATTACTGGGATGATGAGACAATTGGCCAAATCACAGACCTATTACATGAGTATCAGGACCTATTTCCTACCAACTTTACAGAAATGAAGGGAATAGTGGGTGACCTCGGAGTCATGAGAATACCGCTTAAGGAGGACGCTAAGCCGGTTAAGCAACGCCCATACCGGTTGAATCCGCGGTATAAAGCAAAAGTCAAAGATGAAATAGATAAGATGCTAGCAGCAGGCATCATTGAACCTGTTGAAGAAAGTGAGTGGGTTAGTCCCATGGTAGTACAAGAAAAGAAAACAAAAGGAGACATCAGGATCTGTGTCGACTTGCGCAAACTGAATGATGCATCGCTGCATGACCCATTTCCGACACCATTCACTGATGAAGTCTTAGACAATGTTGGAGGACAAGAAATCTATTCATTTACTGATGGCTTTTCAGGCTATCACCAGATAAGAATCCATCCAGACGACAGGCACAAGACCACATTTGCGACAGAATGGGGCTCCTTTCAGTATACGGTAATGCCCTTTGGTCTTAAGAATGCCCCAGCAATTTTTTCTAGAGTAGTTGTTGCTGTCTTTAAGGAATACATCCATCAATTTCTAGAAGTTTATTTTGATGATTGGACTGTATTTGGACTAGTCAAGAAGCACATAGGAAACCTGCGATTAATGTTTGAAAAATGTAGACAGCACCAGATTTCCCTTAACTTAAAAAAATGTATATTTTGTGCACCTTTTGGTACGTTGTTGGGTCACATCGTGTGCAGACAAGGCTTGATGGTAGATCCTGCGAAGATCACCATCATCGTCAATTTACCAGCACCTAACTCAGTAAAGCAGCTGAGAACTACACTTGGTCATACTGGGTATTACAGAAAGTTTATCAAAGGTTATGCCAAGATTACCGCACCAATGGAGAAATTATTGAAGAAGGATATCAAATTTCAGTGGAATGAGGAATGTCAGAAGAGTCTTGACGCTCTAAAAAAAAAAATGGTTACAGCACCTATTCTGGTATTTCCAGATTGGAACAAGCCTTTTCATGTTCATGTGGATGCATCTGGCATCGCACTGGGCATTATTCTCACGCAACCAGGCGAAGGGGGTATTGACCACCCTATTGCATATTCGAGCAGAAGACTATCGACAGCTGAGAAGAATTACACCACCACAGAGAGAGAAGGGTTAGCAATGGTGTATGCCTTACAGAAATTTCGGCACTATTTATTGGGTGCCCCGTTCAAGATGTTCACCGACCATTCTGCATTAAAGTACTTGGTCAATAAGCCAGTGTTAGGGGGAAGAATATGCAGATGGCTATTGTTGTTCCAGGAATATGATTTCGAAATTATTGTTAAGCCAGGAAGACTAAATGCAGGACCTGATCACCTGTCAAGGCTAGACTCAGGTGAAGAACCAAGTAATTTAGAGGACAACTTGCCTGATGCGCAATTATTCTCCATTCAGGTCGCAGATGAATATTATGGAGACATAATTCAATTCCTTACTACAGGGTGGGCACCACCTGAGTTTACCAAGCAACAAAAGAAACAATTAGTGGTGAAAGCAGCAGACTTCACCCTGATTGCAGGACACCTATATAAGTTAGGACCAGATGAAATCTTGCGCAGATGCGTTATGCCCCACGAGAAACAGACCATTCTTAAGGAAGCACATTCGGGCATCGCAGGAGGCCATTTCGCAGGGAAGCCAACCGCTCAGAAGATCCTAGCAGCCGGACTATGGTGGCCTACATTACATAAAGACAGTAAAGAGTTTTGCAGATCATGCGATATCTGCCAAAGGACAGGAAAGCCCTCCAGAAGAGATGAAATGCCGTTGCGACCACAGATAACGCTACGCGCATTTGATAAGTGGGCCATAGACTTCGTGGGTCCTATTAACCCCCCAGGAAAACGAACTGGTGCGAGATATATAATTACAGCAACAGAATACCTCACCAGGTGGGCTGAGGCAAAAGCAGTCAGGAATTGTGATGCTGCTACAGCAGCACAATTTATTTTTGAAAACATCATCACTAGATTTGGATGCCCGGTGACTTTGATGAGTGATCAAGGCACACATTTTTTGAATAGCACCATAGAAGCCTTGACAGAGGAATTTGAAATACAGCACCATAAGAGTACACCTTACCACCCTCAAGCTAATGGTACGGTGGAGGCTTTCAATAAGATATTAGAACATGCTCTTACAAAGATTTGTAACAGTCAAAGGGATGATTGGGACCTCAGAGTTAATGCTGTATTATGGGCTTACAGGACCACGTGTAAGAAACTAACAGGGCACACACCTTTCATCCTGGTATATGGACAAGAGGCTGTTATGCCTATGGAATACATCTTACCCAGTCTAAGGATTGCTCAGCTTACAGAGATGGATGATTCTGATACTTTAGAGGAGAGATTGGCACAGCTGCTCAATCTGGAGGAAGACAGATTTATCGCAGGATTCCATCAAAAAGTGCAGAAAGCACGAGAAAAAGCTTGGCATGATAGGCATATCAAGAACAAAACCTTTCAGCTTGGAGACTTGGTACTCCTTTATGACAGTAAGTTTATAAAGTTCCCTGGAAAATTCAAAACTCATTGGTTAGGACCATATCAAATCCAGCAAATAACAGATGGAGGTGCTATACAGCTTTGTACTATGAGTGGGGAGTTTCTTCCTACCCTGATCAATGGCAGTCGGCTTAAGCTGTATCGCGAAGGCCATGCCACCTCCCAGTCCTAGCCCAGAAAGGAAGCTAGTGGTGCAGATGCTCAGTGGAGTTGAAATGAAGCATCGCACCCTAAGGAGTCTACACCGGGAAATACTTCAGGTAAGAACTCGCAGCCAGTTTTCCTGGTGGTTGCGACCATTTTGACATGAGGCGAGTTTTTGGCACTTTCCACTTCCAGACGATGCGATATCGTATCGCAGAGGACAGAAAACAGGTTGATGCGATATCAAATTTTGAATTGATCAGAGGGCTAGTCACTTCGCCATCTGACAAGCATTAACTGCACGGCTGACAAGTAGCTGTTGTACTAAGATTTGGCAGCAGTACGACGATTCTTCTAGATTTGGAAAATCCGATGCGACACCACTCCGGCGCACAGTTTCCCAGCAAAATTTCAAACAACATTTGCAATAAATAGGCGCGGGGTGCTGTCTTGTCTATACATTAAATGTCGCCAACGGGTCCAGTTACTGGTCCGTTGCCATTTGAAATTCCGCCGTAGGATAAATACACGTCCTATTCAAAGCACGGGGCTACTTAGTCATTTTCACCAAAAGAGTTGAGCGCAGCTGAGCCGAGCCAAACGTATTCTTAGCAGAGTCTGAGCAGGGAAATCAAAAACAGTTGCAGACTCTGATTTGCAGTAAGATTAGCAATCATAGGAAGCCCAGAGTACCACAGGGGAAGGCGCCTCGCGCCAGACGAGCCTCTCGAAGACGTGTTGCAGAGATTCCAAAGGGGTGGAATTGAGTGCGCTATGACTTCAGTTGTGGCGGAGAAAGGAAAGAAAATTGCTGCTGGCTCTTCGACCATACGCCAGTCGCCGAGAACCTTAGCTAATATGGAACGTAGCGAGACCCTGAATAGCACAGAGTCAGAGGAACCGGAGCAGGAACTTCCGGAAGAAGTTACAGTCACTACCCTATACTTCCCACCGAGAGTAGAGAATGCGCCAGCGATCGTCCTTCCAAGAGACTTTAAGTATGAACTCATACTCCCGCCGCTGGATAACCGAGTGAAGGAAGAAGGTAACTTGTGGGGGAATATGCATGCTGTTAAGTTTACTGATTATAATCTGAGAGATTATACGCTGTACCCACAATTCCGCCGCGATCGTTATATGACGATTCAGAGGAACCCAAGGACACAGCACGATGAGTTCGTCCCCATGGACCATGTAAGCCATTTAGTACCGTCGGGACTGCTCAATCTCCTGGAGATCCCACACTTTGGACGGGGCCCGGAGGTCAATGCTGTGGTGCGGACGCTACTTTCATGCGTGCATGGTGGTTACTTATGGTTGGGTAACCGAATAGATGTCAATGTTGATCTCATTCACCGCATTACCGGTCTGTCGAAGACTGGTTTTGACCCACAGATAAATATTGATGGCGCCACAAAGGATACCAGACTCTCAACCAAGCAGGTTGCGGAGTATAAGCTGCAAAGAGGAGGTCGCGCCTACGATGTCAATTCAATACAAGATGACGCCTTGCGGTTTACTGTTAGTCTGTTGGCCGGAAAACTCCTTCTCAAGGTGAGGCCGAAGGAGGTCACAGGCTCAGTTATCCGCCTAGCGATCGAAGTCATAAATGGTAAACCTTACAACTGGAGTTTATTTTTACTGAATAGTTTCTTTCAAGACTGTGCGCAAGCACAGCAGGATCCACTTCACAGCTTCCACTTCTCGTGGCTGCTGATCCTTATGGCTTTCATTGGATGGAAGGAGCCGCCCAACTCGCAGTTTCCACAGCTGGCACCAGGGGCGTGCAGAGGGTCGAGGTACTCCAATCTTTGGGCGAGTAATCACCCAGAGAAGCACAAGAATAACGCAATGGTATTCCATGAATATTATACACTATTGCTTGAATCCGTCGCAACGATTCCGCGTGTCGACTCGCCGGTCGTTGATCTTTATCAGTCCAAGCTGGAATTTAAGGTCGACAGGGATAAAACCTACATCAGACCCAAAGGGTTCAGGAAACACAACGAATGGGCCCCCGGCCCATATCGCATGGACATCCAGCAGGTCGAAGATACCATTAAGAACTGTTTCGACGAGGACATGAAACAAATGTATGATGATCTATCCTCTGGCCTAGTTCCAGTTGATCCCCCAGCCAAGGACCCAGAAGATGCTCAGGAGGTAGATCCTAAAGACAAAGAGAAAGAACCAATGGGTTCTAAGAGAAAGGCTATTGAAGGCCCTTCTCCGGTGCGAGCAAAGAAGAAGAGAACAAAGGCGGTTACTTCCGACGAACCACAGGCACCAGTCATGACAGAGGATGAGTATGATCTCATCGCCAGCCGAATACAGGAGAAGATGCGGGATAAATTCGCTGCGATTCAGTCATCGCAGGATCGTATGCGCATCAGCCTTGACAACAAATTGCGAGAGTTGAAGGCAATCACTGAGAAGACTGCTTCCATGCAGATTCAGCCAGCTCCAACTACAGTCGCAGAAAGTTCGCAGCCCCCTTCGCAGAGCATAGAAGAAAGCATTGCAAAGGACCGCACGAACATTGTTCGTATACCGCCAGGAAGTATTAAGTTCCCTGTACCTATGGAGGTGCAGATGGTTCATCCTCTTGAGGTGAACCTACCAGAAGTACCTATGGATCAGTTGTATGAAATTTTCCAGCAGATAGGCACGGAGCTGAGGCACAGAGAACAAGTCACATATGAGCAAAATATTTTGCTGTCTCACGACAATGTGCAGCTCATTGCGCAGCATGAGGCAGAGAGTGCCCAGTTGACGCAATATGTTCAGCGAGAGCAGGATGTCTCTCTTGTTTTAAAGAATATCGCAGCAGAGCTTCCGCAGTGCGATATCAGGCCTGAGTTAGAAATAACTCAAAAGATCAGAAAAATAGCAGAAAGAGCAAAGGCTCTAGATGAAGAGAAGAGGAAGATGGAGGAAGAATACGAAGCAAAGATTGCTGCACTTGAAGCAAATAAGCCACCTACCCCAGAGGAAATCCAAGAAGCACGAGTGCAAGCTTTCAGAGTTGTACAGACACAGATGCACTGTCGGGTGGAAGCAGCAGAGGCCATCCTGGAAGATGCATCAAAGACATGGCTGGAGCTAGAGGAGCTCCCACAGAAGGCCCAGCTTGATCAGCACATTAAGCACTGTGAAGATGCGATAGCAAAAGCTGAAGAAGAATACAAGGGCTTGAGTGCTCTTGCGAAGATAAGAAAGAAAGGAGAAATCACACAAATTCAGCAGCAGGTGCAGAAATACAGAGAACAGCAGATCAACCTGGCTAACGAAGTTAGCCCGCATGAAAGCAACATCGCACATCTGGTTGATGAACTGGAGCAAAAGGTGAAAAGCTTCACCTCAAGTAAAGGAGTCATTGAGGGCACAGAGGACTCCTTGGTAACCACTGAGCTGCTCAGCGCAGCGCAGGAAGAAGTAACACACATGGATGAAAGTATCAAAGCGCTTAAGGCACAATTCGCAGCAATCTCACGAGCAGCAAAGGATAAGCTTAGGCAAATGAATCAGGCTGTTGTTGCGAGTGGCTCGGGGACGAGCCACAAGTAAGTGTTAGGGGAGTTGTTGGAGAGAACTTCCGCAGCAGTTAGGAAGCTGCTAATTTTGGGAAGGATAACTAATTTTGGAGGGAAAGTACCAATTTTGGCGGTAAGACAAAGATATCGCCGTAGCGCAAATTCCGGCGGGAATCACGGCGATAGGTACAGAAAAGTCAAGCATGTGGTACAAAGAAGAGGCCGAAGGGAGAGCTCAACCACTGCAATAAAGGCGCCGAAGATGAAGAGAGGGTTCAGCTACCCTCATAAAGACGAAGGACTACAGTCAGCGTTGCGTGAACCAAGAAGAAGCAACGGGTCGATGCATTAAAGACTAAGGACTGCAGGAAGCGGCGACAAGACAGAAGGCGGCCATGGAAGTACAGCCAGTTTACTGTAAGTGGTTAGGGTTGAGTCACTGTTGGGATAAGGCCCACAGTTTTGTAACTGCGATGAGACCTTCGGGCCATCTATATATAGTAGTCTTTTTATAAGATAAGGGGTTGGCCACATAGCGATAGAGACATCAGGTAGATGCTAGTCAAGTCTTTTGTTGTTGCAAGTCTGAACATCCCTGAGAATACGAGGGCCGACCTGTTGAGAGATAGTGCAATCCGCTGGGATTGCGAGAGGGAGAGAGTGCACTGTAAAAGCAAGAAGAGAAAAGAGGTCTATAGAGAAGGGCTCCCACTGAGGTGGAGTTTCCCAGAAGACCCCTATTGTAAAGAGTGGAACGGAGCTGTGTTTATTCCCCAGAGTTGTAAACAAGAACCGCAGTTCCCCTGGGCGTAGCCTTTGCCCTGGGAGTATAAATGTGCTTATCTAAGTAGCACTATTGTAATTGTGTAGCCATTATTCTCATTCATGTGGTTGTGCTATATATGAATGCTTCAATCTGTTATAAGTAATGTACATGGTCGTCAGTTAACTTCTGAATGATGTATAACAAGTGCGATAATCGTAGCTAACCTCTTTGCGAACTATATAATTGTTAAACAGAGGTTAATGTGCGAGTAAGAACTGAATATGAGGCATGAATGGTTTATTTAGACATTGCGCAAAGTAATGTTCTACCTAGTTACGTGTTGCGAGATATCAAGGGTCGACTTCAGTAGTGAGGGTTAGGCTTGTAGGCTGAATGCTGTTGCTGACTGCAGTACCAGGATAAGGATAGCTAAGACCACCTGTTAGCCCAGGAAGCGGCCAAAGTTCGCTTGCCGCAGGAACTAGAAGGGCAAGACATCGCACCTACGATATCCTGGGTATCGCTAGACGGGTTCACATAGGGAAAGACTTATCGCATTTCCTGCGTACTGCGATAAGACAGAGGCGTAGCCGGAGTAATGGAATGAGATAGACAGCTTCGGTGAAAGGGGTTAAGGTGGGTTTGAGCACCCTGGATGCCTCGGAACTTGGCTGAGGACACTTGAGTCTTCTGCCTCCCATTAGAATCACTTCGGGTGAGACCTCAGGTCGCTTCTGCGACCTGTTGCCGAAAGGGCCAGTGAGCTAAGGGTTCTGTTGGTCTAAAAGGTTACCGCACGCCCGGGTCTGTCAAAGAGAAATAAAAGATCAACAGAATGGAAGGAACATGAAGAACACCCCATTGAGTGTTACAACCTAGCTGAAGACATCGATGATAGCAAGGAAGACGATGGCGATGATCTGCACAACATAAACATACCAGAGTCAGAGGGTGCGCGCGATGTAGAAGGACCTCCATTGGAAATCCTAGATATGAGCGGACCGGTAAAGACATAGAAGGTGAATATTGGCACAAGTAAAGAACTGAAGTTTGCAGCAATCAGAGACTATTGGGACGATCAGACTGTTGCAGAGATCGCAGACACTCTACATGAGTATCAAGAGCTATTTCCGACAAAATTTACAGAAATGAAAGGAATTCTAAGAGACCTAAGAGTCATGAAAATACCTTCGAATCCAAGCGCAAAGCCTGTGAAGCAGAGGCCATACAAATTGAACCCACGGTATAAAGAAAGAGTGCGCACAGAGCTAGATAAGATGCTAGAAGCAGGAATCATTGAACCTGTCAAGGAATCTGAGTGGATTAGTCCCATGGTCGATCAGGATAAGAAAAAGAAGGGTGAGATCAGGATTTGTGTGGATCTCAGAAAACTGAATGATGCTTCTATGCACAACCCATTCCCCACTCCTTTTACAGATGAAGTGCTTGACAATGTTGGAGGGAATGAGGCCTATTCCTTTACTGATGGTTTCTCCGAATATCATCAGATCAGGATTGATCCCGTGGACAGGCATAAGACGACTTTTGCTATAGAATGGGGGTCCTTCCAGTACACAGTAATGCCTTTTGGCCTAAAGAACACACCTGCCATATTTTCCAGAGTGGTCGTCGCAGCATTCAAAGAGTTTATGCATAAGTTTCTCGAAGCCTATTTTGATGATTGGATTGTGTTTGGTCTATTGAAGAACCATTGTGTGAACCTTAGAATGATGCTTGAGAAGTGTCGACAACATCATATCTCTTTAGATCTAAAGAAGTGTATTTTTTGTGTTCCTTATGGGATTCTACTTGGGCACATTGTTTGTAAGCAGGGATTGATGGTGGACCCTGCGAAGATTTCCATTAGTGTAAAGTTGCCTACACCAACTTCCGTCAAGATGTTGCGCTCTACCTTAGGCCATACTGGATACTACAAGAAATTTATAAAGGGTTACACGCAGATAACCGTAGCAATGGAGAAGCTGCTAAAGAAATACGCACCATTCATTTGGTATGCGGAATGCAAACAGGGTTTTGATACACTAAAAGAAAAGATGGTGACTGCACCGATTCTAGTCTTTCCAGACTGGACTAAGCCATTCCATGTCCATGTTGACGCATCATGCATTGCCTTGGGAATCGTATTAGCTCAACCAGGAGAAGGAGGTATTGACCACCCTATTGCATTCTCGAGCAGGAAGCTCTCAACAGCAGAAAAGAACTATACTACTATTGAGAGGGAAGGTCTTGTGATGGTATATGCCCTACAAAATTTCAAACATTACTTGCTTGGTGCGCACTTCCTTATGTTCACTGACCATTCTGCATTGAAATACTTGGTCAATAAGCCAGTGTTAGGGGGACGCATATGCAAATGGCTACTGTTGTTCCAGGTATATGAATTTGAGATTATCGTTAAGCCAGGTAGACTGAGCTTGGGACCTGATCATCTGTCAAGGATTGAGTCAGGAGAAGAGCCGACAAACATTGAAGACAGTCTGCCTGATGCACAACTATTTGCTATACAGGTTGTCGATGATTATTATAAGGATATCATTAATTTTCTGACAACATGGCTAGCACCGCAAGAATTATCTGTCCAGCAAAAGAAGCAGCTAGTGGTGCGCACCGCAGACTTCACTATAATTGTAGGTCAGTTATACAAAATCACACTAGATGAAGTCTTGCACAGATGGGTACTAGGTCATGAGAAACCGTTTATTCTAGTAGACGCGCATTCAGGGATCGCAGGAGGTCACTATGCAGGAAGGGCTACTGTGCAGAAGATATTGCACGTAGGGCTATGCTGGCCCACAATTCACAAAGATTCTAAAGAACAGTGCAGGAACTGTGATGTCTATCAGAGGATAGGGAAACCTTTGCGAAGAGATGAGATTCCATTAAACCCACAGTTGACCTTGCAGGCATTTGAGAAATGGGCAATTGATTTTTTGGGTCCTATAAACCCACTAGGAAAAAGAACTGGTGCGAGGTATATTATTACTGCTATTGAATACCTCACCTAATGAGCGGAAGCAAAGCCAATAAAGGACTATAGTGCCAGTACTGCTGCGCAGTTCATTTTTGAAGAAATATTGTCAAGATTTGGCTGTCCGAAGATTTTGATGAGTGACCAAGGTACTCACGTTTTGAACAAGACCATTGAGGCACTTACAGAGGAATTCCACATTTGTCATCATCGCAGTACTCCATATCATCCATAGGTGAATGGAACTATTGAGGCTTTCAGTAAAATACTGGAGAACGCACTCACTAAGGGATGCAATGTAAATAGAGATGATTGGGATCTACGCGTCTCCTCTGTGTTATGGGCATACAGGACTACATGCAAGAAATTGACAGGATATACACCTTTTCAATTGGCTTATGGGTAGGAAGCTATAATGCCAATGGAATATATTGTCCCTAGCTTAAGGATCGCTGTGTTCACAGGGATGGCAGACCTCGCAGCACTAGAAGAAAGATTGCTACACCTCGTTGGGTTGGAGGAAGATCGATTCATTGCTGGCTTCCACCAGCAAGTTCAGAAATACCGTGAGAAAGCATGGCATGATCACCATATAAAGAGAAAGTGTTTTCAGGTAGGTGACCTAGTCCTCCTATATGATAGCAAGTTCATGAAGTTTCCTAGTAAATTTAAGATTCATTGGCTTGGTCCATATACTGTGATACATGTTACTAACATTGGTGCAGTCCAGTTAGCCAATTTAGGTGGTGATACCCTACCAACTTTGATAAATGGAAGCAGACTAAAGCTGTATCATGATAGTCCCGCTTCGCAGAATTCTGAGTAACAAGCAGAGGAATAAATTTCGAAGTGTCAAGTATAGTTGAAATTGGACACTGGAAATGTAAAGGAGCCTGTACATTTATGATAAGTAGAACAAGGTGTGTATTGCGTAGCACTACTGAAGCTACGCGGAAGGAAAAAAAATATTGAAACCGCGCAGTTGAAAAATTTCGGCACTGTGAAGTAACTGCGCAGGATCGCAGATGGCTTGCCACGCAGATTGGCGCAAGACTCAGAAAAATAGCCGTTACAAAACGTTTTGAGAAAAATAGCCATTATATGACCGTTGCAATGAACCGCTTGAGAATTTAATGAAAATATAGTCGTTCTAAACACACTGATGATGGAAGGGATTGAAGGATTCATTCAAATTGGCCAACGGAAACCTCATTAAATGCTCATCGAGCCGTTGGAAGGCGCAGGGGAACTCAACTACGCCTATAAATAACGCTTCATAAGGACTCACGGGCGTTACCAGACACTTAGAATTTTCATGCATCCGCTCCTGTGTTAGCAATCCTTAGGCATATTTCAGAAACAGTTGCCTAATCTCGCCGGTGAATGTCCAAATCACCAAATAGAGAAGAAGAGCTTACACTTCAAGAAGCAATCCGAATCTTTCAGCATGGGGGAATTACAGAGTTAATGAAAACCCTTTCCAAGAAGACTATACTCGAACCTAGTCAAGCATCCAGAAGATCACCTCGCCATAATCCAATCATGCAGGACAAAGGAAAAGACATAACTGGACCATGAAGCAAGACTCCAAAGATAGGCCAGATGGCACCGAGATTGCCGGTCTTTCAGAAGGAACCCTTGAAGTTGACACCGGAGTATATATAACCATGGGCGTTGGATGCCCTAGTCTTTAAATTGGCCAAGAATGCTAGATATGAAATCCCATTGTCGTCGATTTCAAAACATGTAGAGGATGCCAAGTGTTACACCTAAAATCTACCCATCATTAGATTCAGTGTACACATCCCTGAAGTCACCTGGACTGAGTATTTTCATCTGGGAGGATTTGCACTCAATTCTGCAATCTTTTGAGAGGTCCTCACAGGTTGCACATTAGCAACATGCGACATCCCATCTTGCTCCACTGCAGGGTGCAACGAGGTCTATTAATGGGAAAAAATAGCCTATTCGAGATCCTTCTCGAAACTTGCTCATTTAGGGGCTTATCCCTGACTTCTAGGGGAGCTGGTACTCGACCCCTAACTCTTTGGGAAGATCCCCTATCTCTCTCCTACCATCTC
Organism: Larix kaempferi; assembly: GCA_027924585.1. Taxonomy (NCBI): domain Eukaryota; kingdom Viridiplantae; phylum Streptophyta; class Pinopsida; order Pinales; family Pinaceae; genus Larix; species Larix kaempferi. The sequence goes on along the minus strand of BSBM01000225.1, from coordinate 47,317 downwards.
TCAACCTATCCTATCCATACCCTATCCACTTAGTCCTATATAAGTGAGGCTCACTCCCATCCCAAACGGAGGAAGACTATGGTATCAACATGCTGGTGAAATCTCTCTTAAGACACCTCCATTCACCTATTGGAGAGCTCATACTTACTTGGAAGAACGTGGAAATTGGCTTGGTCGGAGAAGGGCTACTGCGTTAAGTCTTTGTTTGTAGTTCTATATATCTATCATGTACTCCTCTATTTGCAGTAATACAAATTTTTTCCACCAATATTGTTCTTATGTGCAATGATATTGTGTAGTTTACCTGCTTAACTGTTTACTTAGATCGCTTATTGTATAGATGTATTTTACTAGTTTCTCTTGTTTCTTTGTCTTGACAGTTCTTGCAGCTTGGATCTAACGACTGTGGGACGTGGATCAACATTCGGGAGAAAGGATTGCGTAGTAAAAAGGTAAGACATCTGGTACTTGGTCCTTAAGTAGATCTAGGAGATGTGTTTGTAGTCTGTTTTATTTGTTAGACTCACATTAAGCTAGGGAGATCCAGCTCATGTCCGCTCGAGTGGATTGTCCGATAACAAATCTGGTGACCATACTGGGGAGTAGTGTTTGTCTTGTTTAGTGGTCATTAATCTGAGAGTCATTTTCAGTTGATTACTTGACACAAGCCTCTTTTATCATTTTTTGCCATTTGCTTCTTAGGATTGATTTCACTATTAGATCTTCACATTGAAGACTCTGATTTGCTTCGTCTGAGTTTATACAACTCATTTTCAAGCCTGTTTATGGTTGATTATTGAGAGATCTGCTTCATTTTTGAATCTAGACCTCGCCTGTCGCACCTGGGTAGTGGAAACAGAGTGACACTGTGTCATTCTAAGTCTTTGTTCTTCACCTATTAGTCACTCATCGCATCCTTTGCATTGGTATACTGCGACATCGTCGCACCTCCCATGAAGGTAAACTGCGACATTGCACTGTGTGTAAAGACAGAGTGTGCCGATCTGTCAAAAGTTGACATACTGGGATCCCTTCCCTCATCTGACAGTTTGAACCTTGGTTTGATGTATGAACTCCCTCTGTGCTGCAAGATCCAGCCATAGACCCCGTTTATGATTTGTGTGTTGAGAGTTTGGTTTCATTTGGATTGATTTTGGGTTCCATCTTGGACAAGTTTGAGATAGATAGTGGTGGATACTCTAGTCTCCTCCGCCTTCATCCATTCACTCTTGCATTCCCTTCCTTCCATCCTCGATCTGATCATTTCATTGGATCAACTTCCAGACCTCATTTACATTTTTTTTTAGCTTTGCTTGCTTAGTTTGCTTGCTGCTGCTTTATTTTGAGTTAAGTGTGTATTTTCAGCTTGGTTGAGTGCTTGTCTTTTCTCGAGTCTTCTAAATGTATGAGTGCTGCAAGTAGTGTTTTCTTTTCATTCATTTAGATCTAAAATCAAAGTTGTTATCAAGTTTATTCTTTGATGCATCCATCGAAAAGTTTAAAAGTGCTTCTTTCCCATTGTTTCTCAAAAACATTATTGAAGAAAGATTGTTTGCATTGGAAAATTCTCGTTTATATTTTGGAAAAATTGAATGAATGTATGATCTATTGTGTTTTTCTCGAATTATAAATCGCTCATCTTCTTGAAAGGCTCAAAGCACGCTTCGATTTTTGCAAAATTAATTCCATGCTAAGAAAAGATAGATGCATTTTTAATTTGTGTTGCCTTTAGATCATTGAAATTGAAATTGAAAAGCTTGCATATTTCATTTCAGAATCCTCTCTTTTCATCATTTAGTGTCATTTTAGTTTGAAAAGAAGAAGAAAAGAAAAAAGTTGTTTTGATTTGGTTTAGTAGTGTTGTGTACTTTTTTGTTTCGCATAAAAGGAAAAGGATACTTTCATTGTCAAATTTGTTTGCATTGGGAATGGTGTTGCATTAAATTTGTTTTGGCAATACCACTGGAAAAAAGCTTTCTCCTTTCCATAGCTAGAATTCATTGAAAGAAAAGAATATTTCGTGCATGTAGTCAGGGCTTGCATTATGCTTCCGATTATGTACTCACCTCATGCATTCACCTAACTGTCCAAGATAAAATTAACGGTAGAACTAGGTAAAATTTTTAGCAACTTGTGTGTAAGTTAGAGACGTGTTCCGGCGTTGTTAAGCGTGGAAGCTGTCGTTATTTGCCAGCACTGTATCCTGGGGGTATTGTAGTCTTCCACGTACATCGGTATATCGAGCTCCTTCACGTACCCACCAAGTACCATAATCCGTACTTGGCATATATCGAAGGTGTATCACGTACTCGACATGTATATCGGAAGGTCTCTTGCTGAACGGTTGTGCATTAGACAACACCACTATGGATTTGAGCTCCCACGTACCTTGCGTATATTAGGAGACACCATTAGGATTCCTGAAACCAACCGAGTTAACCATTTGGCTGTCTTGGAAAAGCAATACAACGAGAACAGCACTCGGGGAGCTTAGCACGCACGTACTGTCCAGGTAATCGGGTATGCAGGCAAGGGTACGGTCCCAATCCTCCTTGTCACGTCATATTGTTGGACCCTGCAGTATATCACAGTTTGCAATGTCTTGATAATCCCATGAGGTTCCAGAATTTTGAATCCACTCTGTCACATAGGTTTGATTGTTGCCTTAGTTTGAGTAGGTTTTTCTGGACTGCTTTTCTTTTAGCATACCCTTAGGAGAAACGTTGTTTCGGCCTTTTTTGGCTAATTATCCTGATACTCTGGTGGATTTTCCCTGGAGAAGGTCCCGTAGGATCTTAAACTTATGACTCGAATATCCCCTTAATCCGGAGGTTATTTCGAGGGTAAGAATGGATCGACATAATGCGGTCGTAGTTACTAAAGTGGAGAACCCCACTTTGAATGTTGGCGGACTTTTGTTTCCACCAAATTCAACTGCCTCTCATCCCCCACAAGATGAAGAAGCGCACACCCCCGCTTCAAAAGGCCTTTCTCCCGTCATCCCGGGAGAACCTGGATCGTTGGAATGGATAAACCAACCCCAGGATGACCCTACAACAGTTGTTGGTCCTTCAGCAGCTTATTGGACATCTTCTATAGACCACCCAGTGGCTCATTTTTCCATCTCATCCCCACCTAACTGGACTACTCCAGAGTTCTCTAGGCCTTACTATAGGTATGACCCTACCAAAATTTTTAGCCCCATTCATGAACGTTTGGAACAGTTACGTATTAAAGGTGATGAGCTTCAAAGACAAAGTCTCAGAAAACACTCTGAAGAGTTCCATAATCGCCATTTCCAAATAAGATTTGACGATGGAAACATCCCAGTTCATCCGATATCTTTCGGATCACTTGAAGCACCCCACCATGTGACCACTAACAAGACTGGTCAACTCTCGCAAGAGTCCAGTCCTGCACCTCAAGTGAACCAACCGGTGGAAGGACAACAGTCCAACACACCTGTCACTACCACGGTTACTTTACCAGTTCCTCCTCCACCTCAGAATTCGAGAGGAGGGTATTCCATTCCCACATATTATCTTATTGGTAATGTTATTACCACAGTAGCTAGTCAACAAGCTACGTTGGTTCAACCTTTGAATAGTGGTCAACCTGTGGTGGTTGGGGGGCAACCCCTGTTTCCTAACCAGAACGTAGGCGATGGAATCCCCAACAGACCTTCTGTTGGACCTTCTCAACCCGCTAGACCATCCACCATGAGATTATCTCATGTTGGAGGGCTGTCAAATGTAACTCAACCCTCATGGATTCAAGCGTATCCAGGTTCCGTTAACCCTGTGTCGGGCCAACCTAATCCCGGAAACACGCCATACGGGATACCTTATCCCGGGAATCCATACACTCTATGGGGGAAACAACCTGTTTTGCAACAAGAACCCCAACCGACTATCCCTCAAGTACCACCACCCCTGATTGGTCCTCCCCCACCTCCTGCTGGAGGTGGCAGACCCCCACCTGACATTGGTGGAGGACCACCTCATTTTTCCTACAACATCCCTCACCCCTCCTGCGGTGGCGGGAATGGTCCACCACCCCCTCCCAGCGGAGGCAGCGGGGGACCACCCTATCATGGGGGAGGAGGACATTTCCCTTCGAGTGGCGGCGGTGGTCCACCACCCCCTCCAGGCGGAGGCGGTGGAGAACCTAATTACTATGGTGGTGGCGATGGTGGTGGAGACCCTCATCCTTCCGACGGCGAAGGTGGTGGGGGCCCCTATCCTTCTGGCAGCGGAAGTGGTCCACCACCCCCTCCAAGCAGAGGTGATGGTGGGACACCTTATTATTGTTATGAACCCCCACCTCCTCTCGGTGGTGGTGGCGGACCTCCACCCCCTTCCGAAGGTGGATATGTACCTCCACCCCCTCCCATAGGTGGATATGGACCTCCACCTTATTGGAATGGACCACATTATGGTGTCAGACCTTCTTACGGTCTGGGCGGCACACCCCCCTATGGTCAGTTTCATCCTGGTACACCTTACGGTCAGTCTGGTCCTTACACACCTTATCCGTATTATCAATACGCGAAGCCTAACCCACAGTTGCCCTTCCTAGCTACTTTGGACCTGCCTGGCCTCTCCCATTTAACCAATGATCCTATTTATCACGAATCTAACTGGCCACTGATTCCAGTGAAACATTCGTCTGATATCCCCAAGTTTGAAGGCAAGCCGGGTGAAGACCCTAAAAACCACGTTATAACATACCACTTATGGTGTTCATCTAATTCCTTAATGGACGATTCAATTCGTCTTATATTGTTTCAAAGGACTCTCACCGGTTCGACTGCCAAGTGCTACATCGAGTTGCCACCCCACTCTTTTCATGATTTCGGCTCTCTTGCTATGAACTTTTTGATGCATTTCCAACTGCCTATATGGTATGAGACTGGTACTGAGCTTTTAACCTCGCTCCGTCAGAATACCGCCACTCATATTTCTGATCATATCCAAGAGTGGCGAAGGAGACGACGTCTTATTAAATATCCTATTCCAGATCAACTCCTAGCAGACTAGTTTACAAAATCGCTCATTCCCACCATAGAAAAAGATGTCGCCATGATAGGTGCTTTCACCGAAGAACAAGCCATCGCAAGTGCCCATCTGCTAGACCTGGTCTACACTCAATTTGGCACTCTGTTCAACATTCTACCTGACACACCCCGTGATGTTAATGACCCTGCGAAACCACATAAGGGACTCCAAACTGATGGAATAATTGGTTCCCTTGACACCCAGCCTGCTGCTAGCACTGTTGGATCATCCAACCCGGCTCCAACTGGCCACAACACCACCAAGTCCACCGCTCCTGCTGTAATTGAAGGGGTGAATTTCATCCAATCGGCTTCATCTCAGAAGTTTAACGACAAGAAGAAGAACAACGGGAAACCCAAAAATTCTTCCACCCAGTAGGAACAAAAGAGCACTCTTGACGATACCAAGGAGAAAAGGAAATTGAAGTATCCTTGCTTACTGTGTGGAGATGACCATTTCTCCAAAGAGTGTCCCCATAGAGACGAAGTGCAAAAGTTTCTTAGGGGTAAACCGACTCCCGCAGTCCTCAATGATCCGTTTCCTACTCGAACGACACGCTGCCACTAGGTAAGGAAGCGGTCTACGGTCCGAGCCACCTTGCGGAGTAAGGTGTTGAAGCGCACAGATGCTCCAACCCCAAATCTCCGCATCGGCCTCGGTAAGTCAACAATAGCTAGCTCTGGTACCTCCACATTCAGCTAGGACAAGTTCTTGTACACCTCCTCCATCTCCTCTATGGCAGCATGAGCACCTACAGGAACGACTGCCTCCCCGCCTCTATCTCTCCTCGCCAGAAGGGAGAGACCCACCAGCCGTACGAGGCCCACATCTGCACACACATATTACGTACTTGTCAGCACTGCATCAAAAAAATGATATAATATACAAAACTAAAAATACAAGGGTTTTTGTTCTCACCTAGGTCACCCCATGCTGCACCCTCGGGCAGCACCAAGTCAGGATCCTCTTGGAAGTCCGTGCCAATGTATGGAAAGTCCTCGACCATAAGTAACTGGCCCTCTATCTAGCTGAAAAACTTGGGACCAAAGCTAATGATGGGCCCACCACCATGCTGGGTCATGACCTCAGCCCATCTAAGCATATGGGGATCCCTGGGCTCCCTATCATCAAGTACCAACTGCAGACGTAGGAGAGGAATCCTCTCTAAGAGGAATGATACTATGATCAATCCATACCCAAACTGCTTGATCTCCCCTCGCCGACACTTGGTCAGCTGAGCTCGGATGTTTGCGAGGAGACCCTCACACCAGTTGAAAACCATGGGGGACATACAGTCCTCCGCATACAGCATCTGGGTCCGAGTAGCCGTGTGTGGGGCTTGGCTACCTGCCACCCTAGTAATGGTAATAAATATGGTCCGTAGTGGATGGCTCACCACATCCCTGATGAGAATCTTCCTGCTGGAAGGACAAGAAGTAGCAACATAGTGCTATGACACCATGTCCTCAACTGTACGGTCACTGGCCCGTGTCCCAGTAATATGTACAGCATCCCCTCTTCTGGACAAACGAATGAGAAAGTAGATATCCTCAATGTCTATCGTGAGGATATTCTCCCCTATCACAAAGTATTGTTGGGACGCATCCCAACTCTAGAGCATGTGTGTCAGTAGTGGGATTTGGGATCTCATCCCCTGGATCTCAAAGAACTTGAGTAACCCACAGTTTCTCAAAGCATGCATGCATTGTGGATAATTTGTGGCTTGTTCATCCTCTACTTCATGTTCTCTCTCTTGCCACTCCAATACCATATTTGCTTGCTGATAACCTGCCAAAAGGGACATTTAAACCCTGTTAGGTCCTTCCTCAACTTTCACAAACTCATTTTTTGGATTATTTTTGATGTTTGGGTTTTGGGTTTCTGTCGTCGCACCGTGCCTTTAGGTACAGGGCGATGTCATCGCATGTCTCGTTTTCAAGACTTGCGACAACTCGGTCTTGTCGCAGGTTCCGAAAGGGCAACTTGCGACGAGCTGAGGGCGCATAAAGCCCTCCATAACACCATCAAAAACCCAAAAAATGGACATAAAAACAAAAACTAAACCACTGTAAAGTTGCTGGATGAAGTTTAGGCCTACCTGATCCGGACGGTTGGTGAAATGGAAAATCGTAGCTCCCGAAATTGGCAAAGAAATTTTTGGCTCCAAATTGATACTTCTCCACCCAAATTGGCAATTTGAGCAATGAAATCTATTTTTGGTCCATATTTCTATTTATAAATAGAATGGAATATTCCTTTTCAAATATTTTGATGCTTTTGGGCCATTTGCTATAGTTTCAACCGTTTGTAATTATATTTGGGACTATTTGACACTTTCTCTAGTGTACAGGAGTCGTAAAGTGGTCTTTTGTGTCATTTCTCGCATCACCAATGGTAACTACAGGTATGAACACCCTTTTGAATGTTTTTGTCATTATTATTTTTGGTTTGTCGTAATTATTGCATGAGGATGAGTTCACTCTTCGTTTGTTCTCGTACTCACATAACTATGAGAACAAGTACTGAGTTATGATTTACCACTTTTCCGGGCTCGTTAAACTTCCATGGAAAAGGACACCCCCAGATTCTACCATTAAGCTCTTTTCAGGCTCTCGAAAAATGAAAAGATTGCCAAGCGAACTTGTCGCATTCACGCTTGTTAAAGTATTTGAATGGTCGTCTTCTTGGTGATAGTTTACCCCTTTTTCGGACCAGTAAACACTAATTACGAAAAATGAATACTCCAACCAATCATGACTGGAAGAGTTCTCTCCCGCATTGTTTTACCCTTTTTCGGGCGGTGAGGCTAACTTTACGAAAAAGGACCGTTGGAGTCTTCTTTAGTTCTTTTCAGACTCTCTAAACATGAAATGACGACCGAGTTTTCCTACTATGGACTCGTTAAATTTTCACATTGAAGGGCCCATCATGGGACAAACCCCTCCTATTCCAGGTTCGGAAAACATTTGGGATTGGACTCATCTATGAGATGAGCTATACCAAGCATCTGGTTACCCTCATCAAGCTCGTAAAAAACACATGGGGAACTCATCATTCATGATGGGGAAAAAGGAAAGTGTTTGTGTTACATACCTTAGTGGTAGTATATAGTCGTTCTTGAACATGGCACTCATCTGCATTCGCATACTGTTGGTCCTCTATTTTGACCATTTAGTATAATGTTTTCTAGCTTAAAGTCTTATGGAATCAAATAATAATCAGTTTTGTTGTATCTGATTATATATTTTTGGGAGATCAACATTGCTAAGCTTGGGTAAGTGATTTTTAATTACTTTTTTGTCATTTTGCCTTATTTTATGCAAATGATTGGGTCTTTAGGTTTCATTTAATGATAGGTTAAGTAATAAGTTTTGTTTCTCTTCTATGCAGGGTTCTTTTGCTACCCAACTCGATACCTGTCTCAGCATTCAAAGGAGGATTTATGCAAAGATTTGGGGGATTCGATCTACAATGAGGGCGTTTTTCCTGGATTCACCTCACCTTTCAGATGCTTGTGAGGATTGCTCAGTTGCTATTTTGGGGATGATCTTCAATTAAGGAGCTGTTGTTTTCCGCTTTAGTATCATGTGGATTTCAGGGGATTTCAGCTCCCATCTTTGGCTCAGATATGCCGAGATAGCTGTAGGATAGTTAGCTATGTCGATCCTTGTTTCAAGGACGATCTCACTCTGTATATTCAGTATAAAGATGACTCTTGAAACCCTAAGACAATAGCAGATGCATTCAGAGAAACTGTAAACTCTATTTTTATTAATATATCCAGTGTTTATCCTCTTTTAAAAGCTGTGATTTAAGTTAGCAGGCGTTGAGGGCAGGGCCCACCTTCAACACCGATCCTTTGTATCTACGTGTGGTTTGTATTTCTGTAACTAGAGTGAAACTTATATACTCTGGCATTGTTTCATAATAGAATGGTAATGGTTTTGTTTACTCGTGCTTCATGATAAGGCTTGTGTTTGCAGAAGACAAATGATTATTACATGCACCCAGTTTAGCTGTAGAACTGAATCAATAAATTAATAAGAGTGGTTTTGTATCTTAACCTCATTAGTCTTCAGCGTGGATTGTTGTTTAGGATTATGGAATGCATAAACCGTGCGATGGATTTGATTTAGGTTTATTGTAGAATCGATTTCATGAAGGATTACAAGTAGATTGGATTTTACATTTTCTGCATTGCCAACATATAGCGATATAGTGATAGCTACAGGATTGGTTCGGACTCTTCTTATTCACAGGACTGTAAAATAAATTAAGGAATGGCGTGGGTTTAGATATTCCCTTTGATTTCCAGTGTGTAGCGTAGTATTGGCAAATTGAATAATGAATTCGACTCTAGCTATTGAAAAACCTTTTGTTGCAGCATGAGAATAATTGATGAATAGCCCATTCTTTTTACTGTCGAGTTTGCAGAACTGTAGGATATTTTGTTGGATTTGAACAGCATTTGTAATATTGAGTAGAGGGTTTGAAGACCATAGTCACAGAGCATCTAGGGTTTATTTCTTTTGAATGGAAGATTGGATAAAAGTTGAAGTTGTACTTGAATGAGTCTTGGAAAAGAGTCCTGGTTTATAATATTGTTCCCTTGAATCAACAATTAGTTTCACAATATGTATATGTAAACCAAAACCAGTGAATGTTTATTACACAGCTCTAACATCTATTGATGAGCAGTATCTGAATATTTTTGGTGTTCTCTTGTGTGCATTTGTATGCACAAATCATAAACAGAGTATATTGGGATAACAATAACCAGTCAAGCTCTCCTTTGATAGGCTGTGTGTGTTGACAATTCAAAGTCAAGAGGTCATAGGTTTACTTCAGCTTTAGAAATGTTTGTGTGGATTTAAGTATTAGATTTGGAGTTCAGATAGGAAACAAGGTTAATTGAGGTCGATTAAGCATATGCATTTGACGGATAAATTCTTCCCTTATCAGGCTGATTGTTTTGAAAGTAAACTATAGTTACTATAGCTTAAGATTGTTGTAGAGACTGTCAATTGCTTTAAAAGATTGTTGTAGCTTAAGATTATATTTATTTTCCTAGCAGGCTGCTTTGTCCTAAAAATCATAGCATTGCAATTTGATAATTCTTTGTTGGTTACTGTAGGCTACTGTAGGTTATATTGAGTTTAACAGTGAGATAGGAATCAGCAAATTAGTTTTCTTTTTTATAGAACAGATCTAGTGATCCTTGGCATTGATCATTCAGTATTAGCTTCATTTTGTTTGTAAGTAGACTAGAATTTCTGGAGGAATGAGCATTGAGACTACTTTGCCCGCACATATAGTGTAGCAGCTCAAATTTTATGCACCCTGGTTGACAATTAAATCAAGGTAAATTAATTATCATTAATTTTAACAAACACATACAGTACTTGGGTCATCTGTTTGTCTATGAGTCCCTACTTACTTTCTGAGTCCTGTTACTCCTCTGAGTCATTCGGAGAAATATTTCATCATTAGTTGCATTAGAAGTTTTTGTCATTCTCATTATGTCAATACTGCCAAGTCATGCCATGCCCATGTTCAAGAACAAGTCTATCATCTATCATCTACAGTTAGTACACACGTCGTCATGTCGTTGTTACTTTGAGCCAGTCTCACAAGTTACTGTACCATACAATCAACTCTACACATCTTTTGTCGTGTTTCATGTCGACCGAAGGGGGATTAATCATGGCCCTCCTTCAACGGATTCATTCTTGTCGACTTCAACTCATCATCCAAGGATTGAATCTAGAAACCAACCAATTACCTTGGCCCTGCATGCCTCAATGGCAGGTTACCTTGCTTTCATCATGAGTTTACATCATTGACTCTTGATTGAAAGATTTCATCTTGCGTTCGACTTCAAATCATTTATTCACACTTGATGATATGTACTGTGATACCTTGGGAATCATTGACATCAATGGTGATCTCCCTTGCACTTGTTAACGGTTTATATCAATGGCCGGTAATCAAGTGGTTTCTACCATGTTCGATGTCAAGACATTTGTAATCATATGGATAGATTCATATCATTGTGGGTTCAACTTGAAGACCCTGGGGAGTCATGTTTTACCCAGGTTGCGATGGAGTTTGTATTGAGTCATATTACATGAATCCACTTTTGTATTGGTTGTGGCTGTGTTATCATCTCATCATGGATCTATGCTTGTGTCTAGTACCCATGATTGTGTTCAGTCGGTCATTACTACCATGGATTTTCAATGTATTGGTCGGCAGCCATGTCGTACTTCATATGAGATTGTCAGTTCAGAGTCAGTTGTACTGCATTAGTGTCCTTCGTCCGTCGAGCCTATTGCCATTATTTCTTTCAAAGCACTTCACCTGTACATGCTTAACAACTTCATGCTTTGGGGGGCATTCTGTTACACCTAAAATCTACCCATCATTAGATTCAGTGTACACCTCCCTGAAGTCACCTGGATTGAGTATTTTCATCTGCGAGGATTTGCACTCAATTCTACAATCTTTTGAGAGGTCGCAGGTTGCACATTAGCAACATGTGACATCGCATCTTGCTCCACTGCAGGGTGCGACGAGGTCTGTTAATGGGAAAAAATAGCTTATTTGAGATCCTTCTCGAAACTTGCTCATTTAGGGGCTTATCCCTGACCTCTAGGGGAGCTAGTACTCGACCCCTAACTCTTTGGGAAGATCCCCTATGTAATGTCCCCATTCCAATAATTTCATAGTAAGACAATCCCATCAATCCTACTAGTTTCCTAGGTTGGATGGGCACATGTGGAATGGTAATAAGGAAGCAAATAAATGATGTTTAGACATTATAAGGGTTCAAGTATTTAATAAATATAGTGAATAAAGAAATTCAAGAGAAATCATAGGTGACAAATGGTTTTGGAGACATATGGAGGATGTGGGACCCACACTAGCTTGATTTTTCATAATACATGGTATCTCTCTTTTGCAAATTCGAATTAATGGGAATGTGAACACTCTTGGGTGAGTTGGTAGGTCATAACACATGTCATTGAGAATATTAGGTTGAATTGGGAAGGATTGGTAACCTCCATGGAAGATAAAGAGTCAAAGTGGAAGTTTGTGGACACTTGGGCTAGATTCCCTAGCCCCTATGACACCAATGATGGAGCATCTATGACAAATATGACAAATTGCAGACCTGACCTCTGACATCTGACCACTATGACATGTCAGCCCCAAAAATAGGCTCAAGGAAGTCGAATTTGGGAGTTGGAGAAGCCAAAGAGACTCAAAATCGAATTTGGGGAGAAGATGGAAGGTTGGAACTAGGAGACAAGTGGCAAATGTGGAATAATTCCTAAATGGAAATCTATTGAATCTATTGAGAGGATTTCGACCCTTAGAAGGCTAATGTTGGTTATAAAATGTAGAAATGAAGTATGAGAATGGATTTTGATGATTTGAGAAAAATTGCATTTGTGAAGAGAGAGCTAGTGGATGACTAGTTTCTTGCCTTAGCCAATTTCGAGGGTGAAAGATTCCCATCCAAGTTGGTGTTTGGAAAGGCCACTCAGGTCTTTCATGGTGCTTTAATGGAGTTTTTATTTGCAGGTAGAAGCTACAGGAAGTTTCATGGTTTGGTTTAGTGCAACACTTTCTCTCCACCGTTTCCAGTTTTGAAGGCATATTCATGCTCCTTGAGGGAGGGCGTTTTTGGTGAGCACCTGTGCTTCTTGAGAGAGCTTATCATTATATATTTATGATTGTAATAGCTTCATATCCTCTGTTATTCATATTCAGAAAGTCTCAGGTCGAAATACCCACTGGTTGTATGCAAAACTATTGATTAATGAGCAAACAATGTCCATTTCCCCAATGCATTGATGTATGACACTATAATGTTGATTATTTCGAATGGATGGATGATTCTCTGATATATTTGTGATCAATATAATGCCATGGATGTATTCTACAAGTTTCATGTACTGTACTTGAGCATTTGAAGCATTTTTACTCAGTTTAGTTGTATTGGGAGATGAAATAGTGCCATTTCCCCAAGGGTCGAATTGGGGGGTTTTGCTGTTGAATGTGAGAGAGTTAGAACAGTATTAAAAATAAATTAATGGTGCATATGAGACCTCAATAACATACTTAACACATTATATACCTCTGTTCATAAATTTGTGGGAGTTTGGAGGCATTTGGAAGGCCATTTTCAGTGTTACCCCGGGGGGGATTTGATGCACAAATTACTAGTCAAAATTACCTATATTGATCAGAATACAAATCAAGTTTGCAGCAGTATTTGGAGGTCCATAAAACATCCCTGAACCTGATATTCAAGTCTAAATACCATTAATACACTCATACAGAAGATTTGGGAGCATTTGGGATGATTTGGAGGTCAAAACAGTTAAACTAGTCAAAGGTCGAAATTGGGAAAAAAGTTGAAAAATTGGCATTTTAATAAAATTTGAAAAAGGGATATTACAAGTGGTATCAGAGCATGTTCTTGGCACCTGATGGTCCTAACAAGAAGTCAAAAGAATAATCCACCACCCTTTGAACCAGTAGTTGAAGAGGTTTTTGTTGAAGAAGAGGTAGTAGAAGAAGAGGAGTCTTTTGCTGAAACCATGGGTAGAGAGGAGGATGACAAATTAAAACATAAGGAGGAACTTATTGCAACCTTAGATCCATGTTTCTCTAAACTTTCAGCAAACATGGATAGGATAGGTGATAAATTGTTGCAAGGATTTGAATTGTTGATTAGCCAGCTTCAAAGCAAAGGGATGATAGGAGATAATAGTGGTTCACACTCAGGGGAAAAGATGAAAGGGAATGAGCATATTTTCTCAAGTACAGGACCTCATAATAGACATAATGAATTTCAAAGCACACAAAGGCATACTGCACCTAAATTTCTCACACCCAAAGAAGAGCCCAATCTTGAATTGGATTACAAGAAACTAGTAAATGATTGGAATGATTTGAATGAAGAGTGTAAAAGAGGTGTACCACTCAGTGACTACATTGATGCTATGCAAAAGATTAAAATGAAGGGAGACAATAGGAGTCCATTCCATAACAAAGAATTGAATAGTGCTATTGGAAAAATGTCACTTCCTACTTTTGATGGTTCTTCTCAAAATTCTGCTAACACTTGGGTGCAAAAATTGGATGTATATTTTCAGCTGAATCCTATGTTGGAAGAGGATGCATTAAAAATGGCCATTTTGCATTTGGAAGGAGATGCCAATGAATGGTGGTTCTATGGTTTGAAAACCTTGGGTCATGATCAGGTTAAAACATATGGAGAATTTGTTGATAGGGTACTAGAGAGGTTTGAACAAAAAGATCCAGAATTGCCTTTCAAGGAATTAGCTCAATTAAAGCAAACTGGGACACCTACTGAATATATGTTGGACTTTCAAAAATTATCAGTCAAGGTGGCTGATGTATCTATGGGAAGGTTGGTATTGCTGTTCACTGAAGGTTTGGTTGAACCCTTAAAAGGTTTGGTCAAAGCCCACAAGCCAACTACATTAAAAGATGCAATGAGCTTGACTAGGGATCTCCAAAATGTGCTTCCTAGAATGAGATTTCCTCCCAAGCCTGACTTCAGAATTGAAAAGAAACCTTGGCAAAGAGATGCACCTGATAAGAAGCCATGGCAAGAAGATGAATATGGAAAGGATAAGAAAGAGGAACTAAGCAGGGAAGAGCTCAGAAGGAAGAAATTGTGTTACTCATGCTTCCAACCATGGGTACCTGGACATAAATGTGCTAAAGGAAAGGCCCAATTCATTGAAGTATTTTGTGATGAGGGATATGAAGGGGGCATGGAGGAAGAAGGAAATAATTCATCCCAAGAAGAAGGATATACTACAGCAGAAGAAGGGAAACCAGAGGTGAAGCATCCCTCTCCCACCAAAGTAACAATGGCAGTACTTTCAGCAGTACCTCGCTATCATACTATCCGATGCAAAGGTATGGTACAAGGACAAAGAACTTCAGTTTTGGTAGATGGAGGAGCCACCCATAACTTCATTGATGCAGAGATGGTGGAGAAAAGAAATATACCTATTGAACCATTTGATGGCTTCACAGTTGTCATTCCCGGTCACAACACAATGGAGTGCAAAACATGGATTCCCCAGCTGCAAGTCACCGTAGGTAACTATACTTTTGTTGATAGTTTTTATGTGGTTGATATTGCTGATACTAATGTTGTTTTGGGAGTGCAATGGTTGTATTCAATAGGAGAGCATACAGTAAATTATAAAATTCCTGAAATGAAATTCCAAGATTCAAAAGGAGTACTAAGGATTGTGAGAGGGCAACACACCTATCCGAATCAGGTAGTTTCTTCCCACAGCATGAAGCACCGGAATAGAAATATTATGGGAGACATTACTCATGGAAGGCCACCTGATAGAGGAGGGACAAGTTTGCAGCATGGTAAATTGAGATTGCTTGAGGGCAAGCAATCTTGGGTGGGGAGGACTGTAATGTCCCCATTCCAATAATTTCATAGTAAGACAATCCCATCAATCCTACTAGTTTCCTAGGTTGGATGGGCACATGTGGAATGGTAATAAGGAAGCAAATAAATGATGTTTAGACATTATAAGGGTTCAAGTATTTAATAAATATAGTGAATAAAGAAATTCAAGAGAAATCATAGGTGACAAATGGTTTTGGAGACATATGGAGGATGTGGGACCCACACTAGCTTGATTTTTCATAATACATGGTATCTCTCTTTTGCAAATTCGAATTAATGGGAATGTGAACACTCTTGGGTGAGTTGGTAAGTCATAACACATGTCATTGAGCATATTAGGTCGAATTGGGAAGGATTGGTAACCTCCATGGAAGATAAAGAGTCAAAGTGGAAGTTTGTGGACACTTGGGCTAGATTCCCTAGCCCCTATGACACCAATGATGGAGCATCTATGACAAATATGACAAATTGTAGACCTGAACTCTGACATCTGACCACTATGACATGTCAGCCCCAAAAATAGGCTCAAGGAAGTCGAATTTGGGAGTTGGAGAAGCCAAAGAGACTCAAAATCGAATTTGGGGAGAAGATGGAAGGTTGGAACTAGGAGACAAGTGGCAAATGTGGAATAATTCCTAAATGGAAATCTATTGAATCTATTGAGAGGATTTCGACCCTTAGAAGGCTAATGTTGGTTATAAAATGTAGAAATGAAGTATGAGAATGGCTTTTGATGATTTGAGAAAAATTGCATTTGTGAAGAGAGAGCTAGTGGATGACTAGTTTCTTGCCTTAGCCAATTTCGAGGGTGAAAGATTCCCATCCAAGTTGGTGTTTGGAGAGGCCACTCAGGTCTTTCATGGTGCTTTAATGGAGTTTTTATTTGCAGGTAGCAGCTACAGGAAGTTTCATGGTTTGGTTTAGTGCAACACTTTCTCTCCACCGTTTCCAGTTTTGAAGGCATATTCATGCTCCTTGAGGGAGGGCGTTTTTGGTGAGCACCTGTGCTTCTTGAGAGAGCTTATCATTATATATTTATGATTGTAATAGCTTCATATCCTCTGTTATTCATATTCAGAAAGTCTCAGGTCGAAATACCCACTGGTTGTATGCAAAACTATTGATTAATGAGCAAACAATGTCCATTTCCCCAATGCATTGATGTATGACACTATAATGTTGATTATTTCGAATGGATGGATGATTCTATGATATATTTGTGATCAATATAATGCCATGGATGTCTTCTACAAGTTTCATGTACTGTACTTGAGCATTTGAAGCATTTTTACTCAGTTTAGTTGTATTGGGAGATGAAATAGTGCCATTTCCCCAAGGGTCGAATTGGGGGTTTTTGCTGTTGAATGTGAGAGAGTTAGAACAGTAGTAAAAATCAATTAATGGTGCATATGAGACCTCAATAACATACTTAACACATTATATACCTCTGTTCATAAATTTGTGGGAGTTTGGAGGCATTTGGAAGGCCATTTTCAGTGTTACCCGGGGGGGATTTGATGCACAAATTACTAGTCAAAATTACCTATATTGATCAGAATACAAATCAAGTTTGCAGCAGTATTTGGAGGTCCATAAAACATCCCTGAACCTGATATTCAAGTCTAAATACCATTAATACACTCATACAGAAGATTTGGGAGCATTTGGGATGATTTGGAGGTCAAAACAGTTAAACTAGTCAAAGGTCGAAATTGGGAAAAAAGTTGAAAAATTGGCATTTTAATAAAATTTGAAAAAGGGATATTACACCCTATCTCTCTCCTTCCATCTCTCAACCTATCCTATCCATACCCTATCCACTTAGTCCTATATAAGTGAGGCTCACTCCCATCCCAAATGGAGGAAGACTATGGTATCTACATGCTAGTGAAATCTCTCTTAAGACACCTCCATTCACCTATTGGAGAGCTCATACTTCCTTGGAAGAATGTGGCAATTGGCTTGGTCGGAGAAGGGCTACTGTGTTAAGTCTTTGGTTGTATTTCTATATCTCTATCATGTACTCCTCTATTTGTAGTAATACAAATGCTTTCCACCAATATTGTTCTTATGTGCAATGATATTGTGTAGTTTACCTGCTTAACTGTTTACTTAGATCGCTTATTGTATAGATGTCTTTGACTGGTTTCTCTTGTTTCTTTGTCTTGACAGGTCTTGCAGCTTGGATCTGACGACCGTGGGATGTGGATCAACATTTGGGAGAAAGGATTGCATAGTAAAAATGTAAGACATCTAGTACTTTGTCCTTAAGTAGATCTAGGAGATGTGTTTGTAATATGTTCTATTTGTTGTAGACTCACATTGAGCTAGGGAGATCCGGCTCGTGTCCGCTCGAGTGGATTGTCCGATAACACCAAGAACCTACTCCAAAAGATCCTGGAATGTAAATGGGAGGACTTTGACCTCCTAGGATTGCAGAAGGAAGAACCCCACGAGCCAAAGTACCCACAGTTCCAGCCTGACCAGTACATGTGCTGGAAGAAGGATGCCAAGGGAACTTTTAACTTGGTCACTGAAAGCTGGTTGACATCGGTAGTGGAGTTCGGATTGTTGAACCTGCTCTGACTACCCCATTTTGATCGTTCACCAGAACTTGATGTAGTGGTTCGCACTCTAATGGCGTGAATTCACCAGGGATACCTATGGATGGATCGAAATGTGGATGTAAACATTGATTTAATCCACCGCATCACAGGATTAAACAAGCACAGTAAGGATCCCAAGCAGTTCTTCCAAGGAAAGAATAAGGAAAAAGAAGCTGTCGAGAAGATGAAGAAAATCCATCCATTGGTGAAAGGGAAAAGAGGTTTTCCAATAGAAGAAATTGAAGAGAGAGCGACAAGATTTGTCACCCAGTTGCTCGTAGGAAAAATACTCAAAACAACTAGGCCTCCGGAAGTGCCTGTGGGCGCAGTACTACTCGGTGCCGCAGCGGCTGAAGGCACCCAATTCAATTGGTGTCAGTATCTTCTTAATGATTTCTTAGATGAACTCAATGATACCCAGGAGAATGGCGGACAGTTCCACTTTACATGGCTGATCATCCTTATTGCCTTTTCTAGATGGAAGGAACTAGAAAAATATGTCGGTGTAATTATAGAAACCAACGATCCCAGAGGATTCTGCTATGCCAACCTTTGGGAAAATCTGAACGCAGAGCGGCAGCACGCGACCGCGGAGGTATTTTATCAGTATTACACCCAACTGCTCCAGGCGATCACCCGTACATCGCGCATTACAAAGCAGGTAACATCAAAGTATATTCGCATTATTGATTTTATGGCGGACATGCGATGTATCTTTATTTCACCCAAAGCGAGAATGAAGAAGCTAGAATGGTGCCCAGGTAACTACCATATGTATGCGGAGGACATTCAAATCCTCATGAAGGACTAGTCGGCCGACTTCTGTGTTGAAGTCATGGATGTGGAAACTGACTCTGAAGAAGACGAACCCATCCCGCTATCATGCCCTATTATTGAAGAAAAAGGAAAGAGGAAAGAACCTGAAACTCCATAGAAGCAAAAGGCGCGGAAGAAGGTGAAAGCAATAAAGAGTCAATCTGAGACATTACTGAAGGAAGACGACTTCAATACGATTGCAGAAAGGGTCTCAGAGCAGATGGGGGAGCTAATGATAGAAAAAGATAAGAAGGATAAGGTCATCCAGGATGACCTGCAAAAGACTAGGCTCACACTGCAAGGTCTTATGAAGAAAATGGACGATGTCCAGAAGAGCCTAACCTTGCCGCGTGAAGCAAGAGCTGAAGGGAGGTCGATAGGAACCTTGCAGCAGACACCGCCGCAGCTAGCCATAACGCTGCCTTCAAAGACGAGGGTTGTTCATCTAGACCCATTGACCATAGCGTTACCAATGGCAGAACAAATTGTCCTGGACACAAAAGGTGTCAAGCGAGTAGAGCTCGACCTGGCCAAGATTCCTTTGCCTGGATTACACTTTCTGCACACACAGATAGTGGAGGAGATGCATGAACGAACAGTAGAGTCCATGAAGTCACAAGTGGAGCTGCACGCAGCAAACAGGAAGCTCGAGGACTCTAGTTCGCGCACGCAGATACAATTTTATGATGAACAGGACCGTCGAGTACGACTGGAGAACACCATTACTGATGTCACAAAAGATATTGAAGGTCTACAACTCCAGGATGATCCTGCAGACACAGTTCTAAGGATCGAAGACAAGGTGAGATCTTTGAAGATGGAGATGCAGGATAAAGAGATTTTTTATGAGGCTAATCTTGCCGCATTGAAGGAAAATTTCAATGCGCAGACACCATTAACTGAACAGTAGTTAAGAGAGCAAGCAGTGAGTACCGCCTCGCAGAGCATAACGAGTGAGATGGCTAAGTGCTAATATATCTTGGAAAAGGTTTCAAAGGCATTCACTGCCCTTGAAGAGGATCAAGGGCTACTGCAGGTGAAGACCGCGGTAAAAGAAAAGCAGACCGCACTAGAAAAGTTGGACATGGATCAGGCTTTGCCACCCAGGGAGAGGTTGCCGAGGTATAAGGAGATATCAAGCTTGAAGAAGGAAGTCTAGGCATTAAGAGAAAAAGAGACTGAGATGGATAATCAGTCGCAGCAACTCCTGGAGGATGCCATGGGGGTGTCACAGCAAATAGAAGATAAGCTGAAGGAACTACGTGACAACCAGGAGCAAGTAAAAGGACAGATTGGAGAGGATATAACTCCAGCACTGCTTGAGACGGTAAAACAAGTTGAACAAGATACCAGAGAAGCAGTGAAACAGTTGTTCGGCACATATAACGAGTTTGCGACCAAATTAGTTCCACCGGTCATGGAGCAGAGCGAGATGACCGAAGCAGCAAGTGCCTCGGGGATGAGCCACATGTAAGTGTTAGGGGCATGTTGGGCCCAAGTTGGGACAAAGTTTTGGTAACACTTTTGATAAGCAGGAAAAGCTGAGCTGAGCGCAGCTCAGAAAAAGATGTAATTTTGCCTAAGTGTTGAGGGTGCTGCGAAGTTGTGCGTAGCATCCAAGTTTTGGCCATGCTGCGAAGTTGTGCGCAGCATCCGAATTTTGGAAGTACCGCGAAGACCAGTGCTGGGAGGAAGCAGTGCTGTGACGTAGTCAGGCCACATGGAGCTAGCAAAGCAGAGTGTTGGACGATGATCAGGTGTTGGTACCGGATGGACCAGTAGTGGTCTAATTTTGGAAAGATGCTCCAAGAGTGCCGAGCAGTGGGCACGATCAAATCAGGAAGGTGACCAATGCATGAGTTTGTTAAGGAAAGGATAGCTAAGGGAAAGCGATGGATTGGCATGCCTAACGAGCGAGACCGTTAGAGATGAACGGTTCAATGAAAGTGACCTATTGGCACGTGTGTGACAGGAAGGCCGATAGTGACTGAATGAAGATGTGGAGAATCGCCACGATGAAGCAGACGCTACCAGATGCCAGCAAGCCGGTTTAGGGAAACCGGCACAGTCTTGTAAACCCTAAGGGTTTTTGGGTTTAGGTCTTCGACATTGTAAAGACATGACCTTCGGGCATGGTCTATTTAAGAAGACAATTTTGTATGGGATGGGGTTCTAAGTTGTTACTTTTTGTTGTTACATTTTTGGGTTCTGGATGTTGTATTGTAAAATCTCTTTTTGAGTTAAGAATATTGTAAAGGATCTGTAGCTGTGTGCCCAGAGACCTATCTGAGAGGAAGGAGAGTCTGCAGCTAAGTGCGTAGGCTAAGAACGGTTGTCCCCATCCCTTTTAAAGATATATATTACTAACCATTCTTATGGACGTAGCTTCCCATCCCGGGGAGTGAACCACGTTAATTACTGTGTTGTGTGATTGTGTTTTATGAATGAATGCTTATTTGTGTTTCCTGTAAATGAATGTCTAGATGTTTCCTTGCATGCTGTTATGAGAGAACAGTTGTATGCATTTGCCATCAGAAGAGGTATGGAGATGATATGTTAAGTTCTGCATGAATAGATGAATGGTGAACATTTAGCTTATGTTTGAAGAACAGTGAATTAGTTAATTGGTTAAGTGTTAAGAGATCACTTAAGTACTTCCTTATGCACAATAGAACGATGCATAACAATTAGATTGTATCAATAGAAGATGCTCAACTCATAACC
The DNA here is from genome assembly GCA_027924585.1 of Larix kaempferi. Classification (NCBI taxonomy): domain Eukaryota; kingdom Viridiplantae; phylum Streptophyta; class Pinopsida; order Pinales; family Pinaceae; genus Larix; species Larix kaempferi. The sequence goes on along the minus strand of BSBM01000225.1, from coordinate 25,634 downwards.
GTACCAAGTGAATGAATGAATAGTAAATGGATAATCGGCTGAGTAGTTGAACGAGTGGATGAGTGATACTCGGTTCAGCACCTTAAACATTTCCGTGTGTTCCAAGTATAAAGTTGAATCGCATTGTTCACAGTCTCAGTAAGTCCCATAGTAGAAGAACATAGTGGTGTGGACCGTAGCATTGTCCATCGCTACGCAGTCCCCCCTTCGCAGCGCATACCCCTTGTTGCACTACGCAGTACGTCCATCCACGCAACTCTATGGAAACCTGATTCCGCAGTACCCCATAGATACACCTCGGGTGAGACCTCAACCTGCTCGCAGGTTGTTGCCAAAAGGGCCGGTGCGAAGAGGTTTTGTTGGTCAAAGGGAAACCGCGAAGAACCTGGGTCTTATAGAAAACCTCTGGGTCAGTTATAACCAACATTCAAATAATTAATGTCCAACTAGTACACCTTCATGCCAACTTGGAAGGAAAATTCACCATGACCATTTCTAGGTCAAGGCTCTACTATGGAGCCATAGGCATATAACAACCTTTTCATCAACACATTCACAACCCTTCATCAAAATCCCCACAACTTCCACAACATCCTTTCATACACATTAACCCTTCCACCACAACCCCTCACAACAACCTTTTACTTTGCTTCTTTAGTGTACAGCACCAAATTGCACCTGTTTAAGTTGTCAGCACAAGTAGTATAGGAAAACTCATCAGCGTTGTTGCTCTAAAATTGTAACCATAATTCATAACATTCACTATCAAGTATTGAAACACCAGGAATGCGTCCACTCCCTAGGGTGTAGTCAATATTGAAAACCCTATCATGGCCCGACATCGGGGAAGTGTGCACCCCTTTATGATGTGAGCCATGTAGGCCCTACTCATACTCAAGTAGTCTGCCATAATGGAAATAAAATCAAAACATGCTCTGCATATTGACTCTAACAATTAGACATGCATATTCTTAGTTAGGGTCACAGAACACTTATCCATTTGCAAATGTAGTCTTTCTTCATTAATGAGGAATGGGGGCTCCTTCTCCGAGTTGATAGTCGCTCGGTTTTCCATCCCAACTCCTTTTGATGTTACCTAACCCTCATATGTCTTACTGACATAATCTTTACCATCTCACTCATATTGTTTACCAATCATGTAGTGCAGATGGGAAATTATAAAAATATCCAATGGCGTTTCACCCAAAACCCATTTCCAAGATATGGGATCCTTCCCATGAAGTTTGGCTTCTGCAGGCCCTCTCTCATGGTCTTACTACAATGTGTCTTCCTGGCACACTTATTAAATAGCCAAACAGTCAGCAACATTTAACAATAAAATTAAAATATGATTGTTTCATAACCAATCAATGGCACTAATAATTAAATTCAATATGAATTTGCAATTCTGTCTACTACAGAAATTGATTTGCTTAGCAATGAGGCTATCCTCATATTGTTTGTCTCTTGTAAGTGGCACCACTCTACCCATTATAATTTTATGCTTACTAGCGTAACATCAACATCCACTTACAACACGTCCTCCTGACACAATTCTATGCAAGCCAATGGTGATTAGTAATTATCAGCAAATTCTCAAATATGAAATCTACAAGTCCAAATTGACAATATGTTCTGCACATAAACTATTTTTACAACCATGAGACCGTTCTCATGAGGTTTGGCTCTTTCACATGGTATATTCTAGCCTTCGTCGTGGACATACCCACATTGCCATGCCCAAAACAATCTACCTGAAATCTGACCTTCAATTAGCCAAACACTTTGTAGTCTCTATGCATATAATATTTCATTGCTGCAACAATCACTTAAGCATTTTCAGAATTATAACACTCCAGAATTCAAACACTTCTAGCTGTTAACATATCAATATCACCAAAACTCATTTACTTCACGTGAATCATTATCATTCTAAAATTGCAAGGTATGGTCACATCATTTATACAATTTAAATTAAACTTTAGATACTCATTATTTCACAGTCATATCATTTATACAACTCTGCCCTTCCACAGAGCATTCCGGCAGCCCATCGATCATCGATCATGACTGCTTCATTCTGACTTTGGGTGTGGTAATTACATTACTTCAAAAATGACAACTTTTACCAAAATTCTGCACTTTTACACACAGCTGTATTTTGGTCTAGAATGCCAACTTCAGCCACATGTAGAAGCAAATATAAGAAGATTCAGGAAAACTTTTCTATCGAATGAAGTTAGTCCATACAACAAGGAATACTCATCAACTTGCAGATCTTTGTTCCGATGTACCATTCATCTTTTATGAATTTCTGGGTTTGACTACTTTTCACTTTTAACGTTTTTCCAAAATTTCAAATTTTGGGCCAAAAATGGCTATCTCTCAAACTATGCATTTCTGGAAAATCTTTGTCTAACGTGAATTGTATGTTTTAATGAGAATATGAAATGTTGAGGTCAATAAATTTCTTGAATCCTAATTACAGGGTCACTTTCATCCACTGCAAGCTTTTCAAAATCTCCAAAAAGTGGCCCGGAAGAGTGTTTTTTGGCCTTCACACTCACCTCGTCTCCACATCCTTTGGAGTTTGGCTCCAAAATTCCAAACTTAACATTGTTACTGCTCCATATCAGTTTTGGCTCAATCTGACCTTCTGTCAAGTTTCGGGACACCAATTTGTAAAATCCATTAATCCCAAATTTATGCCAAATTGGAGCATAATGGGCTCAGGATCCTCACTGGACCTTCCATGGCCTTCATTAATGGCCTCAGAACGCCACTGAACTCATCCAATTCTGATCCTGCATGCTCCTGTAATCCAAAACTCAATTTTCAAGCTCTATACTTTTTTTAACCCGAAATCCAAAATTGTGGATGCAGAATTGCGGAAATCCAAAACGCAATTTTCAAAAATTTGCATTCCCGCAACCCGAAATCTGAAATCCCGAAATTGCAGAAATCCCAAACACAATTTTAAAAAATTTGCGTTGCAGCAACCCGAAATCTGAAATCTCAAAATCCCGAAATTGCGGGTTCGGAATTGTGGAAATCCAAAACTCAATTTTCAAAAATTTGCGTTCCCACAACCTAAAATCCAAAATCCCGAAATTGCAGGTTCGGAATTGCGGAAATTCAAAACACAATTTTCAAAAATTTGCATTCCCGCAACCCGAAATCCACAACTGTAGAACACTTTCGTTCCTGCAACTTGAGGGGTTCATATCTCCTTCGTCCCTTAGCCAAATGAGACGAGTATGGTACTGTTAGAAAGCTCATACAGAGCTTTATGCACTTTTTTGATCCTCTACCACATCTGAGAACTCTGATCCTTCCATTTTTTCAATCAAATATGTCGTCCAAACTTCATCAATGCTGCGTTAAAACATTCGGTTACTTGCCTGTAACTCAGAGTTTGGCCCAAGCAGCTCCAGTGCTGCAACATCGGCTCTTATACCACTCTATCACATCCCCTCCCATCGATCTGTTGCAAGGGAGGAAACATGAACAAACATATTGGGCTTATTAGACAATCTCAGCCCCATTCATTAGTAAGAAATTTATGGATAAATAAAAACTTATGCATGCAGATCATTCTTAATAAACACAGTGGAATTACACACTATCCACACACCATTTCATCATGCATTCATCATATAACCAACATTCATTAATTAAAACATTGCAGAGCACAGAATTAACATAACTCAAACCACATGAATACTTATCTTGAAATGTAGTGCAGAATCATACTCAATATAAACACAACGTAATAACCATAACAATACACACGGAGAAGGGAATACTTTAGCCTATTTCTTCTAGGTAGAATAATGAAACAATCATACAATAATCAATCTCATTCTCATGCTATGCATAGGCTTCATGCCTAGCTTAAGATAATCATATCATTTAATTAGCATGAATAAGTAAAGATGCAGAACATAACACAGAATGATCACAATTTAAACCACAGAGAATACTTATCTTTAAGATGAAACTGTCCAACAACTGGCTATGTGAGAGAAACGTTCCACCCAACCATAGATCTTTATCCAACCTATATTCTTCCAGCTGAGAGATAAACCCCGAGCTAGGATGTGTATCCACTAAGGAGGAACTAAATAGGCTCACTCATAGCCACGGTTTCACTCAAACAATCATGCTAAGCCAACACACAGTTGGGTTTATCAAGCATGCGATAAATAAAGGAGGAGGATGCTAAGCCAATGAGCTCAACCACATATCTACAGACATCTCAAGCTAAATCCAAGCAATCCAATCCTCTTTTCAAACATTCACACTTGTATTTCTCACAATTATGTCATCAAATAACTCAATCCTGCCACTGGAATTCTGGGCTATAAAAACTGGGTTTTTCTATGGATTTCGGGGTATATAATACCCTAAATTTCACCCCAAGTTTCATATCTATGGATCCCCCATTGGATTTTATTGTCAATACCCAATTATGGGCGTTTATGGCACTTCAAAATGTGGGTTCTTGCAAAGTTGCGATTTCTGGTTTTTCTCACTGCTGGGCATTTGTAATGGATGAAAACTCATGTTGGGTTGTTCAAAAATAGAATGGGAATGAGGAAGAACCAATTCCCATGAGGTAGAGTGACTTGTGGTTCAAGGAAATAGATCCCATACACTGCCATATGAATTTATCGGTTTCCCATGCTCCATTGAAGCCATGGACTAATTTCTTCAACAACTTTCTTACACAAAATTAAATTCCAGCAAAGAAAGTCAAATGGGTTCTCAAGATGACATTTGGAAGCCTATGGTTCAATCCCACAACCCCCTCACCACTCCCTAGTGGATACACATGCCCCCTTCTTATTAGTTTCTTCCATAGCCAGTTTTGGTATTTTATTGCATGATATTTATTTACATCATTTTTACAATGTTCCATGGCTAAATAGCACATGGGTAACATAATATCCAATACTTGCATTTTAAATAAAATTTGAGCATCCACTTGCGGGGCCTTGTCCTTGAGCTTCACGCTACGAAAACATACATCGCATGTATATGATATTTACATTAAAATCTAATATATTCTAAGGGTCAAAATGGGGTATTACACACCAATAATGATGATGGACTCTAAGGTACTGAGTACAAACTAGCAAGTGTGAATAGATGTTCTGAAGTCGAACACTTATAGAATCAAATAATCAGGGATCAGTGGTGTATACCCATAGTCATTTGAGAGGAAACCTGCCACTAATGACTGCAAGATCCAAGGTACTCCTAGGTTTCTAGACCCATTTCCTAGATGATGATTTGGTGTCGATAGGAATAGATCCATCGGAAGGAGGGAATTAACACATCCCACATCAACCAATATGAAACAAATATCAATAGTCTGATATAGTTTGGTAGAACTGCGAGATCCAACACTGTATACTGACACGAGGAAAGTCGACATGATTGGTCAGGAATATTTGAGGAATGTTCGACACAATTTGAACTTCCCTTGAACACATAGCACAATGTAGAATGGACACTTCGCAACATAGGACTTGAGTAACCAACCTTAATTAAATCCACCAATTCCAGATGCATTAATGAAAGCTCCATTAGTGACGGGAAGGATAACCCATCGGTGGAGAGATGTTCAAAATACTGGTATGGTTTCCTAAGGAAAATGTATATGGTGTACTGACGACGTATACCAAATTATGTGTTGTGTTCAAGGGCGACAAGGACTAACTATTGCCATTTCATTCAAGGATATAATATGAAATTATTCAATTCTCCCTCTTTTTTTTATTTTTGTGTTTTCCAATTTTTAACCTTTTTCATTTATTAGCTTGAAAAGGGAATAAAGCATGATATGATACATTAGAGGAAATGAGTGTTTCAAGGGCATGCACCTATATTTCAAGGGCATGGGTCAGGCCAAGGCAAAGATCCATATTGCAAACAAGAGCTGAGTTATTTATGTACACTCTTATGGGTGTTTCCTCCATGGGTATGTGTCAAATATACAAAATCAATGGTTTATAGGCATCATGTAACAAAAAGTGACTGCAAAGGAAAATACACAACATAAGAAATAAGAAACGAAGCAGTTGGAATAGATTTTCAAGTGGATATTTTAACACATGCTCAGGAATGTATGAAAGAAAAATATGTGGTCTCAAACTCTAAGTCATGACGGGACTAATAGGGCTCATGGGCCTATGAGAATAACTCAACATGGGCACCGAAACGGCAATGCGATGCTAACTAGGGTGTCCCATGTTCTGTAGGATCTTCTATCAGAATGGTGGAAAATACATATATGATGGGGTAACCCACCAATTTCCAACAGGTTCAATCATAAGGCAACTTTGGGTTTGAAAAGGTTCAAAGGAATCTTTACAGAGGGATAATCTAAACCTATATGCAAGTTTCCAAATATACCTAACCGGATCAAGGAACATGTAAAGAATGCTCCTATGCTTGGGTAGATTTAAACCAAGTATGCTCCCAGTGGCCCCACAAAAGATGTCCTTAGGTGGGTGCAACCAAATGTTCACAACTTTAAGGATAGCTTAATCTGATGATAAAATATAATCCAAGAAATCATATGAGATGGGAGATATCACAACCCAAATGGGCCAAGTAACCGAATCATATTCCTCCATCAAGGGAAGATTTTGATCTGAATCTGCCGAAGTTATTTGAGTAACTTGGTATGAAACTTCTACGGAAGATAGGGGTGATCCAAATGCTTGCCAACATTTAAATGACATTACACAAGTTGAGGTCCTTTCATCCACTATGGTTAGACAGATTTTCTTACCATGATTCGTTACTTTAATATGAAAATCAACTTCAGAAAGGATACTACATATTGAATGGTCTATGTCTGATGTGATCGAAGTCGCATCGGATGGATCAATATCGCCAATTGTAGACAATAGTTCCTTTCTTTGCGCAGGACAAAATTGCAATACCTCCAAGGCCTACATGGCACATGGTACTTGAGCTAGGTCCTCAAGAACATTATCATTCTAAGAGCTCACGTGTTATGATTATGCATTGTTCTATGTAGAACACCTTTGGTGGGGTGTGGTACTAAGTCTATGGTTGCTTTCTCAATGGAGGGAGAACCACTTGGTTGTGATACCGATTTATATGATGTACTAGGAGAGACATCATAAGAATCAAGTATTTCTTGAATGTTCACCTCATGATCGCACATGAATACATTGGAATTGGGATCATTTCCCCCTTGCGGGGGGGTTGGTTGTTCCCCCCCTGGAGGGGGTAATAGTGTCAAAATAGTGGGTACTTTTTTCCCACTGCATTGAAGCGTGTTTGGCACATCTCTTTTCCCAGAGTTATCATTTTGCTTACTCTTGTATTTATTCTTCTTTTCCCTAAGGTATTTGGAATCGACTATAAGGATTTCAAAATTTTGGGAAGGATTAGCACTTTGCTTACCCTTATACTTCTTCTTCTTTCCTCTAAGGTCTAACGATGAGACTATGACGATGTCCGAAGTGCTGGAAGGATTAGTAGGTTGATCCATTTCTTGTCCAGTTGTGGGTTGTGAAGTTTGAATAGACATTTGTACAATTTGTGGGGTAATCTGCTCTAGTTGGTTGACGGAATCCATCATACCATTGGCATGAGGTCCATGTGGTGGCCTAGCTGGATCAAACGCAGGTTTTATAGGTTGGTTCCAAAAAGATTGGTTACTTCCTAGAACCTGACCACTCTATTGCGAAATGGGGTTAATGGTTGGATTTCCCCCTTGTGGGGTTAGGCCCCTAAAAGATTCGTTACTTTCTAGAAACTGACCACTCCATTGATGTGGTCCTTGGGTGTGATAAGAATTCCAAGGTGGGTTTCCCCTTTGCGGAGAGTGACCCCAAGAATATTGGGTACTTCCTAGAACACGACCAATGGGTGGATTGCCTCCTTGTGGAGGTGGGGCCCAAGAATATTGGTTACTTATTAGATCCCAACCACACCATGGATGTTGAACATGGGATTGAAAATCATTCCAAGGTTGATTGCCTCCTTGCGTAGGTTGCATCCAAAACTATTGGTTACTTCCTGAATGTTGTTCATTCCATTGTGGAACATGATGGATGGAAGGATTTCCCCCTTGTGGAGGTAGGCCCCAAAAATATTGGTTACATTTTGGAATCTGACCATACCATTGATTGTTTCCTTGTTTTAGATAAGAGTTCGAAGGTTGATTTGCACCTTGCGAAGGTGGGCCCCAAGAATATTGGATCCTCCCTGAAACCTCCCCACTCCATTGTGGAATGGGGTTGATAGGTGGATTTCCCCTAGGTATTGTGCTAGGATAAGTCAGAGTATAACCCCCCGAGGCATTTCCAATACTCTGTGGAGCATAACCCCAATTGGCATAAATTTTCCATGGTTCATTGCTTCCGCCAAGAATATTACCATTCCATGGTGAAGGGCTACCCCTAGAAGTAGAATTTGGACAAGTGTTATATGTATACCAAGAGGATTTTGGTTTACTCCTTGTTTGTTTTGACCTTGATTAGCCAAACCATATGGAAAAATAATGTTTGGTAAGGAACACCCTTCAGTAGGGATTCCCGCAGACAAAGTGAATGTACTTCCGGGATTGGAACCTGAAACTATACCAACTGTCACTGAAGTGTTGGTTGAACTTGTGCTAATAATAGGTATACTAACTATTGGGATTGATGTAGAGGCCAAACTGGAAGTATTGCTACCTCCAACAACTGTTTGATGTTGTGACGATGTAGTCCCTTGTGCTCTTGATGAATCCATAGGGTCCATTTTTGAATTTTGCATGTCATTCAAACTTTCAAAAAGAGGTTTGATATCACCTAGTGACTCATGGATAGTAAGTACAACTGGTTCTGAAAGACTCACCAAAGGTGGAATTACGTGAGCGTTTGTGTGATATTTTAATGTTTCAATTTCAACTAGAGTAAGCTCATAAACTATGTCTGCATTTAATTCATGATGTGACGATTAATTCTTTGGTTTTATTTTATTTTGTTCTTCTCGATTAATATTAATTGAGTTTAAAATCAGTTATGTTTCCAAGTCACTAGGATGTGGTTTTTGTATATGTCTCTGTAATGTAGCAAGGCCTTCAATTTTTGGTGACTCACCTCGCTGTTGCCGTGACTGGTGGATCGAGAGAGTATCCACTTCTAATAATTTGATAAAAGGATGTGTTTAAAATGATATTCTTAATGAAAAATAGAATCAAACAATTCTAAGGTAGTCTAGACTCAACAAAAAGAAAAAGTGTCCACATTGGATATTCTAAAGATGTAAAAGGTTATAGACTTGTTCAACCACATTCTCATGATATAATCATTAGAAGAGATGTTAAATTTGATGAAAATATCTTGTCCTGCGAGCCTAACTCGGCGATTGTGCCATCTTTGGCCTGCAAGCCTGATTCAGCATTTGTGCCTTCTTCTTCTTCTTCCAACTTCCTTGACAGGTTTCCAACTCCAGTTTCTGATGATGACAGTGAGGATGAAAATCCACCTCCGCCTGCTCATGTTCCTCCAGTTGCACCAGCACAAGTGCTTCCTCGATGGGTCCATTCAACATGTGAAGCAGCTGGTGATTTTGCCGACGATCCTAGAGATCAACGTCGAACACGTTCTCAATTTCAGCGAGCCTCTTCTCTTTTGGCTCAAGTTTCTGAGAATCATGATCCAAAAACTTTTGCAGAAGCTTCAGGGAATCCAGATTGGGATGCAGCCATGGATGAAGAATATCGTTCCTTAATGGCGAACGATACTTGAGATCTTGTACCTCTTCCAAAAGGAAGAAAACTTGTCAGATGTAAATGGGTCTACAGAACTAAGTATGCATCAGATGGAAGTGTTGAAAGACTTAAGGCAAGGTTAGTTGCCAAAGGTTTTTCCCAAGTTGAAGGGATTGACTACAATGAAACCTTTGCTCCCGTCGCAAAAATGAACTCCAGCCACCCTGTTCTTTCCCTTGCAGCCTTACACAACTGGGAATTCTATCAAATGGACGTCAAGTCTGCCTTCTTACATGGTGATTTACAGGAGGAAATTTACATGGAACAACCTCCTGGCTATGTTCAGAATAACTCTAGCCTTGTCTTCCGCCTTAAGAAATCCTTATATGGCCTTAAGCAAGCTCCTAGAGCTTGGTATGCCAAAATGGATATCTTTCTCCTTGACACTGGTTTTTCTAGATGCCATTCTGACCCCAATGTCTATACCAAGAAAGTAGGAAACCATCTCATCATACTTGTTCTATATGTTGATGACCTTATTCTTACTGGTAGTGACCCTAATCTTATAACCCATGTGAAATCCAGTCTTAAACAAAATTTTGAAATATCAGACTTAGGACATTTGCATTATTTTCTTGGTCTCCAAGTCCTACAAACCAAAGAAGGAATCTTTCTTTCTCAGTCTAAGTATGCTTGTGACCTTCTTCGTCGCTTTCACATGGAATATTGTACACCAGCCCCTTCTCCCTTCCAGTCTAGAGTCAAACTTTCTGCCACTTGTACTTCACCTGAATTCGATGCCACCTTGTATCGTCAGCTTGTTGGTAGTCTCTTATACTTGACTCATTCCCATCCTGACCTTTCCTTTTCCGTTGGTCGTGTTGCCCGTTATATGAAGACACGTCATGAAAGTCACTGGAAAGCAGCTAAAAGAATACTTCGATATATTCGAGGTACAGTTCAGTTTGGGATTCATTATAGTACAGGGGGGAAACCTTTGTTGGTTGGTTTCACTGATTCAGATTGGGCCGGCGATCCTGATGATCGAAAGTCTACTGCAGGTTATGTTTTCAGTCTGGGATCTGGACCTATTACTTGGGCTTGTAAGAAACAACAAGCTCTTTCTCTTTCTTTAGCAGAGGCAGAATATCGAGCAGCAGTTAATGCTAGTCAAGAAGCTTTATGGCTTCGACAGATCCTTTCAGAGTTTGGATTCGAGCAGCAGCAGCCTACTCCACTTTGGTGCGACAATCAAAGTGCCATCAAGCTTGCCAAAGATCCAGTTCTACATCAATGCAGCAAACACATTGAGCTACATATGCACTTCATCAGAAATCTTGTTCATGATCGTGTTCTTGAAGTGGTCTTTTGCCCTACAGATGATCAAGTTGCAGACATCTTCACCAAGTCTCTTACAGAAGTGAAGTTTTCTAAACTTCGATCTATGTTAGGAGTTCAGGAACTTGTCATTAAGGGGGGATAGGCTCTAATGCCTCCTTCCTTCTCCTAATAGTGTCACTTTTGTAAATCCTTCAATCCTATCCCAAGTTGTTCTTAAGGGGGGATGTTAGGATATTTAGACACTTAGGATTAAGTTAAGATCAACTTGTGTAATATATCCATTAGGGATAGTGTGCTTCTTTAGTATGCATTAGTATGCATTTGTAAATACTTAATCCGACGGTCACGATATGTTCCCGACATAGAGTGATCCGACAGCTCAACTTCTCTTAGATCAAACCTAACCTTGATCCGTGGCTTAACACCCGATTGGTCCATGATCTCTATTTAAAGAGCATGAAGGGTCATTGTTTATTTGATTGATTATGAGAAGCTCATTTGTAACTTTCTTTCTTTGCATAATAAATTGTCCCGTAGAAGCTATTTGGCCGGGGTCGTGGAGTGTTTCCCTCAAGAGGGTTTAAACCACATCAAAACATTGGTGTGTTGATCTGTGATCTGTTTGTGTGAAGTGGTTGCTCTTGGTGTTCGTTCCTTTGGTAGTACCCTGTGTACCCGAACACCGAAACTAGTATCTGCTGAGGGATATCCAACCTGAAACAATTACTAATAGAAAAGGTATGAAAAACATTTACAATAAACTTTAATCACCAGGGGTGCAAGTGTAGGTTCTCGACCAATCACCCTTCCAAGGAGTAAAAGCTTAAAATTATGTATCAGGTACTGCAAGTATTCACCACTCACAATATCCTTTTTGATATCCTATGAATAGAAACTAAGGTTACCACTTCACAATCAATGGTTGGGCGGAACAGTTGTAAGTCTAGGACAACTCTCATAACCAGGTATTCTAGAAAAGTGATGTCACCCTGAGGACTTGTCACTTTACATAGAATTCCGTGATGACCTCATGTCCCACTAAAAAATAAAGAGGGGGGGAACCACCCTTACTTATTCAGATTGACCTCATGTTTGACGCATGTTTTAGATGCGCTTTCCCAACAAGCATTTCATGCTACTAATGGATTTAAACTCTCAAATAATCAATGCTAGTTCAAAAAATTTTGTAGCCCAAGAGTGTTAACTCTCCAAACCTAATCCAGGGCACTAACCTAACCTTGTTGATGATAAAAAAAAAAATATTGGTTATTTTTAGATTAAGCGCCAATTTTAAGGATATTTTTCTTAGTCTTAGGAGTGGATGTGAAATTGTTGGTGCGTTGACTCGAAAATATGAACCAAACAATGCAATATGATCACCAATCTACCTTTCAATTCGATGAATGTTCTAAAATAATGAAAAGTTAGAGGTTCATGTGTGTCTTTCAAACATGCAAAAAAAATTGGTAGATTTCTAATATTTAGGAACAGTTCTTCTGAAATATGGATAATAACTAATTTTCAAAAATCAATGTAAAACAAACAAATATCTCAATGAAAATGAATCTAATTCTATTACATGGGGGATCTTTGTTTCTCATTTGAAGGGACACCTGAAAGTGCAAGCAAAGAGGATACACAGAGGCCTTTTGATTGCTCATGAATTAAATTCTTACACTTGATATCTACTTTCTCGTTTGCAGGGCCACCTGAAAGTGAAAGCAAAGAGGATATGGTAGCTCGAGAACTGTATGCGAAAATTGAAATCTACACTGTTACACTTGCGATCCAATTTCTCATTCACAAGCTCGCCCGAAGGCCCAAGTGAAGAGGATACGGTGGCTCCGTCACAACTTAAATCTTGTTTTTGGTTTTGGAGGGAAATTGTTTTCAAAATATCTCAAAGTGTGATGTTTAAATTTTATTTTTTTAATGAAAATGTGTTCAAGTGATCTTTTCATGTCATAACTGAGATTTGGTTCCAAGTTTCACATAATCAAGTGTATGAGATTCAAAAATTAAAGGGCCTTAAGGTTCTTTAAACAAGAATTTATGTTTTTTTCAATTTTCACTTTTTTCAAACTATGAAATGAATCAAAATTCTTTAAGGATCAACCCTAATCCTATCCAATCAAGGATCTAATAGCAAAATATGACCTTAAGCAACTGGATCTACCACAAATTGTAAGAAAATTTTGAAAAAAATGCCAATTTAGGCCATTTTAAAGGTTTTGGGAGGGAAATTCCAAATCTAAAAATCCCAAACCAAACCCTTCCAAATTTTTCCAAATTAGTGGTAAAATTATCCTAACATGTCTTAAATCAATTTTGAAGTCTGCAAGTGCAAAATGAAGCCTAAATGTGGCCCTAAAATAGTGAAATCTCAAAGCTAGTTCTAGCAATTTTTTCAAATTTGAATCAAGAAAGCTTTAAAGTTCTTTAAAAATATTCCAAATATTTAGCTAAAGAGGATCCAAGTAAGCTACAAACTCTAATATAAGGAGTTTCTCAACTAATCCAAGAAGAAAAAATCACAAAAAACTGGAAAAAGGGAAGAACCATGCTCCAAAATTTCAAAAAAACGGATGGTGTAGCCACAAAAAATAGAGCAAAGCGTTGTTGGGGTGCCGACGCACCTTGGACACATGCAGGGGGAGTTGGTGACACTTATTGATAGTGTACAGGGTGTGTATTTTGACCAGCAACGCTTTGTATGCACAGACAAAGGGTGTTGGTCCTCTAACACAAGAAAAACCGAGATCTAATCTCTATTTTCAAGATTTTTGGGTGTTTAGGAGGTGATTAAGGCCGATTTTGATCTTCTAAACCTGGAACATAGGTTCTTTAAGAGTTCTTGAGGAAAGATTTAACCAGATCTAAAATATTGAAACACCAAAATATTGAAGAAAGTTTCAAATTAAATCCCCAGTATGGTCGCCAATCTGATAACAACATTTAAGGTAAGGATGTTGTTGATGTATATGTAACTTCGGAATGTATTTCACATATATGTATATTGTATTCCTATAGACATGTTATTATTCCTCTATACGGAAATGGTTGTATTCCGATAGAGATGTTATTATTCCTCTATACGGAAGTGTCATCATTTATATTGTAAGTGCCGTAACTTATACTTGATGGGTTATTAGACCACCTTGTTGGGGTCAGCCCTATATAAGTCATGTGGTCAAAGGGTTATTAGACCACCATATTGGGGGTTGGCCATGTGGGTCAAAGGGTTATTAGACCACCCTAGTGGGGGTCGGCCCAATCAGCATTATGTTAAGTGGTTAAGTTGAGGCCGACCTAGTTGAGTAAAGGTCAAGTCAAGTTAGTGTATAAATAGAGAGTGTGTCTCTCTCATTTTATACAGTCTATTCTCTCACTCACACTTGGGAGAGTGGCGCTCTTATGGAGGAGAAGGATCTGCTGCTAGGAGAAGACTATCTCTTGTATTCTGGTTGTATCATTGCTCTATCTATCTCTAAGGAAGTTATTGGGGTTTTTCACCTTTATGGTTTTCCCCAAGTAAACTCTGTGTCTCTTGTGTGCTTGCATTATTATGTCCATGATTGATATGCTCTAGATTTGTTGTACATGTTGTTCTCTTAGTTAATATCCTAGATCAGATTGAAGTAAATTCTGAAAATTTAACATGGTATCAGAGCTAGCCTGAAAGAAGGCATGATATGGCATGTATGACACTTGTTGCACTTACGATGCTAGGGATTGATATAGAAAAAACCCGTCATCGTAGCACTTTCGCTATAAATATGTTTTGGCACAGTTTTTGGATCTGAAACTTTTACAGGTTGAAGATCAGATCCCTATGTACCGTGTGTCAAAAGGACAACCTCTAATTCATTTTACTTTGTGATTTATGATCTGTACAATATAGGTTTCTGCCTCTTCCATATCTGAGTCAAAATCCGATGGCCTTGGGACAAAGGTCATAACCTAGGATAGGAATCTCCAAATGACATTTCGTAAAAAGTGATAGGTAGTGCACAGATGGTACTATCTCAAGAAAAATGTTCAAAGGCCGAAGTTGAACCAGTGACACATGGCATGTCGTACAAGTTCGCTCTCCTGTATTATCCCATAAACAGGTCACGTTCCAACACTTGGCATAACTCTCTCTCAGAGAATCCAATTGAGGTCAGACCTATTGGGATGGAAAGATAACAGTTCAAGCTATCTCAAAAAAAACTTTCAGAGGCCAAAGTTGAACCAGTGATATGTGGAACGTCGTACAAGTGTACTCTCCTGTATTATCCCATAAACAGGTCATGTTACGACACTTGGCATAACTCTCTCTCAGAGAATCCAATTGAGGTCAGACCTGTCGAGATGGACAGATAACAGGTCGAGCTATCTTAGAAAAAAATTTCAGACCCTGTGGATTGAAAAGTTCGAAGTTACACCAGAAACAATCAGGTACATATTTCTGTCAAAACAGAATTATTTTGTAGTACCTTCATTCATGGCGTCCGAAATTTAGGGCTTCGGAGAAAGTTGGAATTTTTGTAATCAGAGACCATGGCTAGATGCTACTCATCAAAATAGAAATTTAGAGAGCAAGATCATATTTTTTGGTTGGGCATAAGGTTGGGATTGATCAAACCCCAGTTCGGGACTTTGATCGGAAAGATGGAAAATTAGGGCTTCTGCAAAAATTGGAATTTTGGAAATCTGTGACCACAGCTGGAAGCTCCTCAAAAAATTTGAAGCTTAGAGTTTTGAATCAATTTTTTTGGTTGGGTGAAGCTCTAGGAAATTCAAACCCTAATTTAGGGTCCTCCCCAGTGAATCCAGAAATCTAAAAGATCCAGTTCCTGCAAATCAAGTGGATTGGGTTAATCATAGAAGAGGATGGATTGGTCACCTACATAAGTGAAGAAGTTCCTGTTCAGAGGGAGATGAGGCTAAGGCCTTCCATAAGAAGATTACAAGCAATCTTGACAGGTATGGCTTATAGGTATGTTCCATATGTTTGTCTTCAAATCATTACAGTACAATCTTGATTAATTACTAGACTTGTCGTATTACCTTAATAGAAGATATTCATTGATTAAGGTTTTGACACTTATGATTGTAATAATGCATTGTGATGTTGTATGAGGTTTATGTTGTTTGCTAACATAAAAGGTACAACAAGAAAGATAAATCATGTTCTACTTCAAGAACATATGATCATGGTGACATGAAGACAAAGATTCATCCATTGTCATGGATCACATAGAAGATCTACTTACGAGGTATGTATAACTTGGTTCTACAATGGTTAACTAATGAGACATGCAGGTTACTAGCACAAGTCACTGAAGAGAACCAAAAGACATTATGCAGGTATGTTAGACATAACTAGCTATCATGCTAATCTAGGTATGTTTTCCTATATCAAGCTAGAATCCTACCTTGTGTTAGGATCTTATACTGTTGTGTTGTTGATAATGATTATTATGAAGTCATAGGTTTGAATAGTCATGGTTGTATGCATATTATGTTTCTTACCATAATTAATGATATGACTAACCAGAAGAATCATGAAGGTATAGGTTTGAGTAATCATGGGTTTTATGCATATTATATCTCTTTCTTGATTGATGATTTAACTAACCAAAAGAGTCCTATGATCAAATAAGAATATGTATGAGTAAAAGAAAGACTTCCCTGAAACCTTGAATACTAATGTTTATTATCTGTGAATGATCATGACTATACATGTTTAAGATTATTGTGTTTTGATAGTATTAAGATTATACTAATAAATGTGTGATTATGTATGAGTCCTCAAGGATAACACAATGATGATACTAATAAGCATGCATAGTGATTAAGGATGGATATAAGTTCAAGGATAGGTAATCCAGGAAGCAAATATCAAGAGGAAGCACACTCCAGTTGTTCCTGCAAGAAAGCAAAGGAGCACACTCCAGTAGTTTCTGCAAGGATGCAGATATTCAGATGGAGTTGACCACTTCTCACAATCCACATCAGAATGGAGTTGCAAAGATCCAGAGGGAGTCCACCCAGCAACCAAACAAAAATAAGTATTTGAATTGTCATTTCTTACATAAGGTTATTCAATGATGTATATGCTTATGTTCCTAGAATTAGGTTGTGTATTATGCATATTAAAATAGTTGCATTGATGAATAGTATACTACTAATATACATGGGTAAGTGGCCTATGGCACTATACAACATTCCATTGCTACTTATCTAGAATGAAACCTCTTTGCAGACATGTTAGGAGTTGTGCACACTCTTAACAATGTTCTGGTAGAGATTGGAAGGCATCTAGAAAGTTACGGAATATGGATAAATGTTGTATTGAAGCATTGGCTAAGATAATTGCATGACTGTATGACATATTTCTTTATGTGTAAGAATTTGTTCTGAAAACTATGAGATGTTTTCTAATCATGCAATTTAACTTGTTGTGTAGGAAAGATCGTATACCATCACCTACAAAAGAAGGACTACAACATTTGTTCAGCAACAAAGTTATCTATTGAAAATATTGAAGATATTGAAGTTCCCAGGATTTGGGAAGAATGCCATGAACGAGGAGTACCAGTCGATCATGAAGATGTTTGGGATACAGTCCTAAGACCTGAAGGGGAGTCTGTAGTGACTTCCAAGAGGATCTACAGGATCAAGCATGCTGCAGGTGGTAGCATAGAGACTTTTTCTCTTGTAGCCATATAAACTTCCATTAAATCAGTACTTGCTCTGGCTGCAATAATGAAGAGGAAGATACACTTTCTTGAATGGTGTAGTTGAAGAAGAAGTGTATGTGGTGAAGCTACTTGGTTCTGAGACGCATGACAGGGACTCATATATGTGCAGAACTTGGTATGGTAGGATAGATAGCTTTCTATCCAGTTTGGGCTTTACCAAGAGTAAAGCGGATTCCAACCTTTACTACAAGGTTGAGGAAGGCAATCCAGTGATACTACTTTTGTATATGGATGACCTGTTTGTAACAGGTGAGGATAGATTTATTGCCGACATGTAGCGGAAGCTTGCTGCCAAGTTCGAGTTGAAGAACTTGGGGATGATGCACTATTTTTTTTTGGCATGGAGGTGTGGCAGAGTGCAGATGGAATCTTCCTTGGAAAAGAGAAGTATGCAGTAGAGATCCTGAAGAGGTTCGGGATGATGGACTGCAAGGCTATGGCCACACCTATGGCATCGAACCTGAAGCTTCTGTGTGTTGCTTCATCTAATCCGGTTGATGTCACTATGTATCGTCAAATGATTGCGTCCTTGATGTACCTGACGAACACGAGACCAAATATTTGCTTTGTGGTGAACACATTGAGCCAGTTCCTGACAGATCCGAGGAGTGTTCACCTGGTTGCTATAAATCATATTCTGAGGTACCTGAAGGGTATGGTTGACTATGGGCTCATGTATGACGCGAATCAAAAGTTTAACCTGCAGGGTTATGTTGATTCAGACTGGGAAGGCAGTGCTGCAGATAAGAAGAGAGCTCCTGGGTGTTGCTTCAGTATGGGATCAGGTGTGATCTCTTGGTTTAGCAGGAAGCAATCCTGCGTAGCCTAAGTACAGCTGAGGTAGAGTATGTTGCAGCATGTTCAACTAGTTGTGAGGCAGTATGGCTACGGAAGCTACTGTCTGAGTTATTTGATCTCCTGCTGGAGTCTATTGGTATTCTTTGTGACAACTAGAGTTGTGTGAAGCTGTCCGAGAACCCAGTGTTCCACGACAGGTTGAAACACATAGAGATTAAATATCACTATATCAGGGATATGGTACAGAGAGGAGCGGTGAAACTCCTGTATGTTGCGATGGACAAGCAGATTGTAGATGTGCTGACGAAGCCACTAGCCAGAGTGAAGTTCGAGTACTTCAGAGAGAGGCTTGGTGTTCTTCATATCGACGACACTTCGAGGAAGAAGTAATGGACACATTTGCTGAAGCCATTCCAAGCATGTTTGAAGGAGGATCCTTCACATGGTTGTGGATGTAAGCGCTGGATGATGAGAATTGGGATGATGTTCTAGTTTCTGCTTTGTATGATCAGTTGGATCATTTATATGTATATGTATGTACGCATCATGTTGGCTGCTGGATATGATTGGTTGGATCATTTGTATGTATTTTGTATATGCATCATGTCGGATGCTTGGACCATGTATCTGTATATGTATCAGGTGGATACATTGTATGATCAGGTAGATCATGTATGTTGATATGTATCATGTATTTGTATTTGTATCAGGTGGATACACTGTATGATCAGGTGGATCATGTATGATGATATGTATCAGGTAGATACTTGGTATGAATCAGGTGGATGCATTATATGATCAGGATGATCATGATGATGAGCTTCAGGGTGTTGCTCCAAATGATATGTATCAAGATGATACAATGACGATGATCAGTGTGATCATGAGCATCAGGATGATGCTTTGTGCGATGATGATCCATTGGATCATGAGTATCAGGTTGATACTTGGAGGTCAGAGATGATATGTGGCAGGTTGTGCAAATAGCATGTAATCAGTCCTGGGAGACCTTGTTGGTCGTGCTGTGGCACATAAATTTTCCTGGGATACTCTTTCCGGTATTGCTATGTAGTATGTAATCAGTCCTCATATATCCGATAGGTTGAGCTGTGTGCTCGTAATCAGTCCTGGGATGAGGTATTACTACAGAGACATGTAATCAGTCCTGGAGATCCGAGAGGTTGAGTTGTGTGCTCGTAATTAGTCCTGGGATGCTCTTTAGAGATCTTGCCGGTCGTGCTGCGGCACATAAATGTTCCTGGGATTCTCTTTAAAGGTTTTTTCAATCCACATGTAATCAGTCCTGGAGATCCGAGAGGTTGAGCTATGTGCTCGTAATAAGTCCTGGGATGCTCTTTAGAGATCTTGTCGGTCATGCTGCGGCACATAAATGTTCTTGGGATGCTCTTTAAAGGTATTGTGGAGGATATGCATGTAATCAGTCCTGGGAGATCTTGCCGGTCGTGCTTAGGCACATAAATGTTCCTGGGATACTCTTTTCAGTATTGCATCTGCACATAAAATTAGTCCTGAGAGGCCACCTCTATCAAACCATTCGCACAAATGATGAAGACCTGCAGGTGGTGGGCCTACATCCAGTATGAAAAAGGATTGGCTCTGTAGAACTTCCTATGACGAGTAGATTCATAGATTGATTGAGATAGCAGTAGCAGTGACGATGATGATGACTCAATGACGATTATCCAGTGACGATGATCCAGAGAAGATGACTTGTGCTAGAAGACCTGTGTCGAGAAATACCTTCCTAGTTAAGAGGGAGTGTTGATGTATATGTAACTTCGGAATGTATTTCACATATATGTATATTGTATTCCTATAGAGATGTTATTATTCCTCTATACGGAATTGGTTGTATTCCTATAGAGATGTTATTATTCCTCTATACGGAAGTGTCGTCATTTATATTGTAAGTGTCGTAACTTATACTTGATGGGTTATTAGACCACCTTGTTGGGGTCGGCCCTGTATAAGTCATGTGGGTCAAAGGGTTATTATACCACCCTATTGGGGGTCGTCCATGTGGTTCAAAGGGTTATTAGACCACCCTAGTGAGGGTCGGCCCAGTCAGCATTATGTTAAGTGGTTAAGTTGAGGCCGACTGTTATGCGGAATTATGCCCTACGGATAAGTCAAAACTCCCTTAACTTTAAAGTAGATTTTCAACTAACTCTAAAGCAAGAAACAAGTCAAAACAAATGCTACCTTGAGATTCCTGAATTAACTTTTACAGCAAGATCATATGCATTCAGAAACAAATGAGAGATATGAGATACCTTTCAATTCGATGTTTGTCCCGCTTTCAGCTTTTTGATCCAAGTGCTCCGATGTAGAACCTGTTAAGACCAATCAAAGAACAAACATACCAACTTCCAAATACCTTGAATGTAGATGTTAGATCCAAATCTAGATTAGATACATTCCATGTTAAAGATTTAAACAATACACATGAAATGGGAAAGACAAGACAAGTTATCTTATTACAACTTGAAGAATACTTACAAAAGGTGCTTGATGTCCAAGCCAATCCTATAGCTCCAAGTGCCTTCTCCTCTAGCTATCTCCACAATGCTGCAAGACCATAAGTTTGGTACTCTCAAGAGTCCTCCCCTTTCCCAATGGAATGCTTCTCTTTTATAGTGAATGGTGAGGTTAACCAACAAGAGAGATGGGTGGATCTAGGGAGAGATAAGTGGATCAGGGTTTCTAATCGAAGGAAATGAGTTGAGATCGAATCAGGGACCTCAATCTTCCATTATCTTCGAAAATCCAAAATCCCACAAGCCAAGGGAAAAAGGCTAATAAAAGAGTACCGCGCCCTGCAGTCTCAACATAATGCGGTACTACCGCGTTTTGGGGAAAAATCATAGCGCGGTAGTGTGTAGTACCGCACTCTTATAACTGAGCAAGATGCGGTAGTGTGTGTAGATAAAGTCTTAGCTGGGTCAGAACTTGTCAGGGTAGATTCACCTTCAAGGTTGACTCATCATCTGTCTCTTCTGGATGGTTTAAAACAGTAGGGAAAGTGTCGTCAACTCGTTTTGTGATGGAGATGCGACACTGTGAAACATAGAGGTATAACACCGACCTAGTTGAGTAAAGGTCAAGTCAAGTTAGTGTATAAATAGAGAGTGTGTCTCTCTCATTTTAAACATTTTATTCTCTCACTCACACTTGGGAGAGTGGCGCTATTGTGGAGGAGGAGGTTCTGCTGCTAGGAGAATACTATCTCTTGTATTCTGGTTGTATCATTGCTCTATCTATCTCTGAGGAAGTTATTGGATTTTTTCACCTTTATGGTTCTCCCCAAGTAAACTCTAT
This sequence comes from Larix kaempferi, assembly GCA_027924585.1. Classification (NCBI taxonomy): domain Eukaryota; kingdom Viridiplantae; phylum Streptophyta; class Pinopsida; order Pinales; family Pinaceae; genus Larix; species Larix kaempferi. The sequence continues at coordinate 3,662 of BSBM01000225.1, read as the reverse complement.
GTCTCTTGTGTGCTTGCATTATTGTGTCCATGATTGATATGCTATAGATTTGTTGTACATGTTGTTCTCTCAGTTAATATCCTAGATCAGATTGAAGTAAATTCTGAAAATTTAACAGATGTGTCTACCCTAAATGGCTATATTACTATGAAGTGGTGAGGTTCAATCGCCATAAATGAACAATTATATAACATTTCCTGTTAGGAAACCATGTCAACCCTTATATTTACTTTCTTAGTATATTGTTGTTGAACGCATATGCTTTGTAAGTCCTCCCATAGTATTTGTTGATCCATATTTTGTCTTATTGTTGTTGGATGCATATGCTTTGTAAGTTGTCCCGTAGTAATTGTTGATCCATAGTTTGAATTGGCCCATGGTTTGTATTGACACATGGTATTGACCCATGGTATTGGTGCCTAGACTTAGTATATAAGTTTGTGTTGAGACCAATGAAGCTCCTGTGAAGTTATTTGTATTGAGCTTGCTCAAAGGAGGTTGCCCCCTCGAAGTGGCATGCGATCAATAAAAGCGATTATGAGTTCTGTTATTTCTGCTATATCGTGTATTTTCATTAATTAATTGTTGCAGGTTCTTCACATCTGGTATCAGAGCACTTTCTTGGGCCCGTTGGGTGAAATTTTTGCAAAAAAAAAATTTGCATCTGTTGCAACTTCGGATCTGGGAATAATCCCTATCCGCTTAACTATGGGAAGTACTTGGGCATAAGCCCTAAAATTCATTGTGAGGAGTACCACGGGAACCCCGAAGTAGCTGGCCCACTAAGAAGACCTGCTAGCGAAAAGGGCAACGACCCCTACCTGATTGACTAGTTCCCACCTGTGAGGTAAACCAAGAGTTGTCGTTTGTGGCAAAGCGGTTATCAGTTTTACCTGAGCCGTAGAATGAGGGGTACTGCCCCAATACACAAGCCGTTAGACAGCATTGGTGGCCGAGTGAAACCCCTGAACTGTTAGGAAGCCCACACATACCTGGGGTCCATATCTATTTTCAGCTGAACTGTTGTCGATCACTTCCGCGTCGTTTCAGATCCACCCATTTCAGATCCATTCTGAAAGCCATTCCAGATCCAGTCGTTTCAAATCTATTATGAAAGTCGTTTCAGATCCATGCATTTTTTATCCATTTGGCGTCATTCAAATCCATTTGTTGTTGATCACTTCTGTTCCATTGCAGATCAATTTGTTTCCACTCCCTTCTGTGTTATAGCAGATCCATTCTGATAATTAAAAAAAAAAAGTTTTTTCGCCATATCTCCCTTGTTTTAACTCAATTTCCCTTGAAACTTCCCAGACACCCCTTCAATCCCATTTTGCATATTTCATTCCTAAGGACCCTATCCCAAATTCTACTTCCCAAAGCCAGAAATCTCACATTTTTCTATTTTTAGGGTTTGCCATAACTTCTTCAAATTTCACGCACTTGCCTCCAAATTTTGCCACCGTGTTCATTCCCTATTTCTGCTTCTTTGACCAATTTTCCCATTCTTTCACCCTGCTTCTGAAATCTCCATTTTTTGCTTTTATGTCCATCAAAAAATGTCCAAAACCTAGTCAAACCCCAATTACCCATCTGCGTTTTTCCCAAATCCAAATTTCCCTTTACTAAATAAGATTTTGTTTGTGTTTTTCTATCCATTCCCCCCCCCAAAAAAAAAAAACTCCTGGTTATGGTTGTCACCCGCACAGGAGCAAAAACCATGGAGGAAGCACTTGCAGCCATCCAAACCAAACTCCAAGATCTGGATGAAACATTTCTCAGCCTCCATGTTTAGCATTCAGCCATGAACAATAACCGACAGCAAGAATCTTCTGTAGCCAATCGATTCTCTTCTTCCAACAATTTCTATGGTCCGAAGCTTGAATTTCTTTGCTTCAATGGTACTGATCCGACTGGATGGATCTATCGTACAGAACAGTATTTCAGTCTGCATAATACTTTTGATGTCCAAAAAGTTCCACTTGCATCCTTTCATTGGGAACATGAATCCCTTCAATGGTACCATTGGTACATAAAGGCTCATGACAAGCAAAAATTGACAGATTTTTTCCAACTCCTTTTGCAACGATTTGGTCCTAGTGCATTTGATGACTTCACCTGAGCACTCACTAAACTTCGTCAAAGTGGCACTGTGAGAGAGTATCAGACAGAATTTGAGAAACTAGCCAATCACACAGAAGGATTGTCTGATGAATTCTACAGGAGTTGTTTTATCAGTGGTCTTAAGGATGAAATCCGGTCAGAGGTTAAAATATTATGTGCCAACACAATGATGGAATTCCTAGGGTTGGATAAGTTGGCAGAAGACAATATTGCATCCCAACAGAGCTCCAAACCCACTTTTGTTCCCTTCCGAAATATGGGTTCTCAACGACCTCCCATCCCGCTAGCTCCTCGACCAACTCCTATCAAGCATTTGTCTAAAACAGAGATGCAGGCACGCAGAGAAAAAGGGCTTTGTTATAATCGTGATGAGAAATTCACTCGGGGACATAGATGTGTTCAACAAAATCTCTATCTCTTGGATATGGATTCTCCACCTGCCTCTAAAATTGGTGAATAAGCTCCAGATACAATGGATGATCAGGGCGACATTCAGGAGCTGCCTATTGACCCCCCATCTCAGGATGAACAGCCAGAGATATCTCTCCGTGCTTTATTTGGCGTCACCACCCCCCAAACAATGCGGGTCAGGGTTACTTCAAGAAGCTTCCTCTTACAATACTCAATGATTCTGGTAGCACTCATAACTTCATTGACCCTCGGATCACCAAACATGGTGATTGTTTTGTCCATCCTTGCTCCAACTTTGAATTCATGGTTTCCAATGGGGGAACCTTACCTTGCAAGGGGAGGTGTCACAATGTGTGTATCTCTCTAGAATATTATAACCTGTGCTCTGACATTTTTTCCTTGTCCCTAAGCGGATGTGATGTGGTTTTGGGCATTCAATGGTTATGCACACTTGAACCCATCTTATGGGATTTTGCTTAAATTTGGATGCACTTTTTAGCCCATGAAACAACACAAATTTAAGGGCTTACAATAAGGGTCTCTCTCTGCATCATCAGTTCACATTGCCTGGAAAATATCCTTAAGAAGAATTCACATGGTGTCATCGCTCAACTCCATTCTATTCAGATGCACCCATCAACGGTCTCCCCTACTTCCTTGGATAGATATGCAGGTGTCCTTGCTGAACCAGTGGTGTTAACACCCAAAAAGTGCTCACTAGCTCATTCCCTTTTCCACCATTTGAGCCTCTAAACAAAAGGTCACCAAAAAGACCATAATACACCCTTTTTTCCCCTCAAAATATATATTTTTCCTCAAAAAACACAAAAAAACCCTCATAAAGGGTCCAAAATTCCCAAAAATATTAAAAGGGAATAAAAATATTCAAAAAAGAAAAAAAAGGGAGAAAAGAGCCCTAAACCATGTTGGTCAATACCATTGGTTTCCACAAAACCACAATGGTATTCCCCATCACCAAAAACTATAAAAAGGTGATAGGGGCTCCTCACTTTCCATCCATCCATCATCCTATCCTCATGCTGTTAAAATCTCTCTTGAGTTCTTTGACCATTGTAGCAATCTTGGAGAAGAGACCATTGGAGCCTGGAGCATCTCAACCTTGGAGT